>ML660772.1:15795430-15905258 GCA_007570785.1 Antilocapra americana | reverse complement strand
GTAGTCATGTATGGATGTGAGAGTTGGACTATAAAGAAAGCTGAGCGCTGAAGAATTGATGCTTTTGAACAGTGGTGTTGGAGAAGACTCTTGAGAGTCCCTTGGACTGCAAGGAGATCCAACCAGTCCATGCTGAAGGAAATCAGTCCTGAATATTCACTGGAAGGACTGATGTTGAAGCTGAAACTCCAATACTTTGGCGACCTGATGCAAAGAACTGACTCATTTGAAAAGACCCTGATACTGGGAAAGATTGAAGTGGGGAGGAGAAGGGGGAGGCAAAAGATAAGATGGTTGGATGACATCATCGACTCAATGGACATGAGTTTGAGTAGACTCCGGGAGTTGGTGATGGACAGGGAGGCCTGGTGTGCTGCAGTCCATCGTGTCGCAAAGAGTAGGACACAACTAAGTGACTGAACTGAACTGAATTATGTAAATAAAAAAGTACATACACATGTTATAACTTCTTAACAGCATCTGGCTTTAGTTAGTGTCTTCTTTCTACATCTCTTTATATTCTTCATTTCAATGTTTCCAATGTTTTCACTTTTCTTTTATACTTTTAAAAAAATATTTATTTTTAATTGGAGGATAACTGCTTTACAATACTGTGCTGGTTTCTGCCATATATAAGCATGAATCAACCATATGTATTCATATGTCCCCTTCCACATGAACCTCCCTCTCACCTCCCAAATGTCACTTTTATAATAGGGAAAAACTAATTTAGACAGAGATCTCACTGAGCAACTGGTACTAGAGAACTTTTTCCATCCAAGTGGGGTTGGGTCAATTTAGAAGGTCAATTCTATGCTATACCATTATACATAGATATGAGACTGGCACTAAACGTTTACAAGGATAAATGATAAAACTAATATAAGTTTACCAGAAAACAGTGGAAGTGGTAGTCTCTCAGTCATGTTCAATTTTTGGTGACCCCATGGACTCTAGCCCACTAGGCTCTTCTGTCCATGGAATTCTCCAGGCAAGAATACTGGAGTGGGTAGCCATTTCCTTTTCCAGGGGATCTTCCCAACTCAGGTATCAAACCCGGGTCTCCTGCATTGCAAGTGGATTCTTTACCACTTTCACTTCAATGGAAGTTTACCAAAGCCCTCTTCAATTCTGAACAATATCAACACAACCCTCATCCTCTGTTCCTCCAGTGTTTTTAGTTGGGGTTGCTAAATCAATTTCAACTCAATCTATACACAACATTACTCATCCTAGCAACTGCCTAACAACCTCTGGCAAATCTTAAGTGTGTAAACAGCAACTGCGCATAGACTATACCAGGAGAGAGCCCCAGAAACGATCAGAACATGAAGGCTCTCCCATGGCTCCTCTGGGATAGAAAGCTAAAGCTTTTACCTAAAACCACACAGTAGTTTTTGTGATTTTAAGAAACAGCTTTGTCCTTTTGAGCTTTACAACTACGATCTGTAGCAGTGATAAAATTTAAAACAGAAAATGGCAAACACAGCCAAATGCAAATCTCAAGTGCAGGTTACACACATCAATGGCTGCAGCCTCAAGTATTTCGCTTTCTTGTGTGCTTGTATTTTTGTTTAAAGAAAGGTATATACACATACACACACACACAGCGTTGACCCTTGAACAATATGAGTTTAAAATATAGGTTTTTTTTTTCAATAAATACACAGTAGGCCCTCAGTGTTTATGGGTTCCACATCTGTGCTTAAACTAACCACTTATCCTGTTCCAAGGATCATGTTTATGATCCAAGGTTGGCTGAATCCACATTTGCAAACAGGAGGGCCCAGTTATGGGGCGTGAACATCCCCAGATTTTTGTATCCACAGTGCATCCTGGAACAGTCCTCTGTGTGTGTGTGTGTGTGTGTGTGTGTGTGTGTGTGTGTGTGTGTGTGTGTGTGTGTGCCCGTGTATAAATAAAAGAGAAAGATATTCATATAAAACATTTCTTAACCTATAAAAAGAGACTAGTAAATGCTTCTATTTGTAGATTGGTAAACTTTTTAGTGTGGGTCAGCTCAAGCAACTTTAAAATCAGTTTAGGGAATGTTACTCAGTACTCTACAATGACATAAATGGGAAGGATATCTAAAAAAAGAGAGGATATACATATATCCTGATTCACTTTGCTGTATAGTAGAAACTAAAATGGGCTTCACTGGTGGCTCGGACAGTAACAAATCGGCCTACAATGCAGGAGACCTGGGTTCGAGCCCTGAGTCAGGAAAGTCCACTGAAGAAATGAATGGCAACCCACTCCAGTATTCTCGTCTACAGAATTCCATGGACAGAGGAGTCTTGATGGGCTACAGTCCATGGGGTTGCAAAGAGCTGGACACAACGGATCGACTATTACTTTTCAGAAACTAACACAATATTGTAAAGCAACTATACTCCAATAAAAACGAATCTTAAAACACAATTGACAAACATATATAAACAAAATAAAATCAGCTCTGCAATCTGATGACCCATTCTCTACCACCTCGTCCAGTGGTGGGAGAGGCAGAGTGAGTGTACTCCCTCGACAAACTGAAAAACCCCCAGCAAAGCCCAGAGGCATCAATATCTTTCTTATCAATGGTAAGAGGAAAGATGCTTAAGGTGATGGGACTCCATAATGAGTTCTAACAAGATACAACAGAAAAAATGTAAAATATAGCCCCCCAAAATCTTAGATAATTTCTGGCATATTATATAAACACCTGTTTTCAAATGTTTCTCAGTCATCACCAATAATGTTATTTACAGAAGGAAAACATGCCCTGATACACTTTTATATTTTCTAATCACCAGAAAACTTAGCAATAAAATAGCTTACCTATGTGTACAAAAACACAGTGTCTCTGGACCCACAAGTTTACAATCCATTCCTGTGGGTGATCGCCAACTCACATACAATCTGTTCTGTAAACGCATAGGTAAGACTTTTCTTTTGTATTCTTCATATTCCTCAGGAGTAAAAAGTTTCCCTCCATCATCTTCACCAACAATTCTACAACAAAAGATACGTCTCTTAAGCCATGTGTGTTTCTTTTCTGGGTTAAAAATAAACTCTAAAATTAAATTGCACTTGTATAGTCAAATGTATAGTCAGAAGAAAGGCTGCTTTGGCTTTGTTACATTAGTCTCATGTTAATATCAAAATTACACACAATAGTAATAAAGCTTTTGCTTCCCATATGAAAAAGGATTATAAATAATAAAGTCAATGAATTCACAACATCTGACTTCACAGATCCAGGTTTATCACTGGAGAATTACCACATAGTCATCTCAATTTCTCCTTTGATTCTGAAGTAAACATGCTCATTTTTCACATTAAAAGTTGGATACTAAACTGCTAAAAATTCTAATATTTTTCTCCTTTAAATATACTTTGCCCCCAAAACAAAATAATACAAAAAAATCCATGTTGAAAACAACATCATTAATGTCCATACCTAACTCCAATCCCTGGCCAGAAGTTTAAACTAAGATAGAACCCACAAACACCCTTAGATCTGCACCACTTCATACCTAACATATTCATTGAGTAATCAGGCATATCATTTTCTAATTCTGGAAGTAAGACCTCAAAATTTTATGGGAAAAATTAAGCCACTTAATTTCTTAGGAAATTAAGGACTGTCCTCCTTGGGAAAAAAGGAAGCACAATCAAACATATGTGGTCAAAACTAAAGAAATTCTCACTGAACACACCCCCTTTGAAAGTCATAAAGTGTTATTTGTAGAATGTTACATAATTTTAGTGCAGTCAGTGCCTTTTCTCATACTTTCAAGCCTTTAGCTATGGTAGATAAAATAAAAACCAATTCAGAAGCTATGAAATCATCACAACCTTCTTCTTTAAATAATCAAGGTACATAATAATAAAAAATGAAAACTAAGGGCATTCTATTCTGAGCTAAGTTTTGGACTATTTCACCTTTTTATAGCTACCAAGAAGTGTATCAACAGTTACTGAGAAGACCTTAAGATCAACGCAGACTTTTAAAGAAAGAGATCAGTTATATATAGTTCTAAACCAGTGTTGCTCAAACTTTATTTACAGAATCCCCATGAGATCTAGTTCAAATGCAGATTCAGATTAATATGTCTCAATGGGCCTGGCGATGCTACCCAAGGATGCTTACACTGCTGGTCCATGATGGCTACACTATGAGCAGCAAGGTTCTAACTTCTACAGAGAATTATTTCAAGTAGTTTATGTTTGAAAAATAATTTCCCCCCAGGCCCCAACGTTTCATGGGCCAGGCATGGGACTACAACTGAAGGCCCACATTCCACATACCTAAACATTTAAGCATCTAATGTGTCCAGTCAACATCAGGACCCAGCATAGTGCTCCTAGGGAAAAGGCCTGGAGAATTGGAAGCGAAAGGAGCAGCTCTGCTCTAGGCGAGCGCTGGGTAGAAGCTGTTCTGGACTGCTGGCCTTACCTGAACCTAACCGGGAATGGGACCTGACCCATCAAGCTTCTCATCCTCATTTTTTCTAGCTCAGAATTACTAGATATTTCTAGACGTCACTCAGAAGTATACCACCTAGACAGTCCGAGAGAAGTGCAGTCAGATAGCAACCCCTTCACCCAAGGGATTTAGGGCGACCACCTTTAGATGGAGCAACTCCTGTGGCTCAGGTTTCAGGCTGCATCTGTTTCCCACTGAGGCAGTGACTTCCCCTTTACACACACACACACACACCTGCCTCTTACCCAGTTTCCCAACTGTTAAATACCTTTCTTGGGAGGCCTTAAAAAAAAAAAAATTCTTGCAGGTACACCAGCGTTTATCAGGGCCCCAGGCAGTGAGTCACTACAGAAAGTCCTTGGGGCGGCTGCGCTTCCAGTCCCCGGATAAGAGCTTCTCTAGGACCAGTCAAAGTCTTTCTCCTAAAACCAGCACCTCGTGGTCGGGGGCACGTTTGGAAGTTCACGTCCCACCCAATTACCAAGTGAACATTCCAACCAGATGTCTGCTTTTCCAGGCCAGGTGTACTCGACGTGTGATCTACAACGGCAGTTAAGAAAAGAACAATGGACCTTTGCATAAATCTGGAGTTAATAATCCTTTCTCAGAGGGATCAGAGCCGGAGATCTTTTAAATTGCCTCGGGAGAGACTTATTAGGATAGAACTGCATGTCATCACAATACTAGAAATAGGAAACCTGCAATCAAAGTAAGCCACCTCCACCAGCCCGGGAACGGGATTCCGGGAGCAAGGCCACCCAGCGCCGGTCCCCCTGCCCGCGGCTCCAGCACTCCTCCCGCGAAGGGGATCGGACAGGCCTCCTGGCTCCGCAGAGGCGCTGCCTTACCTCCGGTACTCCAAGTACTCGTCCACTGCCGCCGCGCCGCCAGAAGGTAAAGTCAGCCGCTCCATGGCGGGCGGGGAACCGGGAGGCGCCGGCTCCAGCCGCCCTGCGCGCGTGAGCAGAGCCCGGAGCGGCCAAAACCTGCCCCGCCCCGGCCGGCCGCGCCCCCTCTCGCCCGCTCCGCTATTGGCCCGGCAGGACGACCGCGGTGACCGCGCAGAGCTCGCGCTTGCACCTGGCGCGCCGCTCCCGGCCCTAGAAACCGGCTCTTCACGCTGAACCCTGCCGCCGTAGGGATGGTGTTTACCGCCCTCCGCAAACCTTGCCCGTCTCCTTCTTCCTGGTCTGGCAGGTCTCCTTGTAGTAAATAAAACAATGAGTGACGACGGAGTGCAGTGCCTTGCGTGTGATGGATGCACAGAATGGGCGTATTTCTTTGTGCAGCACTTTTCGCTGGTCCTGAGAAGGTTTTGGATTGAGAGCTCTAATCGGGGTAACTGCCAGCTGTGTTTCAGATTTGGCATTAAAAACACTGTGACGTAGAAAATCAGATAGTCTTGAGTGTCTGTGTTCAGTCTGAGTGTCCCTATAGCAACATGTTTTTCAAACAAAAGTGAGTAGCAGATTTAAGGGGTAACAGGAAAAACTAACGGCCCCCCACTCCAGTACTCTTGCCTGGAAAATCCCATGGATGGGGGAGCCTGGTAGGCTGCAGTCCATGGGGTCAAGAAGACTCGGACACAACTGAGCGTCTTCAGTTTCACTTTTCACTTTCACGCATTGGAGAAGGAAATGGCAACCCACTCCAGTGTTCTTGCCTGGAGAATCCCAGGGACCGGGGAGCATGGTGGGCTGTCGTCTATGGGGTCGCGCAGAGTCGGACACGACTGAAGCGACTTAGCAGCAGCAGAAGCAGCAGAAGAAACTAGTTAGGATTAAAACAAAACCAAAAATCTTTGGAAATATTCTCCACAAAATCCATTTTAAGGTTGAATTACCAGCGAATGGTAATATGTCCAGAATTTGGTTTAGTTACCTGGAAAAGAGGTAGGAAATCCATTATTATTCAGAAATCAAACTCTGAGGCTCCCTAGAGATCAGGGTGAAAGTGAAAGTGAAAGTCGCTCTGTCTTGTCTGACTCTTTGCGACCCCATGGAATTCTCCAGGCCGGAATACTGGAGTGGGTAGCTGTTCCCTTCTCCAGGGCATCCGTCCAACCCAGGAGTCGAGCCCAGGTCTTCCGCGTTGCAGGCGGATTCTTTAATCAGCTGAGCTCCCAGGGGAGCCCAGAGATCTGGTTGAGCACCTTCTATAAATTGTCTGGGAGGGAAAATACACAGTTTTTTTTTTTTAAATTGTTGAACTCCAATACTGTATTTTAAAAATAAAGTATTTTTCTCAATCCCAACAATGACACTCTCACTACTCTTTGTTAGTAACCCTTTTATCAGTGTTAGCTCCCAACTCAATCTTAACCAATAAACTCTGAAGTCTCTCCCAGCCATATTTGCATATTATAAACATGTTTTAAAATTGAAAGGCTTTCAACACTCAGGTCATGGAGTGATCCTGAAATGGTACTATTTATTTTAGGGGAAGGAGCACTGCTCTATACTCTGCTGTCACACCTATGGGCTGCTGCTGCCTTTTAGCTTGTTTTCAACTCCTAGGTCTGTTTAGCTCTGTTTAGTTTAGGAGCTAAACTAGGAAAGATAAATAGTATAAGGTGCTAGTCTATGTGAACTTACAGAAAAAGTGGCAAAGGAGTGTCTGCATAGTCAAGTACAATTTAATGCATCTAGAGGGAAATAATTAAAATAGGCTTAGTGCAATTGTGGACCCTTATAGGAAGCTGCTTGAGCAGTAAACTCTGTGATCAAAGAAGTCAACAAAAATATTAGGAATGACAAATAAAACTACAGAACAAAATGCAAAATATTATCATAACCTTGGAGAAAATGACACCTTTGCTAATTAGGATATTATATATGGTTTTGACCTCTGCTTTAATTTTTTAAAGTATAATTGAACTATAATTTATCTCCAAAGTTATCTAAACTGATCTAGGAAATAAGATGGACAGAGGGATATGAGAGAGAGAAGCTTGCCTTGGCAAGTATTAGACATTTACATATTTAGTTCTCATAAAATAAGATAGGAAATATCAGCATTTTGCAGTGAAATATAAATTAATATGCTTCTTCTGCAAATAACAAAATAATCTAACAGAGGCTTAATTAAACATAGGGTTTTTGTTTTTGTTACTCTGAAGAACTGTTGGGGTAAGTGATTGCTGGCATTTGCTCAGGACATTTTCCCTGCTGCAAGAACTCCTGAAATTATATCCAAATTCAAAGAAGAAAGAAAGGAGGCAACCAATATCTGACATTCCTTTTATCAAGTAAAAAAGAGTTTTCCCTGAAGTCCCTCTACACATTTTTCACTTATGTTAGTATTGATCAGACCTATTCATATGGCTATCCCTTGTGTATAAAGGAGGGTGGAAAAGCAAATCCAGAAGTAATGTTTCCCAGGGTCTGTGATGAGGTGGTCACAAAGAGAACTTTCTAGAAAAGTGTGTTTAGTTAGTCTATAGAGTCTTCCCAGCTCACCTCTTGAATTGCTTAATACCCATGTACTCTCTTTTCCCAGATGCAGGCATTTTACATTAAATGTATTCATCAGACCCCAAAGGAAGCAACCCCAAAGTCTCAGCCAGGTCCTGAAACTGGTTTGAAGTCTTCTCTGTCATTCACTCTTTTTCCTTCTTCTTCTTCTTTTTTTTTTTTTTTTTGTTTTTTGTTTTTTGGAGTTTTTTGGATGCACCGCATGTCATGCAGGGTTTTAGTTCCCTGACTAGGTATAGAATCTGAACCCCGTGCAGTGGAAGCACAGAGCCCTAACTCTGGACTGCCAGGGAATTCCCACTATCATTCATTCTTAAAGTTTTGGCAGTCAATAGCTGAAGGACAACAAAGTCACTTCTCCCTGTCCCCAAATATCCTATAAAATAGCTAGGATGGTAGAATAATGGGAGTGGGTTGCTCTTTCCTTCTCCAGGGGAACTTCCCAACCCACAAATCGAACCTGGGTCTCCCGCACTGCAGGCAGACTCTACTGTCTGAGCCACCAGGGAATCCCTACAATTAAAAAGCTCTCAGAAAAGGAAAGAATGGGGAATGTCTCCGTACATCTCTCCTGGTGCAAATGCTTCCTGAGGGGACACTTAAAACAATTTTATCATATGTAAGCTATATGTCAATAAACCTATAAGTAAAACATAAATATATAAATACATATATTGTTGTTTAGTCTCGAAGTCATGTCTGACTTTTTCAACCCCATGGACTATAGCCTACCAGGCTTCTCTGTCCATGGGATTTCCCAGGCAAAAATACTGGAGTGGGTTGCCATTTCCTTTTCCTTCTCCAGGGGATCTGACCCAGGGATCAAACCTGCGTTTCCTGCATTGACAGGTGGATTTTTTTTTATCACTGAGCCATGAAGGAAGTCATATATATATATATATATATATATATATATAAAAAAACATAAAAAAGTTTACCTAGGACAATCATATTTTAATTTTAATATACATTAAAATCACCTAGAGGACTTGTTAAAACAGAGTGTTGGCCCCATTCTCAGAGCTTGTGATTTAGAAAGTCTGGAAAGGGACTGAGAATTTTTACTTATAATGCCTGTTTTGCTGGCCTGGAGACTACTCATCCTTTCCCCTTGTTAGCACAAGTTCCTGCACCAGGCACACAGTGAGTCCAAGCAAAACAACATGTTGGAGTTTGGAACAGAGAATAGTTTGTTGTAGGGCCATGCAAGGAGACAGATAGCTCACGTCCCCTCAAAATTCGAAATCCCCAAAGGGTTTCAGCAAAGCATTTTTAAAGGCCAGGTGGGTGTGGGGTGTTGTCTGAAGCTTATGTGATCAACTTGTGTACAATTCACTGATTGATGGTAAGGAACAGGGTGATATCAGTCCTTAGGTGCCAGTAGATCAGAGAGCTATGGTAAATATCAAGTACTTACCATCATCCACTTGGTTAGGAGTTTCAACATCTGTAAAAAGCAACTCAGAAAGCTGTTTGTGTGCATGTGTGTGGGCTATGTTGCTTCAGTAGTGTCTGACTCTGTGATCCCATGGACTGTAGCCTACCAGGCTTCTCCATCCATGGAATTCTTCAGGCAAGAACACTGGAGTGGGTTGCCATGTCCTCCTACAGGGGATCTTCCTGATCCAGGGGTCGAACTCATGTCCCTTATGTCTCCTGCATTGGCAGGTGGGTTCTTTACCACTAGGGCCATCTGGAAAGCCCAGAACATGCATTAGATAGTGTTATCTAGGTGTCAATACTTCGGAGAGGAGCTGAAGCAGAGGATATGCAGGAAGGGCCTGTCCTGGGAAGGCCCCATAGGGTCCTGCTCTGTTACACTCTGTAACTTGAAATGTACAATTCTACTCACCATTCCTGCTTCAAGGCTGCAGCCTTGGGAGGGTTGTTGAGACCATCTAAACAGTATATGTGACTGAACCTACTTAAGGTCTGCATATAAAATATAACATTCTATAAGGCTGATGTGGAGATCTGCCTGTCCCGTGGCCACTGAAGACAAGCCCTTGTAAGTAACTTCCTTTGTTTATTAAACCTGCCACCTGCCAGTCTGGAGTGGGCTGCCTCTTTCTTTAGTCTATCCTTGCCCTCTGTGTACAAGGATCAGTTTGTGAATAAACACTTTACCTATGTCCCTCCTGATATATTTTAAAGTGTTTTAGAGAAAAATGCCAGGTGTCATATCTTTTCATACTCATAAATGCTTTGGCATCTATCTTTAACAAATAAGTTTTACAAGATCTACGATATCATTATGATACCTAATAAATTAAGCTGTAATTCCCTAATGTCATGTAATATCCAACTTTCATTCAAATTTCCTTGATTTTGTTCTAATTAGAATCCAGGTAAGGTTGACACTTTGCATTCAGTTTATATGTGCTTAACTGGGCTTCCCACGTGGTGCTAGTGGAAAAGAACCCCCCTGCCAATGCAGGAGACCTAAGAGACACAGGTTCAATCCCTGGGTTGGGAAAATCCCCTGGAGGAGGGCATGGCAACCCACTCCAGTATTCTTGCCTGGAGAATCCCGTAGACAGAGGAGCTTGGTGGGCTATAGTCCATAGGGTCACAAAGAGTCAAACATGACTGAAGCAACGCAGCGCGCAATATATAACAAGTCTGTTGTAATTTTAAACAGTTCCCTTTCTCCCATGCTGATTTTTTGTGCCATTTATTTGTTGAAAAAACAGTCAGTTTTCTTGTAGGATATCTTTCTGGATTGTTTACCAAAAAATGTCATTTAGTATAATCTTCTAGCCCCTATCTTCTATAAATGCATACATGAATCTGAAGACTTCAGTTCAACTCAGTTCAGTCCCTCAGTCATGTCTGACTCTTCGACCCCATGGACTGCAGCAAACCAAGCCTCCCTCTCCTATCAGACATTACCTTAGACTTTGACCTCAGTCCTCCTCCCTGAGTTAAGCCATCAAAACCAAAGCACAAGTTTGCCTGGAAAAGCTAATGTTCTCAGAGCTATTTTAGTGTAGGAAATTTCTCGTTCTTAATGCACGAGCAAAACCCAGAAGGGCAAGTTAATGCCCTTGGGAGCAAACTTTGACCAGTGGAGAATGTGAGCCAATAAATATGTCCCTCTTTCTCCCCTACAGTATTTCTGAGATATGTTTCATATGGGAATCTCCAAAGTTCCCATGGGATTGAATGATTTCCTGATCCATAACCTGTCCTTACTCTTTCTCTTTTCACTTCCTTAATCTCTAGATTCTCACTCCCACATGAAAGATTCACTTTTGGGAGGAACCAGCCTAAGACAGGGCTTCCCTGGTGGTTCAGCTGATAAAAAATCTCCCTGCATTGTGGGAGACCTGGGTTCGATCCCTGATTTGGGAAGATCCCTTGGAGAATCAAATGGCTCCTCATTCCAGTATTCTGGCCTGGGGAATTCCAAGGGGGTTGCAAAGAGTCAGAAATGACTGAGCCTAAGACCGTGTCCTAAACCTATTTTAATCTATGCATTTATGCTTTTTCTCCCCTTTAAATGTATTTATTGAAGACACTGGCCCCCTTTGTCCTATGTTTTTTCCACATTGTGAGTTTCACTGATTACCTTCTTGTGATTAGATTTTGTTTGTTCCTTTGTACTCTGTATTTCCCATGATCTAGAGCCTTGATCAGATTGAGGTTCACCATTTTAGCAATAATATCTCATAGGTGGTGGTGGATATTCCCATGTGGAATGTACATACGAGGTTTGGTTGTCTCTGTAATGTTAACATTGATCTCTGAGTTTAGTTTCTGCCAACCTGACCCACAATATTTCCCTTCCACTTTTCATCTAATCACTTCCTTCACTTTTTGCTTTATGCATTTTGAGTGCTAAAATTGTTTTAGGCAAGTATAAGCAATGTAAGTTTAGAATTGTTATGAGAGTGAAAGTGTTAGTCGCTCAGTCATGCCGGACTCTTTGTGACCCTATGGACTGCAGCCCACCAGGTTCCTCTATCCCTGGGATTTTCCAGGCAAGGATACTGGGGTGATTTGCCACTCCCCTCTCCAGGGGATTTTCTTTACCCCGGGATCAAACCTGGGTCTCCTGCACTGCAGGCAAACTCTACTGAGTAAGTTATCAGGGAAGCCCTGGTACTGTTATAATTGTTACATTTGGTGCATTAAGCTATATTTCCAAATGAAATAAATCCATTTCTAGAGGGTTTTTTTTTTGGTTTAAAGTCTATTTTATTTGTTATTAACAAAAGCTATACCAATTTTATTTTGATTATATATCTTTTTCCATCCTTTTATTTTCAATAAGAAGTAAGCAACATACATGAAAAACCTGACATTTTCCAAACATATCTCCTAAAAGTATAGCCTTGTTATAGTTGTGTTATTTTAGTCCCCAAACATAGCAGATGATAATTCGACCAATTTTTCCACTGTTATCACCAACCTAGAAAAGTTGTAGGTCCTCACTGCCCACTATCCTAACCCTTCTAAATAGCCAGTTCTGTAATTTAAAGTCTCTTGTTTTTAGTACTCCATTGTGGTACTGAATTCTCAAGAGTTAGAAATGCATTTTACTAAAAATAATAGAAAACTCAACTGAGGCAGTTGAAACAAATTCAGCTGGTTCAGCAGCTAAATTGCTGACATCTCTGCAGTGCCTTTGGCCTTTCCTTCACCATCACACATCTACTAATGCAGCATCAGCCCTCCTTCCTGCCATCTCTACTTATCCAACTCTCATCCTCAGGAGTCAGCTCAAATTTCTCCTACTTTGTAACCCAACATGAGAGACAGCAAAAGGAACGCAGATGTATAGAATAGACTCGTGGACTTTGTGGATGAGGGTAAGGGTGGGATGATATGGGAGAAGGGCATTGAAACAAGTTAATTATCATATGTGTAATCAATTGCCAGCCCAGGATTGATGCTCGGGGCTGGTGCAGCGAGATTTCCAGGGGGGGGGGGGGGGGGAGGGAGGAGGGAGGGGGGTTCTGGAGGGGAAGCATATGTAAACCCATGGTGATATTATGACATTGTATGGCAAAAACAATAAAAAAAAAAGAGACAAAAAATAAATTAAAAAAAAAATAAAACAAGTAGAAAAAAAAAATTTTCTCCTACTTTGGAAAGGAGGTCCCCTGGAGGAGGAAATGGCAAACCACTCCAGGTTTGCCTGGATAATCCTGTGAGCAGAGGAGCCTGGAGGGCTACAGTCCATGGGGTTGCAAGGAGACTGAGCAGAGCACAGCACAGTTGCCTGTCTAGAGCACATTATGTGTGTTATGATATTAATGCAATCTCTTTGGCTGTGATGGAAGCAGCCTTCAGAATAAGTGGAGTAAGGCAGGGTGGGAGATGATGGAGTGAAATGTAGACAGTTCCTTTTTAATTTTTTAAATTAATTAATTTATTCTAATTGGAGGCTAATTACTTTACAATATTGTGGTGGTTTTTGCCATACATTGACATGAATCAGCCACAGGTGTACATGTGTCTTTTTAGTGAAAAAAAGTTTGGTTATAAAGGTGAAAGCAAAAAGACAGACTGTTGTTCTGTCTGAAATAGTTTATACAGTTATATATATATATATATAATTACATATGTATATATTCTCTTTCAGATTCTTTTCTATTATAGTTTATTGTAAGATATTCAATATAGTTCCCTATATTATACAGTATCTTGTTATTTATTTTATACAAAGTAGTATGTATATGTTCATCTCAAACTCCTAATTTATCCATCCCCCCAATCCCTCCACAATCCCCTTTGGTAACCATAAGTTTGTTTCTATGTCTGCTAGTGTATTTCTGTTTTGTAGATAAGATCATTTATATCATTATTTAATGATATGTAAATAATATCATATTTGTCTTTCTCTGGCTTAGTTCACTTAGTATGATATTAATAATATCTAGATCCATCCATGTTGCTGCAAATGGCATTATATCACTTTTTATGGCTAATATTCCACTGTGTGTGTGTGTGTGTGAGTTGTATGTACCACATCTTGTTTTCTTTTTTAAAATTTTTTATTAGAATATAGTTGATTTACAATGTTGTGTTAGTTTCCACTGTACAGCAAAGTGAATCAGTTTTACACTTTGAAATCTAAAGAATCACTCTTTGGATTCTTGTCAGTACAGAGTATTGAGAAGAGTTCCTCATCCTATACAATATGTCTTTATTAGTCATCTGTTTCATGTATGGTAATGTGTATAGGTCAATCCCAATCTCTCAGTTTATCCCTTCCCCTCTTTTCCCTGTGGTAAATAAAGTTTGCTTTCTACATCTGTTTCTATAAAACAGACCCTATTTATGTTTTGTAAATTAGTTCATTTATGTCATTTTTTTAGATTCCACAAAGCTTACTTCACTTAGTATGAAAATCTCTAGGTCCATCCTTGTTGCTGCAAGTGGTATTATTTCACTCTTTTTTATGGCTGAGTGATATTCCCTTGTATACATGTATCACATCTTTATCCATTCTTCTGCTCATGGACATTTAGGCTGCTTCTGTCTTGGCTATTGTAAATAGTGGTGCAATGAATGCTAGGGTGCATGTATCTCTTCCAATTAGAATTTTCTTCAAATATATGGCCGGGAGTGGGATTGCTGGATCATATGGTAGTTCAATTTTTAGTTTTTTAAGGAACCTCCATACTCTTTTCCATAGTGGTTATATCAATTTATATTCTCACCAACAGTGTAGGAGGGGGTCCCTAATGCTCCTAAATTTTCCTCCAAAATTTTTTCTTTGTAGACTTTTTTTTTAAGTTTCCAAAGAATTTAAAAGAGCATTTAACAGATGTTCACAGTACACGAGAGAATAAGAATTAGCAAAAAAAAAAAAAAGCAGCATCTGATCTCTTTGGCTAGGGGCAAGAAATACATATCCATAGGAGCCTGGAAATACATATACCAAAATATTAACATTCTGGGGGTAGATTACAGGTGATTTTTGGCTTTCTTTTCCTACCTTCTGATTTCTCCCCAAGTATTTTTTTATTTAATAATAAGCGTGTATTGCTTTTCAACTGGGGAACTATAGTATTGGTGCAGGGGGCAAAAAGCACAGAAGACACAAAAAAATCCAGTTGTATTTTTTCAACCTTCTCATTTTTAAACTATGAAGAATCATGACATCTAAGTCTATGTATGAAAAAAGGAAATGTGTAGGCAGATCCTTTTTTCTAGTTATAAAAATATCAAATATAAAAAAGTAGAAATTATTGCTTCACTTGAGAAACTTACTTCCAAATTACTTTCATGTGTTGTAAAAAGTCATAAAGAGCATCCAAGAAAAAAATCATATACAGTTTCCATAGGAATAAGTACAAAAAAATGGGGTTGATGACTGCCCCAAATGATATTTCCTAAAGGAAAAAAATGTAATATTTAACTTCCCTCTTTTTTTTTTTGAGGCAGGGTAAGTGAACTACACACGTCGTAATAAAATTTTCTTTACAAGGAAGAAGGACTGTGATCCTGTTTTTGATGCATACTTAATACAAAATCCACTGTTCTGATCAAGATGAGGGGAAAAAAATCATTCTTTAACACTTCAGTTTTCATGCAATAAAATCCAAAGGTCTGTTGAATCCACATTTTCAATTCATGTACTGCCTATACTTTCTCTTGAGGGCAGGAGAAGAAGGGGACGCTAGAGGATGAGATGGTTGGATGGCATCACCGATTCAATGGACATGGGTTTGGGTAGACTCTGGGAGTTGGTGATGGACAGGGAGGCCTGGTGTGCTGCAGTTCAAGGGGTCTCAAAGAGTCGAACACAACTGAGCGACTGAACTGAACTGAACTGATACATTCTCTTCCGAGACACATTTATGGAATAGGCATTTACAGAGCCATCCACCCTTTTCCCTTTTGTGGAGTCAAAGGAGGCAAATCCCATTAATTTCATCATTTCTATTTCTTCCTCTATTTTACCCTCTAAGTCTTCCTCAGTTATCTGATGTTCTTTGCTGTTTTTCTTTTGTTTCTTTCTTCTTCTCATCTCTTCTTTCTTTCAGTCCAGAAGGGGAAGGAGATGTGGATCTATGTCTTCTTGGGGACCTGGACCGCCTTCTGTGTGGGGTAACCAGAGTGGCTTCTTCTATCTCGCTCCCCAGACTGGGACCTTTCTGGGTGCCTGAGTTTTCTTTCCCGGATGTGGACCCCGACTGCCTAGGCTCCATCTGTGGGGAGCTGCTTCGGCTGCAACCCATTTGGAATCCTCCTCCGATACAAGTCCTATCTGTAGTCTTCTTGATGATAGTCATTCTGACTGAAGGGAGGTTATATCTTATTGTAGTTTTGATTTGCATATCTTTAATAATTAGTGATGTTGAGCATGTCTACATATGCCTGTTTACCATCTGTATGTCTTCTTTGAAGAAATGTCTATTTAGATCTTCTGACCATTTCTGGATTGCATTATTTGTGTTTTTAATATTGAGTTGTACAAGCTGTTTGTATATTTTGGAGATTAATCCTTGTCGGTTGCACTATTTCTCCCCATTCTGTAGATTTTCTTTTCATTTTGTTTATGGTTTCCTTTGCTGTGAAAAAGCTTTTAAGTTTAATTAGGTCCCATTTGTTTATTTTGTTTTTATTTTCATTACTTTAGGAGGTAGAATCAAAGTGTGTGGACTGATGTCAAACAGTGTTCTTTCTGTGTTTTCCTCTAGGAGTTTTATAGTATTCAGTCTTACATTTAGGTCTAAAATCCATTTTGAATTTATTTTTATATATAGTGTTAAAGAATATTCTAATTTTATTCTTTTACATCAAGCTGTCCAGTTTTTCCAGCACCAGTTATTTGAGACTGTCTTTTTCCCATTGTATATTGCTGCCTCCTTTGTCATAGATTAGGTGATCATAGGTTCATGGGTTTATTCTGTTCCACTGATCTATATTTCTGTTTTTGTGCCAGTATCATTCAGTCTTAATTACCGTAATTTGTAGTGTAGTCTGAAATCAGAAAGCATGACTCCTCCAGCTCTGTTCTTTTTCCTCACGATTGTTTTGGCTATTGGGGGCTTTTTGTGTTTCCATAAAAAGTTTTAAATTCTTTATTCTAGTTCTGTGAAAAATTCCACTGGTAATTTGATAGGGATTATACTGAATCTGTAGATCACCTTGGGTAGTATAGTCATTTTAGCAGTACTGATTTTTCTAATCCAAGAACACACTTGTTTGCATTGTCTTCAGTTTCTTTCATCAGAGTCTTATAGTTTTGGGGGTACAAATCTTTTGCCTCCTTAGGTAAGTTTCTTCAGATGTATTTTAGTCTTTCTGATTTGATGGTAAGTGGGATTTACCATCTCCTTCATTTCTCTTTCTGATATTTTGTTGTTAGTGTATAGAAATGCTACAGATTTCAGTATACTAACTTTGTATCCTGCAGACTTACCAATGAGCTATGGTAGTTTTCTGGTAGTATAGGATCTAGGATTTTCTATGTATAGCATCATGTCATCTGCTAATGGTGACAGTTTTGCTTCTTTTCTAATTTGAATTCCTTTTATTTCTTTTTCCTATCTGATTGCTGTGTCTAGGACTTCCAAAACTATGTTGAATAAAAGTAGTGAGAATGGGTATCCTTGTCTTATTCCTTATCTTAGAGAAAATGCTTTCAGTTCTTTACCTTTGAATATGATGTTAGCTGTAGGTTTATCATATATGGCCTTTATTATGCTGGGGTAGGTTTCCTCTATGCCTGCTTTCTGAAGAGGTTTGTTTTTTTTTAATCATAAAGCATATTGAATTTTGTCAAAAGCTTTTTCTGCATCTATTGAGATGATCATATGGTTTTTATTCTTCAATTTGTTAATGTAGTGTATCACATTGATTTGCAGATATTGAAAATTTTTTGCATCCCTAGGGTAAAGTCCACTTGATCTTGGTATATGGTCCTTTTAATGTATTATTGCACTCAGTTTACTGGTACTTTTTTTTTTTTAATAATTTTTGCATCTATATGTTCATTATTGATATTGGCCTGTAATTTTTTGTGTGGTATTTTTGTCTTACTTTGGTATCCAGGTGATGGTGCCTCATAGAATGAGTTTGAAGGTATTCCTTTCTCTACATTTTTTAACTCTTCTCTAAATGTTTGGTAGAATTTGCCTGTGAAGCCATTTAGTCCTGAATGTTTTTTTATTGGGAGTTTTAAAGTTACTGATTCAATTTCAGTACTGGTGATTGGTTTGTTCATAGTTTCTATTTCTTCCTGATTGAGTGTTGGGAGATTGTACCTTTTTAAGAGTGTCCATTTCTTATATAATGCCCATTTTATTGGTGTATATTTGCTTGTGGTAGACTCTTATGATCCTTTGCATTCTGATTGTATTGATGTGAGCCCTCTCCCTCTTTTTTCTTGGTAAATCTGGTTAAGGAAGGGCTTATCAATTTTGTTTATCTTTCCACAGAACCAGCTTTTAGTTTTATTGATTTTTTCTATATTTTTTGCCTCTATTTTATTTAATTCTGCTCAGATCTTTATGATTTCTTTCCTTCTACTGACTTTGAGTTTTGTTTGTTCTTCTTTCTCTAGTTGCTTCAGTTGCAAGGTTGGGTTATTTATTTGAGATTTTTCATGTTCCCTGAGGTAAGCTTTTATTGCTGTCAACTTCTCTCTTAGCAGTACTTTTGGTGCATCCCATAAGTTTTGGATCATCGTGTTTTCATTTCCATATATAATGGAATGTTATTCAGCCCTAAGAAAGAAGGAAATCCTGCTACTTGTGAATGGGCCTTGCAGATGTTTTAATAAGTGTAATAAGTCAGACAGAGAAAGACAAATAGTGCATGGTATCCCTTATATGTGGAATTTAAGCAAAAAAAGTCAAAATTATAGAAATAGAGAGTAGAAAATTAGGAACTGAGCACTGGGAATGGGGGTGATAGAGGTTAGTAAATGCATGCAAACTTTCAGCTATAAGATGAATAATATCTAAGAATGTAATGTAAAAATGGTGACTATAGTGATAGTGATAGTTGCTCAGTCATGCCTGACTCTTTGCAACCCCGTGACTGTAGCCTGCCAGGCTCCTCTGTCCATGGAATTCTTCAGGCAAGATTACTGGGGTGGGTTGCCATTTCCTTCTACGATATTGATAACACTGTATTAAATAATTGAGATTTGCTAAGAATAAAACTTAAATATTCTCATCAAAAAAGAGATAAATATGTAAGGTGATAAATGTGTTAACTAACTAGATTAATTGGTTATTATTTAAATAACTAGGTGGGCATGAAATGAAAATGAAGACAGCAAAAATCCCATATTTATACATATGCACTGCCTTCAAATAAAGTCAAAGGAGATATTCTGTTCCTAAAGGATGGATGCTATGTTTTAAATTGCTATTAAGACAAGTTTATTCCCACTCCTCTGCCTCCATAATTTTCTCACTTACCTCTCATAATGTCCGTTCTGTGCCAGGGAGATGGAATTGTTTAAAGGTATGCATCTATTACTTTAAGAAAGATGGGCAAACCCTGTAAACCAAGCAATTTCTTGTTCTGGTATAATCTGCCTTAAAGAAATGCTCACAACACATGCACAGGGCATTGCTTATAATAAGAGATTTAAATTTAAAAGTTATGGGGTATATTTATAGCAGCACAATAGTTATAAAACTGTAAAATTATTTCTTCCAACTGAGAGAACTGGGGTAAGAATCTGGGTCCATGATGTAGGAAATGAAGGTTAAGGGCTTCTCTAGGCCTTGGGTTCTAATTTTATTTTACTGTAATATGAAATCTTCTGCATCAAGGTCTGGAGTGCACTGCTGAAATCTTGTAGCCCTATTCAGGCTTCAATTGCATGTCATATATAGAATTCTTAAGGGTCTCATTTGTTGAAGATTTGGGGGAAATTTTTCAAAGCGACAATAAGTTTGGTGAGATACAGTTACCAAAATGTGATGGATTGTTCTCTTATTCAAGAATTTAGGATAACAGAGAAAAGAATCCCTCTCTGTTTGTGAAATCTTGTCTAAGTTGTATTTAATTCTGGATACCACACTTGAGCTGGGACACTGGCACATTGGAGTGTATTTTCAAAACACCACGGTGGTGAAGGAATCTGAAACCTCCTCAATAGAGGCAGGGAGTAAAAAAAAAAATTCTGCCAGGGAAAGAGGAAAACATCCCAGTATTGTACAAAATGGTATTAACTCAATAGCTGGTACCTCTTATAACCCTGTCCTTCACCATTGTGTCCCTTGCTCTTAAGTCGACCGCCGCACACACAGTGGGTCCTCAATTGATGTTTCTTGAGTAGTTACGTTACCATGTAATCTTGAGGGTATGATTGCCTGATCATAATTTAAATTAACTACTGCATCTGAAGGAAACATTATTGCAGGTCTTGGGGGACGCAGTGGCTGAATCCTGGCTTCCGCAGTGGCGCATCTAGGGCATCTGCGGTCCCAGGAGGCCTTGCCAGGGATGACCTTTCTTTCTCTTGCCCTTTTCCTCCCTCCCATCTCCAGGCTGTAGATAACTCCGTGGTCACGAGGTCGCGACAGTCCGCGCCGTCGTGGAGACAGCAGGATATGGAGAGAGAACTACATTTCCCAGCTGACTCTTGTGCGCGCGCCCCTGCTCCAGAGCGGGGGTCGATTGCAGCAGGCGCTCGCTCCCCGCCGAGCGCTCGTCGCCCGCCGGAGCCTCTGCCAGGGGATGAGGTGGGAGGCGCTAGAAACCACTTAGCTACAGCCAACCGCCCAATGCAGCACTCGCTCGCTCCCCCCACCAGCGGAAGCGCCCGCGGAGCACAATGCAGCACTGAGGCAGCTCCGCGGTGGAGGCTGCAGCGCCTGGGTCGCCACAGCTCGGGTCGGGGCTGGGAGCGGGTGGCCCAGGCTAGCCCCTGGCGCGGGGCGCGGGGCGCGGGATCCGGACGCGGCTGCCTGGGCATGAGGAGCTGAGCATCTCGGGCGAGGCGGCGGACGGCAGCACCATGCAGGCGGCGGCGGCGACGGCTGTGTCCGTGCCCTTCTTGCTGCTCTGCACCCTGGGGACCTGTCCCCCGGCGCGCTGCGGCCGGGCAGGTAAGTTCGCCGCCCTCTGTGGCTTTGGGACGTACCATTTTCCCGGCATCTTTGCAGCCCTCAAGCGCATGATAAAGGGGCATCCCCATTTACCGAGTTAGCGGGGAGATTTTTTTTATTTACAAGGGTGGTGAGAAGTGAAGCAAAAATAAATTGTGGGGGCGCGCGGATGTATTAGAAGCTTTAGGTCAAACGCTTGTTTTTCTTCGGAAGTAGGAGAGGAATGCAGAGGGTGGGAGAGGGGGCTCTGCTTTTGGGCCCCGATCTTGGATGCTCTCAGATGAGCTGGTCCATGGCTTTGCGTCTGGTGTCTCTGCGTCCTTCCCAGATGGGGTCTGGGAGGGAGTGGAGGTGAGATCTTCTCCGGAGAACCATCGGACCGCAGGATGGACGAGTGTCGGTCAGGGTCATTATTTTCGCCTTTCTCCCTAATTCTTCCTTCCCCCCTTTCCTGCCTGGAGGAGACGCCTCGTTGACCGAGCTGGAGAGGAGGAACGAAAACCGCTTCCTGGAGCGCCAGAGCATCGTGCCACTCCGGCTTATCTACAGCTCGGGTGGAGAAGACGAAACTGGGCACGACGCGCTGGACACGCGGGTGCGGGGCGACCCCAGCAGCGGGCAGGTGAGAGGCGCGGTCCAGGGGGTGGTCCTACGCGCGGCCCGGCCCACTCCGACCCTGCGTTTGCTCTCGGTTGCCCTGGAGATGCAGTGTCTTGGGTGAAAGCGCAGTTCTCTTGCGAGTCATGTATGGCCCTCCCCGTGCAAAAGAAAGAAGAGAGAGGCGGACAAACCCCGCCAAAGAGTCACAGGCCAGGGGCTTTGCTCAAGAGGTGTTTGTGCGGAATGCCCCCATGTGTGCGGCAACCTGAGTGAAGGGGCGGAGACCCTCTCACGGCTGCCAAGCAAAAGCCATGTGTAGGCAAGAAGGGATATAATACTTGAGCAGGATTTACATCATCATTATTGTTGTGGTGGTGGTTGTTGTTTTAATTCTCAAAGAGAAGGCTTTGTGTGATTTAAGCCAAGATTGGTACTGTAGGAAAATTGGAAAAACAAGCGTAGACATCCCTACCAAAACTTAAACCTTAAAATTAAGCTGAACTACAGGGTTCTCAACTCACTCAATTTGTGGACATCGGAGATGGATCCATTCACCTCCACCGTTCAAAAAAGACATCCCTTTGTCCCCTTTCTTTATTGATAGCAGTCCTCTTGGTTTAATTAGGGCAGTGTGGCTTTAGGGGCATTTATAAAGTGTGTTTTTAAATAAAAATCTAACTACAGTTTACCATATTTAGGTCAATATCACACATTCACAGATATGCTTGAAAATTCTTTTTTGAACTTACTGGTTAATCTAAGTAAATATTTTGGGGCTCTGTAAGCATTTTTTTATTTACATGTATCAACATGGCAACCAGTTCATCCACCTGTAAGTACATATTAAGATAGAACATGTTCATGTAGTTGAAAATTTTACACACTTCACTAAAGTAGGCTGAATATTTTTACATGTCTAAATATATTCTTAGTATTTTAAGATGTGTCTTGATGTGGTAATCATAGTAATTTATTGTAAGTGTAAAATATGTAAAAATAGAAAAATATTCCTTATTTGTAGCCAAGTACTTAATTTTGTTAAAATCTTAACATGATAGAAATTAATTTAAAGGGCTATAGTAATATCCATCAATTAGATTATTATAATAGGAAATTTAATATGTCAAGTTTTAGTGAAGGATCCCATCATTTGAATTAATGTCTGGTAAATACCTTTTCCATTATGCTTTGTTTCCATAATAAAACCGAAGAACCATCGGACACTGTTAGAATTACTTCTGTAGAGGAATATTCTCACAATCATTTGCAACTTTTATTACAAAAAATTTCGAACACACATGCAAGTAGACAGATTATTATAATGAACTCTGAGCTTCAGCAATTAGCAACTCATAGCCAGTCTCATTTTATATACATCCTATTTTCTTTTCCTTTCTGTATTATCTTGAAACATTTCATAAAAAATTTAACTATGCACCTCTAAAAGACAAGGATTTTTTTGAAATGTAATCATGATATTATCATAGCTAATATATATTAAATGTAAATGTATTATATATACATATATAAAATAGATATATAAATATTATATATATTTAAGTTTGTTTGAACCAGGAGCCAGATAATGTTTATAAACTGCAGTTAGTTTTGTTTTTTTTTTAATTTACTTTATTGTGTTGGTTTTGGATCTACACATGCTCCCCCTCCAGAACCCCCCTCCCTCCCCCCTCCCGACTCCCTCCCCCTGGGACATCCTGGTGCACCAGCCCCGAGCATCAACACTGGGCTGGCGATTGATTTCATATATGGTAATTAACATGTTTCAATGTCATTCTCCCATATCATCCCACCCTTGCCCTCTTCCACAGAGTCCACATGTCCGTTCTATACATCTGCGTTCCTTTTGCTGTCTCGCATGCAGGGTTCTCATTACCATCTTTCTAAATTCCATATATATGCGTTAGTATACTGCATTGTTGTTTTTCCTTTTGGCTTACTTCACTCTGGATAATAGGCTCCAGTTCCGTCCACCTGAGTAGAACTGATTCAAATGAATTTTTTTTTAATGCTGAGTAATATTCCATTGTGTATATATACCACAGCTTTCTTATCCATTCGTCAGTTGATGGGCATCTAGGTTGCTTCCATGTCCTGGCTATTGTAAACAATGCGGCGATGAACATTGGGGTACACGTGTCTCTTTCAATTCTGGTTTCCTCGGTGTCTATGCCCAGCAGTGGGATTGCTGGGTCATATGGCAGGTCTATTTGCAGTTAGTTTTTTTAAAGCCTCTTTAATGCATGGTTTCCCTCAACCTTTTTCTTCTTTTTTTCCATACAATTTATTCATTGAAGATATGGGGTCTCTCATCCAGTAAGTCTTCCACAAGCCAAATTTTTGCTGATATAGACATTGCTTTAAAACAAATCACAGTGCTTTAAGACAAATCAGAGAGGAAAAAAGTAGAGATGGAGAAAACGAAAACTGCAGCATTGAACCTGGAGACTCCTGGAGCCTCTGCCTCATGCTGCTGATGTCTTTAGGTACCCTCTGCCCTCCTCTGGGTCGGTGAAAGACCACTATTCCTGGACAGCAGGCCAGTCCTCCTTTTTCTCCCCATTTCTGGAATACCACTTTTGTAGGGTTTTTTTTTTTTGGTTCATAGATCTCTCCACTTGCGGCAGAAGATACTTGGGGCCTGTGCAGCTTCTACGTCCTGCAAGGATAAACCTCACCTTAGAGAAAAATGACCACGACCACCAAATGCCCTCACCTTTGGAGAGGTGTGAATGAATTGGTACGACTTAGCTTAAACAGCAGCTTGAGTAGTTTATTCATTCAAGTCAGAAATGAGAGTGAAGATGCTGTCTTGTCATCAGAGTAATTATGACAAGCAGTTATCTCCATGCTGGCACCTGGTGAGGTACAAGTAGTGCATGTGGTTGGGTTCTGGGTCATCTGGGGAGCTACAGCAGTTTATCATGTTCCTCAGCTACAGTTAGTGATCACTGACTAGTAGGGCTGAATCTGGCAGAGTTGTAAAGACTTAGTTGCCATATGCCAACACTTCCTCCAGTTAGGAAATTAAGGAGTGGTCCTGCAATGTGTCATTTCTTGTCTCATTGAGAACTGTTCATTGAATCCAAAAACATTAGTTAAATATGTATTGACCTTGTTATTTCTTTGGTGATTAAATGGGTGTAATTTATACTCATAAATATGTTTAGCAACTTCCTTTCTAATAATAAAATTAGGATGCTTTCTATCAGCTCACAAAGGTATATACTGATTTGTTTATTTAAAAGACATTTATATACTTAAGTTAATGCTGTATACCATTTTTTTTTTGTAAGACCCTGGAGATTTAGAGGTAAAAGACTCAGTTCTAGCCTTTATGGAGTTTACAGACAAGTAGGAAGATGAATGAATAGATAAGTAGTTACACTGTGTCCTTATGTGTGATTTTCTGGAGGTGATCACAGAGAGATGTGGAAGCAAAGATGACAGTGCTTAACTTAGCTGAGCAGTCAGGGTGGGTTCTTAAGGGGTGGCACTATCTGAACTGTGTTTTGAGGGTTGGTAAGAACTGACCAAATTATAGGGAAGGGGTGGTCATATCAAACAAAGGGTCAGCAGGTACATGGACCTGTGAAATCAAGACACATTTTTGACTGCAAATAGTCAAGATTTAAGGGACAGAAGAAACAGACCAGAAAATAGATGCTGCAGCACTTTCATGACTTTCTGAAGAATTTGGGCTCCTTCTGAAGGCAGTTCAAGGATTTCAGTAAGTAGAGTTACCAACCTATGTATAGGTAATCTACTAGAGTAACTATACGTAACCTACTCGAGTTACCTATACCATCATGTTGTTATGGTATAACTCTAATTGTTAGAAATGAATCATGTTAATTTCCAAGTCTGAGTGAATGGGTTGTTCACTTTAATTCATTGTTTAATGCCAATTCACATACTCATTAAGCTTCATAAGAACTTAGTGACTAAGCAAACTTAGCTGCTTAATATAAATGAGTTAATATTTATGTAGCACTTAGAACAGTTCTGCGTGTTCTACAAACACTACATGAGTTTTGTTAAATAATATTAACTCCCTTAGGCTGCTTGAGTACTATCTAGAAATTTTATGACATCACTTTAATGCAAAATGGTGCCCTAATTACCAGAATTTAACACTTTTCCAGAAGTAAGTTACAAATGACTCAAGTTTACATAACTAAGTGGAATCTTAATGATTATAAAGATGAAATAAATCTTATAGGTCATCTAATGTAATTGAAGAATTAACTTCTCATCTGGTAAGATAGAGTCATTGATCTAGAGTAAGGAAACCAGCAATGTTTTACTTAATGTTTGAGAAAGCTCACAAGAGCTATGATGGTATAAAACACTTTAATTTTACTTTTACTGTGTCCTTACTTCAGTTTTCATCCCAAAATGGAACTGCACATTTTATATTTTTGAAAAATTTATTTTAGTTCTGTGGAAATACTGGCAATCTGATAGGTGTGAAATAATTAATTCTGTTGGTATACGTCCATATCTGTATGGCCAGTTACTTGAATGTATACATTTATTTTCATCCTGAATCAGATGACTGACCCATACTGAAAGCTTATTGTGCCATGAAGTTCTAGAAATGGTAGTCAAAGGAATTGTATTTGATTGTGTGTAACCTTGCTCTCCTTAAGATTGTCTTCCTAGTCTGAAGTAATTTCAGTTCTGTAAAAGAGCACATAGAACTGGAATATTAAAAAATATAGTCTTCTTTTCATCTGACTCAAAATTACTTGTGCTGAAAAAATTGTATGTTGCAGATAATAGGATAAAATATATTTTAACAGAACACCCATATAGGCAAGGTATCACTTACAGAGTCCTGCAGTTGGTTTGAAACTGATGGTCACGTAATTGCTTTTTTTAAGAGCAAGCACCTTCTTGGTTCCTCTTTTTTTTTTTTTGCAAGCCAAGCATGATAGATTTAGCATAGCATCAAAGATAGGTTATTTGGTGGTTTGTTTTGCTATGTGATCACCACATACATTTTCAATAATTTGTTTGGAGCCAGTAATTGCTTTTGCTACAAGCAGCAGAATTTCTTTTTATCAAAAGTCTTTGTCAGTGAATAGACAGGCTACTTGTTTTCTATCTCATTCCCTGGAAAGGGTTTGTAAGCCTCTCAAGTAGTCAAGTGTCGAGAACATAGACCTACCATTTATTATAGTTTTGATAATCAGTAATGAATGGGGAAATGCAAGATGGACACAGGGTGGCAAGAGATAGCTGTGCACTGTTTTTATGAACATAATTATCTATATGCCTAAGCATTCATGAGCTGCGCCAAAAATTGGGTTGTTTCACTTGGGAACACTGCGTCAGTGTGACCGTCCGTTGTCTGCAGTACTGCTTTCTTGAAGGAAAAGGGCTCCTAGGAATTACAGCTTTAGAAATATTTTGCAAGTATAGGACAAACATCTTTTTTCCCTTAATGTGCATTTGTTAATAGCTCAGTATTAATAAAACTGTGCAACCAGTCAGAAATTTGTTCCATTGTGATAAAGAGGAAGGAGACATTCCCCAGCACATTTTTACTTTCCTACCAACCTTCTCTTACAATTACATAATTAAAAGAAAATAAAATTTAGAATTGTACAAGTATTCTTACATCTTGTTTTCAGTCTATGAGATTGCAATTTGTATTTATTTCTTTTGGGAATCTTTGAAATTCTGCCCAGTTGTTTTACCGTGCACAAAAGAATGTTGTCTTTCATCACTTCTTTATAGCTACACATGGAAAATTGTGACCAACTCTAAGAGCTTATGGGATGATAAAAATTGTCCTTAAGTTTTATTTACTTTCTCTTATTTTAATGAATGCCAAATGTTTTGTCATTTTTAATGATGAAAGCCTCTTCTAAAAGTATATGGAGGAAGGCCTGCTTTCTTGTCACATAGGGTTAGTAGTACTCTTTAACTCCAGTGGGGTCCAGATATTGCCACATTCACCATTAAGGATTGTGGATAAACCCCAAAGGGAAAAAGTATATTATTAAAGAGTGGGGGAGGATGCAAGAAAAGGAAGACACCTTGAGATGAATGATGAGGAGGAAGGAAAGAGAAACCAGGAAGAGATAAATACTTATACAGTGTTGTCATGTTACAGAATACACTAAAATGTTTAATAATATTTAATAAACGATGATGTATGTGGCTACTTTTTATGTGCCAAACAGTTTTCTGAGTACTTGTGACCTATACAACTCATTGCATCCCCACAAGAATCATGTGACAGCTAATGCTAAGTCGCTTCAGTCGTGTCTGACTCTGTGTGACCCCATAGATGGCAGCCCACCAGGCTCCCTCGTTCCTGGGATTCTCCAGGCAAGAACACTGGAGTGGGTTGCCATTTCCCTCTCCAGTGCATGCAAGTGAAAAGTGAAAATGAAGTTGCTCAGTCGTGTCCAATTCTTAGTGACCCCATGGACTGCAGCCTACTAGGCTTCTCTGTCCATGGGATTTTCCGGCAAGAGTACTGGAGTGGGGTGCCATTGACTTCTCCGTGTGACAGGTAATATTTAACTGCAAAATTACAAAGCTGGTAGATAGCTGAGAGGGTTTTTGAACGCAGTCTCTTCAGTTCCACTGCACTGCCTGTGTGCTGAAGCACTATGCTAAACTGGCCTTTGTGCAGGAGGTCATCAGCATTTCCTTAGATATCATTCAGTGGCGCTGGGGTCAATGATTTCTGACATCCGTTCCCCTGGAGCTATATATTTCTTGCAGCACTTGAAAATATATAGTAGTGAAGAAATTTGCAGAAAATAGTAGAAATGATTCATTTCTACTACCTTGAGAATGAGAATGGAATGTATAAAGATGTTTAACATTTGAAAGGCGAACAACACCTCTCAAAGGATGTGTTTTGTTTTCAAACTGGATGTGCACATTGATCTAATCTTTCTTTGTAAATCAAAGATTTCAGTATCCAATCATCAATACCAAAATTATATGTGCTCTTTTGTGGTCTAAGCTTTTTAAAGCAGAAACATGAAATGCTCAATAGAAATCCATATTTGTGTGTACTTTTTCAAATGAAAAGATATAAAATATCTTTTGTGTCATCATAGAACAAGTAGCTCTGGAGTCCCAAATGTCAAAGCATTCAGGTCAAAGAGATACATAATCAATAATAGCCAAAATGATAGCTTGTGAACATCTAGCTGGATATGTTCACTTAGGTAATAAAAGCATTAGAAAGCAAATACTGAGGGAATGAGTTGAAAAATAAGAATTAATATTTACTATTTATGTCAGGCATTGTGCTGAGTGATTTACATGTGTTGTCTCTCATTATGAGGTAGGCATGATTATACCCATTTTATAGATGAGGAAACTGAGGCTCAAGAAAGCCCAAGGTTATACAACTGACAAATAGTAGAAATGAGTTAAGAATTCGCAAAGAAAATGTTAGAGATTAACATAAAATAACCCTTCTGTAATCTTTGCTACTTATTTAATATGTGGTTACCCATTTATCTATGAGTTGGAACAAATGTAACATTTCTTGAAAACTCTTGACCTGATCTCCTACCCTACCCTGATCTCCTCCCTTGCTAACTTTATTTAGGGGTCACTTGATGTCATGTTTAGGACTTGTTATAGGTTTTCATTTCTAGAAATGGTTACGATTTCTACTTCTACCTCAGATATTTTTTTTTGAACATTTAAAGCATTTATTTATTTTGACCATGTTGTGAGGCACAGGATCCTAGTTCCCTAACCAGAGATTGAACCCATTACCCTTGCAGTGGAAACCTGGAGTCCCAACCACTGGACCACCAGGGAAATCCTACTTCAGATATTCTTTTAACCACAAGGAAACATCTGCATGTTCATCTGAATAGCAGCAGAGAATATCTGCACTCTGAGTACTTGTTGGAGTTTTATCTGTCAGAAATGCGGGTAACAGAAGCTATTTACGGAGAATCATCATCTGTTCCTTTGTAGGGCACTGGCCTCACCTCCAGAGATTCTAGAGTGGGAGTTTTGTTTTTGTTTTTTTTTTTTAAGTCTCCAGGGTATTCCAGTTTGCACCCAGGGCCGAGGAGCTCTTTGTATTCTCAAGATTTAAGTTATTTTTTCGTAAATCTCTTTGGATTTCAGTTAGTCACAAGGGAGCTTGGTATTTGAATTGGTATCAGCAGGAGACCTGAGTTCGATCCCTGGGTCAGGAAGATCCCCTGGAGAAGGGAATGGCAATCCACTCCAGTGTTCTTGCCCACAGAATTCCATGGACAGAGGAGCCTGGTGGGCTACAGTCCATGGGTTGTGAAGAGTTGGACATGACTGAGCAGCTAACACTTTCTCAGTCACTCCCCTGACCACTTCAATCACTTTCCTGGCTTTTTCTAAAGGATAATTTGAAGGAATCTTGTAAGAAATATTTCTGCAAAACCAGTTACATGATTTCATTGAAGTCGTGGAGAACACTAAGCATGTTTTCTCATCAGGACCAAGAGGAGAGATTTGTGTTATACTCTTGTTTCCTTCCTTGGATGCCAAAAGTTTCCAGGAGAGTTGTGCTCTCTTCCAGAGAAGTCTTAGCATGAGTTTTCATAGTAGCTTCATTCCTAGCTCATTGTCCTGTTCCTGCTCATCATTCCCATTTCAACACAAAAGTCATCTGAAATCCTCTTGACTCGGTAACTTATCAACCTGGGAATTCATATCTGTGCACATTTTCAAGTGCATATTAGATTTAGATTGAAGTAAATATTAGGCTTTAAAAATGTGATCTCAAGAGGTTTCATTTGTTTACTTTTTAAAAGTAATCCTATTCCACTCCCCTCCTTGTCACCAGTACTCTTTTTTCCTTCCTAGCACTTGACACTCCTTTTAACAATCAACTTGTTTATTGTCTTTCTTTCATTATGCCATCATCAACTGTAAAAGGCACAAGAATAGTGATCTTGTCTGTTTGGTCACCACACATCTTCACTGCCTAGAGCAGTGACTGGCACAGAGTTTATGCCTAATAAATATTTATTGAATTAATGATTTTTCTTTCTCCCCTGGTTTTCTCATCCACTTGAAAATTTTTTCTTGTAATTATCCACATAAAACAAGCTGAACTCTTTTTTGGAATACAGTTGTGTTCCAAATGAATAAATGCATGAATAATTTTTTGTGTTTTCAAATATTGAATGTACAGGTCCTTTCATAATTATAACTATTTGACACAGAAATGGAGTTTAAAATGCCGTATTTCAAAAAATATGAAGACATCATATAGAAAAACTGATTTTAAAGTTCTAGGTGTCCTTCTTCATTTTACCTTTTGAGTTGCTTTTAAGACAGAAATCTGTTTTCTCCAGAGCAGACTATTATATGTAAATTTATTTTGAAAATAAAATTTAAAATGTAGTACTATGATCCAGAAATATCAGCAGTTCTAAAGTTGGACAGAGAAGGAAAAACTTTAATCCTTCTTTTCCTCTGCCCCACCCCTTCTCACCATCTATTTGTTGTTTGTATTCAAGGGATGTTTCAGAATTATATTCATGTGTAAGGGTCTGTGCTTAGTCGCTCAGTCATGTTCAACTATTTGTGACCCTATAGACTGTAGCCCACCAGGCTCTTCTGCCCATGGGATTTTTCAGGCAAGAATACTGGAGTGGGTTGCCATTTCCTTCAATATTTTTCTTCTCCTTTTTAAAAATTAATTTTGTATCAGGAGATTTTAGCACTTAGCAGTAGTTGCCCCTTTGCTGCATTTTTTCTTTTGTCCCAAGTAAAAGAACATTAGATGGCTCTTTGAAGATGGGAAATCAATGATACTTTCCTGAAACTCAGCCTCAAGAGCTCATATTTTACAAGTCATTTTAAAATTTTCTAAGTAAGGCAGTAGAATGGGTAGACAGTTCTTTTCAACCACTTATCCTGATTGTTATGGAGTTTGTCATGTCTTTAGCTTTCCCCTCTGGTTGGTCAATTTCTGTTCTTACATACTTTTTTTTTTTTCAGTTTGCCTTTTAAGCAGGCTTGTTTGCGAGAAATTGAGGTCACAATGTTTGTATCAGGCTGCTACACACCAATTGCTACACCTGGTCAGAGCTTAAGCTTCGGGATCAATGGTTTCTCTTTCTTTGGATTAGATTAGCAAGATGCTGCAGAGGGAAATGCCACTTCACAGACCTGATGTTCATGAATTCCCTCAAGGGTTTTTAGTGCTTTTGGAATATCCTGTCAGGAGTCTGGCCTAGAACCTAGCTATGGATCCATAGCAGTCAAGGTTATGCAGGGTAGTATCGATCTAAGAGAGGCTAGAGTAGGAGAAGTTGGCAGAAGAGTGATCTTGAGGGATCAGAACGTGGACAGGAACAGACTGTGGGTCTAAGGGTGGTGGAAGGTGAGATTCCGGAAAATAAAAAATATCAGATCTAGAGAGAAGATACTGGGTCCACTGAGCCAGCTCAGTCCAATATCCTCCTGGCTCAACTAGAGAAAGAGATGTGAAGGAGTCTGAGGCACTTTCTGAGGTTTTAATCTTAGCCCACGAGGTTTCAGTGGTTGGCTCCACTCTTACGTTTTAAAAGAGAACCTTCTGTTTTTCAGTCAGATTTGCTCGGATGACCCCTGAGATTGTTTCCATACCCCCATGAGCATGTTTAGTCCAGGGGGAAGAGCTACTTTCTCCACCTCCCTCTTCTTCTCCCTTTGCTCCTCTCCCCACTCCCTCTTCCTCTTCTCTTCCTCATTAATGTAATTCAGACTGCAGACTGTGCCTCTCCTGGGTCAGAGATGATGCTTACATAAAGACTGATTTCCTAACTCATGTAAGAGTTTATGCTCTGAAAAATCATATTTAGTTTATATGAAAGGAGCAATGGGCTTATTTTACATGTACTTGGTATGTGTTCAAAATGTAAGCTAATAATAGAAGAAGCTTGTTAGTGGGAGTTTGGAAAATTTTTTCCTATCAAGATGGATAATTTTGGTGTCAGTCTCCATTTTTTTTAAATACTGGGTCGTTTTCACGATTAGTTTGGTATCACCTGCAGTTTAGCAATAGTTTAGGAATACTTTGATGTGCTTTTGAAGAAAACTTTAGGAAAATGTTTAATAAGAAGAATGGAAAGTTTTTTTTTATACAGATGCATTTACAAATTTACCATTGTGCTAAATAATCAAGTTATTTCTTAGGAAGAGTTTTATTGACTATGATAGAAACTTAAATGTCATTGAAGACCATGGAAGTTTTGATTCAGGATCACAAAATTGTTCTTGCATTTTAGGATCTTATACAGCTAGGTTAGCTATAAATAGTACATTCCTATTTTTCAAACTGATTTCCTCATAAAAGTACCTGAAAGCCTATACAGATATTGATTGATAAGAAGGTGGGCAAAATTCAAGTTGTATTCATTGCTGTCACCAAAGTTGAAGATATTTCTGACTAGATGAGTGACTAGACTTGAGGGTATTTCAAATCATAGTGTATAGTAACTTTTGCTGGTTCTCAGTGTCCTCCAGGGTGAAAAAAATGGAGAAAAATATTGCTGCTGCCATACTATGATTTTTTATTTCGTTTAGTTTCTGAGATAAGTTTAACATGATGGCCTTAGAGTTCTTAATGATCTTGCCTGGCCAATATTCTCTCATAATTAATGAAGGGAGAGTACTAGTCATTCAAACTTAACCAACTTAGTATGAAATCTACTTGAGGTCACTGATTAATGTGTTGTCCAGGACGTTATTTTAAGTGTTCTGATTATGAAATCATGAAGTTTGCAGTTGTCCTCGGGTGATGGGATAAGAATTATTTCAATTTAATTGTAGGAAAAACATGGTGTTAAGGCCTGCACCCTCATCTGCATTTTTATTTCTTCCCAGTGTTGAGCGCAGAGCCCTGTAGGTAGCAAGTGCTCAACAGGCAAGTGAGAACTGGATTTGATGCCATGAGGTAGAGAGTCTATTCCTTTCTTATCCCTCCAGACCCTTGTTGTTATAGTAGGTTTTCCCTGGTCAATTCTTTCTTTCCTTTCCTCTCATTTTTTTCTTTTCTCAGCTCTCTGTGCAGGCTCCATCACATTCCCTTTGCCTCTTTCCGTTTGTCCTTTTTCTGTGAACATAGTCTTGCTCTGTTCACTATCCCTGTGACCCTTGGTTTATTTTGTATTTCCCCCCTACTTTCTTTCTGTCAAGTGCCTCGTTTTCTCTTAGCAACTGAAGTAAAAACAAGCCTCTGAAAGGTTATTTATAGTCAGTGTTGGGAACCATCCCTGTTGCTTGTTGCTGGACTGACTTATTTTGGGATTTGCAAAATGTGTTATAGTTCAACAAGCTTCCCACTCTACTTCTTACCTTTAAGTTTGTTTGTTATCTAGCTTTTCCTTTTGTTTCTTTTGTTTCCCTTAAACTGCCCCTCATTCGTTTTCTTCTTTGGGTGTGCATTTCATGGAGTATCACTTCTGCTCTTTTGCTGTTTCAATAGTCACCTTCTGAAAATCGTTCTCCTTGTTGTCACTGCTCGTAATCCCGTGAACTTGAACTCTGAGTTATGTGTCTGGTCCCCCCTCCATGCTTGCTGAACGGTTATTTCTTGAAGTCTTCCAGAGAGGTTGACTGCTCCATTGCTGCAGGATTATGATGCAGAATTGTGCAATAATGAAGCACTTTAACGGGTCTCCTGGAAGTTCAGCTTGCCTCACAGGCTTGACATAAAATGATAGGAATTTTGTGTATGTTGGTGCAGTGGTATTGGAGTACTGGTCACTTGGATGTGTTAATAAAAGGTGCATGCATACTTAGTCTCTTCAGTTACCCCATGGACTGTAGCCTGCCAGGCCTCTCTGTCCATGGGATTCTTCAGGCAGGGATACTGGAGTGGCTTGCCATGCCCTCCTCCAGTGAATCTTCTCAAGCAAACCCATGTCTCCTATATCTCCTGCATTGGCAGGTGGATTCTTTACCACTATTGCCACCTGGGAAGACTTGTCCTTGTGAGATGGACCTAATGCTGGGCTGGAACTTTGTCATTTGTGGTCACTATTATTTGTTCACTGCTTAACACTCTGCTTGATGGACAGTTGGTGCTCAGCAAATATTTATGATCTGCCTTTGTTTCAGTTTCAGAGATGCAGAAAAAGAGTTCTGGTGTGACTGTTCATGTGACTGATTCTATGTACTTCTCATGTATTTCCAACCATCACAGTATTTCTTTATTTTGGATTGTTAAAATCTTTTGTTGAGAGGGGTTTGAGAGGATTACGGGCCTCCTTCCACATTTATACCTTTATCTCTGACTTCTTTCTTCCTCTTCCCTCAGTAGTCTTTTCCCTCCCTCCATTTATTTGGCTGCACTAGGTCTTAATTGTGGCATGAAGGATCTTTTGTTGTGGCATGTGGGATCTGGTTCCCTGACCAGGGATCAAACCTGGGCCCCCTGCCTTAGGAGCGCAGTTTTAACCACTGGACCATCAGGGAAGTCTCCCAGTACACTCTTGTCTGCCTGGCCTCACAGAGTCCCCCTGCATATATAGAACACCCAGGTTCTGGGGGGATACCGTCACCATGAGGGTCTGAGCTGCAGTAGCTGTCCCTCCTATTTCACAAGTGAGGTTGGGTTTATTAGGAAAGGCAGGGCCATGAGGATAAGCAGAAAGAAGGCTAGAGAAAGTGGCGGGAACTCAAGACAGTAATGGGCAGGCTAATATTCTGCCATACAAAGCAGTCTTGTTATCTCTCAGCTGCTTTAATCTCTGTGACAAACTCATTCATGTCATTTTCTAAGCCCTGTCTCTCCCAACACAAATAAATCCAAGCTATTTAACTTTTGTGTGTAACTTTGTTCATCAGATTGCCATTTGCTGCCCGGAGCTGCATTTTCTTTAAGACAGTGATGTTTGTCTTCAGGGAAAGTGACATATAGTATTTTTGATAGTTTTAAACTCATATGACATATTTAGCTAAGGAGTTTTCATGATATTTTTTCATGGAGTATTAAATTTTTTTTTCTTTGAACCAAGGACAACATCCTCTTTTTTTTTCTCCCTATAGCTAAGCCTCCAATAATTTCTTATCTAATATTTTGTTTTATTTTTATTATTTTTTTTTTTACAAATCTTTACCTCCTTATTGTGGACTAACAAGTTAACATAAAAATTTTACTTTCTCTTTTAGACAGGAGATACTGCTCTTATGATAACTGTTACTCTATGAAATCTACATGCTCTAAAAGATCTGCACATTTGATTTAAATCAGAAAAAAAAGCTACTGAATAATAGCCACTTTGAAATAAGTAGAGACCTAGGGAGGGATGGCACTCTGAGATGCTTTCAAGCATTAATATCTTAGTGTGAATGAAAGATTGATCTGAAAGTAGATTTATGATCAGAAAAGAAAATAATAGTGTGTGTTGGTGAAGGGTCCCACATCAAAATGTTAAGATTGAGAAGTGCAAGTCGCTCAGTCGTCTACAACTTCTTGCGACCACTGGACTGTAGCCTACCAGGCTTCTCTGTCTATGGGATTCTCCAGGCAAGAATACTGGAGTTGTCATTTCCTCCTCCAGGAGACCTTCCTAACCCAGGGATTGAACCCTGGTCTCCTGCATTGCAGGCAGATTCTTTACTGTCTGAGCCACCAGAGAAGCCCAAGATCAAGAAGCTGGCCCACAGGAATGAACTCTTCAACAGTTTTCATGACTTCAGCTGATCTAGTATAATCTCAGGAACAAAATGACTCATATTTGAATTGTATATTTCAGTTCAGTTCAGTTCACTTGCTCAGTCTATCCGACTCTTTGCGACCCCATGAATCGCAGCATGCCAGGCCTCCCTGTCCATTACCAACTCCCGGAGTCTACCCAAACCCATGTTCATCGAGTCAGTGATGCCATCTAGCCATCTCATCCTCTGTCGTCCCCTTATCCTCCTGCCCCCAATCCTTCCCAGTATTAGGGTCTTTTCTAATGAGTCAACTCTTTGCATGAGGTGGCCAAAGTATTGGAGTTTCAGCTTCAACATCAGTCCTTCCAATGAACACCCAGGACTGATCTCCTTTAGGATGGACTGGTTGGATCTCCTTCCAGTCCAAGGGACTCAAGAGTCTTCTCCAACACCACAGTTCAAAACCATCAATTCTTCGGCGCTCAGCTTTGTTCACTGTCCAAGTCTCACATCCATACATGACTATTGGGAAAACCATAGCCTTGACTAGACAGACCTTTGTTGGCAAAGTAATGTCTCTGCTTTTTAATATGCTATTTAGGTTGGTCATAACTTTCCTTCCAAGAAGTAAGCGTCTTTTAATTTCATGGCTGCAATCACCATCTGCAGTGATTTTGGAGCCTAAAAAAATAAAGTCTGACACTGTTTCCACTATTTCCCCATTTTATTCAAACATAACTTGCATACCATAGAATTCATCCATTTAACAACAGTGTACAATTCAGAGTTTCTTAGTATACTCAAACAAGTATGCAGGTATCATCATAATCAATCTTAAACATCACCTTAGAATGAAACAGTTTCACCACCTCATACACATTTGCCAAACTCCCACCCTGCCTATCTCCACCCCAAGCCCTAGGCAACCACTAGTCTACTTTCTGTCTTCATAGCTTTGCCTGTTGTATGCATTTCAAATAAATGGAGCCATACACTATCTGGTCTTTTGTGACTCACTTCTTTTACTGAGCATAATGATTTCAAGGTTTATCCATGTTGTAGCATGTGATTTTACCTCATTCCTTTTTATTGTTGAATAACATTCCATTATTTATCCATTTATTTTGAGGGAGATTTGGCTTGTTTCCACTTTGGGGGAATTATGCATAATACTGCTGTGAACATTTGTGTTGATGTTTTTGTATCTACATGCGAAAACACGACATGCACCAAAGATCAATACAAGTGTGTTGTGACACACGCAGTGCATGCTTTTCATTCTCCTCTGTTCTTTGTCATTTTCTAAGAAGTCCTGGCTGTGGTACACCAAAGTGATTAGTTCTCTAATGGGTCATATCTGACCCACAGTTTGAAAAACTGTCCTGCAGAGCCCTGACAGTGGAGCCCAGTGGTACCTGTGAGGCAGCTCTGGTTAAGGCTTTACAGATGGAGTCCTGTGCCTCCTGGAAGCTTCTAGCTGCTAATTTTTGTTTCTTGTAGTTTTCCTGGCAACAGTGTTGAAGACATATCTATGTTTGTGTTACTAACCCCTGAGCTGTTTTGTGTGGCATCAATGAAAACTGATGAATATAAAATATGGCATATGAAAATTTCTTCAAGACAACTTTTGTTACTTTTTAAAAAATTTCAAAGTCTTATGTCTTATAATAGTTTAAACATGTTTATAAAAGCAGATAGAATAATGTGACAAACCCTCTTGTACTCACCACCCAGGGTCAACAACATTTAGTAGTTTATTCTTTTTTTTAAGAGATAAACGTTATAGAGGCAGGTGATACCTTTCCTTCCCAGAGGAATTATCTTGCAGTCAGTGGGCATCTTTTCTGGCTTTGTTTTCATATTATATAAACATTTAATCATAAACAGTGTATGTATATTACTATTTTGTATTTTTTAAATGTATATATTTGGTATCATACATATCCTTTTGCCACTTCTCAACTTTGATTTTTAATCTCTTATCTTGATACAGATAAAATAATTCACTTCTTTTTATTGCTTTCTTTCCATTTTTTTAAGCCTACCCTCATTTATGTATTCATTGTCCTATTAATGGCATTTATAGATTGACCTTGATTTGTTGATGGTATAAGTAGTGTCTGCCATTGAAACATATATGTGCGTGTGTTTCTGCAGGGCATATATTTAGAAGTGAAATTGTTGGTTCTTAGGGCTTGTCATTCTCTATGTCTACACATATAGACAAATCTCACAGTGATATACCAGTTTATACTCTTTCTGCCATGCATGAGAATTTCTGTGTATCCCCATCTTTGTCATTTGGAATCAGAAGACTATAAAATTTCTAACACTATTATGGGTGTTAAATAGTGCCTAATTACTTTGCTTTTCATTTCCCTGATGATTCATGAGGTAGAGCCTTTGGTATGGCCTAATCATGTGCTTTCCCTATTTTTCAAGGGTCTTTCCTATTGATTTATAGGTATTTTAAGTATGTTATGGATTTTTTCCTATCATTGGTTATCTCTGTTGCAGACACTTTAAGTATTGGGTCTTATCTATTCATTCTCATGGTATCTTTTGTTGTAATAGATTAAAAGATTTTTCTTGATGTTATCCATGTCAATTATTTATTTCATGATTGTGTTGTATAATACTATACTACTTAAGAATCTACTAGAGTTTCAGAATAACTTTTCATTTTTAGTAAGATAACTCCCTGATAAACCATTTTCTTCTAAGAAAGTTTTAGAGGATAGAGATTGAGTTAGAGAACCTGGAATTAAGCACATGGATTCAAAGCCCACCTTTGCCACCAGCTGCACTTAACTTCTATAATCCTGAGTTTTTACATCAATAAAACAGGGCTAAGAATAGCACCCACATCATATGTCATGAGGTTTAAGGAGTTAATATGCATAAAGCTTGTAGCTAAGCATTTGGCATATAGTAAGAGCTGGTAGCTCAGCAGGTGAAGAATCCGCCTGCAATGCAGGAGACCCCAGTTGGATCCCTGAGTCACTGGAAGATCCCCTAGAGAAGGGATAGGCTACCCATCCTCAGTATTTTTGGGCTTCCCTGGTGGCTCAGTCAGTAAAGAATCAGCCCACAATGCGAGAGACTGGGTTCGATCCCTGGATTGGGAAGGTCCCCTGGAAGAGGGCATGGCAACCCACTCCAGGATTCTTGTCTGGAGAATCCCCATGGACAGAGGAGCCTGGTGGGCTGCAGTCCATGGGTTCCCAAAGAGTCAGATGCGACTAAACACAGCACAGCAAAACACAAGAACTGTATACATGGCTTCGCTGGTAGCTCAGTAAAAAATCTGCCCTCAATGCAGGAGATGCAGGTTCAATCCCTGGGTCAGAAAGATCCCCCGGAGGAGAAAATGGTAACCTACTCCAGTATTCTTGCCTAGAGAATCCCATGGACAGAGGAGCCTGGCAGGCTTTAGTTTATATGGTCGCACAAGAGTCAGACATGACTGAGTGACTGAACACAACACAACAACAAGGGCTCTATACATGTTAGCTCTCTCTCTCTCTCTTTTATTTTTTAGCTCCCATAACGATCATTTCTTGGTGTAAATAACTGTCCAGTTTCTGGGGGACTCAAATCACTGGATTTCTTCTATTGTTTTCACAAGAGCTGTGATTTGCATCAAACGTTCCAGGAGGTGGAACAATTTGGACCCTCATGCTAATCCTGGGTACCAACTCTGATCTCAATTCCTTTTTTTTTTTTCAGGAGTTTAACAAACCAAGTTAACATTGCTCTCTTTCTCGTTCCACATAATAATGGTTAAACATCCAGTGTAATTTGTTTTCTTACAGTTAAACATCCAGTGTAATTTGTTTTCTTACAGTTAAATGAATAGCAATGCAACTCCATTGCTTTGGGACGAGAAGCATCTCTGCATTCGCTGAACCCTCATGAATCCGCCTGCAATGTGGGAGACCTGGGTTTGATCCCTGGGTTGGGAAGATACCCCAGAGAAGGGAATGGCTACCCACTCCCGTGTTCTGGCCTGGGGAATTCCCATGGATTGTGCATTCCATGGGGTTGCAAAGAGTCGGACACGACTGAGTGACTGTCACTTCTTTCAATGGTCTGTATCCTCATAGGGCTGCTCCCCGCTGGGAGGTGAGGGAAGGTAGGGAGACCAGGACTCGAAGAGATTAACAGGCAGCGAGATAAAGGTTGAACCACAGTTCCCAAGCGAGGCTGAGTGTTGGAATCTGTATTTTTAACTTTAGTAGAAAATAGGGTGCTCCATTTTAATAGCTTGTTTTATTATTTTAAAAACATGTTTTATCTGAAGAACATCAAAAGGCAAAAATCTAAGAGGACAGACAGTTGAGGAAGAAAGGGCTCCCCAGAGTTTTATAAAAGGTAGCAGTTGCTATAAGAGAGACCATACCTTTCCTGCATTTGAAATATGTTTATGGCCACAGTCTTGGTTTTCAACATAGTGTTTTAATAACAGCTTTATTGAAATATAATTTATGTACCATAAAATTCATCCTTTAAAAGTGTACGTTCAGTGGGGTCTTTTTATAAAGATTTTTTTTAATGTGGATCATTTTTAAATGAATTTTTCACAGTATTGCTTCTATTTTAGTTTTTTGGCCTTGAGGCATGTGGAATCTTAACTTCCTGACCAGGGATTGAAACTGCACACCCTGCATGGGAAGGGGAAGTCTTAACCACCAGACAGCCAGAGATGTCCCCAATCAGTGGTTTTTAACATAGCTTTTAATGAACCTTTTAGTCATTCTCAGTTTTCCCTCTCTCTTCTCTCTTTCTATTTTTAGTCATTCTGTTGTTTTTGGTCCCTGTTGTAAAGCAGTCATAATCATCAGTTCCTTTCCTCATCAGCTTCTTGTTGAGCCGACTCGACCCAGCATTAAATGTGGCCTTCAGCTCCATGAAAGAACTTCCATTATCTTGCAGTGGATTCCCATATTTAATAAATATTTTAACACTTAATCAATCAACCATGTGTTTCTGAATTTCCAACAGTTTTCAACAGTCTTTCCAAAATCTGTTATTCCAAAGTTAATTGTTTGTGTTATTTCTCTTTCTCAGGAAATAATTGGGTTAGAAGAAGTCCGTATGCTTTCCTTTTAGCATCATATGCTCCCTGCAGAAAGTGTTCGGCAAAGAACAGCTCTAAGTGCAGATATTATTGTTGCTGGTGGTGTTAGTGGTGTGCATATGTATGTGTGTGTATATCTGTCTGGAGAGTCTTCATGGAATAGCCCATCTCTGTTGGGCCACTGGGTCTGTTTCAGTTCTCACATTTCACTGAATGAGAGAAAAATCTACACTTGTCTCTGCACCTCTGGCCCTTGTGCAGTTGGGTATTTTAGTTATGTTAGAGCTATTAATCATGCCTTTTTATAGCTCTTGTTCTCTGCAGTGTGTTTTCACTAGAACTAGAGATTCTTGATTTCTCTTTTCCTTGTTCTATCTTTGAATAATGAGGGAGCTGAGAAGACTGCAAATATTTAATAGACTTAGATTCTGTTCCTTTTTTAATAAAGTTTAGACTTGCCAGTTTTGCAACTGAAACTTTTCCATTGCTTCCTTCATTTTTCAGATTAAGGCTTCATAACTGTTTTGGGCAATATTAACGTAGGGTGTGTGTGTGTGTGTGTGTGTGTGTGTGTGTGTGTGTGTGCACGTGCACACACACACACGCATGTATATGTGTGATGGAGTATTTCCTGTGATTTCATTTGTGAGCTGACATTTTAAAAACTTATTCCCTGCATATTTATTGAGGGCCTACTATAGGAAAACACTATATGGCTTTTTGGGATATATAAATGAATTTTAAAAAACCAAATTTGTTTCTTCATAGGACTTATGTTCTAGTAGACAGGCAAAACCATAATATATGATAAATTATTTAGTATAGCAGAAGGTGATAAGTAGCATGAAGAACAAAATAAAAAAGTACAAAATTGTAATGGATATTGGGAATGCTTGCCAGGGGTGTGGGGAATATACATTGTAATTTTCAATAGCATAATCCGATAGATCTGAGAAAGAAGGTGACATTGGGAAAAGCTTGAAGGAAGTGGTAAGTGAACCAGCCTCTTCTGAGGAAGAGCATTTCAGTAGGAGAGAACAGCTGGTACAATGACCCTGAGGCTAGAGCATGTCTATCAAGTATGAGTAACAAGATTACTCCAGAGAAGATGGATACTCTCAGTTAAAAGTATACTGGGGGAAATATTTTAAAATATCCATATCTCTGGCAATATTTTCCATTTCATTCTATGTTCTCTCCAAAGAAGACCACACAAATTTTCACTATAGTATCTGAATGTAATCTATTCCCTCCCCTCAATACAATGCACTTGGATTCTTTGCAAGACAGTATTACTTTAGGTTGGTAGGTAGGTACGTAGATTTAGTCATTCAGTCATGTCTGATGCTTGCAACCCCATGGATTGTAACCCGCCAGGCTTCTGTGTCCATGGGATTTCCCAAGCAAGAATACTGGAGTGAGTTGCCATTTCCTTCTCCTGGGGATCTTCCCAACCAGGGCCTGAACCAGCATCTCCTGCATCGTCAGCAGATTCTTTACCGACTGAGCCAGCAGGAAGCCCAAGGATTGCTTTGGTGAACTTAAATGGACTTCCCTTTTATGTTTATACTTGCATGACTATGGATCACTCTGTAGGATGTTTTACACTGTGTAGTTGGTAGATATTTTTAGTGCTAGCCTGCTATTAAGCTTACAAAGTAGCAGATAGTTTCTGCTGTGCCTAACAGAGGAGAGGCATACTTTCAAGTCATTTTTGAACATATCCTGTTTCACAAAGGGAGGAAATAGGTCTAAATTGCATTAAGAGAGTTCTGTTAGCTATTGAAGAGGAAAAAGATAATTCAGCATTGAGAAAAACTACAATTAAAGGTTGTCTCAAAAATGTACAAAATAGTCTCCATAATCATTTTTTCAAGATGGTTTTGAGTAGATGTTTGTTTCTTTCTCAGGTGAAAAATGAATCACATCACTCACTGAGGTTCCCTAAAACTCAGAGTTTCATCCTTTTCCCTCTGAACTACAGATAATGCATATTGCAAGCCATGTAGCCAAATGGCTGTGAATGCACCAGCAAATGTTGGTTGAATAAAATGAGCACAAGGTCCAAGGTTAGAAATTTTTAAGAAGAATCAATAGAGAGCATATGCTGTTAAAGCTTTTACCTGTATAACAGTGATGGTGCTTACAAGCTACTAGAGAACCAATAAAGAAACCAATAAAATGATTGATTTGTCTAACCATATGAAAGTAACCCTTATTAGGGTGATACTTCTGAGAACTACTTTCCATTTGCAAAGTGGAAAGTAATTCAGAACTTGCAAAATAATGTTTGTTAATCTTGTCGTCAGATAAGTGTTGTCAGAATTATTATTATTTTTTTTTGGTGTTTCTGCCGACCGTTCCCTTTATTTTTTTTTTTAATTTTTATTTATTTTTTTTATTATTGTTTTTGCCATACATTGTCATGATATCACCATGGGTTTACATATGCTTCCCCTCCGGATCCCCCCTCCCTCCTCCCTCCCCCCCGGGAAATCTCGCTGCACCAGTCCTGAGCATCAATCCTGGGCTGGCGATTGATTAGACACAGACAAACAATTAATCTCAAAAATATACAAACAACTCCATTCTAGAAAAATAAACAACCCAATTAAAAAGTGGGCCAAAGAACTTAACAGACATTTCTCCAAAGAAGATATAAAAATGGCTAACAAACACATGAAAAGATGCTCAACATCACTCATTATCAGAGAAATGCAAATCAAAACCACAATGAGGTACCACTTTACACCAGTCAGAATGGCTGCCATCCAAAAGTCTACAAGCAATAAATGCTGGAGAGGATGTGGAGAAAAGGGAACCCTCTTACACTGTTGGTGGGAATGCAAACTAGTACAGCCACTATGGAAAACAGTGTGGAGGTTCCTTAAAAAGCTGCAAATAGACCTGCCATATGACCCGGCAATCCCACTGCTGGGCATATACACCGAGGAAACCAGAATTGAAAGAGCCACGTGTACCCCAATGTTCATCGCTGCATTGTCAGAATTATTTTAAATTTGTAAGTGAGCATGTGTCACATGTCAAGGGAGGAGGTGCTAAGTGTTGGGAATACATAGGCAGTTGGTCCAGAGTTGAGACTGGAGGGTAGTATAGCTGTGGGGCATGGACCTCAAGAGAGAGGAGCAGAGGAACTGTCATCTGGAAGTGACTGGAGGGAAGCAATAATTGTAGGGAATTTGTTGGTGGTCCAGTGATTAAGACTCAGGGCTTTCACTGCAGTGGCCTGGGTTCAATTACTGATGGTGAAGATGAGATCTGGGAGGGTGTACAGCCAAAAAAATAAAAAATCTGACTCTGGATGTAACACAGAATTCTCTCTCCCTCTCTCTCACACATTCTCACACTCAAACTTCACATACACACACACTCAGACTTGTGCTGCTCATGTGGTGTTGTAATAATAAATAGCTTTGAAGGATCTAGACTTTCTGTGTACTTTACAGGCATCCGGTCTTCTCAGCAATCTTCAGAAGTTGATGCTACTGTTTCCATCTACTAAATGGAGAAACTGAGGCACGGGGAGCTTAAATGACTTGCCCAAGATCGTTCAGTTTGGGAAGGGGTGGAGGGAGGCTTTGAAACAGGAAATTTGGCTCTAGAATGGGGAGTCTAAGCCGCTACACTCTGCCACTTTTTGTAAATAACTGCTCACAGTTTTAAAAGAGAGGGAAAACTCTTTAGGACAAAAGAGCTTGGTTCTGGGTTATGTTACTGCCTTGTACAAGAGTAGTAACATGTTTTGCTAGACAATAAAAATCTGTAGACAGGGGCTGTATCTTTCTCAGAATCTGTTGTGATTCACACCGAGGGATTCAGAATGTGATGGTGGTGATGGAGGTGGTGGAACCTGCCAGGAAGGCCAGAGAAGGACAAAAAGGTCGGCTTGGTGACAGTGCGCTAAGGATGCTGTACTAGGGAACATTTTGAACAGGAGACTTTGCCAGGAGGCAGCTGCCCAGAAACTCAGTGGGGATAGTTCACAGGGATGACCTACACTTCTCAGAAGTAAAGAAATTCTCCCAGGGTATCATTTAATAAATTAATTGAAAAGTGAACTGTGTGTGTTACTTCGAGGTATGCATTTGCTTCAGAGCAACAAGAAATTTAAAAAGAAAACAACATAAAACTATTATATGTACACCCATGGCGATATCATGTCATTGTATGGCAAAACCGATAAAAAATAAATAAATAAATTAATTAATTTTTAAAAAAAAAGAAAAAAAAACTATTATAAAGGGAACAGAAAGAAAGGCTGTGCCCAGTCCTTTTCCTTTGTAAAAGACAATCGGGGTGTCTTGCAGAAATCCTTTCTTTAACCCAGCATGTCAGTTGCACAGAGGCCTCGTTAAGCTGCTGCAATTTGCCCTCAATAGAGGCAACAACTAGAGAGTTTGGTTTATTCAGCTTTATGTCAAAACGTATCAACAGCATAGAAACCTGGGTCATGTATGGAACACTGAAAACAGTTGAGTGCCCCTGCATGCTTGCTCTTTTGTTAAGGCTGAGAGTTCAAGCAGAGGAAGATATGAATGGCTGTAAACAAGCTATTGCCTCCCAAGCTCCACTGACCTGCCTTCATAAGGTCGTGACTCCTTGTGATCCTATCTGTGTGTATCTGTGTGTCCTTTCTGGTTTTTTTTTTTCTCCCCAACCATATGGATTGTGGGATCTTAGTTCTCCAACCAGGAATTGAACCCAGGACCCCAGCAGTGAAAGCATGGTGTCCTAACCATTGGACTGCCAGAGAATTCCCTATTCTTTCCCTTTCTAACATAGAAAGGTCAAGTTCGAGTAACCTCTGGCATGATATCGTTCCTGTCTAGAGTTGAGTTCATACCAGTGAAGCAAAGAGTGGTCAGGGACTTGCCTGGCTGCTCAGGGGTTAAGACTTCATGCTTATAACACCTCGGGGCATGGATTTGATCCCTGGTGGGGGAACTGAGATCCCACAACCTGTGCGATGTGGCCAAAAAGGAAAAAAAAAAGTGATCAGACCAGGAGTTTGTTTTCTTTTTATATGCAGACACAAATTCAAAACAATAGTTAGAAATCTCAGAAATTTTGCTGTGTTATTTGGTTGTAATGAAGACATTTTGGGCCTACGGGATAGTCTACATTTATTTCTGACTTTATGTCACTAGATACTGTTACTTGTCCTAGGTCTAGATACCCTCCAGTGAGGATCTATTTCCTGTCTTTTTTTAAGGGCAGCAGCTATGCTTTCTATGAGATCTTTTTAGAGTTGGACTCACCAGCACTTACAGAGTTTAGTTGTTTCAAGTAGTAATTATTTTCTAGGTTACCACTGGCTACCAGCTATGGTGTGTACACATGTACCCACGTACACGCATGTGCAAGCATTATTGGATGATGTACAACGGATAATGTTGACTTGGATTGGTGGGTTTTTCTGTCTCAATAACAGTATCTCTTAATAGAGATAGAAATCCTACTATAAGAGATTATTTACTGTCAATGTGTTTAAAAATTTATTTTTATGAATAGCTTTAATCTATTTAATATCCTTTGTACATTCACACATGAATGTATTTTAAAAATACAGAATGTCATCCATGTATAGATGTGTAAGTTTTACTCCATGAAAAAGTGTCTTGATTTCGCTGACATAAATATTTTCTTCAGATCACTTTTAATATATCCAAAGAGACCATTTAAATGGTAGTCAGTGTATATGAAGTGTCAACAATATTTAATCTAGTTTTCATCGATTCTATTATGTACCTTTTAATTTTGAATGGGTAACAAGTACACTGGGGATATTGTGAAAATGCAGATTCTGATCCAATAGTTCCAGTGGGCCTGAATTCCACTTTTTTTAACAAACTCATTTAACTAGTGCTGCCACAGTCTCTGGTTCATTAACCACAATTTTAAATAGCAGAGAGATAATAAGGAACACAAAACATTCATATTTAACTTTTAACTTAAAATGATTTATGGATTTTACACGTCTAATAGAATAGTAAGCCCAACAACAATACTTTTTGAATGTTTACTATGAACTCTGTATGCTTCTAACTTTCTTGCATAGTATTGAGTGCATCACATAAATATTTAAAGAAAACTATTTCTATTCCTTTTTTTCAGATATTTTGTCAAACACTCAGTAAACATTAGAGCTTGAGTTTTATTCTAGTTCACTTGAACTACAATCTATCTAAAAAGAACACTGAGAAATACACAAACCCAACCTTAATTAACATTTATAGTCAATGTATTTTTAAAAGGCATTTCACTTTTCCAGGGAAAGTGTTTAGTGCTAAGGATTAAGTAACATATTTGATCTACTTATCATAGGGGCCAGTAGCCACTAGTGCCAATCAATAATGGAAGTGTAAGAAAAAGTAATTTTGAGACTTTCTTTTATTACTCTCGTCCAATAGAGTAAATTCATTGTTTTCCTACCTTTTAGATAGTTCCTAGTAACGTATTTTATATTTTTCACCCTTTAATTTCTTTCTTTCTTTTTAAGTCGGAGGAAAATTGCTTTACAGTGTTGTATATTTGTTTAAATTAAGATGCTTTTGAAGTTTATATCCAAAAGAGACTATAGACCAGATATATGTAACAAAAATTCTCCCATTTGTATTTCCTAATAAACATGCACCATGAATGACTTTTTTTCAATTCCCCTGTAATTTAAGGGCAAAGAGTTACTCTTCAAAGCAGCTTGGAGACACCGCCTGTAGTATGTGAAAGCCCATCAGTTTAAGAATTTGCCGGACACATTCGTGTCATACTGAATCTCCATAGCGGGATTCTTGCTATGTTGTAAGCTATGTATGCATTGAAAGAAGATGTGATTTTGAGACATGGTTTCCTCAGTGATCCTTAGTGATGACTGGTAATCTGCATCAGTTCAGTTCAGTCACACAGTCATGTCCGACTCTTTGTGACCCCATGAACCGCAGCACACCAGGCCTCCCTGTCCATCACCAACTCCCAGAGTTTACCCAAACCCATGTCCATTAAGTCGGTGATGCCATCCAACCATCTCATCCTCTGTCGTCCCCTCCTCCTTCTGCCCTCAATCTTTCCCAGCATCAGGGTCTTTTCCAGTGAGTCAGCTCTTCATACCAGGTGGCCAAATATTGGAGTTTCAGCTTCAGCATCGGTCGTTCCAATGAACACCCAGGAATGAACTCCTTTAGGATGGACCGATTTGATCTTCTTGCAGTCCAAGGGACTCTCAAGAGTCTTCTCCAACACCACAGTTCAAAAGCATCAATTCTTCTGCATTCAGCTTTCTTTATAGTCCAACTCTCACATCCATACATGACTGCTGGAAAAACCATAGCCTTGACTAGATGGACCTTTTTTGGCAAAGTGATGTCTCTGCTTTTTAATATGCTGTCTAGGTTGGTCATAACTTTCCTTCCAAGGAGTAAGCGTCTTTTAATTTCATAGCTGCAGTCACCATCTGCAGTGATTTTGGAGCCCCCCAAAATAAAGTCAGCCACTGTTTCCACTGTTTCCCCATCTATTTGCCATGAAGTAATGGGACCGGATGCCATGATCTTAGTTTTCTGAATGTTGAGCTTTAAGCCAACTTTTTCGCTCTCCTTCTTAACTTTCATCAGGAGGCTCTTTAGTTCCTCTTCACTTTCTGCCATAAGGGTGGTGTCATCTGCATATCTGAGGTTATTGATATTTCTCCTGGCAGTCTTGATTATAGCTTGTGCTTCCTCCAGCCCAGTGTTTCTCATACTTGCTCTCAATCTCTCTCTCTGTCATACACACACACACACACACACACACACACACACACACAAATGCACACACACTCACACATCCATTCCTTCCTTCACTTTGAAACTATGATAATTGAGATAACTGGTATGTTCTTCCAACCAATCTTCATTCTAACTGCTTGGGAATCCCTAAAAATAAATAGGTCTTTTTGCAGAGGTTTGTATTCATTTTATGTCCCAATAAAGAAAGCATTATCTATCAAGTTACAGATAAATCACAAACATCTTTTGAGGATCCTTGATGTTAGAGACTTACCTTTTCTTCTTTTTCTTTTATGCTGAATCTTTGCTTTTGAAATATTTTACTTAGATTATTCTCAGCTAAGTTTTTGAAAGGGCTTAACTGGTGGCTCAGAATCTGTCTGCAATGTGGGAGACCTGGGTTTGATCCCTGGATTGGGAAGATCCCCTGAAAGAGAGCATGGCAACCTATTCCAGTATTCTTGCCTGGAGAATCCCCATGGACAGAGGAGCCTGGTGGGCTACAGTCTATGGGATCTCAAAGAGTTGGACACTACTGAACAACAAAGCATAAGCATATGTTTTTGGAAAACTTGTAAAGAAAGAATCTGGTCCTTTTAAAGTTTAGAGTATACATACATACATATATACATACATACATATATATATATATATATATATATAGTGTGTGTGTGTGAGAGAGAGCAGAAAGTTTCTATAATTATGTTGTGTTAGTCTTTAGTTCTAGGAGAGAAAAAGCTTTCTTACCTTATGTAAATTTTTTTCTTAAAGAAAATGCCATGGAATTCTTATGTACCAGTATTCGTCATGACATTTTGGTCAGTGATTTCTTTCTTCTAACACTGAGAGCTGGCCCTTTCATGGAATTGAGCCTTAATTCTCAGATGTCTCTGATATCCATAAAAGGAAGATGAAATTAAGCAAGCAAGCAAACAAAAATCCATTCACATAACAACTGGTTGAATTGAATCTTGATGTGAAGAACTCACCATTCTTAATTTTATTCTTTGGACTTGACCTCTTTCTGATGTTGCCTCCAGGAAGGACTGTGACCCAGCTGGCAGACAATCTTTATTTCCAGGCCTGCTTTTAAAATTATCCGATTTAGAGCTGAACTGACTAGTCATTCATTTGATAATATAATAGCTTAACTGCCTCTCCCCTCCTCTGCTCTTTTTACCTGTCTCTTATTTAGCTCTTACCTGTTTCTTATTTGGCTCTCAGTAGTTACACTATGCTTTGCAGCAAGCTTTTGTTTATTTTTTCACCATAAACAAAAATTTTAAAGTATTTTTCTCACAGCATCCTGTAATTCATACTATTTTTAGTTACCATTTGAGGAGAAACAAAATGAGAAAGTTTTAGTAGCTCCATAAATGAAATGTCAGTTCAGCAATGGGGCCAGGAAGATCTGTAATCTTTCTCCCAAGCCTTTCTTGCATTAAGGGAAAGTATCAGTTTCCCTGGACTGGTTCATCTGTGGGATGTTGTCTGCTGATTTTATTGAATTCAAACATTGGGGTTCCTTGCACTCAGATTTAATTACAGCTCAATATGACTACATATTGTATTGTCCTCAGGCTGCTAAGGATCATAAAGATCTGTTTCTACTTTCAGGCTTGTGTGAGTAAGCGTTTTCTTGTTCAGGACCAAAATGAAGTCCTAGTAATGGGCAGTTAATGGCCAAGATGATGGAGAGACTGATTTATCAGAATATAGCAGAGCATAAATAGGTAATGAGGCTGCCTAACTTCCTGAATGGAGATGAGAAAATCAGAGCTGATGCCAGTGTCTGCACAGCACCCTCCCACCCCAGCTTGTTGGAGCAGCAGCCACTGGAGAGAAGGGTCCTTGGCCACCAGGAATCACAGAATCGAAGGCTTTCAGTGATGTCAGAACTGGAAACTCAGTAAGGCAAATTCAGAGCATGCCTCCCAAAATGTGTATACCTGAATCGCTCTGCTATATACCTGAAACTAACATAGCATTTTTTATCAACTATACTCCAGTATAAAATTTTTTAAAATGAACTCACCTAAGAAAAGCCATTATATTTTGATGATGTGTGTGGCTTCACCTTGCCTTCCTGGGTGCTGAGAGCTGCATAACATAATCTTTGTTCTTGGATAACACATCCCTAAACAGGTGCGTGTCCACAACAATGGGACATGTTTGCATCAGTTGTAAAATTTTTCACATCAAATAATAGCAAGAATTGGTATTTGCATTATAGAGCAAATTCAACTAGAGAGGAATTCCATGGTAATTGATTACATGTTAGACCTGCATGGAGAGCACTTTAAAAATTTTTGTGGGAATTCCAATCTAGTGCTCCTTTTTCTTCTGCTTTTTTTTTTTTTTAAAGTTTTTTGAGCCTGCTATGTGCAAAAGAGTGTGCTAAGGTGCTTGTAGAGATGTTTTTGTAAACTCCTTGGCTTTCAGTTTATCTGGGAGGCTACCAGATGGAATCTCTTTTTCTTCTTTTTTTTTTGCCTTTTCTTACTGTCCCCTTCCTTTTTTTTTTTTTTTTAAAAAAAAAACCTTTTAAAACGTTTATTATTTTGGTTGAATTCAACAACAAAATTCAAGCAGTAAATTGTCAAAAGAACATACATTTTTCTTGCAAGAAATATGTGAGAATTTGGTAAGTATATCATCATTTCAAAACTGAACAATTTTGTCATGAACAGTGAAGAGATGGGAAAGGAGCTACTTATTGAACATATATCATCTCAAACGCTTTTACATCCATTTCTTACTGTTTCCAGGATAAAGAGTACATTTCTTGTATTGTTTTATGCTAGTGGTTCTGAACCCTTGGCCACCCTCAGAATCACAAAGTAGCTCTTTAAAATATACTGATGCTCAAGATCCATTCTAGACTACAAGAATTAGAATCACTGAGTTTGGGGCCCAAGCATTGGTATTTTTAAAAAAACATTTCTGAGAAGATGTGCTCCATGTGTATAATAGAATATTACTCATCCATAAAAAGAAACAAAATTGGGTTATTCATAGTGACGTGGATAGACCTAGAGTCTGTCATACAAGGTGAAGTAAGTCAGACAGAGAAAAGCAAATATCATATATTAATGGATATATATGGAATCTAGAAAAATGGTATGGATGAACCTATTTGCGGGGAAGGAATAGAGATGCAGACAGAGGCGTGTGGATGCAGAGGGAAAGAGGAGGGTGAGACAAATTGGGAGAGTAGTGCTGATGTATATACAATGCTATGTTCAAAACAGATAGCTAGTGGAAAGCTGCTGTGTAAGACAGAGAGCTCAGATGTTGCTCTATGAAGACCTAGAAGGGTGGGATGGAGGGAGTGGGAGAGAGGTTGAGAGATCAGGAGGAAGGGGATGTATGCATACATGTGGCTGATTCACTTCATTGTACAGAAGAAACTAGCACAACATTGTAAAGCAATTATACTCCCAAAGAAGCAAATAAATACATAATAAAAATAAATAAAGAGCTTTCTGAGTAAGCCTAATATGCAATCTTAGGCCCGCATACGTAGCCTAATATGCGAGCTTCCCTGGTGGCTCAGATGGTAAAGCATTTGCCTGCAATGTGGGAGACCTGGGTTTTATCCCTGGGTGGCGAAGATCCCCTGGAGAAGGAAATGGCAACCCACTCCAGTAGTTTTGCCTGGAAAATTTCATGGATGGAGGAGCCTGGTAGGCTACAGTCCATGGGATCATGAAGAGTCGGACAGGACTGAGTAACTTCACTGGTTCACTGGTTCAATATGCAATTAGGATTGACAACCAATGATTTGGAAATTCTTTCCATTGGGGTTCTAGCCTGTTCTTCTCCAATAGATGCCTTCCATTCTCTGTCTCAGGAATATAGCATTTCCGTCAATCCCTGAATGTGTTGAGTTATTTTCTATTTTTGTGTCTTTGTAGGTCCTTTATTAGGAGTGTTTTCCCCTGCATTCTTGGTCTGAGGAGTACCTCCTCAACTCTGTAATCCTATGGTCAGAGGTCTGCCGTTGTATCTTTTACATACATCTGTTATTGGACTTGAAGAGACCTCTAGTCTTTCCCATCCTACTGCTTTCCTCTATTTCTTTGCGTTGATCACTGAGGAAGGTTTTCTTGTCTCTCCATGCTATTCTTTGGAATTCTGCGTTCAAATGGGTATATCTTTCCTTTTTTTTTCCTTTGCCTTTCACTTCTCTTCTTTTCACAGCTATTTGTAAGGCCTCCTCAGACAACTGTTTTGCCCTTTCGCATTTTTTTTCTTAGGGATGTGTTGATCATTGCCTCCTGTACAATGTCATGAACCTCTGTCCATAGTTCTTCAGGCACTCTGTCTATCAGATCTAACCCTATGAATCTATTTGTCACTTTCACTGTATAATTATAAGGGATTTGATTTAAGTCATACCTGAATGGTTTAGTGGTTTTCCCTACTTTCTTCAATTTAAGCCTGAATTTGGCAATAAAAAGTTCATGATCGCAGCCATAGTCAGTTCCCAGTCTTCTTTTTGCTGACTGTGTAGAGCTTCTCCATCTTTGGCTGCAAAGAATATAATCAATCTGATTTTGGTATTGACCATCTGGTGATGTCCATGTGTAAAGTCTTCTCTTCTGTTGGCTTATTTAACTTATATGTAGAGTACATCATGCAAAATGCTGGGCTGGATTAAGCACAAGCTGGAGTCAAGATTGCCGGGAGAAATATCAATACCATCAGATACACAGATGACACCACCCTTATGACAGAAAGTGAAGAAGTACTAAAGACTCTCTTGATGAAAGTCAAAGAAGAGAGTTAAAAGCTGGCTTAAGACTCAACATTCAAAAAATGAAGATCATGGCATCTGGTCCCATCACTTCATGGCCAATAGATGGGGAAACAATGGAAACAGTGACAAACCATTTTCTTGGGCTCCAAAATCACTGCAGATGGTGACTGCAGCCATGAAACTAAAAGATGCTTGCTCCTTGGAACAAAAGCTATGACCAACCTAGACAGCATGTTACAAAGCAGAGCCATTACTTTACCAACAAAGGTCCATCTAGTCCAAGCTATGGTTTTTCCAGTAGTCATGTATGGATGGGAGAGTTGGACAATAAAGAAAGCTGAGTGCTGAAGAACTGATGCTTTTGAACTGTGGTGTTTGAGAAAACTCTTGAGAATCCCTTGGACTGCAAGGAGATCCAACTAGTCAATCCTAAGGGAAATAAGTCCTGAACGTTCATTGGAAAGACTGATGCTGAAGCTGAAACTCCAGCACTTTGGCCACCTGATGAGAAGAACTGACTCATTGGGAAACACCCTGATGCTGGGAAAGATTGAAGGTGGGAGAAGAAGGGGACAACAGAGGATGAGATGGTTAGATGGCATCACCAACTTGATGGACGTGGATTTGAGCAAGCTCTGGGAGTTGGTGATGGAAAGGGAAGCCTGGCATGCTGCAGTCCATGAGACTGCAAAGAGTTGCACATGATTGAGCAACTGAACTGAACTGAACTGATTATTGGACTTTTAAATATTTTATAATACTTTGGTTAATGATTTCTCTTTTTGACTGTGAGTTTCCTGACTCTTCTTTGTTTACCCAAGGCCCTATGTATTTTCTGAGGTATGGTAAGTGCTCCACAAAGGTTGAATAGATTGTAACTTATCCTTCAGTTTTCACAATAAAGCTATAGAAGTATTTATTATTATTTTTGGTCTTTTAAAGGCAGAGACTTTCAGTTCAGAGACATTAAACAATTTGCCCTAGTTTGTTCCATTAATAAGTGGAAGACCTAGAATTCAAAACCAATCTGCTTGGCTTTAAAGGCTATGTTTTTTTGTTTTCTTTCATTTTGTTTTAACATGTTCAGTTGTTGAACACTATTTGGTTCTTACAATATTAAATGTAGAAGGTTGGATTTTAAGAGCACTGTGGTTACTGATAGTACATAAAGTAAGTGTCAAATATAATGTAGATTATGACAACTATGGGTAAGATTGAGTTGACCAGATAAAAAGAGGGAGGTATTTAACATAGAGTCATAGATATAGAATTATGGATAGAAAGCACTAATGTTCTCATATATACTCTATTAATTTATGTATTAAATAGATCTACTGAATATAATGCTCTGTTAAAAATGCAGTTGTTATACAATTCTGCTGCAATAAGGTCCATACCTTAACTAAGTAGACAGGGGAAAGCTATGTTATTGATGTTGTTACAGGAAATTCTAGAATAAGGGATCTTAATGTTAATACACTATATCAGTCTCTTTGAGCTGTTTTGTCAAAAGTTCCCATAAGGCAGTGGAGAAATTATAGAGAGATTATGGTGCTTCTTCGGTTGCCTTATCTGATGTAGAAAAACAGGGAAAATAGATAAAACTAGTGATATTTTTGTTTTTTATTGAACTCAAAGTATTGGATGCAAAAAAATTACACTTGTATTTGTTTAAAAAACAAAGTAGAAGCATGAAATGTAAAAAAGAATTTAGGATGCAGAATAGCTGAAGACGCTGTTACATGCATTGAAGGCTTTTTTTTAAAATTTTGTTAATTATTTACAGAGGTATCCTGCTGCACAATACCATTTGACTGGTAATACTCTCACTCCACTAATATTCACTGTCTCATTATTTAGGTTGGCTTAATTAAAAATCCAACTACTTGTCTTTCTCCTTGTGTCAAAGTTCTGATTCTACTGTGAAAGTTAGTGCGTCTTTGCTTTAAAAAAAAGGTTGTAAATAACACAAGCTCAAAAAGTTAATTTATAGCTGCTCTTTGGAATCTGTTGGTTGGCCCTAGTTCATTGGCTCTGGGAGAACTGAATAGAAAAAGACAGGCTGCCAAGAAGCAAAATGCATGAGGAGCATGGAGGTTATATTAACTTCACATTTAAATGTTACCTCTTGCCCATGAGTAAAAAACAGGCCTCAATCTGGGGATTGTATCAGGTTTTCTGGTCCTAAAATCCTATGATTCATTTTTGAAATTTGAAATTTAAATTATCCTTATGTAATTATATTGATTTATTAAGTTTTATTGCCATCTGGACAGTTATTTTATATTTTTCCATTTTTTTCCTTCAGTCTTTTTTCACAGCTATGATCAAAGTCAGCCTCACTGCTTAAAACAAACATTTCACCATTACCTTTGCAATTTTTTCCCTTAAAAAATGGTTTCTATGTGTGTTGTAGACTGTAATTCTTTTTTTTTTACCCTGTGAAATGATTTATTTTTCTTTAGTCTCTAGATGCTCCAGCCTACCTTTTTTTCCTTGTTAAATATTGTTACTCAGTTATTTATAGGATCATTTTGAGAATTTTATCCTTCTTTTATTAGAAAAGTAGGTTTTTCAGACCACAGTTGCATGTACTGGTTGGCTCTTGCTAAACTAGGATGAGTTGACATGAGCATTAGATGGACACTGTGGCCATGGATGCATGTTTAAGGTTGTGGTTTGTGTCAGATGTGGTAATGGTTTTTACTTTTCTGATGGAGTCAAGAGTTCCAAAGATTGTTTGTCATGATTTGATTGTCTTCTCATGTGCTCTAAAAGTGCTCTTTAGAACCCAGGAAAATCTGCAAGCACCTCCAAACTGCAGAATGAAAGCAAAGAGATGAAGCATGGTTTGAAAGACCTGCCAGGAGGTGAAATGGTGCCCTACTACCAATATGATTTGGAAATGGCATTGCCTACATGCCTCAGTTTCTTTATTTGTGAGATAAGGATGTACCTTAAATGAGCTCCAGGGGTTCTCTCAATAAATTACAAGTCATTTTTACATAGTAATTTGAAAAAGTGCATTTCTGTCAAATAATAATTTTCAAATGTCTCTAAGAGTCATTGCTACCTTTGAATCTTCTAGTTAAAGTTAATAAATACTAGAATCAGGGGCACAATATATGTTAGGCACTCCCCCAACCAAAATAGAGAGGTTGAGTAGAAGAGAAAAAGACAGGCTGCCAAGAAGCAAAATGCATGAGGAGCATGGAGGTTATGTTAACTTCACATTTAAATGTTAGCTCTTGCCCGTGAGTAGATTAGTTCTCTCTTCTTAAATATCTTCTTTTCCTTTGAGCTAAGAAGGTAAGGTTTAAGATGAACTTTCTGTGAGCCATCCTGGCTGACTTCAAAAGTGTTGAGTAATAAGCTGGATTGTTAATATTGCCTGAATTCAGTGTAATTCTACTTAATTTAGTATTTCTCCAAGCTAACCTGAAGAAGTAAACATGTTTCTTTTCTTTGCCCTACTGGTTAAGTCAGACATATGGGGATGGAAAGTACCCGAGTGGTAGGAGATTATCCAGAATGCAAGGGAAAAAAAAGGCTAATGTGTATTTCAGTAATCACCATTACAAGTTTGGTTTGGCTGGGAAGTCCTATATTTGGAATTTTATTTGTTTGTCTGTTTGTTTTGTTTTGGCCACACAGCTTGGCATGTGGGGTCTTAGTTCCCTGACCAGGGACTGAACTTGCACCCCTTGCCGTGACAGCATGGATTCTTAGCCACTGTGCCTTCAGGGAAGTCCCTCTGTGTTTAGAGTTTGATCCTTGTGCCTTCATGAGTGTCAGTGCCTTGTTTGTGAGTGTCACTGTTGCAAGTGCCTTGGTTTTTAACCAAGCCATGGATGAAAATGACATTGAATACTGATGCAATTAACTTATTGCAGTTATTTCTCTAAATGTTCAGGGACATTGCTAGTGATGCTACATTAGTTTCCCATGGCTGCTGTAACATGATGTACTGAAAACGTAATGTTAAAACAACTGAATTAATTTTCTTTCAGTTCTGGAGATCAGAAGCCTGAATTGCGTCTTAAAAGGCTAAAATGAAGGTGTTCTCAGGGCTATGCCCCTTCTGGTGGCTCCAGGGGAGAACTGGCTCTAGCTTTTTCCTTTTTCTAGTTTCTAGAGCTGCCAACATTCCTTGGCATGTGGTCTTTTCCTCACCTCAGTTTAATGTCTACTTCCATTATGACAGGGCTTCCCTCGTAGCTCAGCTGGTAAAGAATCCGCCTGCAGTGCACGAGACCCCAGTTCAATTCCACGGTCAGGAAGTTTCCCTGGAGAAGAGATAGCCTACCCACTCCAGTATTCTTGGGCTTCTCTGGTGATTCAGATGAAAGAGAATCTGCCTGCAATGTGGGAGACCTGGGTTTGATCCCTGGGATGGGAAAATCCCCTAGAGGAGGGCATGGCAACCCCCTCCAGTATTCTTGCCTGGAGAATCCCCATCACATTTCCTTTTCTGACTCTGACCTTTATAAGACTGTGGTGACTACACTGGGTCCACCTGGATAATCCAGTATACTCCTCCCATCTCAACGTCCTTAACTTAATCACATCTTCCAAGCCCTTTTGCCATGTGAGGTAAGGTGTTCACAGGTTCCAGAGATTACAGTGTGGGCATCTTTGGGGCTGTTATTCTGTCTGTCGTAGATCCCTTTTAATCATTCAGATCATCATCCAGCTATTACCTCCTCAGAGAGGCCTCCATACCACCTAGAACCCCATCTATCCTGGTTCCTGTTTACCCTGTCTTATTAAATCTGAGAACAGTGTGTTTATATTCTAAATTTACTTTTCATTTTGTGTCATTTTATTTAATTGTCACTTTCTGTCTCCCTCCACTAGAGGATAAGCCCCACTAGAGGGGAAGCATGAGCAGCCTTCTTCACCATCTTGTCCCCCAAATCAAAAGCATTCCAGCACTTGGTAGATGCTCAGAAGATATTTGTTGAATGAACCAATTTGCATAAAGTCTAAGGAAGCCTGTCTTACACTAAAACACTATTAATATAATCCCGTTCCTTTTACTATCAATAATACAAACATTTTTCACTAAACAGCAGTTAACCATGCTGTCAATAGATTTCTTTTTTGAATTCAAGTCACGGGTTTCTCCTTGGGACTTGAGTGAGGTCAATAAAATAAAAGTACCAACTGTAAACTGAAGCCTCAGGAAAAAGAAAATATAAGAATTAGACAGAATTAATACAAACTGTAAGTGTTGAAGTGTTAGTCACTCAGTCATGTCCAACTCTTTGCAACCTCATGGACTGTAGTCTCCCAAGCTCCCCCATCCATGGACTTCTCTAGGCAAGAATACTGGATTGGGTTGTCATTTCCTCCTCCAGGGGATCTTTCTGACCTAGGGACTGAACCTGGGTCTCCTGCATTGCAATCAGATTCTTCACCAACTGAGCCACCGGGGAAGTCTTTAAAGGTGGGTAGAGCCATTTCTGGGAAATGGCCTTGGTAAAGATCACCACCTCAGGGTCTGGTTTTTAAAAGCACAAGTGACGAAAGCTACATAAAAGGTTGGAATGCATAAAACTGGTGGAATTAAAGAGTAGAAGAGAGAACTGAGTGTGAATGGGATATGACTGGGTCCCTTGGGACTTGTTTGCTGTTATGTCTGAGGTGAGGGTGATGATTGTGGGCGATCTTGATATGAAGAGAGAAAAGGTTTGTATTTGATGTAGCAGAAAATATAGGACTTACAGTTAGATTTATATTTTGGTAAGGAGTCAGTTTTTTTTTTTAAATTGGAGCATAATTGTTTTGCAGTGTTGTGTTAGTTTCTGCAATACAACAATGTCAGTCAGCTATATGTGTATATATGTATTTATTTATTTATTCAGGCTTCCCAGGTGACTCTAGTGGTAAAGAATCTACCTGCCAATGCAGGGGACGCAAGAAACATGAGTTTGATCCTTGAGTCAGGAAGATCCCCTGGAGTAGGATATGGCAACTCACTCCAGTATTCTTGCCTGGAAAACCCCATGGACAGAGGAGCCTAGTGGGCTGCAGTCTGTGGGGTCATAAAGAGTTGGACACAACTGAGCAACTGTGCACTCAAACATATATCCCCTCCCTACTGATCCTCCCTCCCTTCTCAGCCTGCATCCCACCTCACTAGATCATCACAGATCACTGAACTGAGCTCCCTTGTTATGCGGCAGCTTCCTACTAGCTATCTATTTTCACATGGTGGTGTCAGTTTTAGAAAGATCAGGGAGAATGTGATCTGTGGCGTACATGGAAATGAAGAGTAAGGTGTGGCTCCGAGAACTATCATAAAAGAGAAGTCAGAATTTGGTAATAACCAGGGTGTTAATTGGGAACAGTGAGTAGTTAGGGGGTTGAATGTTTAATGAGGCTAAGAAGTATCCAGAGAGTTCTTAACCCTTGGGATTTCATGAGGATCAGAACGTATTAGCATTCTCCCATACCCATTTATTTCAAAGACTTTAAAACTGAAGGGCTATCCTTTGATTCCAGAAAGCCTTATGATTATTAAACTCTCTCCTTTCTCCTATACCGTAGTTTGATGAGAGTGGAAATCCCAGGTATGACTGAGGTGCCCTTTGTGTCCCACAGAGTCCTAGGATGATCCTTACTGAGATGCTCTGATTCTTGGGTAGCAGCACCATCATCTTCCCCACATGCTACATAAATACAGTTGCTCAGATGGTTTACATCTCTAAAATAGTGTTTGCTTTTTTTACTGAAGGAATTATACATACTTACTGCAGGAATTATACATGCTTATTGTAGAAATTTTGGATGCTATAGACAAATATAAACCAAAAAAATCAAATAATTTATAGTTCTACTGCTTAGGTATAGCTCTGTTATATGAGGAGTTAGAATAGTTTTGCTTACTCTTTTCAGTTAATGCATGTGTTTATTCAATATGTTAATATTATAGGTAACACTGTATGTTTTTTAGAATCCCTTGTGATTTTGTCTGGGAGTCCCTAAAATTGCATAGGAAATAGTGATGGGTTTTCCCAGTAAAATTTTAATGGGTGATGTTTGCAGTAGATGGGCGAGGGTTCAGTTTTTCTCTTAGGAATTGCAGAAACCTTGATGAAATCCCATTTGGTAAATTAGAATTGAACTATTACTTTTAAAGTATGTATTTGAGATAGGATGAAAAGGGTTTTTTAGAAGTTTAGATATCTTCCTTATAATAGATCACATTCATCATATTAATCTAGTCTGGCATTAACTTATTTTCCCTATTTCTTTTTTAATATGCAAAGCTTAATTTTAAAGGAGTTAATCATTTAAACCAGAATGAAATGTAGTTCAGTCTTCTTGGAAATGAAATATTTAGTCACTTGAGATAAAGCAGAAAGGGAGGGTACTTGCCTTCCTTGGTTAAGTGGTACTTTAGATTAGTGAATGTCTTCAAAGAAGGTAAAGTTTTACTTTGTTTTTATTTCACTTCCATTTTCAATTGGTTTTCTAATTTATATTATAAAACTTTCAGAAAATCATGAGATATGCTTATCATCAGATCTCCATGGCTGCATAATAAATTTCTCCTATCTTTTTGATATTGCAGTTGACTCACGTTGACCAGGCAAGCTTCCAGCTGGATGCCTTTGGAACATCTTTTATTCTTGATGTCCTGCTAAATCAGTAAGTCTTTCCTGAGCTGCACTCACTGTTTTTAGATACACATTGAATCTACTTTCTTATCCTTCTGTAAAGTTTTGTTTGCTTCCTACATTTTACTTCATCTTCCTGTAACAGTTTGTAGTTGTTTTAGCCACTAAGTCAAGTAAAACTCTTTGCGACCCCTTGGGCCATAGCCCACCAGGCTCCTCTGTCCATGGTATTTCTCAGGCAAGACTACTGGAGAGGGTTGCCAGTTCATTCTCCAATAATAGTTAAATGCTACATTTAAACTATGGTTCCTATTGACTGTAAGTTATAAAGTCTGGTAAATAACAGAAAATGGATATCTACTTGAAATTGAACAAGTAAAACAGTTTCAAGAATGTAAAATTGAGGGAAATACTTTAATATTTTGCATTGTTTTGTTCTTTGATCATGTATATTAAAAAGTGTAACAAAATTGTATTTCTACAATACAATACTGATTAAAATAGGTTTATTTCTTATTTTTGAAATTCATGGCTTAGAACATATATGTTAGATATTTTATACTATACTATGTTTTTTAGGGTGTGAATTTCAATTTCATAGGGTATGAATTTCCAATTTCATAGGGCATGAATAAGATTGTGTTAATATGATCTGTCTTATATTTCTTCTTGGTGTAAATACTGTAAAATTAGGGCTTCCCTGGTGGCTCAGTGGTAAAGAATCTGCCTGCTGATGCAGGAGATGCAGCTTTGATCCCTGGATTAGGAAGATTCCCTACAAAAGGAAATGGCAACCCACTCCAGTATTCTTTCCTGGAAAATCCCACGAGCAGAGAAGCCTGGCAAGCTACAGTGCATGGAGTCACAAAAGAGTCAGACATGACTTAGTGGCTAGAATAACAATGACTCATTTCAGTTTTTCAGCAATCTTGATGTCATAAAGTTTTTTTTAAAAAACTCATTATGAAGGAATGCATGCTCCTTAGAAAAATAATGAAAGAGCAGAAAAACCATCTCATGTAATTTTACCACTTGGAGACTGACTGCCCTGTTTTAAGTTACTGTCTGTGTGTTTACCTGTCTATCCACCCTACTACCTAATCTTCCTTGCTTAATTTTAAAAATAATATTATCACCATTTAATAAAAAGTTTGACTCATGAAACGGACATTGTTGCAGGTCAAAAATTTGATGAGCAGCATTGCTATATGGTCAACTAGTTCTCTATATTTTTTAAATAATTTTTGTTGTTGGTCTTTTTCCTCCCACTAGAATTTAAGCTCCTTGTGGACTGAGATTTATTTTCCTTTACTGATGTATCCTTAGCACAGGATAGGCACTAAATTCTAGAATGGGAAGTCATACTGACATAGAAACCAAAGGCTGGAGTAGGCCAGGAGATAGAGGAGATGACTGATGAGAGTGGAGGCTGTCAGTTGGGGAAGAATGAAGCAGTGAAAGAGAAAGATGTCAGGGATTCCTGGTGGTACCATGGCTGAGACTCTGAGCTTCCACTTCAAGGGTAAATTCTCTGGTTGGGAACTAAGATCCCAAATGCCACGCAGTGTGACCAGAAATCAAAAAAATAAAAACATAAAATAAAAAAGGAAGAGGGCAAGTGTTTGAGATTGGCTTCTAAAACTGGGGAATCAACCTACCTGACTTTAGGCTATACTACAAATCCACAGTCATTAAGGCAGTATGGTACTGGCACAAAGACAGAAATATAGATCAGTGGAACAGAATAGAAAGCCCAGAGATAAATCCACGCATCTATGGACACCTTATCTTTGACAAAGGAGGCAAGAATATACAATGGAGAAAAGACAATCTCTTTAACAAGTGGTGCTGGGAAAACTGGACAGCCACTTGTAAAAGAATGAAACTAGAACACTTTCTAACACCATACACAAAGATAAACTCAAAATGGCTCAAAGATCTAAGCATAAGACCAGAAACTATAAAACTCCTAGAGGATAACATAGGCAAAACACTCTCTGACATAAACCAAAGCGGGATACTCCATGACCCACCTCCCAGAATACTGGAAATAAAAACACGAATAAACAAATGGGACCTAATTAAAATTAAAAGCTTTTGCACAACAAAGGAAACTATAAGCAAGGTTAAAAGACAGCCTTCAGAATGGGAGAAAATAATAGCCAATGAAGCAACGGACAAACAATTAATCTCAAAAATATACAAACAACTCCTGCAGCTCCATTCTAGAAAAATAAACGACCCAATCAAAAAGTGGGCCAAAGAACTTAACAGACATTTCTCCAAAGAAGACATAAAAATGGCTAACAAACACATGAAAAGATGTTCAACATCACTCATTATCAGAGAAATGCAAATCAAAACCACAATGAGGTATCACTTTACACCAGTCAGAATGGCTGTAATCCAAAAGTCTACAAGCAATAAATGCTGGAGAGGATGTGGAGAAAAGGGAACCCTCTTACACTGTTGGTGGGAATGCAAACTAGTACAGCCACTATGGAAAACAGTGTGGAGGTTCCTTAAAAAGCTGCAAATAGTCCTGCCATATGACCCAGCATTCCCACTACTGGGCATATACACCGAGGAAACCAGAATTGAAAGAGCCACGTGTACCCCAATGTTCATCGCTGCATTGTTTACAATAGCCAGGACATGGAAGCAACCTAGATGCCCATCAACTGACGAATCGATAAGAAAGCTGTGGTACATATACACAATGGAATATTACTCAGCATTAAAAAAAAATTCATTTGAATCAATTCTACTCAGATGGACCAAACTGGAATCCATTATCCAGAGTGAAGTAAGCCAGAAGCAAAAACAACAATACAGTATATTAACACATATATATGGAATTTAGAAAGACAGTAACAAGAACCCAACATGCGAGACAGCAAAAGGAATGCAGATGTATAGAATAGACTCGTGGACTCTGTGGATGAGGGAAAGGGTGGGATGATATGGGAGAATGGCATTGAAACATATTAATTATCATATGTCTAATCAATCGCCAGCCCAGGATTGATTCTCGGGGCTGATGCATCGAGATTTCCCGGGGGGGAGGGAGGAGGGAGGGGGGAGGGAGGGGTTTCTGGAAGGGGAGCATATGTAAACCCATGGTGATATCATGGCATTGTATGGCAAAAACAATAAAAGGGAGAAAAAAAAATTAAAAAAAATAAAAGTGGAGATATGTATCTGGGTATGATTTAGAAAGCCTGGGTATGGTTTGGAAAGACTCTTTATTTTAATGACTCTTTCTCATCCTTCCTTTAAATCATTGTTCCTGGGAATAGCTCCTGCCTGTTTTCTGGTTTCTGACAGTGGTAATGACTTGACTTTCAGTACCCCAATGAAGAAGGGATATTTATTCATCTTGCCCAAGTCACCTTACTTCCTCTGGAGACATCTGAGCCCTAAAGCTTTCTGTTCCTGAAGGAGAAACACATATAGCCATACTTATCAGAGCATGAAACTTAGAATAGTAAGGGTGCAGCAAAATTTCTTTTGAGATAGGGGCAAGAAACTCCATCCTTATTGCAGTACAAAGGATAAAATAATGGCATAAATGGCATAGAGATTATCTGGACTGATAAATATGCAAACTGTGTTTTGTTTTGTTTTTTGCCTGTGATCTATATTAAACATAGATGTCAAGTGTCTATTTTCTTTATGTTTTATGATCTAGAATGATGTGATACAAAGAGATTTTTCCTTATTTTTATGGAAAATTTTTATTTCATGGTTTCACTTTATATATTGTCTTGTGGTTATGCTGGTTAAGGAACAGAAAGATGAAAAATTGATTATTTTGCTCTTTAAGCTTTTGCTTCTTTGTTTCTCTCTCTCCTTCCCTCCCTCCTTTTCTCCATTGCTTTCTTTATCCTTCTTTCCTTCCTTTCTTCCTTCTTTTTCTCACTCATAGGTGTCATAATATTTAACATACTTTTTTATTTCCTTTTTCTTCTTAAGTTTTTAAAATTGATATAGAGCTGGTTTGCAATATAATAGTAGTTCCAGGCATGCCACATAGTGTTTCAAAATTTTCATAGATTATGCTCCATTTGACATTATTATGAAATAATACCTCATTCCCTGTGCTGTGCAATATATCCTTGTAGATAATTTATTTTATATGTAGTGATTTGTATCTCTTAATCCTCTATCCCTGTGTTACCCACCCCCTTCTTCCCTAGCCCCACTAGAAACCACTAGTTTATTCTAAATATCTGTAAATCTGTTTTGTCATATTGATTCTTTTTTTTTTTAATTTTTTAGGTTCCACATATAAGTGATAACGTAAAGTATTTGTCTTTGACTGACTGATTTCTTTAAGCATAATACTCTCTAGGTCCATCCATGTTGTTGAAAATGCAAAATTTCATCCTGTGTATATGGTGAATTGGTTCCTTTTCCTAGTGTTGGAGAACTGGCCTTTTGTGGTGTTCTAGTAGCTCTGGTCATCACAGCTATGTGCTATAGGGGTTCTCCCTATGTGGTCTGTGTGGGTGCTTCTGATGTAGTGTGCTGACTACTGTGGTCAGGCTGCTCGACATGACCGGCCCCCCCATTCAGTCGGCTGCCCCTTGTGTGGAGGCTTCTGGCTACTGGCTGGTGGGGCCAGGTAATGACAGGTTTGGATGTGGAAACGCAAAGGTTCCCAGGGGTAGTGCTGGCTCACTGGTGAGTGGAACTGGGTCCTGGCAGGCTCTGACTGCAGGGCCCTGGGAGTCCCAAGACTGGTGGGTGGGGCGGGACCCTAGGACCACTGTCTGAGGGGCCCGAGATGTCTCAAATCTTGAATTGGCCTGTTGGTGGGCAGGGTCTAGTCCTGGGGTCCCAGAACAGAATCCAGGGCTCCCAGACCTGGTGTTGGGTCACTGCTGGTTGAGGCCAGTTCCTGATAGAGCTGCTGGGGGACCGAGGGTGTCCTGAAGTTGTGTTTCCCTACTGGTGAATGGAGCCAGATGCGGGGGAGAGGGGAGGGGCGGATGTTGAGGGGTTGGGGAGGAGGGGCCGTGGCAGGGAAGAAGATTCTGGTTCTGGTGTGGACAGAGCAGAATCCCAGCGCCTCTGGCTCCAGGACCCTTGGTGTTGCGGAACTAATGTTTGCACCCTGGTGTGTGCAGCCAAGTCCCGGGACCCCTGTTGGATGCACAAAGCCCTGTGGGTCTTGAGGCAGCTAACCTCCTGGCAGGTGGGGCTGTGTCCCCTCCTGCTAGTTGCTTAGCCCGAGATGCTCCAGTACTAATGCCTTCAGGCTGGCGGGCAGAGCTGGGTCTTGGAGCTAATGAGCTAGAGGGAGGATTCCAGAATAGTGCCCGCCAGGGCCACTGTCCACGTGGCAGAACTTGCCCCTCAAAATGGCTGCCACCGGCGTCTCGGTCTTTGCGGGAGTGAGCGCCAGTTGCCTCCTGTCTCTCTGGAACACTGCAAAATCATCAGGTAGGACTGATACAGGCTCCTTTCAAATTATTGCTTCTGCCTTGGGTCCCAGAGCACATGAGATTTTGCGTGTGACCTTTAAGAGTGGAGTCTCAAGTTTCCTCAGCCCTCTGGGTTCCTCCAAATGCTGGCCTTTAAACCCAGACATTCTGAGGTTCCTCTTCCTGGCGCTGGACCTTTGGGCTGGGGAGCACAGTGTGGGGCTCTGATTCCTCGCTCCTAGGGGACAATCTCTGCAGTTTTAGCTCTTCTCCCATTTGCAGTTTGCCCACCCACTGCTGTGGGTCTCCACTGTATGGCAACTGTCACCTCTTCTACCTGCCTCCCTGGGGTTCCTCCTTTCTATCTATAATTGTAGGTTTTTTTCTGATAGGTTCTGGTCTTTCACATCAGTGGTTTCTCTGTAAATAGTTGTCATTTTGGGATGCCCTTGAGAGCAGGTGAGCCCAGGGTCTTCCTACTCCACCATCTGGGGAACTCTTCAACCTAAGCTGTTTGCTTTATGAAGCAGTTCCAGGGCTGTGGAACAGGTAGGGTTTTTTTTTTTTTTGGTTTTGTTTTAAACTGGAGTCCTTGTGTAGCTGAATTCCAGTTGCAGAATGGATCCCCCAAATAATGTATTTTTAGATTGGAAGGAAGGAAAAGTGTCATTATATAATACTCCTTCTGAATGTTCAGGAAGCAAGTTTATCTGTAACCAAATTATATAATAGTTCGATCTCTGGGTCCTAACTCTTACAAGTAGCAGATAAAGACTATGGGATGGTTAAAAATGAAAAGAACAGCCAGTTCCTGGGTTATCAAGACTATGAAGGATGGGAAGCAGTTCTCAACGCCTTTAAGGGGTCATACAGTTGTGGAATTTCAGTGTTTTGGACAGATATGTTAATAAAACCAAACATATGTCTGTCCTGATCTGATTTGGCCTGGTCAAATAAGTCTTGAGGCCAACATTGGATTGTTCCAGAGGTCAGCAACTGGTATTATACTTTACTGTGAACCATTCCTCAGAAGGAAAAGGCTTAATAAAGACGTTTAACTCTGTTATTGAAACAATTCAGGCCAAGTCTGTTCCTGTAACTCTCTCCTATCTTCTTTAAAATGTAGATGATTGAACTGTGTAAAGGAATGCAAAAATACTGAAAAAAAATTTTTTTAGAATTGCTTGATTTTTTTTCTACAACAGGTGGCCTGACAGAAGTAAACCACACATACACATTCATGTACACCCCACACCCCATACCATGCAATAAGCAAATATTCCACATGAACTCTGGTTGGTTGTTCTAGGATGTGAAACACATAACAGTAAAGAGAGAACCCATCTGTTTTTTTGTCAATGAAGTTTTACATTTATTTTATGTTGAATTATAGTTGATCAACAATGTGTCAGTTTCAGGTGGGTATACTGGAAAGGGATTCAGTTATACACATATGCATATATCTATATTCTTTTTCAAATTCTTTTTCCGTTTAGATTATTACAGATTATTGAGTAGAGCTCTCTGTGCTATACAGTAGGTCTTTGTGGGTTATCTATTTTAAATATAGTAGTGTGTGTACATTTGGAAGGGATTCTGCTGTCCAGCTATCAGCTTGTAAATTTAGACTTTTTTAAATAGATTGTTTCCTCTTCATCTTCTTACATCAACAACAACAACAAAAATTAGTTTCTCTCACTCTGTGATTATTTTTTTAATTAAAATTTTTTTTATTGAAGTATAGTTGATTTACAATTTTTTAAAAATTTATTTATTTATTTAAATTGTAGGCTAATTGCTTTGCAATACTGTGGTGGTTTTGCCATACATTGACGTGAATCAGTCATGGGTGTACATGTGTTCCCGTGTCCTGAACCCCCCTCCCACTTTCCTCTTACATCAGCTTTTTTTCCTACTTCACCAGGGCACTGGAAGTAGTTCAGTTAAGTCGCTCAGTCATGTCTGAATCTTTGCCACCCCGTGAATCACAGCACGCCAGGCCTCCCTGTCCATCACCAACTCCTGGAGTTTACCCAAACTCATGTCCATCGAGTTGGTGATGCCATCCAGCTATCTCATCCTCTGTTGTCCTCTTCTCCTTCTGCCCCCAATCCTTCCCAGCCTCAGGGTCTTTTCCAATGAGTCAGCTCTTTGCATCAGGTTGCCAAAGTATTGGAGTTTCAGCTTCAACATCAGTCCTTCCAATGAACACCCAGGACACACCAAGATTATAATTAAATGACAGTGTTATGTGATGATAATGAATAACATAAGAGATTTCTCACTGTTACTAATAAATCTGTAACTATCTTGTTTAACATGATTCATTATGATAAACATTTGTTTATATGTACATTTAATACAATTTATTGTGTAGAACATAAATCTATGTTGAATAGTTCTTATCAATAATGGTCCTTACCTTCATTTTGTACACACACATAGATGTATATAAATATATGTGCACATATGTATATACATGAGATGCATGCACATGTATGTACATAATACATATGAATGCAGACACACATGTGTACATAATTCACCTGTATACATGTGTGTTCATTTTTAAACCTTTAGTAAATGGTAAGAGTTCTTCTTTCCTCAGCTTCCTTCTCTAGAAATGAGAGAATAAGTATCCTATTCTGAGGGAGCCTGTATTCTAGTCAGAAAAAGCAATGAACATGTTAACAAACAAAGTAATTTTGGAGAGTGACAGTGCCATTAATAGCAGGTGCCTGATGTGGAGGTGAGGATGCTGTCTGATCAGTCTTTCCATCCATATCACTGTGATCATTGCTGTTGGCTTTTTTTTTTAAATTTAAGCAGCAGATGTTATCAAGCCATCTCTAAGAAGATGACATTTGACTGTAAGGGCAGAGAGTACAGTGCGTGTCAAGACCTGGAGGCAGGAGTAAGCTTAGTGTGTCTGAGAGACAGGAAGATGGCTTAGGAGATTGGAATAGGAGCCAGGAGGTTATTAAATGAGGTTTATGGTGTGTGTGTTAGTTGTTCAGTCATGTTTGACTCTTTGTGACCCCAAGAACTGTAGCCTGCCAGGCTCCTCTGTCCATGGAATTCACCAGGCAAGAATATTGGAGTGGTAGCCATTCCCTTCTCCAGGGGATCTTCCCAAACAAGGGATCAAACCCAGGTCTCCTGCATTGCAGATGAATTCTTTACCATATGGGCCACCAGGGAGACATTTAATGGTAGAAAGACCCAAATCATGTAGAAAAGTAGAAGGATCATCTTAGGCCACAGGAAAGACTTTGGATAATAGTCTAAGCAGACATAACTAATATTTTCTATACCACAAATTGCATTATTCACTTATTTCCATACTGACTTATGATGCTTTATTCATCATATTTAGTTTTTGTATAGTTTACTGTCTTCTCAAGGCAGTCTCTTCTAAAGATCTGTTCATTAGTTATTGGGCCTAGTACCACTATACTATTAATCATAGCTTTTTAAAGTGTTTTAACATCTAGCATGGAAACCTCTCTTGTTAGTTTCATTTTGCAAAATTTCTTAAGATATTTTTGCCTGTTCTGTGTTGGAAATTTAGGGTAATTTTGTCACTGTGTTTTTGGAATTTTAATTGGACTGCCACCAAATAATTTATAATTTGAGAAATTATTTAATTTGAGAAAAGTGCACCTTTTATGGTACTAAGTTTTTCCATCCATATCATTGTGATTGTTGTTGTTTTTAAAACTTAAGCATCTTTTTTTCTGTCTTGCAGTAAAATTTAGTACTTTGGTTTTTGTGGGTCTTACACATTTCATGTAGAGCATATTCGTTGAAATTATACTTTTTTGTTGCTACTGTGGATATTTTTTCCATCATATTTTATAATTAATTATGGGTATCATTCTTAATATTGTTAATGGCTGTTCATTGTTTCTTTGGGTTTTCTAGTTTGATAGTAGCATGACTGGAAAATCATGGGAGTTTTAGTTTTCCTTCCAAGATGATAGTTATTACTGTTACACACTCTAGTGCTTTTTCTAGAAGTTCCTCAACTCTATTATTTGATGATAATAACATTTTTCTCTCGGTTCTTTTGATGATAGGAGTATCTCTAGAATTTGTAGATAAGCAGGATGTTGATACTTGATTTTTGAGAGCTAGTCTTTATCATGGCATCTAGTCTGATCTCTTCATGGCAAATAGATGGGGAAACAATGGAAACAGTGACAGACTTTATTTTTTTGCACTTCAGAATCACTGCAGATGATGACTGCAGCCATGAAATTAAAAGACACTTGCTCCTTGGAAGAACAGCTATGACAAACCTAGACAGCATTTTGAAAAGCAGAGACATTACTTTACCAACAAAGGTCGACCTGTCTAGTCCAAGCTATGGTTTTTCCAGTAGTCAGGTATGGATGTGAGAGTTGCACTATAAAGAAAGCCGAGTGCCAAAGAATTGATACTTTTGAACTGTGGTGTTGGAGAAGACTGTTGAGAGTCTCTAGGACTTCAAGGAGACCAAGCCAGTGCATGCTAAAGGAGACCAGTCCTGAATATTCATTGGAAGGACTGATGCTGAAGCTGAAGCTCCAATACTTTGGCCACCTGATGTGAAGAGCTGACTCATTTGAAAAGACCCGATGCTGGGAAAGATTGAGGGCAGGATTAGAAGGGGATGACATAGGATGAGATGGTTGAATCACATCACTGACTCAATGGACATAAGTTTGAGCAAGCTTTGGGAGATGGTGAAGGACAGGGAAGCCTGGCATACTGCAGTCCATGGGCTAAAGTATTTATCATGTCAAACCAGTATTCCATATCTTGTTTAAGTTTTTTCCCTTTTTTTAAAGTAATGAGTATTGGGTTTTCTTGAATACCTTTTTAATCAATGCAGTGAACATACAGATTTACTTAACTGACTTTTTGTGTTTTATTATGTTAATGTTTCCTGTTATGAGAAATTATTCTTGACTGTAGAGGATAAACTCTACATTGCTATGTTGGATAATTCATTGTTTCTGGCCTCTCTACTGGTGACTATAAAAGGAAATCACACATCCTGTTTTTATCTAAATTGCCATGGCGCAAGCCCCTGCTGGTTTTCCTGTTGTAAATTGCCTCCATCTCCAAGTGTTTCTTTCCCTCAACTGTTTGTGAGATTTGTCCTCTACTCTTTTATCTTGCCACTCTATTCTTGCCTCAGATAGAACCTTATGACAGCTGCTCTGCTGGGCACAGCTATCCTCCACAAGTGATGGCTGCTAACGTCTGCCAAGAGTGGTCCCTCTAAGAACCCAGAAGCCCAAACCCGTCCACAGTCCTTCTTGTGAAGGTCATTGCTACCACCAGGTGCACACAGACATATTCTCTGCTTAGAGTCAGGCAGAGCAAAGAGGAAGTTCTTTCTTTTTCCTATCCAAGGTGCACCTTACATTCTATTTCCAGGTAAAAAGCAGTGGGGACATCCACTCTCAGAAGGTGATATTGAACCCCTGCTTTTATGTTCTGACTTGACTCCCATAAGGTGACTTCCATGACTTGACAACACCTTTCAAAGGATGGCTTGTTCAACTTTAAACAATAGCCCATGTGACATACAGTCCAGAACATCAAATACATCTTTGTCACAGTCGTTCCTCCTGCATGAGGTGTAGAAAAGATCAGGATTGCACAGCCTTTCTGCTTTAACTCTGGCTCCTAATTTCCTCTGATGTTGTGCTTAGGCAAGGACAGAATAGTTTTCAGGACTGGGGCAGGTTGACAAGCAACAGATGTGTAGTGGCTTAACTCTGCAACTAACACCTTGAGGTGAGTGTAATTGGTTCTCTTTACTGGTTCAAGCTTTCCCCCAGAGTTCGGAGAACTCTTTGTATATTTTAGGGGAACTTACCCCTCCAAAAAGGGAAGGTTGCCTACATACAAATTCTGGTTTCCATTTTAGAATGCTGCAACTGATTTTAAGGCAATTTCTAGCTTAAAATGATAAGATTCAGTTTTTTTTTGGTACTCCATTACTAACTACTAAAATAGTTTTGCTGTTATATTGTTTAGAATTTTTGCATCAACTGTCATGAAACTGGCATTAGTCTTTTTTTTTCTATCAGAGATAATAACAAAAGAATGATATTCTCACTTATAAAGTATTTCCTGAAACATTATCTTGTGTAGTATAAGAATCATACATATATATTTTAATGTTTTAAAGTCCTTATCTTTACCCTGACTGGTCTTGTAATACTTTTAATAAACAAGACATTAATAAAATATTCTTTGATGGATTGATGTATTCATCTACTTGTTTTTAAGCCAACTTTGGGAAATTACATTTTCCCAAAATGTAATTTTTATTTTAAAATAATCATTTTCCCCCTTGGCTGCACCACACAGCTTGTGGGATCTTAGTTCCCACACCAAGGATAGAACCTGGGCGCCTGGTAGTGGAAGGGTAGACTGCAAACTACTGGAAAGCAGGGACTTGCCTAAGTGTGCTTTTTAGAAAGTAATTTCTAAAATTTCATCTGTACTTTTGTTTGTACTTATCAAATATAACTCAATATATACAGACTTTTAGAAACTAAACACTAAGATTAGAAAGATATTTATTGTATAAAATTAAAGATTTTTCATAAAGTATTTTACTGAGGTATTTTTGTTTGTCATGAAATTCAGCCATTTCAAGTTGTACATTTTAATGATTTTTTTAAAGTAACTTTACTGAGTGGTGCAACCATCACCAAATGCAATCTCAGTTGTAAAACACTTCCCATCTCTCCCAAAATATCCCTTATTTCTGTTTAATCTTAATTCACATTCCTACCTCCAGCTCTAGATAATGAATAATTTACTTTTTATCTTTGTAAATTTGCCTTTTTTGAGCATTTCATGTAACTGTGTGTGGTCTTGATCTGGTTTCATTTATTTGGCATGTTTTTGAAGTTCATCTGTGATGAACTTCATTCCTTTTTATTGTGGAATGTTAATTCATTGTATAGATATACCACATTGTATCTATCCACTGAGTCCAGTTTGGGACTGCTGTGAATAATGCTGCTGTGAACATTCACAGGTAGGTCTCTGTGTGGGTGTAAGTTTTCAGTTCCCTTCAGTTCCCTTCAGTTCAGTTGCTCAGTCATGTGGGACTCTTCGCTACCCCATGAACTGCAGCACACCAGGCCTCCCTTTCCATTACCAACTCTCAGAGCTTACTCAAACTCATGTCCATTGAGTTGGTGATGTCATCCAACCATCTCATATTCTGTCATCCCCTTTTTCTCCTGCCTTGAATCTTTCCCAGCATCAGGGTCTTTTCAAATGAGTCAGTTCTTCATATCAGGTGGCCAAATATTGGAGTTTCAGCTTCAGCATCAGTCCTTCCAATGAATATTCAGGACTGATTTCCTTTAGGATTGAGTGGTTGGATCTCCTTGCAGTCCAAGGCACTCTCAAGAGTCTTCTCCAACACCACAGTTCAAAAGCATCAGTTCTTCGGCGCTCAGTTTTCTTCACCATTCAACTCACACATCCATACATGACTACTGGAAAAACCATGGCCTTGACTAGATGGACCTTTGTTGGCAAAGTAATGTCTCTGATTTTTAATATGCTGTCTAGGTTGGTCATACCTTTTCTTTCAAGGAGCAAGTGTCTTAATTTCATGGCTGCAGTCATCATCTGCAGTGATTTTGGAGTGCAAAAAATAAAGTCAGCCACTGTTTCCACATCTATCTGCCATGAAGTAATGGGACCGGATGCTGTGATCTTAGTTTTCTGAATGTTGAGTTTTAAGTCAATTTTTTCATTCTCTTCTTTCACTTTCATCAAGAGGCTCTTTATTTCTTCACTTTCTGCCATAAGGGTGGTGCCATCTGCATATCTGAGGTTATTGATATTTCTCCTGGCAATGTTGATTCCAGCTTGTGCTTCACTCAGCCCAGCATTTCTCATGATGTACTCTGCATTTAAGTTAAATAAGCAGGGTGACAGTAAATAGCCTTGACATACTCCTTTTCCTATTTAGGACCAGTCTGTTGTTCCATGTCCAATTCTAACTGTTGCTTCCTGACCTGCAAACAGATTTCTCAAGAGGCAGGTCAGGTGGTCTGTTTTTCCCATCTCTTTCAGAATTTTCCACAGTTTGTTGTGATCCACACAGTCAGAGGCTTTGGCATAGTCAATAAGGCAGACGTAGATGTTTTTCTGGAACTCTCTTGCTTTTTTGATGATGCAGTGGATGTTCACAATTTGATTTCTGCCTCCTCTGCCTTTTCTAAATCCAGCTTGAACATCTGTAAGTTCACATTTCACATACTGTTGAAGCCTGCCTTGGAGAATATTGAGTGTGTGAGATTAGTGCAGTTGTGCCATAGTTTGGCCTTCTTTTGCATTCCCTTTCTTTGGGATTGGAATGAAAACTGACCTTTTCCAGTTCTGTGGCCACTGCTAAGTTTTCCAGATTTGCTGGCGTATTGAGTGTAGCACTTTCACAACATCATCTTTTAGGCTTTGAAATAGTTCAACTGGAATTCCATCACCTCCACTAGCTTTGTTTGCAGTGATGCTTGCTAAGGTTCACTTAATTTTGCATTCCAGGATAACTAACTCTAGGTGAGTGATCATATGATCATGATTTTCTGGGTCATGAAGATCTTTTTCGTATAGTTCTTTTGTGTATTCTTGCCACCTCTTCTTAAGATCTTCTGCTTCTGTTAGGTCCATAACATTTCTGTCCTTTATGGAGCCCATCTTTGCATGAAATTGGTATTTCTAATTTTCTTGAAGAGATCTCTAGTCTTTCCCATTCTATTGTTTTCTCTATTTCTTTGCATTGATCAGTGAGGAAAGCTTTCTTATCTCTCCTTGCTCTTCCTTAGAACTCTGCATTCAAATGGATATATCTTTCCTCTGATCCTTTGCCTTTCTCTTCTCTTCTTTTCACAGCTATTAGTAAGGCCTTCTCAGACAACCATTTTGGCTTTTTGTGTTTCTTTTTCTTGGGGATGGTCTTGATCCCTGCCTCCTGTACAATGTCAGGAACCTCCGTCCATAGTTCTTTAGGCACTCTGTCTATCAGACCTAATCCATTGAACCTATTTGTCACTTCCACTGTACAATCGTAAGGAATTTGATTTAGATCATACCTGAATGGTTTAGTGGTTTTCCCTACTATCTTCAACTTAAGTCTGAAATGGGCAATAGGGTGTTCATGGTCTGAGCCACAGTTTGCTCCCAGTCTTGTTTTTGCTGACTCTATAGGGCTTCTCCATCTTTGGGTGCAAAGAATAAAATCAATCTGATTTTGTTTTGACCATCTGGTGATGTCCATGTGTAGAGTTTTCTCTTATGTTATTTGAAGAGGGTGTTTGCTAAGACCAGTGCATTCTCTTGGCAAAACTCTGTTAGCCTTTGCACTTCCTCATTCTGTACTCGAAGATCAAATGTACCTGTTACTCCAGGTATTTCTTGACTTCTTACTCTTGTATTCCAGTCCCGTATAATGAAAAGGACATCTTTTTTGCGTGTTAGTTCTAGAAGGTCTTGTAGGTCTTCATAGAACCAGTCAACTTCAGCTTCTTCGGCATTACTGGTTGGAGCATAGACTTGGATTAGTGTGATATTGAATGGTTTGGCTTGGAAACAAACAGAGATCATTCTGTCATTTTTGAGATTGCCCTACATGGCATGGCTCATAGTTTATCAGGTTAGACAAGGCTGTGGTCCATGTGATCAGGTTGGTTAGTTTTCTGTGATTGTGGTTTTCAGTCTGCCTGCCCTCTGTTGGAGAAGGATAAGAGACTGATGGAAGCTTCCTGATGGGAGAGACTGGCTGAGGGGGAAACTGGGTCTTGTTCTAATGGGCAGGGCCATGCTCAGTAAATCTGGAATCCAGTTTTCTGTTGATGGGTGGGTCTGTGTTCCCTCCCTGTTGTTTACCTGGGGCCAAACTATGGTGGAGGTAATGAAGACAATGGTGACCTCCTTCAAAAGGTTCCATGCATGCAGTGGTACACTCAGCGCCCCCAACCCTACAGTAGGCCACTGTCAATCCACGCCTCTGCTGGAGACTCCTGGACACTCACGGGCATGTCTGGGTCAGTCTCTTGTGGCACTACTACAGCTTTCTCCTCGGTCCTGGTGCACACAGGTTCTGTTTGAGCCCTCTTAAGAGTTTATTTCCCAGTCCTGTGTAAGTTCTGGCTGCTCTGTGGTGGGGTTAATGGCGACCTCCTCCAAGAGTGCTTATGCCATACCCAATTCTGCTGCACCCAGAGCCCCTGCCCCTGCAAAGTCCACTGCTGACCCATACCCCCACAGTTCTGTGTCAGTCTCATTGGGGTCTCTGGGTCCTGGTGCACACAAGGTTTGTTTGAGTCCTCTGAGCTCCTCTGATGGGTATAGGGTTTGATTCTAAATGTGATTTCACCCCTCCTATCGTCTTGCTGGACCTTCTCCTTTGCCCTTGGATGTGGGGTATTTCCTCAAAGTCACTCCAGTGCCACACAGCTGCCTCTCCTCAATTTCCTTAGGTGAAATTTACCTAGCAGTGTAATTTTTGAGTCCCATGGTAGGCTTATGTTCAGTTGTTTTGAGAAAAGCTAAACTGTTTTCCAAAGTGGACTTGTGAGTTTTTAGAATAATCATATTCTCATGATTATTATCTCATGCTCTTTGGTTCATAATAAAACTCTACCTTTGAAATATATATTGAGCTTTTGACACTTTTGCAGGAGTAGGTTTCTACCATTTCACACCCTAAAGAACTTTATGTTAGACCTTACAGCTCATATTCCATATCCTTTTGTTTATTCTGAGTTGAAAAGTGGTAGTTTTAAACTGTGAATCCTAAAACTAGAGTTTAGAACTTCCTCTCAAAGGCAGAAAGACACCTGGGTTCAGCCTGGGATGGCCTTGGTTGTTAGTAGGACAGCTGCAAAGCCCATAGGAAAGGGGAACTGGGTTGCAAAGCACTGGAAAGTCTGTTGGGTGTGTCTGGCAAAGAGCCAAAAAATGTTCCAAGGCAGAGACCAATCCTAAAGCTAAGACCTGGAAGCTGTTTTGGAAGGGGCATCTGGAAGGAATGTCAGAAGGACCCTAGGGACTGGAGCCTTTCATAGCAGGGGTTCCCATCCCCTGGGCCATGGATCACTACTAGGCTGTGGCCTGTTAGAAACAAGGCCATACAGCAGGAGGTGAGCAGCGGGCAAATGAGAGAAGCTTCATCTGTATTTACAGCTGCTCCCTTTCACTCACACTACTGCCTGAGCTATGTCTTCTGTCAGATCACCTGCGGCATTAGATTCTCATAGGAGCACCAGCCCTACTGTGAGCTGGGCAAGCAAAGGATCAAGATTGCATGCTCCTTAGTTGCAGAAAAACAAGCTCAGAGGTCCCACTGATTCTGCACTATGGTGAGTTGTATAATTATTTCATTATATATCATATGTAATAATAATAGAAATAAAGTGCACAATAAATGTAATGTGCTTGAATCATCCCTAAATCATCCACTCCCTACTCCATCCCTGGAAAAATTGCCTTCTATGAAACTGGTCCCTGGAGCTAAAAAGGTTGGGAACGGCTGTTTTATGGGGTTCAGGCCAAACTCTTGAGTGAGGAGCTGTGCAAGGCTCAAGTCAGCCGTTTTATAAGGAGAGGTCAGAGCTGAGCTGAGGAGCTACGTCCTGGTGCATCTTCTTATTAAACTGGTCTATTTAAGCTTTCTGCTCCTGGTTGCCTTTTTAAAGTACAGCCTTAGTGCAGGCACATTGTCTTTCATCTGTTTTTTAAAAATATGACCTTCAGTTGTTTTTAGTATTACCTGATTTTTTACTAGGGGGATCTGGAGATTTCAGCACACTTGTGAGAATATATTTAATTTCTAAATAAAATAATTGCAGAATTATTCAGTATAACCAAGACTGTGATTGTTAGTCCTCAAGGAAAATACCATATACATTGCTATTTTATAGTTAAAAGGATTAATGTATATTTTTGTATTACAGATTTGTTAGATAAACTGAAAATGTAATTCGCTAGATACATTAAATCCTCTTAATGTACAACAATGAAACTTGTAACATTTATGCATAATTGCATAGATATTCTTGTGCACTTTTACGGTGATTAGGAGACACATTGAAGATTAAATTATCAGAGCTCACTGCTGATTTTCTCCCAGGTGCCAAATTATTCAACTTTTTAAAATTATCTAGCAGTGATTGTGGTATAGCCCACTAACAGGGAACTTTGTCAGCACATATAGCAAATTTGATTCCCTAGATTTATTTAATATAATTAGAGGAACCTGGCAGGCTATAGTTCATGGGGTCACAGAGTTGGACGCAACTGAGGTGACATATCACACATGCAGCACACACTCAGAAGTTTATATGGTTGTTAAAATATTGGGTGAACAAAATCTTTGCAATTTACTTGGATACTTATTCTGTAATAGCAGTATTTGTTTTATAATAAAGATTGTGTCTTAGAGTGAGGTGTAAGGTACATGCTTACCCAGGTGAACTATCTGCACAGAACTTGTTTGTTGCTCTTTATCTCAGATATTTTCTCACACATACAAAAAATATCTATCAATCTGTTGTCACACCCTGTGAATATAGGTATATTTTCTCATGCTTCAGCAGTTGGCATATGTTCTCAACCAATGATATCTGATGTAGTAGATGTACTGGATACTCTTGTCCTGTGAGTGTTAACTGTAACCATTTTCAGACAGAGAGTGACATCTTTGTGTATCCAGAGGACCAGTGTGGACTGAGTTGCAATCATATATTGTCCATACTTATGCCATTATACAGTTTTATATCCTGTATGTGTGTATGTGTGTACTCAGTTGCTCAGTCCTGTCCAACCCTTTGTGACCCAATGTACTGTAGCGTCTTCTGTCCATGAAGTTTTCCAGGCAAGAATAGTAGAGTGAGTTACCATTTCTTACTCCAGGGGATTTTCCTGACCCAAGGATTGCACCCATGTCTCCTGTGTTTCCTGCATTGGCAGGCACATTCTTTACTGCTGAACCATGTGGGAAGCCCATCCTCTATACATGCATCCCTGAACACAAAGTATACATCTTTTTTTCTTTTAAATATTTTAAACATAGGATATACTTCTGGCTTTTTATTTATACAGTGTTTATATTCAGTCACAGTCATTAGTCTCTGTGATGCTCAAATTGTTCCAAAGTTGGATGGTGGGAACCCTTTCATTTTGGTTCCTATGTCCTTGTCACACAACCCCATGAATCTTTAAGTGCTTCTTAGCCTTCTGGGCCAACAAGAAAGACTTCTTCCCTCTGGGACAATCAGGTTCACTTTCTACTTTTGAACTGATTTCAGTTTTTTAATAGCTTGATCCTTATCTTAATTTTGCTAATCAATTATAAATATCATCATCTTATTCTATAAAAAAGCCTAAGATTGACAGCTATCATTATTCTTATTTTAATCAAAGTTTGAACCAGCACATGAACAAATGACAAAAGCATTTCAGTTACTTGCCTTTTGGGGGCTTATCTTACACATAACAAATTAAATGAAATATAGAAAAAAAAGAAAGAAAGACTTCCCTGGTGGCTCAAGATGGTAAAAGCAAATCTCAGATAAAATTTCCTTAAGAATGTTATAATAATTAACCATAAGGAGGTGATAATCAGGACTTTAAAGTAACATTAGCATTCTGAAGGAATAAGTTCTTAAGGTTGAAGGAATCAATTAAAACAGAGCTATGTTTGTTTCCCTACCCACTAGTGAAATCATGTCTTTTTCTCTTCCAATCAAAAAGGATTTGGTTAGACATTGTAAACCCTAAAGAGTCAACTCAGATAAGTGGTATTGGTGTTCAGGGTACTCTTGACCATGTGGAGGAAACAACTATCTATGTTGTGATCTGTATTGCAAGATGGTCAAAGTTGATTCTAGTGGTATCAGTTCGGGAAGGAATGAAAGATCTTGCCCAATACAGGACTTTTGATAAAACTTCACACACCTAAAAATGATAGTTTGTTCTCAGTATTCAGCTGTGTAAAACTTTGCTAGGGCAGGGATTATCTAAAGCAGAAAAAAGGGACAGAACAATGATATGGTAAGGGGAACGTGCCTTGGGGCAGATTTGTATCAAGTTTGGGGTGCTGGAGAGCTAGGAGATTAAACTGTTTTATTAGGTTGGGTCTGACAAGTATGTCTAAGTGATTTCTTGATTGCCACACTATCTGAACTTTTTCTGGTTGGCAGTGGAGGACTGTTAGTGTTTTTAAGTGATCAAATCATAAATGCAGAAAGATATTTTTACTAGTAGCTTGGAAATTTTATTAATCATGGAAACAAAAACCTGGTGTGTTTTGAGTTACCTAATAAGCTTCCTTAATTAATGGTTTTGATTCTCAAAAAGTATTTCCTTGATCCCATAGGTAGTATTAGTTTTTAGGCCTACCGTAGTGCTGATTTTACTTACTCATTATGAAATTGTTTTCCTATAGCACATTTTGGTAATGCCTTAGTTGGGATGCTTTGGGTCAAAAATGATGGAAAAGTCTGACTCAATGAGTCTTACATAATAGGAGATTCCAGTCTCACATACGGAGAAGGCAATGGCAACCCACTATAGTACTCTTGCCTGGAAAATCCCATGGACGGAGGATCCTGATAGGCTGCAGTCCATGGGGTCACTAAGATTTGGGCTCGACTGAGCGACTTCACTTTCACTTTTCACGTTCATGCATTGGAGAAGGAAATGGCAACCCACTCCAGTGTTCTTGCCTGGAGAATCCCAGGGACGTGGGAGTCTGGTGAGCTGCCGTCTGTGGGGTCGCACAGAGTCGGACATGACTGAAGTGACTTAGCAACAGCAGCAGCAGTCTCATAGAGCTATTAGTCCAGAGGTTGGGCAGTCCCAGGTGTGATTTCAGCTCTGTTCCTTTGCCATTCTCACGTCCAGAGGAGACGGAAAGATCTGTCTAACTGTTGGGATCCAGGAAGGCTTTTTCTGAAACTTCCAATGTCTTATTAGGCAGAATTGAGTCAGATCTCCTGTTAAACCAATCCTTAGCAGAAGGAAAAGTTTCTCTGTGCTGAGTTGATAATAATCAACTCTGGAGTTGGGCTGAGTTCATCTTCCCCCTGTTGTATGGGAGAAGTGAGGATCTCGACCCATTCAGGGTTCTGAGAGCTAGTGGCATATGGAGTGGATATTGAGAGGTAGCCAGCAGAGGCTGCCAAAGAGAACCTTGGATGAAGGTGACCTTCGAAGAATAGATTAGAGTACTTTTGCAGTGCTGAGGCTGAGTTCATTCCACAGACTTGCTGACATGAGAACCCTCTGATCTTTCTTTTATACTTGATCAAAGAGGAACTGCCTTTACCAAAAAAATAATGAGTCAATTCTCATTGAATTTTATTCATTGACTTGTAATCCCATGTACATCTTCTTGTGCATATCTACTGAGACCCTGTAATAAATTGCTTTAACTTTTTTTTCATTTTAGTAACTTTTGCTGTAAGGAGGTGAATGATCAGATTAGATGTATCAAATGTCAGGTTTCTCCAAGAAAGCTCTAGGCATGCTGTGAAATTCAGCCCTGTGGCCTCCCAACTCTGGACCCCAACCTGAGCTATCACTCACTTCCCTCTGTAGGAGAATCAGTGTGCCTCAGGCTGTTCCAGCCCTTGCTTTACCCTTTCCATTACCTCACCTTTCAGCTGCGATCTGTCCTGTCCCTTGCTGGGAGTCATTCAGCTACCAGAGTTCTGTTAAAAACCTGTTCTCTGATAAATCATTTCATGATAAAGTGTTGTCTGGTTCTAGTCACCTTCTTAGTCCATATATGTGGCTTTTCAGAGGTGTTTCTGTCTGTTTGAAGTAACTCCAAGGATTGATTCTAAAAGGTGTATTTCAGGCTAGCTAGGATGACACAGATATACTTGGTTATTACTCTTGAGAGTCCCTTGGACTGCAAGGAGATCAAACCAGTCCATCCTAAAGGAAATCAGTCCTGAATATTCATTGGAAAGACTGATGCTGAAGCTGAAACTCCAATATTTGACCACCTGATGTGAAGAACTGATTGACTGGAAAAGACCCTGATGCTGGGAAAGACTGAAGGCAGGAGGAGAAGGGGACAGCAGAGAATGAGATGGTTGGATGGCATCACCGTCTTGATGGGGATGAGTCTGAGTAAGCTCCAGGAGTTGGTGATGGACAGGGAAGCCTGGCATGCTACAGTCCATGGGGTAGTAAAGGGTCAGACATGACTGAGTGACTGAACTGAACTGAGGACGACACAGCAGCATTTTAAGCACTGCGTGTCTTTTCATTTTCACTGTGCAGAAAGCATGATATGTATAGAGCTTGCCTTATTCAAAGGATGATTTGAACCTATGAACCCAGATTTACACCTGACTTCACTGAGAGATTCTGAACCCTTAAGCAGTTATCATTTAGAGAAAACAAAATCAAGCCATCTTAATAATTGAAAGCTTCAAAGCTTTCTGATATAAATAACAACTAAAAAACACACTCTTCTTTTTACAGAAACTATTTTGAGTAGTTTTAGTTAATTCAGTTTCATAATGAAAATGATTGGCTGTCATTCTTCAACCACACTTCGTTGCAGAGATCAGATATCCTGTTGCCACTTGAGTAATTCTTTCCCCCCATTTCTTTCTGCTTCTCTGGATCTAATTTTGATGTGGATCATATCTCTTTTTTAAAAACGTTTTATTTTCTGACTCTGGTCCCACCTCTATTCCTCTTCTAAAGTTTGTGGCTCAGATTGTAACAGACAACAACACTTAATAGAGGAAACAGAAAATCCCAATTCTCACTTTGCTGTGTACCTTGCATTTGAAGTGCAGAATCACACAAACTTCCTAATTAAAATTTATCATGTGAGTAAATATTCTTCAAAGACAAAGTGGTGAAATGGCTTTGAAACAGGCCTCTGGCAGTGGCTTTGTAGAGGTCTTTTAGTTAACTAGTAACACATGGCCATGGATATGAATACCAGACGATTTTAGAGAAACAGCAGATGTGGCTTTACTCCTCCCTCTACAGAAAGGATCTTGGAAATCACAATGCCTGGATGGAGAGGCCTAGGGTTTTCCCTGAAGTACACAGCTGATGGCCACTGGGCAGTGTCCAGCAGGGCTCTCCTTTGGATGCCCGAAAGGTCTCTTCTCACAGGCCGTGATCTTGCCTGCAGATCCTCCCTCAAGGACATGTTAGCTTTTGTGATAGATTATCTCTGTCATACAAATTAATACAGTAAAGTAAAGTTGCTCAGTCGTGTCCGACTCTTTGTGACCCTATGGACTGTAGCCCACCAGGTTCCACCGTCCATGGGATTCTCCAGGCAAGAATACTGGAGTGGGTTGCCATTTCAAATTAATACAAAGTTTCTAATTAATGTCTTCCTCATTACCAGCTTTCCTAGCCCAGTGAGCTCAACTCTGGCTGCATATTACAGTGACTTGGGGATTTATAAAAACTGCCAATACCTGGGTCCCAAACCGCAAACTAGCAGTTTCCCAGTTTGGTCCCTGGAGCAACAGCATCTGCAAGATCCTCATCCAGACCTACTGAATCAGAACTTTTGGTGGGGTGGGAATCAGAAAACTGTTTTAACAAGTTCTCTGGGTAATTCTGATGTGTGTTCAAGTTTGAGAACCACTAGTGTATTTTTCCTGGGACATCAGTTTCTTTTCATGATATTAATAGAGTCCAGATCCCAACCCTGCATTTGTGTGGCCCTCATTTTCTTAGGTGTATTACAAGAAGAGCTTTGTTTTTTGTTCAAAATTCATTTAAAACTGTTCTCACTCATTTCATAATAAAGATAGCATCTTGTGGATAAATCTTGTTGAAAACTAAGATGATTTTTTGTTGTTGTTGATTTTTTCAGTATGCTTGGTTATTACAGATTAGGTCAAAGAAGACTTCCTACTGGGCCCTGTGTAGCTTGCTCTGACCTGAGGTGTTGTATTCTTGAGCTGGAAAATTGTGAATTGGTTCACGTGGTGAACTCAGCCAGTCACCATGAGGTTATTTTGCAGGCCCCTAAATCCCATGGACAGAGGCACCTGGTAGGCTACAGTCCATGGGGTCCCAGTGAGTCAGACACAAGTATGAGTGACTAAGCAGCAGCAACATTAGTGATAAGGACACAGCCATGACACAAGGTTATTCAGGATTTTGGATCCAGTAGTGGGCATGACTTTGCAGAATTTCACACTATGATAAGGGAGAGAAAAGGCAGCACTGCAGGTAACCTTGGATAGCAGATCATACTGGTTGGTTGGTTAGTACACTGTGCTTCCTGAAGGAAATACTCTTGGGACTGAGGGATCAATGCAAAAGCTCATATAGAAAAAGATTTATCTTATAAATTCTAGGGTAGTGGCTACTTTGTATTTACTGTGCTAATTATAGGTATTTGCTTAAATGGTGCCTGTACCAACAGAAGCAACATTGACAAGTGGTTAGCCGCAAAGATCTTGCAGCTGGACTTCTTAAGTTTAGAAACTATGCCCCTAACTAGCTGTGTGTCCTCAGGCAAGTCAGTTAACTGCTCAGTGCATGGATTTCTCTACCTGTACAGCAGGAATGGGAGCAGTACTTTCTCATAGGGTGGTTGACAGATTAAATGGGTAAATGCATATGAAGCACCCAGAACAGCACCTGGCTATGGAGGTGTTCAGTGAATGTTATCTATTATTGGCTAACAGAGGCACTGTCCCTTACTGTCTTTTACTCAGAGTTACTCCGAGTCCAGCTGTCTTGAAGGGACTGGCTAACTTTGAAACCTTTAGAACAAAAAGGAAACTAGGTACTGAGATTATTATTGGAGTTTTTTTTTTCTTTTTTAAAAAAATTAATTTTGACTGTTCTGGGTCTTTGTTGCTTCATGGGCTATTCTCTAGTTGTGGTGCTCCAGCTTCTCATTGTGGTGGCTTCACCCGTTGTGGAGCATGGATTCTAGGACTGGCAGACTCAGTGGTTCTGGTTGCCAGTCTCTAGAGCACAGACTCAGTAGTTGTGGTTCACGGGCTTAGTGGCTCCGCGGCATGTCGGCTCTCCTCAGATCAGGGCTCAAACCCGTGTCTCCTGCATTGGCAGATGGATTTTTTTTTACCATTGAGCCGCTAGGGAAGCCCTTTTTCCTTTTTCTTTTTTAATGCATATATAACAATGTTTTATCAAAAGTGTCAAAGCCTAGTTACTATTTATTAACTTAGTGATGTCACTGAACATATTTAAATAATGGAAATTAATAGTTCTGAATCCCTTCTGTACAATTCTGAAACCCCAGAAGCCCTGAAAATGAAAAGATTTTATATATTTCCAGAAACTCATTTAGCCTTAAAAATCTCACTCTAACATACACATACTAGTTTTGTATTGCTGCTGTAATGAATCACCCTAAATTTAGCAGCTTAAAGCAACACAAATTGATTATCTCACTGTTTGCCTGAGTCCGAAGACCAGCTCAGCTGAATTCCCTGCTTAGAGTCTCACAGGCCTCTGTTAAGGCATCATTCAGGCTGTGCTCTTTCCTGGAGGCTTTGGGGAAGAATTTACTTCAAGCATTATTTTTTTGGTACCCCACTGTTCATTACTGCATTGTATACAATAGCCAGGACATGGAAGCAGCCTAGATGTCCATCAACAGATGAATGGATAAGAAAGCTGTGGTACATACACACAATGGAATATTACTCAGCCATTATAAAGAATACATTTGAATCAGTTCTACTGAGGTGGATGAAACTGGAGCCTATTATACAGAGTGAAGTAATCCAGAAGGAAAAACAACAATACAGTATGCTAACGCATTTATATGGCATTTAGAAAGATGGTAACAATAACCCTGTATGTGAGACAAGCATTTTTAGATTGTTGGCAAAATTCAGTTCCTTGAGATTATAGGATTGAGGTCCTCACTTCCTTGCTGGCTGTTGGCCACAGACTGTACTTCCAGTGGCTTCCCACATTCATTGGCTAGTGGCCCCCTTTCTCCATCTTCCAAAGCAACAATGGTCAGTCAGGTCCCTCTCTCTGACCTCCTCTTCTGTCTCATCCTTTCTTTGCCATTTTCTGCCACCATCCCACTCTGACTGACATGTCTGCCTCTCCTTTTAAGGGTTTCTGTGATTACATGGGGCTGCCCTGGGATAATCTCTCTATTTTAAAGTCAACTGATAAGTAACTTTAAATCCATCTGCAAAATCTCTTTGTGCAGTACCTAGGTTAGTAATGTTGACCCTTCAGCAATATGGGATTGAACTTCCCAGGCATATTTTTTCCCAATAAATATACAGTTTGCCCTTTATGTATCTGTGGGTTTCCTATTGTGGAACTCACCACCAGGAATTGAAATTTCCATCTGATGTTGGTTGAACCTGAGGATGTGAAGCCTGTGACTATGCAGAGACTGCCACATTCATTGTAATACAGCATTTATATAAGAGACTTGAGCACCTGTAGATTTCAGCACATGTGGAGGTTCCTGGAACCAATCCCCCGAAGATTCCAAGAGATGATTGTACTTGATTGATTGATCAGAGAATGAGAGTCTTGCGAGGGTGGAAGTATTGAAAACTGTGCCTATCTCAATACATCAGTTCAGTTCAGTGTAGTCGCTCAGTCGTATCCGACTTTTTGCAACCCCATGGACTGCAGCACGCCAGGCTTCCCTGTCCATCACCAGCTCCCAGAGCTTACTTAAACTCATGTCCATCGAGTCGGTGATGCAATCCAACCATCTCATCTTCTGTCTTCCCCTTCTTCTCCTACCTTCAATCTTTCCCAGCATCAGGGTCTTTTCCAGTGAGTCAGTTCTTAACATCAGGTGGCCAAAGTATCAGCTTCAGCATCAGTCCTTCCAGTGAATATTCAGGACTGATTTCCTCTAGGATGGACTGGTTTGATCTCCTTGCAGTCCAAGGGACTCTCAGCAGTCTTCTCCAAGACCACTGTTCAAAAACATCAGTTCTTCAGTGCTCAGCTTTCTTTATACTCCAAGTCTCACATCCATTCATGACTATTGGAAAAGCCATAGCTTTGAGTAGACAGACCGTTGTTGGGAAAGTAATGTCTTTGCTTTTTAATATGCTGTCTAGGTTGGTCATAACTTCTCTTCCAAGGAGCAAGTGTCTTTTAATTTCATTGCTGCAGTCACTATCTGCAGTGATTTTGGAGCCCAAGAAAATGAAGTCTGTCACTGTTTCCATTGTTTCCCCATCTATTGGCGATGAAGTGATGGGACCAGAAATGCCATGATCTTCGTTTTCCTAAAGTTGTAGTTTTATGTCTTAGTTTTCTGAATCTCAATGCGTAAGACTGCTTAATAGTTTTTATTGATCCCACTTAGTGTGAATTTCATTTGGTATAGAAATCAGAGACATACCTTGGAGATACTGTGGGTTTAGTTCCAAACCATTGTAGTAAATCTAATATTAAAATAAAGCCAGTAATAAGAATTTTTGGTTTCCCAGTACCTATAAATGTTATGTTTACATTGTATGTAGTCTGTTCAGTGTGCAATAGTATTAAGTATAAAAAACAGTGTGCATATCTTAATTTAAAATTATTGCCATTGCAAAAATGGCACTGATAGTCTTGCTCAACACAGGGTTGCCACAAATTCAATTTGTAAAGTGCGTTATCTGGGAAGCATAATAAAATGAGATATACGTATATCTATATGCTTGATAAAGGGTATTGTCCTTGATCCTTTGATTCTGCTGGGAGCAGTATGTAATATATGATCTATGCACATTGTTATCTTTCTAAAATGAAAACATTTCTAAACTTCTGAATACATCTGGCCTCAAGGGTTCTTGAAGGGATTGTGAATGTGTTATAAAAAATTACAGGTAAAAGATTTTTTAAGACATTTATATTTTATTTATATATTAAACTATTATGAAATGGTGGCTGTATAACACTTACTTCTTGAGAAAAGGGATGTTATTGTGTTCTCCAGACTCACACTAAAATGGACTTTATATGGGACTTTCAAGACAGACTCGTTTTGAAGATTCAGGAGGCACCAATATTGCAGATAAGAAAGGAAAGGATGGGAGATAAAAACACATTGAACAATATGCTATTGACTTTACATACATTCACACAATATGTGTCTGTGTGTGTGATTTAATCAAAGGAGTATGTCAAGGCTGTATATTGTCACCCTGCTTATTTAACTTGTATGCAGAGTACATCATGAGAAATGCTGGGCTGGGTGAAGCACAAGCTGGAATCAAGATTGCAGGAAGAAATATCAATAACCTCAGATATGCAGACGACACCACTCTTATGACAGAAAGTGAAGAAGAATTAAAGAGCCTCTTGATGAGAGTGAAAAAGGAGAGTGAAAAAGTTGGCTTAAAGCTCAACATTCAGAAAACTAAGATCATGGCATGTGGTCCCATCATTTCATGGGAAATAGATGGGGAAATAGCAGAAACAGTGGCAGACTTTATTTTTTTGGTCTCCAAAATCACTGCAGATGGTGCTTGCAGCCATGAAATTAAAAGACGCTTACTCCATGTAAGGAAAGTTATGACCAACCTAAACAGCATATTGAAAAGCAGAGACATTACTTTGTCAACAAAGGTCCATCTAGTCAAGGCTATGGTTTTTCCAGTAGTCATGTATGGATGTGCGAGTTGAACGGTGAAGAAAGCTGAGTGCCGAAGAACTGATGCTTTTAAACTGTGGTGTTGGAGAAGACTCTTGAGAGTCTCTTGGACTGCAAAGAGATCCAACCAGTCCATCCTAAAGGAGATCAGTCCTGGGTGTTCATTGGAAGGACTTATGTTGAAGCTGAAGACTCTAATAGTTTGGCCACCTGATGTGAAGAGTTGACTCATTGGAAAAGACCCTGATGCTGGGAAAGATTGAGGGCAGGAGGAGAAGGGGACTACAGAGGATGAGATGGCTGGATGGCATCACTGACTCAATGGACACGGGTTTGGGTGGACTCCGGGAGTTGGTGATGGTCAGGGAGGTCTGGTGTGCTGTGGTTCATGGGGTCGCAGAGTCGGACACGACTGAGTGACTGAACTGAACTGAACTTGTTCTTTTTTTCATTTTATACCTACTGGAATCAAGAATCAGGGAAACTGAGTAACTTGCCCAGGGTCACATGACTGTTCAGTGTGCAACTGGAATTTGAACTTAGTTCTGACCTCAGAGTCTCCGTTTTATCTATTTGTCAAGGAAACTGCTATTTGGAAGCAGATCTGGGATTTAAACTCTAGTCTCATGCTTTGCTCTCTTCAGATAGTTATTTTTAACATATAATTGTTGATTTACAAGTGCTTTTTGAAATATTTAAAACATTTTAAAACTTCTTATAAAACCAAGCAATTTATGATGCTTGGCTTTTTACTAGTATTAATCTGTATTTAGGATTATCATTTATGTGGGATTAAAAATTTCCATTTTTTAACAATTTTTAAAATTAGTTAAACCTTAAAATTAGAGCCAAATTGAATATTTTATTACTGGATGAATGATCTATTAAAAATTATTTGTTGTAAATTGCCATCTCTAAAATGAGACAGTTTACCAATTTAGCAAACATTATTAAATGCTGGAAATAATACGTTTTTCCAATACTGGAACATTTCTTTACATTCATTGTTGTTAAGTAATCCCTTATTATTTGTTGGATATCCAGTTTGTTATTTCTTTGATGTAAAATATTCTCTTTGAAAAGTAAGCAGCTTCCCTGCTGATTTCTGTTTCGTTTCCTCCTCGCTGTTTTGGTCTCTGTTTTCTCTGTGTAGTGAGGTGTTGACAGAAAGCAACTGTACAGAGATATAAAAATATGCATCAATTAGAACAGCAAATCACAGTATAGTTTTCTAGAGAAGTATTTTAGCTAAGACATGAGAAACACAGCTGTAATAAATCCGAATAGGAATTTTTCTGGGATTGTTACTAAAATAATCTTATTGTTTCTCATTTTATAATTATCACAGTATTAAAAAAAATGGAGTAGACATGCATATTCAGGATTGTGTGCTGTTTTGAAAAATAAACGTGAAGAAAGATTTTTCTAATGTCTTCATTCTGTTCCTGTTATTTTGTTTTCATATCCACAAAGAAAATATTCTAACTTACGTGATTTATTATGATAAAATATTTTAAATGTTGGCTGTTAGGGAATAACTTTATGATTCAAAAAATAAATTTCATTTTGCATAACATGGATTCCTTAACAAAAATAATGTTACAAATGTGGCTTTGTGTTAGATGCCTATACTGAATATGACTATTTGAGTATTTGTCCATTTAAACTAATGGTTTGGAAGATACATATTTCCTTCGGTAGGAATAAATGCAATTTTAATTAACTGTGGTATGTTCAGAAGGTAAGGAATGGAATAGTTGAGAAAAGAAAACTAGGTTTTGTTTTCACCATGGTCTTGAATAAGATTGCACTCCATTTAGTTTGTTCTTTATAATTTGCTTTTGCTCTATAGACAAAATCAGGCACTGAGAGTATATTATTTTGGAATTGCTTCTATCTTTTTTGGGCTCAGAAGAATTTAGATTGGTTGGATTTTATCATCCATGGAAGGCAATTTCGACTCTGGTACTTGCTTATCTTTCAGTGACAAGGTATAGAAACATATGCAGAAAAATAGTGTATAAGCTTTAGGCCAAGACAGGATGAAAGACAGTGCAAACTCAAAGGCCAAGACATTTAGGAATAAGTGATCCCCTCTTGTTCGGAGATCTAGTATATCACTGTCTCTTTGGAGAGTGGGCTGAGGCTCTCTGATTTCCTGGTTTTATATCCTTGTGTTTATACCTGCTGCTCACTCCAAAGCCAGCAGAGATACCATTTTGAGCTTTAATGCTGGTATTGATGTGTGGCACATCATGTACTGCCATTTAATAACTTTGTATTTTAGTTATTACTAAAATAGTTATTATTTAGGCTCAGTTTATGTATAGTGTAGAAAACAGTCATCATTTTCCCTTTGTTTCGCATAGTCCCTAACAATGTCTGTGATTCTCTTGATTACCAACAGGTGAGTCTTACAGGATCTAGCACTTGGGTGAAGACCTAGCAGGGCAAGACTATGAGATAAAGCACATTGCAAGCTTCTATAATAAAAAATATGACAGAGCAGACACTCAGAAGACCCAGGTTTGAATTGTCACTACTCTGTAACTTACTAGTGATGCAATCTTGGCAGAGCTGCGTAATCTCTCTAGAGATCAGTTTCGTGGCTTTCAAATGGTGAATGTTCTTACTGTGATACTGTGCTTGACCTAGCAACGTTGTGAAAAGCTAATGTTTATAAACTTTTCTGGGTAGTCAAATATGTGTATCAGTTGGGAACTTTTCATTTGCAAGTGACAAAAACTTAACTCAGATATATAAAGGAAAATGAGATTTATTGACTCATGCTATTAAATCCAGGGACATTTCAGCTCAATATACACCTCTGGCCACAAGGCCTGATGTGCCTCAAGTTCAGTCCAGTAGGGAGAAGCATCTACCTCTGTTCCAGTAAGTCTCATTGTCTTCCAGCAGCTTTGATTGAGTCACATGCCCGTCTCTGAACCAGGTACCAAAACCAGAAAATATGATGTAGCCATTGTCCACGACCAGTCTGGGCCTACCCCTGAACTGGGATCTTTCCCAAACCACAGGAACTGAATGTGGGGGAGGGGTGATTCCCCAAAGGAATTTACCAATGTCAGGAAATACTGTCGCAAGAACAACTTTCTGCTGAACAAGATGCTGTTGTTTTCTTCTCTGTGAAGAGAATATTTCATGGTTTAAAAGCTAAATAGCTGATGGGCAACTATTGTAAAAGTCAAAAAAGGACACAATTTCAAAGGGCAATTTTATTTAGTAAAACAGAGAAGAAAAAGGTCAGACACGGATTGAGGACAGATAAAGTGGATGAGTTGGGTGAGGCAGGACCCTTTACTTTATGCAACTTGGAAGCCACTCCTCATACCTAATGAAAATAACCACCACTCTATTAGATGACCATTTTATGAGACTGTTTTCACTTCCTTCTTGATCCTAACCCAAGAAAAAATTCGTTTTTAGGGAGATTGAGCTCAGTCCAAAGGAGTAGGATTAGGAAAAACTTCATCCTTGGCTGAGATAAAAGGAGGATGTAATTTTTTAACCTTTACTGAGAACCAGTAACTCTTTTGTGAGAAATGTACACGTTATTGCCAAAAAAGTAACTATGCAGATTGTAAAACTGATTCTATTTTCAGTGACTAAGTGGGGTCAGAAAGAAAAAGTTGCAATGGAAATTATGAAAACAGTTTTCTTTGGGAAAAGCAGAGAGCTGCAAGAGTCTGGGGAGATCTGAAATAAACAAAGGAGATATTGAAAGGCAAAAGGTAGAACACCTGTAACTTTGAAAAGAAAGTAACAGTTTGAAGTGGCAGTTTTGTTCCAGAAATTCATATGTACACCATCTCATTTAAACTTCATGATCATTTTCTTTTCAGTTCAGTTCAGTGGCTCAGTCGTGTCCGACTCTTTGTGACCCCATGAATTGCAACATGCCAGGCTTCCCTGTCCATCACCAACTCCTGGAGTCCACCCAAACCCGTGTACATCGAGTCGGTGATGCCATCCAGTCATTTCATGCTCTGTCATCCCCTTCTCCTCCTGCCCCCAATCCTTCCCAGCATCAGAGTCTTTTCCAATGAGTCAACTCTTCCCATGAGGTGGCGAAAGTATTGGAATTTCAGCTTCAACATCAGTCCTTCTAATGACCACCCAGGACTGATCTCCTTTAGGATGGACTGGTTGGATCTCCTTGCAGTCCAAGGGACTTTCAAGAGTCTTTTCCAACACTGCAGTTCAAAAGCATCAATTCTTTGATGCTCAGCTTTCTTCTCCGTCCAACTCTCACATCCATACATGGCTACTGGAAAAACCATAGCCTTGACTAGATGGACCTTTGTTGACAAAGTAATGTCTCTGCTTTTCAATATGCTGTCTAGGTTGGTCATAACTTTCCTTACATGGAGTAAGTGTCTTTTAATTTCATGGCTGCAAGCACCATCTGCAGTGATTTTGGAGACCAAAAAAATAAAGTCTGCCACTGTTTCTGCTATTTCCCCATCTATTTCCCATGAAATGATGGGACCACATGCCATGATCTTAGTTTTCTGAATGTTGAGCTTTAAGCCAACTTTTTTACTTTCCTCTTTCACTTTCACCAAGAGGCTCTTTAGTTCCTCTTCACTTTCTGCCATAAGGGTGGTGTCATCTGCATATCTGAGGCTATTGATATTTCTCCTGGCAATCTTGATTCCAGCTTGTGCTTCACCCAGCCCAGAGTCTCTCATGATGTACTCTGCATGTAAGTTAAATAAGCAGGGTGACAATATACAGACTTGACGTACTCCTTTTCCTGTTTGAAACAAGTCTGTTGTTACAGATGGGGAAATTCAAGCTTAGAGAAGTTAAGTAACTTGTCAGTTACTACTACCGCAAATTATTACTACTGCTCATGGTTAGAGATGGTGATTTATCTAGAAATCAAGTGAATCCATGGTGGTCCTGCCATAACTCAAGTATTCTGTGCAGCTTTTCCCTCAGATCAGATATGTCCTGAGAATCACTTAAAAAAATTATTCCAGGACAGAGTTGTATGCCAGAATTAAATAAGATATTGGAAAACACTGCCTATTTTAAGTTTGGGAAACAGAAGACAGATATTGTATCTGAAAGTAGAGAAATCTTATCAGAGTAGAGAAATATTGTTCAAAGTAGGGAAATCTTGTTCTTTAAGAAAAGGAGACTCTGAGTCAAAAGACAAGTATTTTCAGAAACTTAGAAAAAAAACAAGTCTTATCACTGTTTAAGGGCAGCTGATATTTCTAGACATGATTTTCAGTGTTCCTAAAGAAAAGTTTCTGTGGCCAGAGAAATGTGGGACATGCTCTGCACTGTGTCTGCTTCTTGGATTTTTATGTAGATGAGCCTGTGGTACTTGGGGAATGGGCTTGCTCTACCTGAGAGTCTCAACTGCACACTTGGTCAGGTAGGGGATTGTTATGGGTTGCTTGCATCCTGTGGACAGGCAGACACAAGGCCTGTGATGCAACGGTTAGGAGGGTCAGGGAAGACAATACAAAAAAAGACTCCAAAACCTAAATAAATTTTAAACCATTGACGTGGAACTGGGGTGGCTTAGCTTTCTTGGAGATTTGAGGGCCTAGGAAGTTGACTTTTCTTGCTATGGAGAAGCCCTGAGGTAAAGAAACCTGATTATTCAGCATTTTTGAAACTTCCTTGGTCATGTGTTGCTTTCTTTTGGTGGGAAGGGAGGGGCAGGCATGCCCTATTAGCATATTCAGGACCACAGCTAGGGAAAAAAGGCCAAAGATATGACCAGGATCAAATTAAGAATTTGAAGACCAGAGACAGTGAAGAGAGGATGATGACCATGTCAAATGTCATTTCAAATAAAAGAACACTACAGTGTAAAACCATGGTGCTGGAGAAGACTCTTGAGAGTCACTTGGACAGCAAAATCAAGCCAGTCAATCCTAAAACCAATCAACCCTAAATATTCATTGGAAAGACTGATGCTGAAGCTGAAACTCCAATACTTTGACCACCTGATGAGAAGTGCTGACTCATTAGAAAAGACCCTGATGTTGGGAAAGAGTGAGGGCGGAAGGAGAAGGGGATGACAGATGATGAGATCGTTGGATGGCATCGCCGATGCGATGGACATGAGTTTGAGTAGGCTCTGGGAGTTGGAGATGGACAGGGAGGCCTGGCGTTCTGCAGTCCATGGGGTCGCAAAGAGTTGGAAATGACTGAGCAACTGATCAACAATATTAAGGTGAAAAATGAAGAAGTCTCATGACGTTCTCATTTTCTAAATGATGACAGCACTTACCACTTACTGTTTGCCAGGCACTGTTCTAAGCACTTCATGTGTAAGTGTATTCAGCATTTACAACAGCAAACCGAGGAACTGAGAGATTAAATAAATTGTATAAGTCCATCCACTAGGATTGTGGTAGAGCTGAGATTCAAAAAGGGGCAGTTTAATAACAGAGTTTATGCTCTTGCACAGTATTTATTCTGTTTCTCAGATCAACAATTTCAGTGCTTTTGAAAGTTGAAGTTTTAGTAAAAAAATTTTTTTTTCTGTCTCTTTCTCTCCCTTTTCCCCCCATGGTGGGGAGTCTTGCTTCTTTAGAGCATTAGTTATCATCAGCATGGGCTTTACAGGTGGTGGTAGTGATAAAGAGCACACCAGCTGATGCAGGAGACCCAGGAGACGTGAGTTCAACCCCTGGGTCGGGAACATTGCTTGGAGGAGAGCATGGCAACTCACTCAGGTGTTCATGCCTGGGGAACCCCACGAACAGAGGAGCTGGTGGACGATGGTCTTTAGGGTTGCAAAGAGTCAGACACAACTGAAGTGACTTAGTACGCATGCATGCAATCATCAGCATAGATTGACTTTTTGTTAATTTAGCACTGAATGTAGAAATTTTATGCTCTGTTGTGTGCTCAGTCCCCTAAATTTCCCTTCTTTAGGGGATCTTCCTGATCCAGGGATAGAACTCAGGTCTCCTACATTGCAGGTAGATTCTTCACCATCTGAGCCACCAAGGAAACCCTTTATGTTCTGTTACTATAATACAATAATTGCACCCTGAATTTACCAACTTGCTTCCCAATAAATTTATATATTACAAGGATAGGAGATTGTCTGCTTGGGCAGGTTGGTGTTGCATCTTGTTCTGAACTAAGGGAAAGGAATCAGCATGTTCTGGGGAAATACAAGAGCAGAAGAGAAGGCCACTGTGGTGGGAGGGCTGGATCCACATTTGGGTGGACCATTCCCATCTTCTGTTAAAAGTCATAAATCAACAGTGTACAGTAAGTCCCCTACATACAAATAAGTTACATTCTGAGAGCGCATTTGTAAGTCCAGTTTGTTGTAAGTCCAACAAAGTTGGCCTAGGTACCCAGATAACACAATCAGCTATGTAGTTCTGTACTGTAATAAATTTATAATACTTTTCGTATAAACAATACATAAAAATCAAGCAAATAAAAAAAATAAAGACATTTTCCATCATATCATTTGGTGCTTGTTAGCAGTAATGGGTACATCACTGCTGATTTTATGCTTGCTTCCGGATATCCTGGGGTTCAAATAAAGATACTGTACTAATATACTCTATATGCTGGTGTACTATAAAGTATATTAAAGCAAAACCACTTGTAGGGCATGCCTGCACATAACAGTATACACCAGATATATGAACTAAGTTACATGATTGGACATGTGAACACACATTCGCATCTTTGAAATTCGCAACTTGAAGGTTCGGATGCAGAGGACTACCATATAATTCAAATCTTTGGGGATTGTGAATGGTGGGCTCAGATTGAATTGATAACTTGGTGTTTGTCAGGAAGTTGGTGACAGCGTGACAAGGAAACAGGACTTGGAGGAAAGAGATACAGGAAGGGGGTAGCTCCTTAATGTTCAGAAATACAGAGCTGCTACCTTTTTGATGTCAGAGCCTAGGGAAGCAGGAAACCTTCAGGGCATTGCAGGGGTGTAGAAGCTATCCAAATAAGCAGAAGGTTCCTATTGAGGAGAGAGATTATGGTACCTGTGGGCATTTAGTGCTGTCACCATCACCACAGTATCTGTTGCCTTCGAACAATTTGAGTTTTAAGACCCAACTTGTTCTTAGAGGTTTGTATTGGAGTATTAAAAGATTCAGATCTTGATTCTTGGACTAGATGGATGTGAGATCATAGGATCAAGAGAGCCCCTAATTAAATACAGATGCTGAAGTGGGTAGGTCAAGGGATCAGGCAGAGAGAAATGTTCAATGTGCCTTATTGTCCTTGACTGATGTAGGTTTAATTGGGGATTTTATTAAAATGACACAGCGCAGGATCCATGGTTGGCTCCAGGTTTCCTAAGGCCTGAAAATTACATAATTTTGATGACCCCTTTAAAGGAAAAAAAAATACGAAAAGATAACTACAAAGTTAGCTATGGATATCAATATTCATACAGAATGAGAAAAGAAATTATATATTTTTAAAAGCCAACAAATATAGGAAACATCACAAAATACAGGAAAATAGCATTAAAAAATTAGTTGCCTGACATACCACTTTAATACTTTATTTTAATCTATATGCAGTGTCTGCATACTTTCTAATTATTTCTCTTCATATGAAAATCGTTTTGAAATATAATTTCCTATAGAGATAATTCAGTCTTTCCAGTAGCAAGGTTGATTGAAATTTGCATTCAATTATTGACAACACACTCCCGTGTTCTTGCCTGGAGAAGCCCTGGGATGGGGGAGCCTGGTGGGCTGCTGTCTCTGGGGTCGCACAGAGTCAGACACAACTGAAACGACTTAGCAGCAGCAGCAGCAGCATTGGTAGTGTAGAAAGTTTTCTTGCAGCTTTCCATCTTGTTATTAATACTGTTTTATAAATTTAGGGAACTTTGGACCAAATTTGGGAAAAACTCTATCATAATAAACAGTAAGATTTTATGGCATTTCAAGTTTGGGTGGGACTGTAATTGATCTTAAATACTCTGAATTAATGACCCTAATTAAATGGTATGTCATTATTGACATTCATGAGTTTTACATTATCTTAACTCATGTCAGTATTTCATATCAAATTAGTAAGATATTTAAATCTTTTTCTAGTATGATCATTTGATTAACTCACTTTCATAATTGTATTTTTTAAAAAACTCGAATCTATTCATTATTCTTATTTCTTTTTGACAGACTGCTGCTTTTCTTATAATACAGTATGAAAAAAATTTATAACATTTGCTTCTCAATGTCAAAATAATTTCAGTTGGTTACATGGCCATTCTTGGTCGCTTTTGTTTCAGATTCTATTAATTTCGAGTTTTCTGTTAGTCATTTAATAAATTTAAAAATGACACAAGAAGGTACCCTTTGTGTCTGTGTATATATATATATATATTTCATACATATATATTTATATATATATTTCATATATATATATTTATATATATATATACATATCTCCAAATGAGGCATTGTAATTTTCACTAGTTTATTGAAATGTCTTTCAAATTGCAATTAAAATGATGTATTTAAACTTTAAAAACTATGCCATTGCCTTTAAAAAATATAGTGCCATTATATTGAATATATTTCTGACAGGAGAGCACTTTAAATTTTGACTAGGCATCAGTGCCTCTGCTTGTAATTTTAGACATCTGGTGACTGGGAAACTTTCCCACAGATTAGCTTTTATTTCAAACCTTTCATCTTCACTACTAATATCCTTCAGGGTCAGCTATCATAGGACACATTCTTGGAGTGATAGGACTTTGGCCCTGTAGCTGCTTGTCATATTGATGGTTGAGCTGGCACAAAGCTTGGGAGTATACCTGGATGCCATTCAGATACCACTAAGACTGGCAATAACTTAATGCTATATGAAAGTGATGCGAACTACATAAATATTTTCCCAGCTCTGCTTTTCCTTTATCTGGATGCCAAAAATACCCACTGCTCTTCCAACCCATTGTGGTTAAATATCTTTTACAAATACAGAAAAAAAAAAAAGACCATATGAAGATATTGCTAAGGTCTTCTGTAGGACTTGGAAGAAAACTGTGCTTGGATGGGGTTCTTAGGTTTAGGATAAACCTGCATCTGGCTGTACTTCACTCAAAACAAATCATTCAGGGTAATCAAGAAAGGAGAGCCCATGGGACAGTCTGGTTCAAAGGTGCCAGAAACTGACCTGCTTTCAGATATGTATCATATGAAATTGGGGAACCCTCTGGTAGATCTGTGGTTAAGACTCAGTGATTTCACTACTGTGGACCCAGGTTCAATCCCTGGATCATGGCACCCGGTCCCATCACTTCATGGGAAGTAGGTGAGGAAACAATGGGAAGCAGTGAGAGACTTTATTTTCTTGGGCTCTAAAATCACTGAAGATGATGACTACAGCACTGAAATTAAAAGATACTTTCCCCTTGGAAGAAAAGCTATGAGAAACCTAGACAGTGTATTAAAAAGCAGAGACATTACTTTGCCAGCATAGGTCCAGGTAGTCAAAAGCTTTGGTTTTTCCAGTAGTCATATATGGACGTGAGAGCTGGACCGTAAAGAAGGATGAGCACTGAAGAATTGATGCTTTCAAACTGTTGTGTTGGAGAAGACTCTTGAGAGCCCTGTGGACTGCAAGGGGATCAAACCAGTCAATCCTAAAGGAAATCAATCCTGAATGTTCTTTGGAAGGACTGATGCTGAAGCTGAAGCTCCAATACTTTGGCCACCTGATGTGAAGAGCTGACTCAGTGGAAAAATCCCTGATGCTGGGAAAGATTGAAGGCAGGAAGAGAAGGGGACGATAGAGGACAAGATTGTTTGATGGCATCACTGACTCAATTGACATGAATTTGAGCAAGCTCCGGGTGATGGTGAAGGGCAGGAAGCCTGGAGTTCTGCAGTCCATGGGGTTGCAAAGAGTGGGCATGACTGAGTGACTGAACAGCAACATATGAAATGATCAGAGATCTCTTGTCTGAATTGCATGCCTATGAATTTGGTTCAAGACTCTTCTGGTTGCACATGACAGACACCCAATTTTAACTAGTCATGGCTTTGGTAGAAAGAACTTCTTGTGTAGTATAACAAAACCCTGAAAGATACACAGGTTGGAGCTTCACATCTATTCATTCTGGATTTTTTTCCAATTTATTTCTTTATGTTATTTTTATTCTTCACTCTGAAAATAATCTTTTTTCTTAAAAAATGATTGCAGGCAGCAAGGGTCAGGGCATGGTGATTGGCCTGTGATAGTTGTGGGGGAAAAGTATGTCATCTGTAGAAGCAGGACATCATTTGGTCAGACAGAACTACAGTTGTTCAATGCAGGAGCTCAGGCTAAGGCTGAGGTGGATGTGGAAGGCACACAGCTGATGAAATTCACTGCATGGTGCCTGCCGTTCCTTATGTAGACCCATAATTTATCCCCACTTTGAAGATAAATTTAGGCACAAAATTTACTAACTCTCAGAAAGTGACTTCTCTGTGTTTGTTCATTATGTACCTTTTAAAGTGTGTCATAGTGTATTAAGAGTTAATTAATGTAACCCTTCCTTGATGCATGGATATAATGGACTAAGTTAATTCTAAAAATCTTTCAAGGCACAAACTCATATAATTTGGAATATACTGCTTGGTTGGCAGCTGGGAAACAAAGATCAGAGGGCCAAGAGACTTTCAGCAGCAACACTGTTAGTGTTTCTACTAAAATGGTTAAGAATGGAATGTTTAAATTAAAGTATTGTTGGTTTAAAGTAATTAAATAAAACAATTGATATTGAACATTGGAATTAAAGACTCAGCATTTTTCTTCTTCTTAACTCACTCTGGTAGAGAACATTATTAGTTGGGCAATATTTGTCTTTGCATGGAATGTGAACCCTGAAAAGAACCTTCCTTATAATATCAAATATGACTTAAGTTGGACTGTATTATAATTTGTTTACATTAATAGTTTATAATAATTTCCTAATTATTTGAGATTATTTAGTAATACCATGGTCATACCTCAGTTTAAAGAAGTGCAATTGACTTTGAGCAACATGTATATTAATCTGAGTATAATTAATAGTCAGCCTTCTGTAACCATGATTCCTTTGTATAGATTCAACCAAGCACAGACAGTGTAGTACCCTAGTATTTACTCTTGAAAAATAACCTTGTATAAGTGGACTGGGACAGTTCAGATCTGTGTTGTCCAAGGGTTAATGTGTAAACTTCATGGAAATGTAACATAAACTTCATTCTTCATATATTGGATTCATACTCCTATTCTGGAAGAAATATATCATTCATTGGATAATAAATACCTTTGTGAGAAATGTTCTCCTTGGTAGAATGTTATAATGACATTGTCTTATTCTAGTAAAAAATAAATAGTATCATACCTTTGAATGTGGTAACATAATTTAGATTTTGCTGGGTGTTATGCATCGTCATCCTCTGTCATCCCCATCTCCTCCTGCCTTCAGTCTTTCCCAGCATCAGCATCTTTTCCAATGAGTCAGTTCTTCACATCAGGTGGCCAAAGTATTGGAGCTTCAGTATCAGTCTTTCCAATGAATATTCAGGACTGATTTCCTTTAGGATTGACTGGTTTGACCTCTTTGTAGGCTAAGGGACTCTTAAAAGCCTTCTCCAACACCACAGTTCAAAAGCATAAATTCTTCGGCTTTCAGCTTTCTTTATGGTCCAACTCTCACATCCATACATGACTACTGGAAAATGAGATGAGATGGTTGGATGGTATTACCAACTCAATGGACATGAGTTTGAGCAAGCTCCAGGAGATGGTGATGGACAGGGAAGCCTGTTGTGCTGCAATCTATGGGGTCACAAAGAGTCAGGCATGAGTGAGTGACTGAACCGACTGAATGCATAGTCAACATAAATGTAAAATTTATAATTTGGTTTTGAAAGAGCATACTTAACACTGTGTATAAATAATTTATATTTGCGTGCCTGAGTGCTAAGTCACTTCAGTTGTGTCTGACTGTTTGTGGCCCTGTGGTCTGTAGTTCACCAGGTTACTCTGTTTCTGGGATTCTCCAGGCGAGAATCCTGGAATGGGTTGCCATGCCCTTCTCTAGAGGATAATTTGTATACTTAATACAATAAGAAAATTGTTCTTATGGGAGGAAATATATTTTTGTGTTAGTATATTTTACTTCCATGGCTGACCAGTAGTGAAGACTTTACCTTCCAGTGCATGGGGTATGGGTTTGATTCCTGGTTGGGGAGCTAAGATCCTACATGCCCCCTGGCCAAAAAACCAAAACATAAACCAGGAGCAATATTATAACAAACCTAATAAAAACTTTAAAAATGGTCCACCTTAAAATAATCTTTTAAAAAAGAAAGGATAAGAAAAGTAGAAGATTTTATTTTACCTTCATTGATTCCTTCTTTGGCCTTCTTTCTTTTTCTACATAGGGCTTAGTTTCTGGCCTCTAACATTTTCCTTTTCTGAAGAATCTGTTCTAACATTGCTTGCAGGACAGGTCTGCTCATGATGAATTCCTTCAATATTTGTGTGTCTGAGAAAGTCTTTACATTTCTTCTTTACTTTTAAGAATAATTTAGCTAGATATAGAATTCTAGTTTGCTACACTTTTTTCTTTCAATTTTAGATATTTCATTCTTTCTTTTTGCTTGCATGGTTTGTGTTGGAAATTCTACTATAATTATTATCCTTGTTTCTCTGTAGATAAGGTGAATTTTCCCCCTTAACTTCTTTCAAGATTTTCTCTTTATATTTTGTTTGCTGCAGTTTGAATATGAAGTGACCAAGTGTGGATATGTTGGTATTAATCCTGCTTTTTTGTCTTTGAACTTCCTGGATCTGTGGTTTGGTGTCTGTCATGTTATCTTTGGAAATTTATCAGCCAACATTTCCCAAGTCATCATTCTATTGAGAAATGTGATACCCCAGTGTTCTCCAAATGCTGATTCTCAGATTGGCTACAGCAGAATCACTTGGGGGCATCTGGAAGATGAATTGATTCCCAAGAAATGATTCCCAAGCCAAGTCCCACCTACAGAAAATCTGATTCAGAAGTGTTGCAGAGGACCTGGGTATCTACCAGAGCAGACTCTTGTAGAGCTCCCCAGGTGATCCCCATATAGAGCCATGAATATGAGTGTTCTGGTTTTGGAGTGATCACTGGTATGGAGTAGAAACATTATCTAATAGTTCAATGTACACTGTGACACTACTTACTTTTAAAAAAGTACCAAGTACTAATAAAATACCAAGGGTTTAATTAAAAAAAATGTGGATTGTGGGTATTGTATACACTATTCTTCTGGAGAGCAAAAGAACTTTCAAAACTATCTCAGAAGGAGTAAGAGGTTAAAGTTGTTTTCACTGACTTGAACCCTAATAAAGGTCATCTGCAGACTGGTCTTATGGGCTGAATGTGTCCTCCCCAAATTCATATGCTGAATTCTTATCTTCTAGTGTGATGGTGTTAGGAGGTGACAGCTTTGGGAGGTAATTAGGTTTAGATGAAGTCATGGGGGAGGAGCCCCTGGATAGGATTAGTATCCTTACAAGAAGAGAAAGAGACCAGAGCTTTCTCTCTCTCTCAGCTATGAGAGGATAATCAAGAAAGTCACCCTCTGCAAGCTAGAAAGAGTTGTGCTCTTGAGACACTGAATCTGTGGGCACCTTAATCTTAGACTTCCAGTCTCCAAAACTGTGAGAAGTAAATGTTTGCTGTTTTAGCCACTGAGGCTGGTATTTTGTTATAGCAATTTGGACAGACTAAAACATTGGAAAGTACTTAATATACACTAGCTATGAGGTAGTAACATCTTGCTCTGTTTTTAAAGAGGTAGAAAGAGAGTAGTAAAATATCTAAATAATTTCTCCATATCATAGCAAAGTAAAGCAATTGTGGATTCTAGCCCTGTCCATGTAACTAGGCAGTCTCAATCATCCCTGATACCCTCCTTTGTACATTTGGAATCAATCATCACAGGCATGCATAGCTGCGAGCATTTGGTTTCAAGAAAGACGTTCAGAGAAGCTAAATGGCAAAAGGAATATGTTGGATCAAATAAAAAGCAGCCGCAATGATGAAACTTAAGGAGGAAATGGAACCAGATCTCTAGCCATCACTTTTCATCTTAGTGCATTAAACATCTTACCAAAGCCAAGCAAAGCCCAGGAAATAGGAGCTTGACTTCTGAAGCCGGTGGCTTGGATTTTTCTTTAAGCACATGTCCCAGCAAATGATGAGGTTTAATATTCTCATGTATTGTTCTCTTATTACTAATCTAAAAATCTCTGCTTTATTTTGTGCTAGTGAAATTCGTGGGGTGGAGCAGAGGCACTTACTGTTTTTTTCCCCTAGAGTTTTTATATTTAATCAAGTTTACATATATGAATTTTAAAATAAATTTAATAGTTGAATAAATAGTTGAATAAATGAATTTAATAGTTGACTATGTTCCCTTCCCATGAGACAACCACTTTCAATTCTTTCTTTTCCTCATACTTATTAATAATAAATATAGAAGGAGAGATAGAACTAGGAAATGTCTGTTATGCATGTGTGCGTGCTAAGTTGCTTCAGTCATGTCTCAGTCTTTGAAACCCTATGGACTGTAGCCTGTCAGACTTTTCTGCCCATGGGATTCTTCAGACAAGAATACTGGAGTGGTTGCCATGCCTTCCTCCAGGGAATCTTCCTGACCCAGGAATCAAACCTCCTTCTCTTATGTCTCCTGCATTGGTAGGGAAGTTCTTTACCACTAGTGTCACCTGGGAAGCCCAATGTCTATCATACTTTTCCTCAAGACTCTGTTTTTCAAAGTATGTTCTGTGATCATTGTCATCAGTATTAGCTGGGATGATTGTTAAGAATGAGGTATCCCATCCCAGACCTAGTAAGTTAGACTAGCTGGGACCCAGCCATCTGTATTTTAAACAGCCTCAAAATGATCCTTATACAAATTAAAGTTTGAAAGTTGCTTTCCTAAAGTTTCTCGATTTTTTCCAGAGGACGTAACATGTTCTGATTTTATTTCTGTCTTCTTACCCATTGTCATATGGGTAGAAGCCTTCCTAACAAAGATTATAGCTTTCATGTATAATATTGATACAAACAGGACAGAATAGTTCATCCCCTCCTGGAGCAATGGGAAATAGCTCTAGAGACTGAAATGTTAGTCCTATATGTGTTAATCGCTATTGGGGTATTGCTTCTAGACTCTTTTAGGGACATACGTAAAAGTTGTGAGCTGTTTTAAGGTTAGATTTATCAATAGGTACTTTATAGTGTACTAAATTATGTATCTTTTTTCTTATACTCAAATTCATAGTTTCTTAAAAAAAAGTAATAAGTATACTTCTTGCTAGTCATAAACTGCTGAATTATGTTTAAAGATTACTTTGTACCTTTTAGAATGTTTTAGAATATGTCCCAGTGAGGAAGTACAGTCAAAGTACTATACGTCTATTTACTTAAATACTTGTTTTCTCTGTTTATATTACCAATTGGCATATATATAGGTTATTTGTTTCACTCTGCTTTCAGATAGAGTCAACATTTTCTCTTTTGATTTTATTTAATTTTTGAAATACGTAAGGCATATACATGTTAAAAACTAGACCAAATATATAAAAGTGTATGTTCAGAACCTTTTCATCTACATCTCTGTTTCCTCCACCCAGTTTCCACCTCCTCCCTTCTTTTTAAAAAATTAATTGATTTATTTTAATTGGAGGCTAAATACTTTACAATATTGTGGTGGTTTTTGTCATACTTCGATGTGAATCAGCCATGGATGTACATGTGTCCCACCATCTTGAACCCCCCTTCCACCTCTCTCCCCATCCCTCTGGCTTGTCCCAGAGCACCAGCTTTGGGTGCCCTGATTCTTGCATCAAATTTCCACTGGTCATCTGTTTTACATATGGTAATATACATGTTTCAGTGCTATTCTCTCATACCCCACCCTTGCTTTCTCCCACATAGTGCAAAAGTCTCTTCTTTACATCTGTGTCTCTTTTGCTGTCTTACATATAGGATCGTCATTACCGTCCTTTCTAAATTCCATATATACACGTTAATATACTGTATTGGTGTTTCTCTTTCTGGCTTACTTCACTCTGTGTAATAGGTTGCAGTTTCATCCACCTCATTGGAACTGACTCAAATGCATTCTTTTTTGACCTTCTCCCTTCTTATAGGTAACTGTTTAATTTCTCACTTATCCTTTCATTATTTATATAAATATAAATATATATATGAAGAAGAAACCTGCATAATTTGCAACAAACGATTATATATATATAATAACATTATATATATATATATAATATAATACATAAGACTTGTTTCTCATGCTTTTTCACAACAAATACAAATCATATTTGCTCTGCATGTTTTTCTTCACATTTTCCCTTTCATATTGATCCTAGAGATCAAGGGGCATCTTTATAAACTGCCAGTTTCTCCCAACTCCCCAAAGATTCTGAGATGGTCCCATTAAGTCAATGGTTCATTTTGTTCTTAGATCTTCTCTTGTTTCAGATCTCTAAATTAGACCCTTTACTTTAAAAGAGCTGTTGTTCAGGGTCAGTATACTACCCATGCCAGTGAAAAGAACTTGAGAAATAGCACAGTGTACCTTGTTCATGTGCTGTCTCATAGATTATCCAAACAATACTGATGTCAGGAGGCTAAAAAAGAAGTGATTTTGCCTCCCTTTGTCCTCTGAAAATAAAAGATCTAGATGTAGTATTCAGAAACCAGCATATTACCTGTTTCAGTTTGTTCTAGATCCCACAGTCTATTTTTGTGTGGTTTTTCTTCCTTAAAAAACATTATTGAGAATCATTATAGAGCAGTGTCATTATTTGAGTTTTCTGTAAGGGACCTTTTATTTTGTAAATATTTTATATTAGGTAATCTAGATTTTTTTCCCCCTTCAGTTAAGTGTTTTACCAAATTTCTATCTTCACATTAACTAGAACAGAAAAACATGAAAAATAAATAAGCCAAATCTAATAGGATAGCTGTTATAATTGGGATTTGAGTAGAAATACAAAGCATTGGTTTTTTTCTTGATTTGCAACATGTATTGACAATAAGGCGTATTGTAAAAAAAGAAATCCCTCTTTCCAAACAAAGATTTTCCAATTAAACTCACTGAGACTCCCAATGGTATGTTCACTTCCTGTTTTCCTGTTTTAGGCACACAAACTTGGAACATGAAAACCCCTGGAGGTCAAGTGTTATTTGAATGGTTTCTTAGCAGTGAATAATGGCTCCTTAGCAATAAATAGCTCTGATTCTGACATAGTAATCTTAGGAAGAAAACTGCATGATTACTTTGCAACAAATGATTGGATATATATAATAATGTTTGCATAAAGCTTTAGACAAATGTGGTATCAGTTCACATTCCTTTTGATAAATACTTTATGAGCTCTCAAATTTTTTGATATAAAAGATTGAGCTTAGTATAGCAATCTTAGTATATCAAGCTTAGTATATTGAGCTTATATATCATCTGTAATGATTTTGTTTAGAAAAGTGATTAACTTCATTCCGTTAACTAGCACTCCATTTTTGTATGGTGGGAAAAAACTCAAGCAATTTAGCATTGAGCTAGGAACAAGATACATTAGCCCTTTTTAAAGTTCAGAATACTGATTATGAAATTCTTATGGGGGAAATTTACTTTTAAAAATGTTTTATTGTTAAAAAGGTGAAACCTTCAATGATGAAAAACGACTTTAGTTTTGTCATCTTCCATAATACTGATGAAAGTGAATTAAGTGTTAAGTTACCGAATTTCAGTAAGAATTGTGAAAGTCATCTTTTACATGGATAGTACTAGCTTTTTTCTGGAGAATGCTAATAATTAATCAAAAAAGGCTTTGCTGTGACACTTGTGACTTCATTGCATTCTCATGAATGGTAGTGTGGTGTTAATGAGCAGGCATTAAAATTACCCATGGCATGCCCTCCAACTGGCAATGGGGAAGAAATTGACAATAAGAATGATTCCCTTGTTAGTATCTTTACTGCTGGGGCCTCATTCAGTCCAAGCCCATATAACTCTTCAATTGCTGGTCAAAGCCATGTAGGTTTTTATGTGCTCTGCCCATGCTGTGCAGAGAAGGGAGAGACTGACATGACTCCAAGTAACACTCTTCAGGGAGTGCTATACCTCACAATGCATCTCCACCCAGAAAGGAGAGCCCCTCTCTGCCAAGTCAACAGGTTTGTGATACTTCCAAGCTGTCACTGGGAAGGAAGAAACAACACTCTTGTCTGGTTTGTTTCCTCCAAGTTGTATGGACTTTGGTCTCACTCCCTCCTTCACTATTCTAATCTACCTTGACAGTACTGCTGAAATTTTACCAGGTGTATTCTCATGAAATCTTTAACTTCTTCCTCTGCTTCCCAGGGCAGTAGATCCAAGTAGTCACAAAGTCCTGCAGATTAAAAAAAAATTATTTATTCTTAATTGGAGGATAATTGCTTTAAAATGTTGTGTTGATTTCTGCCATGTATTAACATGAATCAGCCATAGGTATATATATGTCCTCTTCCTTTTGAATTCCCCCCCCTCAACTCCCACCTCATCCCACCTCTCTAGATTGTTACAGAGTACCAGGTTGAGCTCCCTGCATCATGTAGTTAATTCCCTCTGGCTCCCTACATGTTTCAATACTAATCTCTAAATTTTTTACTCCAAGATAGCAAACACACACACACATATAAATTTTAAAAAATTTTATTTTGTATTCAGAGGGGCGAAACTAAGATGGCGGAGGAATAGGACGGGGAGAACACTCTCTCCCCAATAAATATACCAAAAGAACTTTTAAAGGCCGAGCAAACTCCAAAAAACAGGAACTGAATGCTGGCAGAGGACATCGGGCATCTGGAGAGGCGACCCAGTGCCGACGTGAGGAGGTAGGACCAAAGAAAGAAAAGAAAAAAAAGTAGAGGGAGAGACAAAGAGCTGGGGACGGGTTCCGTCCCAGAAGGGGAGTCTGGAATAAAGAGGAAAAAAAAAAAAAAAAAGAGGAGAAAGGTTTCTGAATACCAGGGAGCATTCTCTCTGGCAGATCTGCGGTGGATCTTGGAGAGCAATATAGCTGAGAGCAGAAGCAGATTAATAGCTAAGCCCTGCAAGGTTCGTCTCTGGCTACAAGGAACAGCCGAGAGCTGCAGCACAGCCGAAGCAGACTGCTCCTGCTCAGGGAGGGGCGGGCCGCGGGCTCAGGGAACGGAGCAGCCTGAGGGACCTAACCTTCCAGGAAAAGCTCCCTCTCCCCCCCAGGTC
>ML660772.1:15602777-15790430 GCA_007570785.1 Antilocapra americana | reverse complement strand
TGAGATCATTGGCTTGACTGCTTTCTCCCCATTCTTATCTCTTGCTAGTAACAGTGAGGAAACCTAGACTCACCCACCAGAAAACCACACAAGCCTTTCCACCCAGGAAACTTCGACAAACCACGCATCCAACCCCTCCCATAGAGAGGAATCCCCACAATAAAGGGACAACACAGCAAGATAAACAAGATGAAAAGGCAGAGAAATACCCAGCAAGTAAAGGAACAGGATAAATACCCCCTAGACCAAACAAAAGACGAAGAGATAGGAAGTCTACCTGACAAAGAATTCCGAATAATGATAGTGAAAATGATCCAAAACCTGGAAAATAAGTTGGAGTTACAGCTCAATAACCTGCAGGCAAGGATTGAGAAGATGCAGGTAAGCTTTAACAAAGACTTAGAAGAAATGAAAAAGAGACAAAATACAATGAATAATGCAATAAATGAGATCAAAAACACTCTGGAGGGAACCAACAGTAGAATAACAGAGATAGAAGACAGAATAAGTGAGGTAGAAGACAGAATGACAGAAATAAATGAAACAGAAAGGAAAAATGAAAAAAGAATTAAAAGAAATGAAGACAACCTTAGAGACCTCTGGGACAATATTAAACGCACCAATATTCGAATCATAGGAGTCCCAGAAGAAGAAGACAAAAAGAAAGACCATCAGAAAATTCTTGAAGAGATAATTGTAGAAAACTTCCCTAAATTGGGGAAGCAAATAGCCACTCAGGTCCAAGAAACACAGAGAATCCCAAATAGAATGAACCCCAAGCGGGACACCGCAAGACACATATTAATCAAATTTGCAAATATCAAATACAAAGACCAAATATTAAAAGCAGCAAGGGAGAAGCAAAAGATAACTCACAAGGGGAATCCCATAAGGATAACAGCTGATCTCTCAACAGAAACGCTTCAGGCCAGAAGGGAATGGCAAAACATACTTAAAGTCATGGAAGAAAGCAATCTACAACCCCGACTACTCTACCCAGCAAGGATCTCATTCAAATTTGAAGGAGAATTCAAAATTTTCTCAGACAAGCAGAAACTGAGAGAATTCAGCAACACCAAACCAGCCCTCCAACGAATGCTAAAGGATCTTTCCTAGATAGGAAACACCGATGGGATAGATAATCTGGAGCCCAAAACAATAAAATAAATGGCAGCGGGATCATACTTATCAATAATTACCTTAAATGTAAACGGGCTGAATGCCCCAACCAAAAGACAAAGATTGGCCGATTGGATACAGAAACAAGACCCCTATATATGTTGTCTACAAGAGACCCACCTCAAACCTAGGGACACATATAGACTGAAAGTTAAAGGCTGGAAAAAGATATTCCATGCAAATAAAGACCAAAAGAAAGCAGGAGTGGCAATACTCATATCTGATAAAGTAGACTTTAAAATAAAGGCAGTGAAAAGAGATAAAGATGGACATTACATAATGATCAAAGGATCAATCGAGGAAGAAGAAATAACAATTATAAATATTTATGCACCTAACATAGGAGCTCCACAATATGTAAGGCAAATGCTAACAAATATGAAAGGGGAAATCAACAACAACACAATAATAGCAGGAGACTTTAATACACCACTCACACCAATGGATAGATCAACTAGACAGAAAAGTAACAAGGAAATTCAAACTTTAAATGAAACAATAGACCAACTAGACCTAATTGATATCTATAGGTCATTCCACCCCAAAACAAGGAATTTCACCTTTTTCTCAAGTGCACACGGGACCTTCTCCAGGATAGATCACATCCTGGGCCATAAATCTAACCTTGATAAATTCAAAAATATTGAAATCATCCCAAGCATCTTTTCTGACCACAATGCAGTGAGATTAGATATCAACTACAGGAGAAAACCTCTCAAAACTTCCAACATATGGAGGCTCAACAACACACTGCTGAATAACCAACAAATCGCAGAAGAAATTAAAAATGAAATTCAGTTATGCATGGAAACGAATGAAAATGAAAACACAACAGCTCAAAACCTATGGGACACTGTGAAAGCAATGCTAAGGGGAAAGTTCATAGCAATACAAGCTCACCTCAGGAAACAAGAGAAAAATCAAATAAATGACCTTACTATACACCTAAAGCAACTAGAAAGGGAAGAGATGCAGAAGCCCAGGTCTAGTAGAAGGAAAGAAATCTTAAAGATCAGGGCAGAAATTAATGCAAAGGAATCAAAAGTGACCATAGCAAAAATCAACCAAGCCAAAAGCTGGTTCTTTGAGAAGATAAATAAAATTGACAAACAGTTAGCCAGACTCATCAAGAAACAAAGGGAGAAGAACCAAATCAACAGAATTAGAAATGAAAACGGAGAGATCACAACAGAAAATACAGAAATACAAAGGATCATAAGAGACTATTATCAGCAACTATATGCAAATAAACTGGACAATTTGGATGAAATGGACAAATTCCTAGAAAAGTACAACTTTCCAAGACTAAACCAGGAAGAGATAGATAATATTAATAGACCCATCACAAGCACGGAAATTGAAACCGTAATCAGAAATCTTCCAAAAAACAAAAGCCCAGGACCAGATGGCTTCACAGCTGAATTCTACCAAAAATTTAGAGAAGAGCTAACACCTATTCTACTCAAACTCTTCCAGAAAATTGCAGACGAAGGTAAACTTCCAAACTCATTCTATGAGGCCTCCATCACCCTAATTCCAAAACCTGGCAAAGATGCCACAAAAAAAGAAAACTACAGGCCAATATCACTGATGAACTTAGACGCAAAAATCCTCAACAAAATTCTAGCAAATAGAATCCAACAACACATCAAAAAGATCATACATCATGATCAAGTAGGCTTTATCCCAGGGATGCAAGGATTCTTCAATATTCGTAAATCGATCAATGTAATACACCACATTAACAAATTGAAAAATAAAAATCACATGATTATCTCAATAGATGCAGAGAAAGCCTTTGACAAAATTCAACATCCATTTATGATAAAAACCCTCCAAAAAGCAGGAATAGAAGGAACATACCGCAACATAATAAAAGCTATATATGACAAACCCACAGCAAACATTATCCTCAATGGTGAAAAACTGGAAGCATTCCCCCTGAAATCAGGGACAAGACAAGGGTGCCCACTCTCACCACTACTATTCAACATAGTTTTGGAAGTTTTGGCCACAGCAATCAGAGCAGATAAAGAAATCAAAGGAATCCAGATTGGAAAAGAAGAAGTAAAACTCTCTCTGTTTGCAGATGACATGATCCTCTATATTGAAGACCCTAAAGACTCTACGAGAAAATTACTAGAGCTAATCAGTGAATATAGCAAAGTTTCAGGATATAAAATCAACACACAGAAATCCCTGGCATTCCTATACACTAACAGTGAGAAATCAGAAAGAGAAATTAAGGAAACAATTCCATTCACCATCGAAACAAAAAGAATAAAATACTTAGGAGTATTTCTACCTAAAGAATCAAAAGACTTGTATATAGAAAACTATAGAACACTGATGAAAGAAATCAAGGAGGACACAAACAGATGGAGAAATGTACCGTGTTCATGGATTGGAAGAATCAATATAGTGAAAATGAGTATACTACCTAAAGCAATCTATAGATTCAATGCAATTCCTATCAAGCTACCAGAGGTCTTCTTCAAAGAATTAGAACAAATAATTTCTCAATTTGTATGGAAATACAAAAAACCTCGTATAGCCAAAGCAATCTTGAGAAAGAAGAATGGAACTGGCGGAATCAACCTACCTGACTTTAGGCTATACTACAAATCCACAGTCATTAAGACAGTATGGTACTGGCACAAAGACAGAAACATAGATCAATGGAACAGAATAGAAAGCCCAGAGATAAATCCACGCATCTATGGACACCTTATCTTTGACAAAGGAGGCAAGAATATACAATGGAGAAAAGACAACCTCTTTAACAAGTGGTGCTGGGACAACTGGACAGCCACTTGTAAAAGAATGAAACTAGATCACTTTCTAACACCATACACAAAGATAAACTCAAAATGGATTAAAGATCTAGGCATAAGACCAGAAACTATAAAACTCCTAGAGGATAACATAGGCAAAACACTCTCTGCTATAATCCAAAGTGGGATACTCCATGACCCACCTCCCAGAATATTGGAAATAAAAACACGAATAAACAAATGGGACCTAATTAAAATTAAAAGCTTTTGCACAACAAAGGAAACTATAAGCAAGGTGAAAAGACAGCCTTCAGAATGGGAGAAAATAATAGCCAATGAAGCAACAGACAAACAATTAATCTCAAAAATTTACAAACAACTCCTGCAGCTCCATTCTAGAAAAATAAACAACCCAATTAAAAAGTGGGCCAAAGAACTTAACAGACATTTCTCCAAGGAAGATATAAAAATGGCTAACAAACACATGAAAAGATGCTCAACATCACTCATTATCAGAGAAATGCAAATCAAAACTACAATGAGGTACCACTTTACACCAGTCAGAATGGCTGCCATCCAAAAGTCTACAAGCAATAAATGCTGGAGAGGATGTGGAGAAAAGGGAACCCTCTTACACTGTTGGTGGGAATGCAAACTAGTACAGCCACTATGGAAAACAGTGTGGAGGTTCCTTAAAAAGCTGCAAATAGACCTGCCATATGACCCGGCAATCCCACTGCTGGGCATATACACCGAGGAAACCAGAATTGAAAGAGCCACGTGCACCCCAATGTTCATCGCTGCATTGTTTACAATAGCCAGGACATGGAAGCAACCTAGATGCCCATCAACTGACGAATGGATAAGAAAGCTGTGGTACATATACACAATGGAATATTACTCAGCATTAAAAAAAAATTCATTTGAAGCAATTCTACTCAGATGGACGAAACTGGAGCCCATTATCCAGAGTGAAGTAAGCCAGAAGCAAAAACAACAATACAGTATATTAACACATATATATGGAATTTAGAAAGACAGTAATGAGAACCCAACATGGGAGACAACAAAAGGAACGCAGATGTATAGAAGAGACTTGTGGACTTTGTGGATGAGGGTAAGGGTGGGATGATATGGGAGAAGGGCATTGAAGCATGTTAATTGTCATGTGTCTAATCAATCGCCAGCCCAGGATTGATGCTCGGGACTGGTGCAGCGAGATTTCCCGGGGGGGAGGGAGGAGGGAGGGGGGACCCGGAGGGGAAGCATATGTAAACCCATGGTGATATCATGACAATGTATGGCAAAAACAATAATAAAAAAAAAATTTTATTTTGTATTCACATAATATATAATTCAAAATATGAAAAGGAGTGATTCAGTCAGAGGACCAGCAGGCAGCAAATGGTATTCAAAATACGTTATTACAAGAGAGTTTAATTGCAGTGAAATCTTTTGCAATAGCAGAGGGGTAAGCATACTCCAAGGGATGATGCAGTAAACTGTTAGTACGAGACCTGTTGAGGGGTGAGAGAAGGGAGTAGGTATCAGAACTAAGAGGGTGAGTCCTATGGAAGAGTGGTCAGCCCTTACTAGAAACTATGATCTGAGGAATGATGACCAACTCCAGAGGACCTTAAGTGAGAGAGCCCAGAATAAATACTCTGTTCCTACATTTCTTCTTCCTGCTGATTTTCTGTCCTTTTTCCCATTGTCCAACCCAGCAAGTAGCCAGAAAGCAGGAAACTCTTGATTCTAACTAACCCTGTGGGTTAGCCTCCTGGGGCACAAGCAAGGTGGCAGGAAGCAAGTGGAATATACCTAGCACACAAACCATATGGGGAAAATCTTTCTCTCCTGTCCCATCACCCAGTACCCCAGTGCAAAGACAACTGTTTATCAGAACCTTCCAGAGATCTTAAATCTTGGTCCTTTGTAAGAAAACTGAGGGTTTAAAGCAAAACTTGTTTCTGGGAAGGATCCCCCTGATGTGTGCCAAAAGTTTGCTAAGGATCACATAAGACAGTATGATGCATATCCTGTTCCTGCATGTTGGATTCTTTGAATGGTCCATTTTGGCCTTTAAAATGCTAAATAGGTTAAGTGTTTGTATTATTGCCTTGTGTTTCCTATTAGTGCTCTGGCTCAGAAATAAAACATGTAAAAATATATTGGCTTTTTTAAGACAAGTGATTATACCATTTTTTCCTTAAACAGACTTTTTAATGGATCTAAAGCAGAGCCTCCTAAGTGTGTTCACAGATGGACACCGACTTTTAGGAACTCCTGAAATTACATTAAACATGGATTTTAGGAGAGCAGGGCCATGGCTTTCATCAGATTCTCACTGAGTGAGATCTTTGTGACATAAAAGACTAAGAACGTTGATCTGAAGAAAGTTTGATTAATTTAGAACTTCTTCTTCTTATTACATATTTTTAATGTGACCTCTGCATTCTTGGACTCTCTGGATTCTTGGAGAGTTGGACTGTGAAGAAGGCTGAGCGCCGAAGAATTGATGCTTTTGAACTTTGGTGTTGGAGAAGACTCTTGAGAGTCCCTTGGACTGCAAGGAGATCCAACCAGTCCATCCTAAAGGAGATCAGTCCTGGGTGTTCATTGGAAGGACTGATGTTGAAGCTGAAACTCCAATACTTCGGCCACCTCATGTGAAGAGTTGACTCATTAGAAAAGACCCTAATGCTGGGAAGGGTTGGAGGCAGGAGGAGAAGGGCATGACAGAGGATGAGATGGCTGGATGGCATCACCGACTCGATGGACATGGGTTTGGGTAAACTCTGGATGTTGGTAATGGGCAGGGAGGCCTGGTGAGCTGTGATTCATGGAGTCGCAAAGAGTCGGACATGACTGAGCGACTGAACTGAACTGCATTCTTAGGATTCAGTAGCCTGGAAAAGTGAATGATACCTGACACACATTTCTTGACGTGGAAATTCAAATGATCTCAGTAACTTGCAAACTAAAATTCTCTAGTATGATTGATTAATATATGCTAAATGATCTTTGAAATATAAAAGTGTGTAATCTTGGTCAAGAAATTCTGTTATGGCAAATTTATAAGATGGTTTCTGTTCAATGAGAATTTTTTTTTTGATTTAGTCAAGAGAAAAATGTTTGCTTAAATGATACAAAAGAAGGTTTAGATAAATTAGAAAATTGCATACTAATTTTTTCTACATGAAGTTGTCCAACAATGTTATAGTATGTTCTGTTGTGTGAAAATTGTCATTAATTTACTTCATACATATAAGTAGTCTTGATAAATTAAACAGAGACTTGATAAATTAAACATATCTAAGATTTTTGTCATAAAATGTTTTATGTGACTGATTCCAAAGGCTTTCCATATTTTGTATTCCTGCTTTATGTACTCTGTCCTCTGGCCAAATATTTTTCTGAGAAGAAAAATTGAATTTAATGTTTAAAATTTCTGAGTGAGTTCAAGCTATGATTTTTCTAGCAGCATTTAAAGGAATGAAACTATTAGCAGAGCAACATAATTCCTATTGCACTGTATAATGCATCATTAGTCTAGATTAGGTAAGTCAACCTTTTACTTCTCCTTATATTCCTTTTTCGCTTGGGACTGACTGTAAGTGTCTGAAATCGGGCTGATTATAAGTGTCTGAAGTCTAACTGACTTAAAACAGGGACTTTTTTTTTTTATTACATGAATTATACTCAGAATGATGGAGGCCAAGCTGGCATCAGGTATGGCTACCACATCCAGAGCTCCAGTTACTTAAAGCCTCTTCCTTTATATTTCCCGGCTCTTCTTCTGTCTGTATCAACCTCATTCTCTTTTGATAGTTTTTCTCTATGCTGAGAAAGACATAGTTATAAAAAGATCCAGGCTTGTAGCAGTCTAGCCAGTAGACTAAAAAATTTATTTTTCCTCTTTCCTTAACTTAAGAATGTATAAAAATCCAAGGGAAAGACCTTGCTCAGCTTAGCATGTCCGATTGTCGGATTGAATGTTAGGGTCAACAGCTTATCCCATGATTAGGAGTCCATTCATTGAATAGTGGAACCATTTCCCGAAGGAAGAGGGGCAATACTATTAGCAGAATAAGGGAATAAGGTTGCTGGCCTAGCCTAACCAGCAGCGCGGTCCAGCACAGTGAGTTAGTATAGACATGTGTCAGAAAATCCTGCTGCTGAATTAGTAACTAGAATGTCATCCTCTGGGCTCTACAAGTTGAGATTTAAATTGCTTGTTGTATGTGAACTATAAACCCACCAAGTCTCGGAAAATAAGGATTTGTTTGATTTCCACATGTTCTTAATCTTCCTGTAGAAATAATCACCATATAATCTTTATTGTCACAGAAGGCTTTTAAGTTTATGACTAGATGGTAAAATTAAATATGAATGCAAATGAAAAATAAGTAGATTATTAAGTCTTATGCTTCTGACATATTTGGAAATAATTCCTACATGGTTGTTTTGAATACAGTAGGCTGTCACTGCTCATTTTTCTGTATCATCTTCCTTTTTTCTTTTGAAAATTGCAAAAAACCTTCACTAGAGGATTAAAAGAATCAAGAGTTATAATTGATACAAGGTTTATTGCCCCTCTCAAAGATCAGAAATCCTCTAGAGTGAATGTATTCTTTCCATTAATTTTTCTGATGGAGAAAAGCTAATAATACCTTTCTTAATAATACCTTTCTAATTAAGAAAGACACAGACACTAAAAGGAATAAAGATACAAAATATTTTTCACAATCCCAGTTTCAATATGTTTATTACAACTTATTATCTTGGGATAAGTTCAGTTCAGTTCAGTTCAGTCACTCAATCGTGTCCGACTCCCTGCGACCCCATGAATCGCAGTACGTCAGGCCTCCTTGTCCATCACCAACTCCTGGAGTTCACCCAAACTCATGTCCATTGAGTTAGTGATGTTATCCAGCCATCTCATCCTGTGTCATCCAGCCATCTCATCCTCTGTCATCCCCTTCTCCTCATGACCCCAATCCTTACCAGCATTAGGGTCTTTTCCAATGAGTCAACTCTTTGCATGAGGTGGCCCAAGTATTGGAGTTTCAGCTTCAACATCAGTCCTTCCAATGAACACCGATCTCCTTTAGGATGAACTAGTTGGATCTCCTTGCAGTCCAAGGGACTCTCAAGAGTCTTCTCCAACACCACAGCTCAAAAGCATCAATTCTTTGGTGCTCAGCTTTCTTCACCTTCCAACTCTCACATCCATACATGACTACTGGAAAAACCATAGCCTTGACTAGATGGATCTTTGTTGGCAAAGTAATGTCTCCGCTTTTAAATATGCTGTCTAGGTTGTTCATAACTTTCCAACCAGTCATATACACAGCCATCATGGACTAAAGCCATGAGAAAGGTTATTTACTACTACCTTACAGTTCATTGTAACAGACAAAACTGTGGCTTTTTCCTCTTCTTTGATGTAAAAAATCTGTGAGCCCATCCTTAGTCTCTTTCAAAGTTAATAATTGTTCTTTGTCATTCCTCCTTTCCACCTAAATGATGAGAAATTAATTAGAATAAAATGAAAAATTTTCCTGATTTAGTCACCCTTTTTTGAAAGGTTACTTTATAAAATATGTCCACAATTCATGACAAAAATAACAGAAATAAAAAGAAAGACTTCTTACAAAATTTTAACATCCAAAGAAAACTACTGGCTTTTCCGTCTTCGTTTCTTTGTTGTCCTTTTCAACAGGGCTGGGTTTGTACACACACACACACGCACACATACATATATATATATATATACATATACATATATACACAGGTATTTTAAGTCACTGTCATCATCCTTGGTTAGAATTTGTATTCTGCCTATTCTGTTTAACATTTGTCCTGTTTCCATATATTGCACATCCACTTTAGCTACATATGATCTAATTTGCTGATATCCCATAATTTGCAAAAGAATTAACATTTAATTTGACGTGTGCATCATTTGTAGTCTTGACCTCATAAATGGTTCATATATTATGAATGTATTTGTACATTAGAGCATTTAAGAATATTATTTCCTCAAGAAAAATTCTAAATAATGGGGTCATTGGATCAAACAGTAAAAGGACTTTTTATAACGTAATTTTACAATGAATTTGAGATATTTTAAAAGTTGGAGGGGCTCCCCTGGTGGTGCTGTGGTTAAGAATCCTCCTGGCAATTCAAGGGACACCAGTTTGTTCTGTGGTCTGGGAAGATCCTACATACATGCCTTGGAGCACCTAAGCCAGTGCACCGCAACTACTGAGCCTGCCCTCTAGAGCCCATGAGCTGCAACTACGGAGACCGTACTCGGCAGCTACTGAAGCGTGTGTACCTAGAAGCTGTACTTTTCAACAAGAGAAACCACTGCAATGAGAAGCCTGTGCACTGCAATGAAGAGTAGCCCCCACTTGCCTAGTGCAGCAGTCAAGATCCACCATAGTAAAAAAATAAAATAAGCAACTTTTAAAAAAAAATTGAAAATGTGTAGCTGCAGTGTTATAGTTTTTTTAAGTTGAAGTTATGTGAGTGTAGTTTTTATTATTTATTGGCTCCATCCCATATGTTCTACCAAATTACCTTTTTAACTCTTGTTAATTATGTGGAGAAAAAATGAAAACCTAAAGCATAACTTCACATGTTAAAGAAAGAAAAGAGAGAGAAAGACGAGGGGATATGTACTGATTTTCTTTTCACCCTGCTCTTTTATTTCCATTGTGTGCCTGCTGCCTAATTTCCATTAGGTTTTCTTTCTACCTAATTTCTGTTAGGTCTACCTTGATTTCTTTTATCCTTTTGTTGCTTATTGATAAAAGCTTATTTCATGACTGTGTCTATGTGTCAACCTTTAAACCCAATCATTGGTCAATGAAGAATGATGATTTAATATTTCTTTCTCTTTAAAATAAACTTTTGGATAATTACCTTGCTCTCACCCTTACCATAGACATACACACTCTCCTGAGAATTTTTCATAAAGCTATATATTTAAAATTTTTTAGGATGGGTATAATCGTGTATTCCATCTCTTTGAGTCTTTCATTGGGAAACTGTGTTAATATTAAGAAAAGTCTTCAATACCTGTTGGACAGCTTGGAAAACCAAAGATAATGAATTAATTCTGAATATTGTACCTCATTACCAGTTTTTACCCCATGGAGGCTGAATGCTATGTCATAGCTGGTATGGAAATGTTCAGGAGGTGTGAGCCACTTTTGGAGGCTTGAGAAATCAGATACCATCTTGTATTTCATTTGTTTGAGGGAAATAGTTCAGTCCCTGGCAAGTATGACTTTTAGCATGCTCCATGTCTCTTGGAGAGATAAGTATCTTCTTTTTCATTCTGTGAGAAAGAATATAGACTGTAGAGGGATGTCTCGTAAATAGTTGACTATTTTGATGTAACATTAAAAATTATAAAATATTAATTCATTCTGTCTGCATTTTTAATATACAGTATAAATTCCAGAACATGTTGGTTTAGGGTTGTCTGTCAGACATAGTCATTGCCTTGTAAACTCCAAAGTCCCTGGATGGAAACATAAGTCTCCATTTATAAGCAAGCTCCAAAATTTTTATTTTACATAAACAGAAAGGTGCATCTTTGTTATTCTACCCAGTAATTGTCTACATACATTTCTTAATCCAGCTGGGCATTTCCAAATTTTTCCTGACAATAGACCTGCAAAGGATGATAGCCATAATCAACTTTATGAGATAGAATCCTAAATTAGAAAGCAAATAGTTTCTCAGAGACAAGCTATAATTTCAAAACTTTCCAAATATTGAAGAATTCAAGGACAGGAATAGATAATAGGATTTTACTTTAAATGTTTTCATTCTTCATACATATGTGTATATTCATTTTTAAGATGGTTTAGGCAATTATTATCTGGTATTTATTACTTCTCTAAAAAAAGTAAAAATAGTGAACCACTTTTTCATTTTCTCACTGACTACTTACTCTCATAGCTGAGCTCTATTTCTGGAGATATTTCCTAAACCTGACATCTTTCATGACTCTTCTCCTCAGATCTCTGGTTCTTTTTACTACATCTCAACAGACCAGGTTTTTGTAAATCACTTCCAGATCAACATGTCTGTTGCTAATCTCGCCTTTATCAAGACTTTCACATATCTGTAACTGGTTCTACTTCCCTAGACATCCAGGTCTATTAGATATCTGTTGCAGATGACTCAGTAAAGTGAAAATTAGAATTTTGACTAGGGCTAGCTTTCTAATGCTGGGTAACAGATTACCTTAAACATGATCTCATTGTTTCTATGGGTCAGGAGACTATTTTCAGATTAGCTGAGTCTTCTATGCAAGGTAGAATAAAGGTGCTGGCTGGAGAGGTAATTGCATCTGAGGCTCAGGGTTCTCTTTCAAGTTCATTCAGGTCGTTGGCAGAATTCAGAATTAATCTGTGATCATATAACTGAGGTCCCTGTTGTCTTGCTAGCTGTTGTCTGGAGTCTTACTTCATCTTCTAGATATCACCCTCAGGTACTGACTACATCGTCTCTTCCATTGGCAGTTCATAGCCTAGCTATTTCTTTTTCTAGGTCTGCAGGAGCGTTTCTGCTGCTGCTTCTGCATCTGCTTAAATGCTCACCTGATTAAGTCTGCCCTGCTCTTGTTATCTCCCATTTCATTAACTCAAAGTTGGCAAACAAGGGACCACCAAATCTACTAAATCCCTTTTTCCATATCATGTAGCATAATCATGAAAATAATAGCCCATCCTATGCACATTCCTATAGATACTCAAAAGTGAAAGTGAAAATGTTCATCACTCAGTCATGACTGACTCTTTGTGACCCCACACATTGTAGCCCCCCAAGCTCCTCTGTCCATGGATTTCTCCAGGCAAGAATACTGAAATGGGTTGCCATTTCCATTTCCAGGGGATCTTCCCAACCCGGGGACTGAACTGGAGTCTCCTGCATTGCAGGCAGATTCTTTACTCTCTGAGCCATCAAGAGAGGGGTTATGCATGGTATATACACCATATGTGGGAATTTTGGGGATCAGCATAGAATTCTGCTTACCTTAGGACAGATGGAAACTAGCATGAATGCCATCATTACATATAAATGATGACCTGAGATAGTTACATTAACATAGGTGGTGCCAAAAGAATGCCAGTTTAAGATTCCATTAGTGTGTGTGTTTATGAAAAAGTATACAGATTATATATCCACATTGGTATATATTTTTTAAAAACACATCTAGGAAATCTTTTAATATGCATGCATCTTATGCCACACTATACTAATCGTATCTTTAGTTTGTCTTTGATGCTTCTTGGTACATGTTTCCCACAACTCAACCATATTTGAATGTGAAATTTAAGATTACTTTTGGAATTATTATGTTTTTATTGAAAAATACAAGTGAGTACTTTTTGCCATTATTCCTTATTGTAAAATTATGGAAAATTATACTTGTTTTTTTGCCCTAGCTGATGGGCAAGGTGTAGTAAGTGGTGACTGCCTTCATCTCCCTTCCAGATAAAGATAGTTGCTTCTGGTGAATAATCAGATTACAGCTTTCATCCTACTTCACTCTCTAACCTTTGGAGGAAAAACATTCTTATTTTCAATTGTTTTGCATGTATGTGTATGGGCCAAGCTACATTTGAAATGTTATTTTTCTTAGGAACAAATCTGTTAAGAAAAGAAATAAAAATGTAGATTTCTTATTTGAATAAAGAGGATACTGTTTCTGCTCTGGTTTCCTAAAATGTATTTATAAATGCATCTGTTTCTACATAAATATAGATATTTGTTGTTACTTAATTTCTGCTTGTGTTGCTAAAATTGGTAACAGAGCTTTTCTTTGAGTCATATTTATTTTGTATTCTTTGCTCTACTGTCTAAACCATTTTCCCAGTCTAAACAAAAAAGTATCTCTTTTGGGGAGTCACTGGTTTCTTTTGTTGATTTTGCATTAGTCAGAGCCTATTGCCAGTTTTTGGCTATTTACTCAATAGACTATAAAAAAGAGATTTTCAAACGTCTGTATTTTACAGAGACTGGGATACAAAAAAAATTATGATTTTTATAAATATGGTATGTTAGAGTATTTTGTAAGAAAAATGGAAGAAATAAATTTTGATTTTATTTTCACATCAGTGGGTTATCCTAATAAGATATCTAACTGATATGAAATTAAAATTAAATCCTGACACTTTAAAGGCCTGTTTTGTTTATTTATTTAATTTTGAGTGTCTATAGCTATCAAGGCCATTATGTGGAATAATATTTTACATTTACATATGTATTCATAGATTGCTGTAGTCCCTCTAACTTGGTACTTGATCTGGAGGAATTGAAAATGAGATTAGAAGTTAATATGCCTGTCTCTACTGACATGCACATTTAGTTTTTATTTCTTTTAACTGGCTTTGCATTTCTCCTCTCTTAAGGAAAAGATTCATGGCTTCATCAGTAATTGTATTCATCTTCCAGTTCAAGTCTTTCTTGAACTTGGTCAGGTCAAGCTGACATTTTATGTATATTAAGGAAACTTTGGTGATAGAGATGAATCCATAAGATAATGTCTTATTCTGGAGTGTCACTAAAATGTGTTTCTAACCCAATCTCAAGGTGTTTGATGTGTTTTAAGCCTTGGTTATCTTGTTCATTCATCAGTATTTCTTCCCATTTCCTGGATGTACTAGATCTAATTTTAATAATGTTAATAACCTTCCAAGGGATGGAATATACCACAACTGTAGAAGGGAGAATTTGTTGCTAATGGTAGCCAGGGGTAGATGAAACACAGTTCTTAGCAGCGTGGCCACTTTTTCTTTTTTTGGCCCCAACACTTGGCTTACAGGATCTTCGTTCCCCAGCCAGGGATTGAACCTGAGCCTCCTGCAATGGAAGTGTGGAGTCCTAACTACTGAACCATCAAGGAATTCCCAACTTTTCAAGTAGCTTACTCTTTTTTTCTTTTAATGGATGTTTGATACTACTTGCATGTATCAAATCTGCAGTTTCAAACAACTGTGCCATTTCTTACCCATATACCAAACATGGGTATCGGGGAAGTAACTGTTGGAAAAGTAATGATTAATTCAGTTCATTGTTTTATTAAATGTGTACATTAGCACAGATATATTAACATATGGATACGGAATGTTCTATTCTTCATGTTGGCGCTTCCTTGGTGGCACTGGTTCTAAAGAACCCACCTGCCAATGCTGGAGAGATAAGAGATGCGGGTTTGATCCCTGGATTGGGAAGAGTCCTCTGGAAAAGGGTGTGGCAACACACTACAGTATTCTTGCTTGGAGGATCCCAGGGACAGAGGAGCCTGGCAGGCTACAGTCCATAGGGTCGCACAGAGTCAGACATGACAAGTGACTTAGCATGCATTCTTCAGGGTAAGGATTGTAGCATTCCATATTGTAAGAAAATGTAAACTTAGACGTATACGTTCCTTTTTATTTGAATAAATGAAGAAGTTGAATAATAATATAGGCAAGATACTTAAGAAGAACAGTTGCATTATTTCACATACATCCATGTGCATCTACACATGTTGATATGTGGGTGGAAAGTTTTCCATCAGCTTGTGTAACATTTAAAAGTACAAGACATCCCAGGGAAAATAGTTTCATCCTTAACATCAAAAATACTTCGTTGCATCTATACTTATGTATATGTGTTACATAAATCAAATATACCATTCTTTTCATTGTTACAATATGACATATTAAAACCAAAGAGAGCTTTTTTAGAAAGCTTATCAACTACCACATTATCTGCTCTTTTAAATGTTCTCATAATGCAAATAAAAATATGGATGAATATGAGGCATTTTCTACTAATCTACTCTAAATTGGAGAAATTCAACTAACACTTGTAATAGAGACTTTTTTATCATGAATCTCCTTTTCTAATCTTCTCTACCTACTGCAGTTAGGTTATTTTTAATAATACTTTCATCTTGAGTGGGCTTCCCTTGTGGCACAGCTGATAAAGAATCCGCAGTTCTGGAGACCTGGGTTCAATCCTTGGGTTGGGAAGATCCCCTGGAGAAGCGAAAGGCTACCCATTCCAGTATGCTAGTCTGGAGAATTCCATGGACTGTACAGTCCATGGGGTCACAAGGAGTCAGACAGGACTGAGCAACTTTCACTTTTTACTCACTCATCTTGAATAGTCCTTTCATGTTCATTGGCCATCTTGTTGCTATAGGATAAAACCCTTTTTCATTAATAGAAGAATGTGGCTGTTCAAGAGTGTACTCAGGAATCAGATGTACTAGGAATGAACCTGGTGATGCTGTCATTGACCAGATGGGAAAACTTTGGGCTTCCAATTGACGTCTCTAGGGTTCTGATTCTCACCTACCCAGGATCATATTTATTCTTACCTTATTGGTCTATTGTGCACCTCAGTTGAGTTCAGTCTCTCAGTCGTGTCTGATTCTTTGCAGCCTCATGGACTGCAGCGCGCCAGGCTTCCCTATCCATCACCCAACTCCTGGAGCTTGCTCAAACTCTGGTCCGTCAAGTCCGTGATGCCATCCAACCATCTCATCCTCTGTCGTCCCCTTCTCCTCCTGCTTTCAGTCTTTCCCAGAGTCAGGTCTTTCTCAGTGAGTCAGCTCTTCACATTAGGTGGCCAAAGTATTGGAGTTTCAACTTCAGCATCAGTCCTTCAAATGAACGTTCAGGACTGATTTCATCTAGGATGGACTGGTTTGATCTCCTTGCAGTCCAAGGGACTCTCAAGAGTTTTTCCAACACCACAGTTTAAAAGCATCAATTCTTTAGCACTAAGGTTTCTTTATAGTTCAACTCACATCCATACATGACCACTGGAAAAGCCATAGCTTTGACTAGATGGACCTTTGCTGGCAAAGTAAACATCTGCTTTGTAATATGCTATCTAGGTTTGTCATAGCTTTTCTTCCAAGAGCAAGTGTCTTTTAATTTCACGGCTGTACTCACCATCTGCAGTGATCTTGGAGCCCAAGAAAATAAAGTCTCTCACTGTTTCCATTTTTTCCCTATCTGTTTGCAATGAAGTGATGGGAATGGATGCCATGATCATAGTTTTTTGAATATTGAGTTTTAAGCCAGCTTTTTTGCTCCCCTCTTTCACTTTCATCAAGAGGCTCTTTGGTTCCTCTTCACTTTCTGCCATAAGGGTGGTGTCATCTGCATATCTGAGGTTATTGATATTTCTCCCAGCAATCTTGATTCCAGTTTGTGCTTCATCCAGCCTGCCATTTTGCATTATGTACTCTGCATATAAGTTAAACAAGCAGGTGACAGTATACAGCCTTGACGTACTCCTTTCCCAATTTGGAACCAGTCCGTTGTTCAATGTCCGGTTCTAACTGCTTCTTTTTGACCTGCATACAGATTTCTCAGGAGTCAGGTAAGGTGGTCTGGTATTCCTGTCTCTTTCAGAATTTTCCACAGTTTGTCATGATCCACACAGTCAAAGGCTTTGGCATAGTCAATAAGGCAGAAGTAGATGTTTTCTGGAACTCTCTTGCTTTTTCTGTGACCCAATGGATGTTGGCCATTTGTGCACTTCGGTAAGCTATTAATGCATGTAAAGCACCTAGGACAGTGCTGGACACATGATAAGCCCTCCACAAATACTAGCTGTTAGTATCATTTCCTCAACTCTAGCCCTCAGCTCAAGGCAGGCTTATCTTTTCACGACCTCTGGAGTCACTTGTAGTTTTGTCGCTTCTACAATTCCAGTTTTGTTATTCCTCTCATTTGAAATGTCTTTCTCTGCCTCTCTCCACCCTACTAACATTCTGTCTTCTAAGAATGAACTCTTAGCACCTTCATGAACCCTGAAATGACTGTTCTAATTCACTGAGATCTTTTATTTTTGTGGATTCCATGTGTCTATGGTCAGTTCCATTTACCATGACTCTCAGTCATACTTGTGCTGGGATCTAGTCATTGTATTTTCCTGTTAAGACTTGAAGTTCCATAGTTTCAAGTGCCCTTTAAATTCTGATGTTTTCCTAAGAATTGAGCATGCAGGCATGTTTGAATTATTTTTTCTTTAAAAAAAAATGGTTCTGCATTATTTACCATTAACTGCACATATTTGCAAATTAAAACTGAATATCTACTAAATGTTTTCATTGTTAACAATTTTATTAAATATGTGAGTTTGTAATGCATTAATCTGAAAATTTCTTTTGTCATTTATTTTGGCAGAGTCTTTCACAAATATTTATTTAAAAAGTAAAATATTACATTATTTATTAATATATGCAGGGTATTATGTATTTATAAATAAGTGGATCAAATAAGTAAATGTATCAAATGTAAGCATTTAAATAAATTATGTGTGTATGTATGTAAGAACAAAATTATATACCTTTTTTAAAAAGTAAAATAAAAATGGAAGTAAAAATAAGAATGAAAAAGGTTAGGGATTTATTTTAGATTCAACATATGGGTAGAATGCAGAATTTGTCTTTCTCTGTCTGACTTCTTTCACTTAGCATAATTTCCTCAAGATCCACCCATGTTGCTGCAAATGGCAATATTTCTTTCTTTTTAAGGCTGAATAATATTCCGTTGTATACATTTACATTTTCTTTACCTCTTTATCTCTCAGTGGACCCTAAAATTGTCTATATGTCTTGGCTATTGTAAATAATGCTTCAGTGAGTATGTCTATTTTTTTTCTTTTGTCATTCTGTATTTTATTACTGAAATATTGTCCAACCCACCCCACAATAAAAATCTCTCGCAGACCCCCCATCCTTGCTTCTCATCGCCCCCAGCAAGCCCTGCACAGGTGCTCCAGTATTCTATGCCCACTGGCCATTTTGGAGTGTGTCCGTTGGGTAGCATGTGGAAACCACCCAGGGCCTTTGTGAAGAAAATGGAGGTGGGGGCGGGGAGCCCTAGGAAGGGCCTTATTTGAGGGCCTTGGCCACTTGCTCATAGGCCATCTCAATTTCCTCATCATCTGGACAAGTGGAAGCAAACTCTTCCCTAGCATAGGCATTGCGCAGATATCGATGCACTCCGCGAAACACATCCGGAATGGAGAATCCCCGGTACTTCTTACATAACCACCTGTACTATGTGGAGCTTGGGCAACAGGTTGCAGTCAGCCAGAGTGAGCTCATTGCCATCCAGATATTTTCTCTGATAGATGCCCTCATCCTCAGCACTGGTCTCATCTACTTCATCTGGGAGGGGGGATGTCAGGTAATTGTCTAATACTTTCAGGGCTTTCAGGAGCCCCTTCTCCAGGTTGTCATTGAGTGCTGGGTTTGAATTCTTAATGTAGGCAGAGAATTTGGCAAATATGTCCAGCCCAGCTGTGTTGGATTCAGGGTTCAGAGCTGCCAGCTTGGGGTACCTGGGAGGGCACAGCACTGCCTCCAGAAATTCCTCAGTCTTGTTGGTGTCTGTATGCACTTCGGTGCCATACAGCAGGAAAGGGAGCTGCCCTCCTGGGCACAGATTCTGTACCGTCTCAGTCCGCCTCTTGGTGTCAACAGTGGTGACATGGAAGGTGACTCCCTTGAGCCAGAGCACCATGAAGAGTCTCTGGGAGAAGGGGCAGTTTCCGATCTTGGCCCCATCACTGCCAGCCTTCACGAACAATTCGACCTGCGGTTGTTCTTCAACCATGGTTGCGACGGGGACCAGGAAGCGGCCGTCGCTGGGGGAACTGGGAGGGGCCGGGGCAGGGAAGGCGGTCTCACAGAAGAGAGTGTCTCCCCTAGATCCAGGACTGGCCCTTCAGCGCCACACGAGCCTGATCAGACTCGCTCACTCCAGACGCGGCCTCTCCACCAGTCCGGCGTACTCCACACCCAGCGGCTCTAGCTCTACCCCGTGTGTCTATTTTTGACATTTTATTTTGATAAAAGTGAAAATGGTAGTTCCTTGAACATCTCAGCCTTCTAGTATTCCTCTATGACTGTGTTTTCTCTTCATCTCCTGCCTTGTTTCTGGATTGTTGCCAACTATTAAAAAAAAAATAAGTTTTCCCTGTTACATGTGTAAAAAGGACAGTATGTATGCTGTTCTGTGGCCTGCTTTTATTATTTACTAACTTTATTTTATAAATATCTCAATATTAAAAGTAGATTCATATCACTATTTTTAATAGATACATAGTATGCCAATGTATGATTGTTCTGTAATTTATTTAATAATTAAGCTTTTAGTGGATATTTTGATTGTTTCTAATATTTTGCAATTATAATATGAATAATCTTGTTCCTATATTTTAGTGTTCTTGACCAGTCTTTTTATTCTGGACATGTCTTTATTTATAATGCTTATTGTCAAACAGGTTATGAGTTCTGGGAAATCCCTTAACCCTTCTATAAAGGTTACATACTAATTTATTTTCTCAGCATTGGTCTGTGTTCCTATAACTTCATTAATCTTTCAAAATCCTTGCCTATGATAGGTTATTTTTTTTCTTCTTTTGAAATTCTTTATTCTTTGATTCTGAAAGGTTGCACACGTCTTTTGAAATGTTTATTGGCGTTTGTAGGCATTTTATTAATTATTTCTTCATGAACTCTGATAATTTTCTGATGCAATGGTCACTTTTTTCTTATTGATTTATACTTTAATAATATTAACTATTTGTTTGTTATACAGATTGTCACCAAGCGGGAAACATAGAAGAATATATAATGAATAATTTATAGGTATTATATTGTTATTCATGATCAAATAATGTTATCTATGGTTCTGTATTTTATAGGCACCCTATATATCCTAGCAATAGTTCTACCTTTACCTCCAAGCACATCATTTATCATTAACTGAGCTTGATGTCGCTTGTCAAAGGAACTACTTAAATTTTTATGTAGCAAAATCTAGTATATGTTTTACTTTCTGTTTTGGTTTTAGAAAGGTCCTCTTCATTGAGGAAGTAGTCATCCAAATTTTCTCCTACTACTTATATGTTTTAATTTTTAATAATTTTCAGGTTTTCCCATTTAGAATGTATGTAGGTATTAATGTGAAGTAAATCTGCAGCTTTACTTTACCAAAGGCCTGCCAGTTGTTCTCACTGGAGGCCTCTTCTTGAAGTTTTAATGGATACTGACAGGTTACTAGTTCTGGGAAATCCCTTAACCTTTCTGACTCTCAGTTTTCTTATTTCAAAAATAGGTAGTTAGGTTATTTCCCACCTTAAATCAAAGTCCATGGCGGGTAAATTACTTGTCCAGGGCCTGACATATTATATATTTTGGAGCAGAGCTTTTCCATGTCTACTCTTTGATGTGCCATTTGGATAACTAAAGTTTGGGGTGAATGGGATTTGTCATTGATCATAAATTGAGAAATCTAAGGTTAGAGTTGGGGTTTCCCAGGTGGCACTAGCGGTAAAGAACCTACTTGCCAGTGCAGGAGATGTCAGAGACACGGGTTAGATCCCTGGGTCGAGAAGGCCCCGGAGGAGGAAATGGCAACCCACTCCAGTATTCTTGCTTGGGAAATCTCATGAAAAACGGGCCTAGTGCTCTACGGTTCATAGGCTAACAAAGAGTTAGACACAACTGAAATGACACAGCAGCAGCAAGGTTATAGTTGGTACATGGCATATAACTTTTATTTTTGGTCATCAGATGCTATTTTAAACTGATTAAATATGGTATCACTTTATATAAACTGCTTTTCATAACAGAAACTTTGACATATGAAGTACTCTCAGAAGAGAAAATAGTAATGTGTACTTTATGAAAAAATACAACAAAAGGTCAATTCAAAAATAAAGTACAGATATAGAACAGTTTTAATTTTGAGTTTCTCTTTTGAAACTCTTATGTGAAAGTGATTTTTAATTTATTAAATATAACAACTTAACATTTTGAAAAAAAAACTGTAACATTAAACAGAAGGAAAAAATATCTAGAGTCAGTCCTAGAGATTTCAATAAGATAAAGTAGACAAACAAAATATCTCCTTGTTATGAATATTAATTTGAGCTGAAAATGATCAAGACCCCAAAGACTCTTTGACTTTCCCTAAAGCTGTCCCAAAAGAATGTGGATAAGATCCTGTTCCATGAAAAGAGCCATTCCCACAGAAAACTGTAGTATGAACTAGGTGTGTAGACAGGGAGGAACCTCACAAAGTCTGTTTGTTAAGATTCCTCTCTGTGTCCCATTGCTCTTGCAGGGTCCAGCAAACACCTGTTTACCAAACATTTGCCTTTCTTTCTCCATGTCAATTCCCTTCCTTTTCTTGGAAATCCCAAACCATTACCCCCAACATCCTCTTTTGTCTTCAGTTGAAGATGGTATTTAAGGTGAGGGTTTTGGTCATTTTGGTGAATTACTCAGCTCTATTATAAATTCTTCTTAGGAACATCCTTGCTTCATAATCACCTTTCTGCTCTCTTCCCTGGGAACCTTCAAGACCCAGTGTGGTACTCTGTATGTGTGTGTGTGTGTGTGTGAGTGTGTGTGTGTGTGTGTGTTTGTGTGTGTGTGTTTGTGTGTGTGTGAAATTCCTCTGCAAAAATAACAGATTTCGCCTGCATATATTTGTTACATGCTCATCACCCTGAATTGTCCTGGTTCTTTACTCCTATTTCTGTTCAGTTTATCTCCAGACAGTACTGTTTTCATTTCTCTGTCCCAAGCACTCTCCTGTGCCAACATGTAGTAGAGGTTCAGTAAATGTGTTTTTGAATGAATTAAATCCATGTTGGGCTTCCCTTGTGGCTCAACTGGTAAGGAATCCACCTGGAATGCGGGAGACCTGGGTTCAATCCCTGGGTTGAGAGGATTCCCTGGAGAGGGAAAGACTACCCACTCCAGTATTCTTCTGGCCTGGAGGATTAATCACAAAGAGTCAGACAAGACTGAGTGACTTTCACTTTCACTTTCTAAATCCATGTCAGAATTTGAGAGTTGGATGGGATCTTGGTGATTTAATCTCTCCAGCACATTCACTTTATTAGTGAAAAGTAAAGTTTTTCATCTTGATGTTCTAAATTCAGAATCAAGCAATTCATTGTTTTACTTTTCTTTAAGGGAAGAACTGAAGCCAATTGTTTTTTACTTGCCTTAGACTTTTTCTCTGGGCTCGAATCAATACCCCAGTATTACCACCCTTGATGTGGATGGCTTTTATCGTGGAAAATGCTGTTGTTTCTTCAAACTCAGATAATACCATTTTTTCCCTTCTATCCATTTCTTTTATTGCTCAATTGTCCTTTGTTCTTGGGACCTTGCTTGGAACAAGTTTCCCAGGACCTGCCCAAGTTTGGAAACACTGAGAGATGACAGGAAGCTGGAGAACAAATAATCACTGTTTTTACTGATAAAACTGTTGAAAAACATCATGCTTTAGTGAGAAGGCCAAATGGTTCTATTAATGCTTCCTGTCTCCATGTCCTCCAGTGAAGTCTAGATTTTGGTATTTAGGACAGATTTGGGTGTGTGGGGTAGACACAATTTATAATAATCTCTGTGTTCACATTGGTTGGAGCCGAGAGGATAAGTAAAGAGAGGAGGTCCTCAGTGTGTACAGTCTTGTAAAAGGTTGTGCTCAGTCACTTCAGTCATGTTTGACTCTCTGCGACCCCGTGGACTGTAGCCTGCCAGGCTCCTGGAGGTTCTGCAGGCAAGAATACTGGAGGGGGTTGCCATGCCTTTCTCCAGGGGATCTTCCCGATCCAGAGATGGAACTTGCATCGGTTTCTTATGTCTCCTGCATTAGCAGGCAGGTTCTTTACTACTAGCGGCACCTGGGAAGCCCCTCTAAAAGGTTAACTTTACCCATTTCAGAAATGTGGACCGATGTATACTTAACCAGGTCAACTCACTACTTCAAGCTAAGGGCAAAGAGTGGGAATCCAGGAAAGAATCCAGTGCCAATCCCTCACATGAAAATGATAAGTATGGGAGGGGACTGAGAATCCTAGCACATCTTTCTTAACCACTTCTCATTTTTAGTTATGGCTTTTTTTTTTTTTTGTACACATCTTTTTTATGTGTTATGTGTTCTTCCCTGCATCTTTCAGGTCTCTCTGCTTGTACTGACAGTTTTCGTAGTCTTCAGCCTCTCACCATGACAAATGTTTTACCTGTTGTTTTGATTGTCATTCATCTCAGACTTTCACAGCCCTGGTAACATTCCTCATGGCCCAGGAATCTGCATATAATAAAATCCCCACATGAGTCTCAAGCATTTTGAGAAATGTCCAGTGCAACCTCAGTTCCCACTTTAATTTCATTTCATTGCAGTTTTTAACTGTTACACTTTATACTTCTTGGTGCAGCTGCATAGAATACTCATAGATGCTTTCTTCTCCATCTTCTTTGTTTAATAAGCAAGATAAATGCTCAAGTTTTATTAAAACATTCCTCCAAATGCCTAGTTCACTTGAAACCTAAAATTAGAGCAAAAACCAGAGAGCCATGTGGGAAATGTGTCAGCCTTATAGATATATCTTGGGTCCTTTTCATTTGGATGTATGTATTAATAGAGATTATTTTGTTTCAGGATCTCTGCTTATTCCTCAGTAATTGAACATGAAGCTTACGATTAGGCATTGATTTCTCTTTTATAAAAACATAATTTGGAATTTATAATTGAAAAGCAGCAATGAAAACACTCTTTTTCCTGGGTTGTTGGTTGAATTTAGATTGAGATCAATACAATGGTTCATCAGACAATTGTGAAGAGATGCCATATTCAAAGACCTTAGATAATTAATCCCTCTGTGTTTGGAGTTATAGACATGCACAACTGATGTATATGACAGTTTCTCCATTGCTTCCTTATCTCCTTTTGCATATTTTTCAAATGCAAAAAGTTCAGTAATTTTCCACAAGAAAATGTACTCCTAAAAGGTTTCCCTAGAGGTTATTTTGACCTAAATCAAATTCCTTATGATTATACAGTGGAAGTGAGAAATAGATTTAAGGGACTAGATATGATAGACTGAGTGCCTGATGAACTATGAATGGAGGTTCATGCCATTGTACAGGAGACAGGGAATGAAGACCTTTCCCAAGAAAAAGAAATGCAAAAATGCAAAATGGCTGTCTGAGGAGGCCTTACAAATAGCTGTGAAAAGAAGAGAAGCAAAAGCAAAGGATCAAAGGAAAGATATACCCATTTGAATGCAGAGTTCCAAAGACTAGCAAGGAGAGACAAGAAAGCCTTTCTCAGTGACCAATGCAAAGATATAGAGGAAAACAACAGAATGGGGAAGACTAGACATCTCTTCAAGAAAATTAGAGGAAGAATCAATATAGTGAAAATGAGTGTACTACCCAAAGCAATCTATAGATTCAATGCAATTCCTATCAAGCTACCAGAGGTCTTTTTCAGAGAATTAGAACAAATACTTTCACAATTTGTATGGAAATACAAAAAACCTCGTATAGCCAAAGCAATCTTGAGAAAGAAGAATGGAACTGGAGGAATCAATCTACCTGACTTAAGGCTATACTACAAATCCACAGTCATTAAGACAGTATGGTACTGGCACAAAGACAGAAATATAGATCAATGGAACAAAATAGAAAGCCCAGAGATAAATCCACGCATCTATGGACACCTTATCTTTGACAAAAGAGGCATGGATATACAATGGAGAAAAGACAATCTCTTTAACAAGTGGTGCTGGGAAAACTGGACAGCCACTTGTAAAAGAATGAAACTAGAACACTTTCTAACATCATACACAAAGATAAACTCAAAATGGCTCAAAGATCTAAGCATAAGACCAGAAACTATAAAACTCCTAGAGGATAACATTGGGAAAACACTCTCTGACATAAACCAAAGCGGGATCCTACATGACCCACCTCCCAGAATATCGGAAATAAAAGCACGAATAAACAAATGGGACCTAATTAAAATTAAAAGCTTCTGCACAGCAAAGGAAACTATAAGCAAGGTGAAAAGACAGCCTTCAGAATGGGAGAAAATAATAGCCAATGAAGCAACGGACAAACAATTAATCTCAAAAATATACAAGCAACTCCTGCAGCTCCATTCTAGAAAAATAAACGACCCAATCAAAAAGTGGGCCAAAGAACTTAACAGACATTTCTCCAAAGAAGACATAAAATGGCTAACAAACACATGAAAAGATGCTCAACATCACTCATTATCAGAGAAATGCAAGTCAAAACCACAATGAGGTATCACTTTACACCAGTCAGAATGGCTGCCATCCAAAAATCTACAAGCAATAAATGCTGGAGAGGATGTGGAGAAAAGGGAACTCTCTTACACTGTTGGTGGGAATGCAAACTAGTACAGCCACTATGGAAAACAGTGTGGAGGTTCCTTAAAAAACTGCAAATAGACCTGCCATATGACCCAGCAATCCCACTACTGGGCATATACACTGAGGAAACCAGAATTGAAAGAGACACGTGTACCCCAATGTTCATCGCCGCATTGTTTACAATAGCCAGGACATGGAAGCAATCTAGATGCCCATCAACTGACGAATGGATAAGAAAGCTGTGGTACATATACACAATGGAATACTACTCAGCATTAAAAAAGAAATTCATTTGAAGCAGTTCTACTCAGGTGGACATAACTGGATCCTATTATCCAGAGTGAAGTAAGCCAGAAGGAAAAACAACAATACAGTATACTAACGCATATATATGGAATTTAGAAAGATGGTAATGAGAACCCAGCATGCGAGACAGCAAAAGGAATGCAGATGTATAGAACAGACTCGTGGACTCTGTGGATGAGGGCATGGGTGGCACGATATGGGAGAATGGCATTGAAACATGTTAATTATCATACGTAAAATCAATCGCCAGCCCAGGGTTGATGCTCGGGGCTGGTGCACCGAGATGTCCCAGGGGGAGGGAATCGGGAGGGAGGGGGGAGGGGTGTTCTGGAGGGGGAGCATATGTAAACCCATGGCAGTTTCATGTCATTGTATGGCAAAACCAACACAATAAAAAATAAAAATAAAAAAAATAAAATTAGAGATACCAAGGGAACATTTCATGCAAAGATGGGCTCAATAAAGGACAGAAATTGTATGAACCTAACAGAAGCAGAAGATCTTAAGAAGAGGTGGCAAGAATACACAGAAGAACTATACAAATAAGATCTTCATGACCTAGATAATCACGGTGGTATGATCACTCAACTAGATCCAGATATCCTGGAACGTGAAGTCAAGTGGGCCTTAGGAAACATCACTACAAACAAAGATAGAGGATGTGATGGAATTCCAGTTGAGCTATTTAAAATCCTAAAAGATGATGCTATGAAAGTGCTGCACTCAGTGTGCCAGCAAATTTGGAAAACTCAGCAATGGCCACAGGACTGGAAATGGTCAGTTTGCATTCTAATGCCAAAGAAAGGCAATGCCAAAGAATGCTCAAACTACCACACAATTGTACTCATCTCACATGCTAGTAAAGTAATGCTCAAAATTCTCCAAGCCAGCCTTTAGCAATACGTGAACCGTGAACTTCCAGATGTTCAAGCTGGTTTTAGAAAAGGCAGAGAAACCAGAGATCAAATTGCTAACATCTTCTGGATCATTAAAAAAGCAATAGAGTTCCAGAAAAAAACATCTGTTTTTGCTATCACAATAAAGTGTGGAAAATTCTTAAAGAGATGGGAATACCAGACCACTTTACCTGACTCCTGAAAAATCTGCATGCAGGTCAGGAAGCAACAGTTAGAACTGGACATGGAACAACAGATTGGTTCCAGATAGGAAAAGGAGTATGTTAAGGCTGTATATTGTCACCCTCCTCATTTAACTTATATGCAGAGTACATCATGAGAAATGCTGGGCTGGAAGAAGTACAAGCTGGAATCAAGATTGCCAGGAGAAATATCAATAACCTCAGATATGCAGATGACACCACCCTTATGGCAGAAAATGAAGAGGAACTAAAGAGCCTCTTGATGAAAGTGAAAGAGGAGAGTGAAAAAGTTGGCTTAAAGCTCAGCATTCAGAAAAGTAAGATCATGGCATCCGGCCCCATCACTTCATGGCAAATAGATGGGGAAACAATGAGAGACTTTATTTTTTTGGGCTCCAAAATCACTGCAGATGGTGATTGCTGCAATGAAATTAAAAGATACTTACTCCTTGGAAGGAAAGTTATGACCAACCTAGACAGCATATTAAAAAGCAGAGACATTACTTTGCCAACAAAGTTTCATCTAGTTAAGGCTATAGTTTTTCCAGTAGTCATGTATGGATGTGAGAGTTGGACTATAAAGAAAGCTGAGTGCTGAAGAATTGATGCTTTTGAACAGTGGTGTTGGAGAAGACTCTTGAGAGTCCCTTGGACTGCAAGGAGATCCAATCAGTCTATCCTAGAGGAGATCAGTCCTGAATATTCCTTTGAAGGACTGTTGCTGAAGCTGAAACTCTTAATTCTTTGGCCACCTAATGCAAAGAGCTGACTCATTTGAAAAGACCTTGATGCTGGGAAAGATTGATGGTGGGAGGAGAAGGGTATGACACAGGATGAGATGGTTGGATGGCATCACCGACTCAATGGACTAGAGTTTGGGTAAACTCTGGGAGTTGGTGATGGACAGGGAGGCTGGTGTGCTGCAGTTCATGGGGTTGCAGAGAGTCTGACACAACTGAGTGACTGAACTGAACTGAACTAATGAGAACAGGATACCAAAGCATCCTTAACTTTTGTTTACAGTTTTGTGTTTTGATTATTAGCTCTTAGAATATAGAAACTAATTGTGTGTCAGATCGTAAGAGTCAAGATCCTGATTAGTTTTCTTTTCATTTATTGCTCATTTAAGCTATTTGAGGAGTTAGTATGGCCTAATGAAGCTTTTTTTAAATAAGTTTTCCAAAACTTGTATAGCCAGGTGAGTTGGCTCATTCAAAGTCACTCCAGGACATTTATTACAATAACAGCCCTATTGCTCAAAGCAATGTGAGATCTTTTGAGGAGGATTGCTAGCAAAGGTTATAGCAGATTTTTGGAATTTTTATGTTATGGTGCCGTAACATCATTCAGTACAGGTATATCTGTGTCTTGGAAGTAGCAAGTCACGATTGTCTTTTCTTTAGGATGAGTAATTGACCTATTTATTATTTAGAGGATATGATTTGGAAAAAAATGAGACTGGTATCTTATGTGTCATGTAAATCATCTCTGAAGGCAGTTCCAAAAGGGAAATTTCAACAAAGTTTTCAACCGTTGTGAAGTTACTGGCATGAATAAAGAGGATCTCAAGATGACAGTTTTGAAAGTGATAGTGTTCAGCTGGTTACTTAGTTCTGTTAAAGTTTTTAAAAACCACTCATTATTAATTGTAGCATTCTGGTATTGTGAAGAAACAAAGGCAATTTTCTGGAACAAAAATAAAATAGCTTGACTTGGTGTGATTATCATTTGCTCATTAGCTGGAAATGGTTCTTGGAATTGAAAGACAGGTACTGAAATAACAGCTAATGGATTAGAATGAAATGTATGAGAGCAGAAAGGGCATCTTTTAAGGACTCATTGCTAGAGTTTTGAGACATGGTGAGATATAATTTTCTTCCTTTGGTGTCTATTTCATATCCATATTTTCTGATTGCCTTGGCTTGGATTTAATTGAATAATTTTCCATTATGAAAATTGTATGATTATGATAGAAGAATAAACATTTCAGATGCCCTACATATTTCTGCCAGATTGAACCTTTACATATATCTTGTGTGTCAGACCAGATCAGAAGCTCAGGTTTGGACATATTAGGTATGATGTGCTTATTTGATAAACAGTGAGGAGATGTTGAGTATGGAGTTGGACATTATTCTGAGAATTCTAAACTGGAGATATAAATCTGAGGGTCACCAGAATGTAGTTGTTATTCAAGGAGAGAAATTAGATGAAATCACCAAAGGAGTGAGAGAAGGATCAAGAGCTGAACCTCCAGACACTACAATGTTTAGAGACTGGAGGAATGGGAAGAACCTAGCAAACGGTATGGAAAAACAGCAAGAGGCGAAGTAGGAGAAAAACCAGCAGAGTGTGGTGTCTGGGAGAAAATCAAAGGAAGTATTTCCAAGAGAAGGGGGCAGTCGACCGACTCAAATGTTGCTTGTAGGTTAAGTCATGGAAAGATTGAAAATTGATGTTAAATATAACAACATGGAAATGTAATTCGTGACTTTGATAAGTGGTTTTGGTGAAGTGGGGTGAAAATCTGATTAGATGGGTTCAAGAGACAATGGAGGAGAAAAAGGTAAATAATGACTATGGGTAATTCTCTTTAGAGTTGTTTTGCTTAGTGGACAAAAGGACACATAGCAGTCTTTGGGCAGGAAAAGTGTGTTAAGAGAATTGTTTTATTTCTGGAAATGGGAGAAATAAGAGTTTATACAGTAACAGGAAATAGCTAGTAAAAAGAGGGGATTGATGATACAAGAGAGGGAGGACTGTCTGGTGGCTATATTTTCAGGTAGGCAAGGACTGTGGTGTATAAGTGGAGGGATTGACTTGGGATAATTACATGGGTAGCTAAGTCCAAGAACAGGAGGAGAGGCTGAGCGTATGAGTATGGAGGATGCTGGTGGGTACAAAAAAGTGGTGAGAAAAGTCTATCAAACTTACCTTTTGATTGCTTTTTTTCTCTCAGTGTTATAGGGAACATAATCATCTTCTCAAAAGATATGGAGAGTAGTTGTCGGGGGTTTGAATAAAGAAGGAGAAGGCATGAAATGGTGTTGAGACACAGTTAGGAGAGTAAACGTCCTAGAAAAAGGGAATACAATTGACAGGCAGCTTTAAGGGATTCCTTGAGGTTGGTGGTTGTCGGTGTAAAGTGAGTACAGTCAGCCTGATGCTATGCTATTCTTCAGCTCCATTAAGTTGCACTGAGTGGGTATGAAGCCAGTAAAAAGTTCGTTTAAACTATAATTGGCTTAGGGAAGGGAGAAACATGTGTTAGGAGATGGGTAGGGAGATTTGCAAAATAGTAAATGCTAAGATTGAATTTAAGCTGAGAAAGGAAGGGAGTGAGACATGAGTTAGGTGAGGACAGTGAAATCGTAGTAAATTCAAAAGTTTTAGGTCTTACTGGGGTCAAAGGATTGAAATGGAATTTTGAAAGAGAAAGCTAGAAGGGATAGAGTTGGTCAGAGAGTGAGATGATTGAATTTGAAAATGTGTTGTGTGAGTGATGTAAGCATCATATAGAATGGAGAAGATCATTGGAAGACATGAAGTCAAAAGGCTGAGAAGCCAGAATTAGAAGAATCACTTAAGTAGATATCAAAATCACCAATAATTACAACAGGAGTAGTGCTGGCAAGTGTGATTGTAAACTAAAAGTTAAAATCTTCAGGGAAATGACCAGGAGTCAATCAGTTACCGTTGTAAGGATCAACGGTAGATAGTACAATCTGATGATATGAGATATAAAATGGGGGTGATTTTTAGTGAAATTATTGCAAGAAGTGGTCCCCTGCCAGGGCCCAAGAGTGGGCTCTTATCTAACACTCCAAAATGAATGTCTGAGGAGACACAGTGCTGACAAAGCAAGCGACTTTATTGGGAAGAGGCACTGGGCAGAGAGCAGGAGGGTAAGGGAACCCAGGAGAACTGCTCTGCTGATGTGGTTCCAAGTTTCTGGTTTTTTGGTAAAGGGGTTCATTTCTGGGTTGTCTCTGAGCTATCATTCTGACTCAGGGTCCTTCCTGGTGGCACACGTATTGCTCAGCCAAGATGGATTCCAGTGAAGAGGATTCTGGGAGGTTAGTACCTTTCCTGACTTCTTCCGATTGGTGTTGGCTTGTAATTTCCATGTTCCAATAACTCATGCAAATGTTTCCTATGGTTCCCGGCCAGAGTGGGTGGTTTCAGTCAGTATTTCCCTAACAGAATGAGGGAGAATGGCATGACATAGCAACGAGAGGTGAAAAGGGTAGCTTCCCCCATCCTCTCCAGACGTGCAGTCTCCACTTAAGAGTTTGCAGGAGAAGCAGTTCCTCCACTGGAAAGCTGATTCTCAGAGTAAGATAGTGAAAATGTGTTAAGTGTTAGTTGCTCAGTCATGTCCAGCTGTTTGCCACCCTGTAGACTGTAACCCACTGGGCTCCTCTTTGCATGGAACTCTCCAGGCAAGAATACTGGAGTGGGTTGTCATTTCCTCCTCCAGGGGAAGATGGTGAAGGAAGTACTCAAAGAAGAGATTACAGATAGGGGATTTTCCTAATGACCATGAGTAAGTTCTGAAAGACATCATATCTGGAGATGGGGCATGACGGGAAAAGGGGCAGAACCACATGGAAGTTAGAGAGCTGGAGATGAAGGATGATTTGGGAGCCTGAGCTTCTTGAGGCCACTACATAAATTGAGACAAAAAGCCTGGTTTGGTTAATCTTGATGATTCTACAGAATATCACTATGAGTTTTGTTGGCAAGTAGGTACTCTCTTGCCAGGAACTAACAGAGTTTGGGACTCCCATTTGATTCCAACTCAAAAGGTTGTGCAAATGAGAGTGTGGAGAAGTCTTAATTTGAGCACTGGGCTCTTGACCTGTGACTGTGGAGTCCAGCCAAGGGGTATGGTCTCACTCCTAGAACATGGATGTAGGGAGGAAAGAGATGAAGGTAAAGATGTTAATTAGGTAGATGGTAATAGAAAGAGAGAATTTGAGGCTAGCTCTGTCTTGATGATTTTCAGCTAATTGATATAGAAATTGAAATCTTTGATTAGTATAGATAAATAATTTGTTTGAACCACACCTAAAAATTGCAGCTTAAAAAAATGAATACCCAAACCTCCCACTTGTAGGGTACTTATTAAAAATCTAAGTATATTTTTAACTAATTCTGTCAGTTTTTTTCTGAAAAAATCAGTTCATGATTTGGTTGTAATGGAGTTGCCCCCTCCCGGCCCTGTTCATTGTTTGCCATGCTGTTTCCTCAGGGATTGGTTTTAATTGCTTTGCTGTAATGGGTTCCCTTGTGTCTTTGGCTTTCAATGTGGTAATGAGTCATAATGATCAGAATATGCCAACATACCATTATATTAATAAAATTTTACTAGAATATTTTTAGATATAATTGGATTGTACTTTTCATGTCCTGGTATATATATTTTCATATATCATCATGTATATTTTTCATATATAAGAATGAACCTAGGAGATTCTGATTTGGTAGATGTGGGGATTCCATCATTAATAAACAAAACCCACTTTTTGATTGGGTCGTTTATTTTTCTAGAATGGAGCTGCAGGAGTTGCTTGTATATTTTTGAGATTAATTGTTTGTCCGTTGCTTCATTGGCTATTATTTTCTCCCATTCTGAAGGCTGTCTTTTCACCTTGCTTATAGTTTCCTTTGTTGTGCAGAAGCTTTTAATTTTAATTAGGTCCCATTTGTTTATTCGTGCTTTTATTTCCGATATTCTCGGAGGTGGGTCATGTAGGATCCCACTTTGGTTTATGTCGGAGAGTGTTTTGCCTATGTTATCCTCTAGGAGTTTTATAGTTTCTGGTCTTATGCTTAGATCTTTGATCCATTTTGAGTTTATCTTTGTGTATGGTGTCATCACTCATTATCAGAGAAATGCAAATCAAAACCACAATGAGGTATCACTTTACACCAGTCAGAATGGCTGCAATCCAAAAATCTACAAGTAATAAATACTGGAGAGGATGTGGAGAAAAGGGAACTCTCTTACACTGTTGGTGGGATTGCAAACTAGTACAGCCACTATGGAAAACAGTGTGGAGGTTCCTTAAAAAACTGCAAATAGACCTGCCATATGACCCAGCAATCCCACTGCTGGGCATATACACCGAGAAAACCAGAATTGAAAGAGCCACGTGTACCCCAGTGTTCATCACTGCATTGTTTACAATAGCCAGGACATGGAAGCAACCTAGATGCCCATCAACTGACTAATGGATAAGAAAGCCGTGATACATATACACAATGGAATATTACTCAGCATTAAAAAAAAATTCATTTGAATCAGTTCTACTCAGGTGGACGGAACTGGAGCCCATTATCCAGAGTGAAGTAAGCCAGAAGGTAAAACAACAATACAGTATACTAACGCATATATATGGAATTTAGAAAGACGGTAACGAAAACCCAGCATGCGAGACAGCAAAAGGAACGCAGACGTATAGAACAGACTCGTGGACTCTGTGGATGAGGGCCAGGGTGGCACGATATGGGAGAATGGCATTGAAACATGTTAATTATCATATGTATAATCAATCGCCAGCCCAGGATTGATGCTCGGGGCTGGTGCATCGAGATTTCCCGGGGGGAGGGAGGAGGGAGGGAGGAGGAAGGGGGGTTCTGGAGGGGGAGCATATGTAAACCCATGGTGATATCATGTCATTGTATGGCAAAACTAATGGAAAAAAAATAAATAAATTGACCAAAGCTGCAAAAAACAAAACAAAACTGTGATTCTGCTGTAAAGCCAGGCTTGGAATCCTTTGCCTTAGTAAGAATAAGGATTTTTAAATAGGAGCTAATGTTAATGACAGTACCTATTGCAACCTTCATCTGATCATATTTCCTTTAAGGCCCTCGTCCTTGATATACACAATGAAAGCTCCCTGAAAATTTTCATCAGAGTAAGACTTCCTCAGCAGAGCACAGCTGAAATAGCATCCCCTTTAGGTACAAGGCTACACAGAAAATCTCATGTATATGTATAAATAGGAAAGGAATTTTCATGTTTAGAAATTGGAAAATAATAAAATGAAAGTCTCATCCAAAAGGCAGATCTTGGAAAAACTTTTGATTTTGTAGTTTCCCTTTAATTTAGTTTAAACAAAATAGGAATTTTAAGTACTAGTTATTACATATTGAGTATACATATAACAGTTTTTGCACATAACAGTGCTAAAAACTGGATGATTACTTCTCAGTGATATGAAAGTTCAAGACATTTATCCATTTTCTGTAGTGAGGATTCTCAGTAAAGACATTAGCTTGTCAGAGAAATCTGGAAGATTAATGCTTGGCTAGACAGAGTAAGAAAATAAAGGAGAGAAAAGATGAAATGGGGGAAACAATGTATAGAATGGAGAGAATGGGAAGAATGTTTTCTTTAAAAAACTTTCTAAGCTTATAATGCTTTATTCATCTTAAATAAAATAATGAAATTTGAGTCCTTAAAACTTCTATTTTCCCACTTCTATATTTCTGAAAAGCTTTTCTTGGTCTAAGTACCTAACAGAACCTGTTGATTTTCCATTGTGACCCATGAACTATGGGCCTTTTTATTAGTTGAAACTTTTATAATTCTCTTGCAGAACTTTCTCAACTTATGAGAAGGTTATGTCCTGATAAATTGAAAATGCATTTAATACACATAACCTATGGAACATCATAGCTTAGCCTAGCCTACCTTAAATGGCCTCAGAACACTTACATTTGTCTGCAGTTGGGCAACATCATCTAATACAAAACTTGCTTTATAATAAAGTGTTTAATATCTCATGTAATTTTTTTAATACTGTACTGAAAGTGAAAAACAGAAAGGTTGGCCTGGGAACAGAATGGCTGTAAGTATCTAGATTGCTTACTGTTGTAATTGTGTGGCTGACTGGGAGCTTCTGTTGTCTTACCTGCCCAGCATCACAGGATAGTATCATACAGCATACTGCTAGGCCAGGAAGCAGTCAAAATCCAAAATCTAAACATGATTTCTGCCAGATACATACAGCTTTTAAACTATATGTATCATGAAGTCAAAAAATTGGAAGTTGTCTGTATATTAACATCCAAAACAAGTAACATTGTGCACATTTTCTCTCTCTCTGTCTCTCTTTTTTGGGGGTGGGGGATGGGGCATGCCACACACTTCTGGGATCTTATTTTCCTTAACAGGGATAGAACCTGGGCCCTGCAGTGAAAGTATTGAGTGCTAACCACTGTACCACCAGGAAATTCCCTGGAGACTGCTCTAAGGAAAACATGATGCTAATTTTGTACAATGTAACAATCATTGAATATATGAATCAGAAGGCATGATTAGCCTATTGCCTTGCAGTGTATTATTTTGTAAAATTTTGTAGTTTGGGCAGTTTTGCTTCATGTGGTATTAGCTGGGGCACTATTATATTACATCTGGAAAATCCAGATTGGTCTCAATCACATGGTTAGGAATTATTGCCAGCCCTGGCTGGAAATTCAACTGGGGCTGTCAGCTAGAAACTCTACAAGGGTCTTGTTATATGGCTGCTTACACTTCCTCACAGCATGGTGGATGGATTAAAATATTCAAAGATGAGGAGTTCCATATGCATGGAAGTGAAAGTTGCAGATCTAAGATGTTATACAATATCACTTCTGTCTCAGTGTGTTTGTTCTAGGACCAGCTCAGATGCAAGGAGAGGAGAAATGATCTCCACTTTACCATGAGAGGAGTGACAAAGAGTTTGTAGACATCTTTGTTTAACCACAGTCTATCATCTGACCACAAATTATTTACATTTCTCACATATGTAAAATGCACATATTCCTCCAAAGACTCCTAAACAATCTCATTCCATTATGCTATCAGGCTCAAACTCAAGGTTCAAATTCTTATCATCTCCATCTGATTAAACATTTGTAGATGAGGTGACACAGATACAGGCCTTTGAACTAAAAGGACAAGTTATCTATTCCACACATGCTGAATGTACAATGGGAAAGAAGGATAGGATGATTTCAGTAGATTCAGTTCAGTTCACTTGCTTAGTCATGTTTGACTCTTTGCAACCGTATGAACCGCAGCACACCAGGCCTCCCTGTCCATCACCAACTCCCGGGTCCACCCAAACCCATGTCCATTGAGTCGGTGATGCCATCCAACCATCTCATCCTCTTTCGTCCCCTTCTCCTCCTGCCCTCAATCTTTCCCAGTATCAAGGTCTTTTCAAATGAATCAGCTCTTTGCATCAGGTGGCCAAAGTATTGGAGTTTCAGCTTTAACATCAATCCTTCCAATGACCACTCAGGACTGATCTGCTTTAGGATAGACTGGCTGGATCTCCTTGCAGTCCAAGGGACTCTCAAGAGTCTTCTCCAACACCACAGTTCAAAAGCATCAATTCTTCAGCACTCAGCTTTCTTTATAGTCCAACTCTCACATCCATACATGTCTACTGGAAAAACTATAGCCGTTACTAGACAGACCTTTGCTGACAAAGTAATGTCTCTGCTTTTTAATATGCTGTCTAGGTTGGTCATAACTTTCCTTCCAAGGAGTAAGTGTCTTTTAATTTCATTGCAGCAATCACCATCTGCAGTGATTTTGGAGCCCCCCAAAATAAACAGTTTCCACTGTTTCCCCATCTATTTGCCATGAAGTGATGGGGCCGGATGCCATGATCTTAGTTTTCTGAATGCTGAGCTTTAAGCCAACTTTTTCACTCTCCTCTTTCACTTTCATCAAGAGGCTCTTTAGTTCCTCTTCACTTTCTGCCATAAGGGTGATGTCATCTGCATATCTGAGGTTATTGATATTTCTTCTGGCAATCTTGATTCCAGCTTGTGCTTCACCCAGCCCAGCATTTCTCATGATGTACTCTGCATATAAATTAAATAAGGAGGGTGACAATATACAGCCTTGACGTACTCCTTTTCTTATTTGGAACCATTCTGTTCCATGTCCAGTTCTAACTGTTGCTTCCTGACCTGCATACAGGTGTTTCAAGAGGCAGGGCAGGTGATCTGGTCTTCCCATCTCTTTAAGCCTTTTCCACAGTTTATTGTGCCCACATAGTCAAAGGCTTTGTCATAGTCAATAAGGCAGACATAGATGTTTTTCTGGAACTCTCTTGCTTTTTTTATGATTCAGCAGATATTGGCAATTTGATCTTTGGTTCCTCTGCCTTTTCTAAAAGCAGCTTGAACATCTAGAAGTTCACGGTTCACGTATTGCTGAAGCCTGGCTTGGAGAATTTTAAGCATTACTTTACTAGCATCTGAGATGAGTACAATTGTGCAGTAGTTTGAGCATTCTTTGGCATTGCCTTTCTTTGGGCTATTTATTATCTATTTCAGTAGATATTCCTACTTAAAAATCAGAGAAATAGGAGATACCCAGCTATCGCCGGCCCATTGAAGTTCTGATAGTCAGCCAGGTGTATGTCATCAGTTCCCCTGTTTTGGGAAAGGGATTATATGTTGATTAAAGCTCTGTTGATCTTCCTGGTAGTGGTTGCCTATGGTTCTTGGCTCCACCATTTAAGTCACTATTTTCTTTCCATGAGAAAAGACCCAGGCCTTAATGTAAGTATCTTTCTAGGTCTGCTTCCTGGTTGTAAAATATTTTAATTAACTTGTGTGTTTTAATCCATGCTGGCTGTGGTTTTTTGGTGGGTTTCATGTAAATCTCAGAGAAGGCAATGGTACCCCACTCCAGTACTCTTGCCTAGAAAACCCCATGGACAGAGGAGCCTAGTGGGCTGCAGTCCATGGGGTCGCTAACAGTCGGACACAACTGAGCAACTTCACTTTCACTTTTCACTTTCATGCACTGAAGAAGGAAATGGCAACCCACGCCAGTGTTCTTGCCTGGAGAATCCCAGGGACGGGGACGCCTGGTGGGCTGCTGTCTCTGGGGTTGCACAGAGTCAGACATGACTGAGTGACACAGCAGCAGCAGCAGCAGCAGCAGCATATGAATCTTATTGGTATTTATCCCCTAAGACAAACCAAATTCACAAGTGTTCTTGAGAGAGGGCTTTCTCTACTTACAACTTTGAGTTAAAATGCCCTTAAGATTCTTAGAATTCTTTTTGTTTAGGTGAGAATATCTATGAGTCATACCTTGAGATTCTTAGAAACTTTTTGCTATAGCTGAGAATCCAATAGGCAGGCTCTTAAAAATATTAGAAACTTAAAAAATATAGATGATATAGTTTAAGCAGAATAACTCTAAGACCTTTCGAGGTCTTATCAAAGGGTCTTGCTATCATACCCTTGATTTGATCTTGACCTTGAGGTCACATTTGCATGGAAGCACTTTGGATTAGATCTTTTCTCTGAGGCTATTTCTTTGAAAATCTATTGGTGATTTGGATTTCTCTTCATTTTTTTCTTTCTTATGCATATTTAATGGGAATACTGTAATGATGCATCCTCAGTGCATCACTGCAGGGGCTTATGATTTTGGTTTCTTCTATTATTGACAATGTTAACTATTATCACTCAGTTAAGGTTGAAGTCCCCCACTTTTCTTCACTGTGAAGTTATTAGTAGGATACATTTTAAGTGGAGATTTGAATATTGGGATTTATCTGAGAGAGTTATGCATTAACCATACTGAGTTCTTATTTATGGAGCCAAAGAATGAACTTCCCAAACAAGGGAATAGGATTTTAAGGAGAAGAAAAGTACAAAGCTGTCAGCATAGACACTTAGAGGGGGTAAAGACTCCCCCCAAGGTGGGACATAATCTGTAGTTTTGGTTGGCTCCTGTCCTTAAAATATGTCATTTTTAACCAATCAGTTTAAAGGTCAAGATGTTTAACATCTTTGTTGTTTCTCTTGATCCTCAGATTAAGTTGCCACCCTTTTTCATGCCCCTTGGCCATTTTACAGTGGATCAAAAGTATAGGCTAAAGATTAATGATCACCAGTTGTTTTCCTTCAGGCATATGGAACAGAAGTTTATTACTGCCCTTTCCTGGCTCCGAGTGCTGATAATTTATCAGACCAAGGACACATTCCAGGAATTCTCAACAAAGGGTATAATTTTAGGTTAGTGGAGGGCGAGACATTTATTGAAAATCAGATAGAGGTCTCAGAGTCCTACACTTACTGCCTAGCAATTTCTATTTCACTAGCAGCTCAACAGCCAATACCAGAGAGGTATGTGTTGATAGAGAAGAAAGTTTGCTTTTTTCTGGAGGCTGAGGGAGAAGGCAGATTCATGTCCAAAGTCCTAACTCTCCACTGTTGATCAGTGGGCATGTTTTTAAAGGAGAGTTTCAGAGGTGTGTAGGCGGAGGGACGGGGCTATAGGCAGAACAGCACAGTCAGCTCTGACAGTCATCTTGAATTAGTCATGTAGTGGCCTGATCAGCATCATTTTGATTATTTCAGGTGCAGTTAATCTTTAGTTCCAGGGTTGATTTTCTTGAGTCTGGTTCTCAGAAGTGTGGTAGCTTACCTCACGGCTGTAGTCTGGTCATCATGTAGTTAACTTCTTTCTCCTAGTGGGATTTCGTTAATCTGCAAAACAGCTCACAGGATATGGCTCAGAATATTATCTATAGCCCTTGAGGAGGAACTAAATGTCTTTGACTTTTCTTAATGACTAAACTACTACTGTTTGGTCTTGTTTGACTATTTTCCTTTGCTTCTGCATTTTATCATTTCTCTCATTATATTTTTTATTTATAGGCTAAAGTTTTTCTACAAACAAGTCAGGCAGATGGCATGGAGGAAGTTCTGTCCTGGGAAGGCCCCATAGATAGGGTCTTATTCCATTTCAGAGACTGGCTCAGAAAACAGGAGTGTTGGTACATTGGAAAGATGAAGCAGCCTTTTTCTCTTTCTGTTCTCTCAATGAATATAGAGATGAGGTCATTAGCAGGGACTTATAATGAAGAAATGCCTTGGGGATTTTATGAGAGAAAAATTTGGAAGGATCTTCTCAGAGTAAATTGACTAGGAAAATGCACTAGTGGATTTATGGACAGTGTTGTGCTAAAGGGGACCACTTGCCATTGTGTTCATAATTTATATGGCTAGATGTATGACAATTCAGGATGTTCTGCTTCTTGGGGTCAGACTTTGATGAGTAGAAGAGTTAAGTTTTACCAAGGTTGACGTTTGGCTAAGTGAGCATAGTGAGAGAGAAAGAGGAACAAGGGAGCGATTTCATGATGAATCATGGACTATAAACTAGATTAGGTGGACAAGAGAGAGACGAATGACAGTGAAAAAGTAGTAGGTAGGGCCAGTGGTTTAAAAATCTCCAAATGAAGTGGAACTGGTACACTGTAGGATCCCTCCAAGGGCCATTCCATTTACCCATTCCTTATTTATGGATAATGGGCTTCATTCAGTCTCCTTGACCTTCCCTGTGTTCCAAATGGCTGAATCAATCAGGGCACGGTCCTGGTTCCTAATACCTTTGGATTCTTCTGTAGGAACTAAAGCCCTCACCCAAGTGGAAGATGGTAACTTCAGACTGAGTGCAAGTTTCCTGGAATACTGGAACACTACCGTATTACGTTGTGTATGCATGCATGCTAAGTCACTTCAGTTGTGTCTGATTCTTTGTGACCCTATGCACCATAGCCCCCCAGGCACCTACATCCATGGGATTCTCCAGGCAAGGAAACTAGAGTAGGTTGCTGGTGCCCTCCTCCAGGGGATCTTCCCAACCCAGGGATCAACTCACACCTCTTATGTCTACCTGCATTGGCAAGAGGGTTCTTTACCACTAGTGCCACCTGGGAAGTCCCTGTGTTACCTCTCTACCAACCAATCTGAAGAAAGTTTGCACACAGTGGAAGATAACGAAGATACTGACCTCCTCCCCAAATGATTCTCTCTTTAAAAGCTTTCCTGGTCATGTAGAATGTTTGGAATAGGTTTTTGGACACAAATCTGCCTTCTACCCAGGGTGCTGGGCTTCTGATTAAAGCAATCTTTTTTTTTTTCCAACCAACACTTGTCTCTCAAGTATTAGCTTTCGAGCCAAACCTGGGTTCGGTAACACAAACAGTTAAAGTGAGAGTTCAAGAGAAAGATGGGTAGGAGATGATGAGTAAGGAGTGGGATAATTGAAATCAGGATTTGGGAGACTTTTCACATATGTTCTGGTTTAATACCATATCAACTTTATAAAGAAATTTTTATTATCTTCATTATAGACATGGACAAAATTGTGTTCATAGAGATTAAATAACTTGGCCAAGGTCACAAAGCTAGTCAATGGCAGTTTGGATAGGAAATAAAAATATTTGCTTTTGTTTTTAAATTCCAAAAGCTTTGTACTATGCCAGCTGCCTCTAATTCATGACAGTTGCCCGCTAGACAAAGGATAATTATTATTATGACTGAAGATGTTGACATTGTATTTGTTTTGCTTTTTCCAGGCTTATTATGGCATTCAAATAAATTTTAGAAAGGGGACCCCAGAATACACTTTAAATTTTTAAAACATTTCCTTACTTCCTTTTGAAAATAAGAGGGTTTAGAATTTGACTGGAAATGATTTTCACTTCTGTCTTTCAAAATTCACAGAGAAGCATTCACACAGCGGTTTTGAGTAAACTGTTAATATGGAGTAAATTCTTCCTGACCAGGTGAAATAAAATTTCCCATATGTTAAGGAGAGTCTCCATTTTCTTGTACTTAAAATTAAATAGATTCCTACTTAATGATAAACAGTGATGATTAAAATAAAAATAAAACTTAAAAAGATAATTCTGATTTACTTTGGGAGGCTTCAAAAATTTGTACTAAGGTTCTAAGTTGGTGGTAGTAAGGATTTTTATGTTTCAGTAGAGGGAAAAAAATGATATTTTAAATAGAAGGTTTTTCAGCCCAATAATTAAAGAACAATACTTACCCGACTTCCACAATACTGCAAACAAACAGAACCAAATTGTGTGGGCTGGTTTTGATTTAAATTACATAGCGCCCTTTCCAGCAAAACTTTAGGTATAGAGGCTTGATTGAAATAGCTGCATAATTTCTGAGCAGAAGCTTTTCTTCGCTGTAATTACACTCCTGTGGTGACTCATACTCTCTTAATTTCTTGATTTTTATAATTCAAAGAAGAATATTCCTTTGAAATTTAAAAACCTGGAAGACTCAAAGGCTAATTTTTAGAAATTTATTATTGTTATTATTATTACTCCTACTACTACTACAGTTCCTCCCCCTCTAAGTATCATTTTCCATAGTTGCTTTTGATCTTACTCATGCTGGCTGCCATAATGGGGGTTTACTCACATGGCAGTGAAGGAGAAAGGATCCACCATTAGGAATGGGCTGTTCTGGATTCGGTGGCTTATGCAGTGGAGATTTGGGGCTTTTACTCTGATTTTGTAAGCAAATAAGGTAAGGGGGAGGTGTCCCTGGAGAAAAAGAACTAGATAGAGCTTTTTGACATAGAAACCATTTGTGATATAAGCCTGGCGAAGTGCTTGACCTTGAGCAGATCTCAGTAATAATGATTTTAAGGAAACAAAATAAATTGTTTTCAGGCAAGAGAAATAACAACAGCAAAGATAATAAATCAGTTGTAAAGACTCCCAGTTCTGTTTCAGTGGTAAAGATTGGCCTTAAGTACTTTTTAGAGCTGTTTTGCAGACTTTAAACTCATGTAGGGCTAGTGCTCAGTCATTACATCAAGCGGAACCTAGGAAAGATGATGTTGATTTTTTGCTGACTCTCATGACTTCAGTCAACTCAAGTGTGGAGTCTGTTGACTGTTCTCCCAATTCTTTGCTGAATTTTGTAAAGTTTTTTCATGAAAATGCACATACCCTTAACTTGAAACTTCCCAGTTTTGCTCTTGGGGAAGATAGTGCTTTGGGCAAGGTATTTTCCTTACTTGTTGCAAGTAATAAGTTCTTTATTCTCTAGCTCTTTGGCTTGGTGTTGTGTCTTTTGGCTTGAGAGCCACCAAGAGAGAGACTTGGTTTGAGGTGACAGGATTCATCCACTGGCACAGCTCAGTTTCTCTCAAGAGACTGCTTATTTTTGATTTCCTATTTCTCTTTCCTTCATCTGGTAATTTTCCTTTTCTTCTGACTTTACTAGTTCAGATTCCCAAGAGAGGGAACCTGGCTGGCTCTGCCAATAAATGCTGCCACCCTCACTGATGGAGAAGTTGTTGGAGACTGATAGTAAGGTTGGGGGCAGTGTTTTGAAAACATCTGGCTGGTACCTCTCCTGTTGGGGGTATGGGTTTGCATAAAGTTTAGGATGTGAATGTGCTTTAAAAATTTAAAGACTTTAAAACATTTCATGAGTGTTGTGTCTGCTGCTGCTACTTCTGCTAAGTTGCTTCAGTCGTGTCCAACTCTGTGTGACCCCATAGATGGCAGCCCACCAGGCTCCCCCGTCCCTGGGATTCTCTAGGCAAGAACACTGGAGTGGGTTGCCATTTCCTTCTCCAATGCATGAAAGTGAAAAGTGAAAGTGAAGTTGCTCAGTCGTGTCCAACTCTTAGTGACCCTATGAACTGCAGCCTACCAGACTCCTCCGTCCGTGGGATTTTCCAGGCAAGAGTACTGGAGTGGGTTGCCATTGCCTTCCCCATTGTGTCTAGAGACATCTTATTAAACGGGGCATTGTTTTCTCATATATAGAATTAGAAGTATATTTAAGATGATGTGAATATTTAAAAATTATTAATATACAAGAAACTGGTGGTTGTTTAGGAGAGATTTCAAAAAATTATTTTAAAAAGCTGAAGTATATTCTTTTTCATTTCTTCTAAACTTTTTTGCCTCTGTTTAATTATTTTTGTGGGGGAAACATTTTGTTAGATAAAATATCACACATAACACATGAGAAATGGTATGGTATAGTAGCAAATCAAAACTCTTTGGTATAAGCTAAAGCACAGATGTGGGGAATGAGAAGAGTTGATCATTTCAAAGTTAGGGGCAAGGCAGTTAGCTGTTGGGGAAGGCAGTGGCTGAACAGGAGGTGGGGAGTGGGTAAGGGTGAAAGAATTCCACCTTAGCATGTTAAGCTTGATATGCCTGTTAGATATTCAAGCAGAGATGTCCAGTAGACAGTTAAATCTCCAGTTTGAGAAAAAAAAGTCCGAATTGGAAATAAAAAAATTAGATATTGACACTGTCTTAAGACTTAAAACCATGAGATAGGAAAAGAGCACCAAGGAATATGGAGAGACTGTCTCCTGGGAGTACCTCACTATTCAAACGTTGGAGAAGAGAAACAGCAAAGGAAACTAAGAAGAATGTAAGGCATAATAAAAATTTAAATTAAAATCTTTGTATCCAAGAAAGCTAAAGTAAAAAAGGGGAGAATAAGATGTCTTAAAAATAATGGTAGTTTCTTAAACTTGCTGAACTATATTGGTGGAATTAGCTCTGCTAAGCAAGGGGGTGACAGGTGGGTTAGTTAGTACAGCTTCATATCCTTTTACAAGTACTAGGCTGTGTGTGTATATGTGTACGAAAGAGAGAGAGAAAGACCTATGAAGTTTTATTTTTGCTTAAAATCTATATTAAATAAATCATTCATGCTGGAATGTTGTCAACAATGGTATTTTTCAAATGATTTACATATTCAAGGTCCTCTTTCATCATTATTTTTTTTTTGCAGTGATTTGCTGTCCTCTGAATATGTGGAGAGACACATTGAACATGGAGGGAAGACTGTGGAAGTAAAAGTAAGTAAAATTTTTCTCTTGGGGAAAACTCAGAATCTTTTAAGTGCTGATGATGATTTTAATTTTCCATGATGCTTCCCATGTACAATTTGGGGGGTTTTAAATGACATTAAATTAAAATGTGTCACTGGCTTAGGGGAAAACTTAGTTATCATTTATCTTAGTATACTCCAGAAATTGTTGGAGTTATGCTTTGTGGGATTAATATTACTTCAAGTAGTTCTTTTTAGATTACATCACAGAAAATAATTTCTGAAATTGGCTTTTAAGGTTAGCACTGAGAACTAAGAGGTGAAATCTTGAGTCTAGGGTAGGTGCCTGGCTTTGTATTCATTTGGAAAAATTTACCTGGAAAAATTATGAACCTACTATGTTAACAGGGATGTCCCAGAGAGTTTTAAATCCCTGGAGACACAAATCTCAGAATACTGGTTCTTGTTGGGTAAACTCTGAAAAAGATTTCATACAAAAAATCTTGTTTTGATTTATAAGTGGTAGACCCAAGTTTGACCCTTGGTCAGGAAGATTACCTGGAGGAGCAATGGCTACCAACTCCAGTATTCTTGCCTGAGAATCCCATGGACAAAGGAGCCTAATGGACTACATGTCCAAGGGGTGGCAAAGAGTCAGACACAACTGAGCAACTAGCACTTTCACTTTAATAGGCGTAAGAATGTGTCTTTCCTGTCTGCTGATGGTGTTGTCTGAGGTATATGAGACCAAATATCACCCAAGGGTTTCTTTAGGACCAATGTTTAATATAAAGAGTTTTAGCTAAGTGCTTATTTTTTTCTGAACAGGAGTTTAAGAAATAGAGCTTGTCCTATTCTTCCATGAGCTGCTTTCCAAACCCAGGGCCTTCCCTTCTCTTATAAAACATGTAAACACCTGACTTTTGTGGTTATTCTTTCCTTACTTTTGCTTATAGTTTTATTACCCAAGTGTGTCCTAGAGTTTAGTTTTGCTTAATTTTTTTAAAAATAAGTTTTTAAAAACTCTCTTTTATTCCATTGGTTTTCCCTTATCTTTCTTCTTTTTCTTCCTTGCAGTTTATTTGTTGAAGAAGCCAGGTTATTTATCCTATACAGTCTCTCACAGTCTGGGTTTTGCTCTTGATTGTAATTTTATATTTACAGTAAAATGAAATACATTTTAGTGACCTTTCCTTATGATAATGGTTTGTATTATCTGCAAGGCATTCTGTGTCTCATTGAAGGAAGTTTTATTCTGATCAGAGAGGTGCATAATCCTGATCTTAAAGTTCTATTAAACCTTTTTTCCCATCAAAGTTTACCAAGAAAGGTTTTAGGCTGAAAAACACGATAAATACTTGTTATATGTTTTTTTAATAAAATATATGAATATCATCTTTTGCTTACATTTATTTCCATTTAAAAATTAAATTTGAAGTTTGTCCCTTAGTTTAGGGAGAACTTCTGTGTGTTTAACATAAACTTTTAGAATATAAGCGCGAAACCTCAATTAACTAGAATACCCTGGGAACAAAATCTTCTTGTTTTGAATGTGTTGAGCTATGGCTCTGGATTTTTAAGACAAAAGAAACTGGAGTTTATGAGGAGCAGTAAATAAGTCTAAATCATGCAGTTTGCTGTTTTATTGCTAGCTAGCTTTTTCTGTCTTGACTAGCTGACAGGTGCCAGGATTTTGGTTAGTCAAAGTGTCCCATTACACAGGCTCTGGTTCATCAGTATTATAATCCTAATAATAGTAATCACTAATGTTTATTGCTCATGATGTGACAGTCATGAATTTATATATGTTCAGTTCTTCAAACAAACTGTGATTATAAAATATTATCCCACTTGAAAGGGAACTGAGGTACAGAGATGTTACATAACTGGCTGAAAGTAACACAGGCAGGAAGGGTAGAGCTGCCATTTGAATCTAGGTTATTTATCTCTGGAGCTGACTCTTACACCATGCTATCTACCATATAGTCTACATACATTTATGTAAAAGATTGAAGACAAAAGGAGAAGGAAGTGGCAGAGGACAGGATGGTTAGATAGCATCACTGACTCAATGGACATGAATTTGAGTGAACTCCAGGAGATAGTGAAAAATAAGGGAGCCTGGCATGCTGCATTCCATGGGGTTGTGAAGAGATGGACCCGACTTAGTGACTGACACAGCAAATGTAAAATAGGATAGCCATACAAAGTGAAATGTATCTTATTAAGACTTATTATATACATATCTCATTTTCTGGAGGTTCCTAACAATTGTACCTTTATAATCTTATGTTTAAACTGAAATGGTGGTCTGTGTAATGGGCCTTTAGGTATCCCTCTCAAATTTGGTTATGCATTTAGGTAGCTTTTCAGTAGCATCAATTGCCTTGGGCAAAAATGGTAAAGACATACTGTAGTACAAAGCCTGTTTTATTTTTCATATCTCAGGAAAATTGCCATAGTAGGAGTTTTAGAACACTAGGAAAGAAATGGTAAATCTTCTGTATTTATGGATGGGGAAGGAAGTAGATTTCCTTGGAGTCAAAAAGTAAAAATAGACATCTTGGAAGAGATATGATTTATTATTGTATTACTACCAATGAATGATCATGACCAGTCACTAGTGTTATTAGTTTTGATAGTATTTGGCTAAGTTATTTGATCTCTGATGATAATGATCACAAAGTAATAACTGTTGGATGTCTTTTTCATTAGTTCAAGTTATTTCTAGACTGAATGTGATCACTCCTAACCTGTCCTTGAATCAGAATCCTAATTGTTAAGGATGGATATGTAGAGACACCCATTTTCCAGTATTGACTTTCGACTTGCACTTAACTGGTTACTGCCCATCACTTAATTGAATTGAGTGCACTCAGGGATCATTGTCTCAAAGTCCTAATTGATTCCATAGTGGCAGTAAGAAGATGAATAAGAAGGCATTGGAGAGTGGGTCAAGGTTGAAATCTGGAGATTGGAGAGTGCTGTGTGTTGAAGAGCAGGTGTCAGAGGAGAATGTGTTGGCTTAAGAGGTGGGAGAGGTTATTGTGACTAACTCTCTCCAGTATTCTTGCCTGGAAAATGCCCGTGGACAGAGGAGCCTGACAGGTGATAGTCATTGGGGTTGCAAAGTCAGACATGACTGAGTGACTGAACAGAGAGAGGGAACCTTTTACTTTGATGGAATGGTGGTGATATTTTCCTTAAAGAATATTGCTTAGGCAAACTGAAATGGCCATGGTCATTTCTGGGAACTGAGTATCAGGGAAGTTGGTATAGAAGCAAGGAGAAAGCCTGAGTGTTTTCTTATAAGATAGCTTTTCTCCTACTGGTCACATCCATCTCCCCTCCCGAGGTTTGGCAGTTCATAAAAGATTTCTAGCTCAGCACAGTATTGTCCCCCAGCAGGAGGCTGTGCTACAAGGAGACTCCCTTTGCGTTCAATTTTTAAAGTCAGATTTACAGCTCAATTCTATTTTCTTTAAAAAAAAATAGAGATCTACCTTAAAAATCCTGTCTTAACTGTTTTGTCTTCAAAAATGAATGTGTCAATGACAGGCAAAAAAATACTAGTGGAGGACATCTATAAGAAATCACTTAGAAAAATTTACATGTGATAACTGTCAGGATAGATGATACCTGAAAATCATCCATATAAAATTGCTTGTGATCTGAATTGTATTCAGGTTTTCTCATATTGTTTTCTAGATTTCTCCATGAGGAACATAATTCCCAATACTTGAGTACTTCAAACGTGCACAATGTGTTAAAGAAATAATGTTTCTTAAGGTATCTTTTAAGAATATTTTTTTGCCAAAAAAAACCCCACAAGTGATTATATGGTGCTATAAAATATTGTAGACTCCTTTATTAGGAAAAAAATCTTCTCAATTATTAGTGACAGAATTTAATTTATTTAAAATGTACGTTATAGTTTAGTGACTTCATTCTGCTTCTGCTTTTTTTGTAAATGACACCTTTGCTTAACACATCCTTTTATGAGACGTAGATTTTTCCCAAACTTGTTGCATATAACTGAATAGTACATAAATGCTTGAACTATTTCTTTTCTTAGTTGTGGGGAGCACAAAAATAGCTGGTCAACTGCCAAAGTGTCATTACATATATTTATTGCAGCAGAAAAGATGAACAAAGGGGTTAATCTGTTTTTACTTATCCTGCGTATCCAGTTTCCTTATTGATTCTCAGAACTGCATTATCATCCACATTCTTGGTTCTTTCTATAGAAGCAAGAAGAGTAAACGATTAAATAGAAAAGAAAAACCAGACCTTGCTGTGCAGTAAATTTTGCTGCATGCATTAGTACAGAGCCTCTCATACTGCTGCATCAGTGATGAATCTTTTTTTCAAATAGCTTTTAGAATATCTTTGTTTTTGAGACTGTCTTTGAGGTGAAATGCAAGCAATAGTCATGGAATCAATACAAAGTAGCCAAGTAATCTATACAAAGGCTATTTAAAATCTCTCTGTCTTTTTATTTTAAGGAAAACAACTCAGCAGCAGTACTTCTTTTCCAAAATGTCTTTCTTATTTACATCTTTTCCTTATGTTACAAAAACAGGCTTTCTATCTTGAATTCTCACTATAGTAGCTTTTCTAGAACTTCTTGGATATGCGAAGAATACTTAGTCACCTAGATAGTAATGAAGTCATATGGCCTATGAAGATGCTTTTGTAAAGGAATTTTTTTAATGGATCTATTTATAGTTGTCATCTAAGCTCTTAATTTTATCACCCCTAATTTCAAATTGAAGTTTCAGGCATTTTCCCTGACTCTGTGAAGATGGGGAGGCGCTTATCCAGTAAAGAAACCTAGTGATCATTTTAAGGCCAGCTGAGGGGCAGACTATCAGTTAATGACCTTTAGTTGGTCCTTGAGGGACTCCTGCTACAGTGATAGGAATGCTTGGCAGATGCTACTACCCGTATGTTAGAATCTGTATTTATGTACTTCTGCTACACTTTGTGGGAGATTTAGGTTGAGGACTCTCAGCACTGAACCTAAACTCTGAGAGCAGAACCTCTGGTGCAGGATGAAGGAAAACTAAAGATGCAGGTGTAATAGGTGAGATAGGCATGCAGGTACCTCGCACAAGTTATTTTGGCCAGAGAGAAAATTGCAGATGTCATAGCTATGGACATGATATTTTTTTACACGACTAAAAAATAATTTAACCACAAATATACATATTTTAAAATTAGATGACTTGGAAGCATTTTTTCTCAAGTACATTCTCTGAAAGAGTTTAGCCATGACTTAACATCAATATGAATTATAATTAAATTAGAATGATTAAAGAAATATTGATCAATATATTTTCCTTATATATAAAAATTAGTTATTAGCTATAGCTCAACTAGTTTTAAACTTTATTATATTTAATGACTTCATTAGCTTCTAACAGCTGACGTAAAAGATATTTCTTAACCTTAGGATATAAGAAGCCTGCAAGAATGATATCTAAACTTTCTAAAAAATAGATATACAAACAGGGTTAATCTAATAATTTGATTAAGAATTGAATTGAATTTCAGGGATGGTGTGATTCAATTCCAGGATCTTCTAATTCAGAGATGATTCTGTAATTATAAATAGGACCAGCACAAGAAATCTCCTCCTTTGGGTCCTGTGGGTTTGAGTGGCTTCCCATTTTTAAATGCTTTCATTTTAAAAGGTGAATTATATCAGAAGAATGATTCAGTTTTCTTGTTACTGTCGAAAGAGCCATGGTATTCTCACAGAAGTTTTATGAAGTATTTTAAATGCTGAACAAAAGTGTAACTGGAAAAACTATTTATCTGATAATTGGTAAAGCAAGTCCTGGGCTTTTCTGGTATTTCAGTAGTAAAGAATATTCTTGCATTCCATCCCTGGGTCAGGAAGATCCCCTGCAGAGGGAGATGACAACCCACTCCAGTATTCTTACCTGGAAAATCCCATGGACAGAGGATCCTGAAGGGCTACAGTTCATGGGGTTGCAAAAGAATTGAACATGACTTAATGACTAAACACACACATAGGGAGTCCTAGTGAGCTACTTTCATTGATTGATAATCATCATGTGTTACTGTCTTAGGGTCCTGTGGAAAGACCATGCTTTTGTTTGCTATCTATTAACTCCAAGGCTAGGTTCATCTTAGAGGCAAGTAACTGCTGCTAGCAGTTTAAAGCTAGTCACTTGGAAGAGTTAGCCACGTCTCACAAAGCCAAACTCATTTTGCTTCCTTAAGGCTATTGGTGGAATATTCTCTCCAGCTAAAGAAGCACTCACTTTACCACAATTTAAAAATATGATGATTTGGTATAATGACTTTATATCATTCTTAAAATTTTATATTTTTACAAATAAATAATTATTATACCCATAAGTGCTCTTAATTTTACCATCCTGATTTTCCCATTTTGTATAATCTCTACCTCTTTGAATTATGTTAATAGTCTCAATGAAATCAATACTGGTAACTGTACTGAAGAATAATACAAGTAGAATTAGTAGTTGCAGTTGGAAAAATAGCAAACATTTTTATGATACTTACTATGTGCCAGGCACTAGTCTAGTAAGTGTTTTACATATTTTAAGTCATTTACTCCCTCAGTAGTACCACTGGTATCCTCATTTTGCAGATGAAGAAACTGAGCACATAAAATTTAACTAACTTTCCCTGGAATTCAGAGCCAAGCAATCTGATGCTGCAATTCATGCTATTATTCACTATAATTTATGCTCTTTATGGAAACCAATAATTACAGTAGCAGAGGAATCAAAATACAGATATTTAAATTACAGCATTTCATTTTACCATTTACAATTATCAATACATTTTCCTTAGCAGATGTTTTAGTAAGCCATGAAATGGAGATGTAATCATTTGGTTTGGGTGAGTCTCTTTTCTTCTAAATATAAAATTTCCATTATACTAAAGAAAAGTAAATGCCCTCTAAGAATGCCCTGTTTTTTCAATCATTTTCTCTTGGGGTTTATTTTTAGTCCTTCTTTGTACTCCTTAGAAGTTAGACTGAGTATTGTTCAGTAGAGGGAATTGCTGTGGCTCTTAAACTGTAACCATATGAACTATGGTGCCATCTTGCACATGGCAAACACATGGCTCTAATCTTATGCCCATCGTGTACATTTGTCTGTTGTGGAGAAAATGTAAAGTTTTATGGACAAGAGCAGGGAAGCTGAAACATGTCATCATTCTGCAAAAAAAACTAGACAATATTTTGTTGTATCCCTGCCAGGGTGCTTCAAAATGCCCATCCCCCTTTGTCCCCAACACATACACGCACGCACACACGCACACACGGAAGAGAGTGAAAGAGCTATACAGATGTCTTAAACAAACTGATAAAATATTTGTTTCTTGATCACATGTAACAATTCTTCCAGGTTTGTCTCCTGACTTTACTTTTTATCCACTGTTAGTCATCTATTTAGCATCTTTTTGATGAGCTGGACACTGTGCATTTTCGCCTTGGCAGGCTTATGCAGGCATATGTTCCTCTGCCATCTTGTAATCAGTGTGGTTTCAGGGAGATCTCAGGTTTCATGATTTAATTCTCTTTGTATTACTGGAAAAAAATTCTTTGGAGATTAAGTAAATTTTGCTTTCCCTTGGGACCAAAGCAAGGTTGCTGTAGGTCAGTTATCATGTATAATGCATCAGCTGCCTTAATGGCATTGTTAAGATTGCAAGTAGTCTTAACTCTGTAGTGTGAAGAAAATATATTGGCCCATTACCAGATTATACAGGTCAGGTATCTCAGTGCTGGGAATAAGGAGAAATGGACTGTGACAGCTGGTGTCAGCATGAGTTCTGTTTCTAAGCTCTGTTTGTAACCTGTTTGAGTCGAAAGTCCTCTTTGTTTTCTTTCTGTGTAAAAAATTTTTCAAATAAGTATCTAAATGATTATTTAATCTGTTAATATTCAAGATGTTATCTATAAACTTCAAAAGACATGTTCAGTCATAAATTTAAAAAATCAGAGTAGCACTAATAGTGTTTCTATATACGAAACCAAGTAAATATTCTATAATGGAATATTTTTCCTATTTTAATTCTAATTGCAGAACTAATCTTTGTATTATATAATGTCTTATACAGATCTTTCAGAAAAATTTTTGAAATCAGAGTGAACTCTGATTAAGCAGTAATTTGTGGAAATGTTTTTGATCAGTTTGAAACTGGTTGGAAGCCAAAAAAATGAATAAATAAATAAATCACAAGTTATTCCCTTGGTGTTGTCCCAAACTAGTATTATTTTCTTTTTCATTTATAAAAAATTCTTATTTTCTGGTGAATAAGTGGCTACTATAAAAATAAGAACAGGTAATAATAACTAGAAAATTGGCAACTTGGCATTTGGGCTTCCCTGGTGGCTCAGTGGTAAAGACTCCGCCTGCCAGTGCAGGAGACCTGAATTTGATCCCTGAGTTGGGAAGATCCCCTGGAGAAGGAAGTGGTAACCTACTCTAGTATTCTTGCCTGGGAAGTGCCATAGACAGAGGAGCTTGCTGGGCTGCAGTCCACGGGGTTGCAAAGAGTCAGACACAACTGAGTGACTAGCACACTATGAGACAGAAAAGGAAGGGGTGCCGGTGCATTTTATTATCGCCATAGGAAACTCCTAAAAATTTAGGCAACGTGGAGATTAAGTGAGATTAGACATTTAGACAGAAAAGTTGACATTAGAGATTTGGGCAAAGTAGACGAAAGCTCCAATGGTCAGACACCCGCTTGTGTTCTCAGCCCTCTTTCATTCAATAGATGTGTGTTGAGAGCTTGCCACTGGGTCAGGGAGATAGCTGTGAACAACATATGATGTAATTCTTACCCTTGTAAAGCAGATAGTTCCGGAGAGGTGATAGGCATAATGAAAATAACTGTCAATAGGTCTTTTACAATGGCAGTTACGAGAGTGCCATAAAGAGAAGTTTCTGTTGTTCTGAGAGCGTTTGATAGGAGACCTGATCTGGTCTGGTTGGTTAGGGAAGACTTCCTTGAGGAAATGAGATTAACTTTGAAGTTTAAATGATAAGTAACAGGAGGTGAAATGGGAAGGGAACAGCTTTTCAAGGCAGTGAAATTAGTATGTACAAAGGCCCAGAGGCCTTGATGTGCAGGACCTTGATGCATGAGAGGAAGAGGAAGAAACCAGAGAGGGCGGGCAGAAGAAGAGATGGAGACACTTGTACAAGAGAGAGAACCTACACTGTTGGTGAGAATGTAATTGGTGCAGCCACTATCGAGGTTCCTCAAATAACTAAAAATAGAGCTACCTGATAATGCAACAGTCCCACTCTTAGGTATATTTTCTGATAAAGCTATAATTTGAAAAGATAACATGCATCCATATGTTCATAGCAGCACTGTTCACAATAGGCAAGACATGCGAACAACGTAAATGTCCATCAACAGATGAATGAATAGAGAAGACGTGTCATATATATATGAGTGTTAATTGCTCTTAGGCTCCTCTGTCCATGGAATTCTCCAGGCAAGGTTACTGGAGTGGGTTACTATTCCCTTCTCCAGGGGATCTTCCTGACCGAGGTATCAAACCTGGGTCTCCTGCATTGCAGTCTGAGCCACCAGGGAGGTGTATATATATATAAAGGAATATTTCATAACCCTAAAAAAGATTGAAATAATGCCATTTGCAGCCACATGGATGGACCTAGAGATTATTATACTAAGTGAAGTAAGCCAGACAAAGACAGATATTATATGATTCACTTATATGTGGAATCTAAAATATGACACAAAAGAACTTGTCTATGAAACAGAAACAGATAGATGTAGAGAACAGATTTGTGGTTGCCAAGGAGGGGGATGGTTAGGAGAGTAAAGGATAGACATTTTGGGATTAGCGGATACAAACTACTACGGTAGGATATATAAACACCAGGATATATAGCACAGGGGACTGTATTCAATATTCTATAATAACCCTTAATGGAAAAGAATATGAGAAATTCTTGATTATTCAATTATATACATATAATTGAATCACTTTTCCGTACAAGAGAAATTAACACAACATTGTAAATCAACTGTGCTTCAATAAAACTAATTTTTTTTAAAAAAAATAGAAGGTAGGAGTATAATATTTGAGCAGAGCCTCAACCCAGACAATCAAGTATGACCTAGTGGAAACAAGACCAAGTCTGCCTTTGGACTTCATGTATTGATTATTTTATGCTTTTGTTTTCTCTTCTCTCCATATTCTCAAAATCTGGAAGTGCACCTCTAAAAGTCTTTAGAAAGCAGAGTGGCTATTTGGATAATCCTGAGTGGGGTCAATCGGTAGTCCACACGACAGTTTGACTTTTCAGACAGAATAAGTGCTGTCTTGAGATCATGTTACATTTCTGATTTTCAAAAAAATGAATTTTTTTTTCTCCACTAGTATTAATAAATGAAACTAGTCACTTCATTTATTTCTAAATATAGGATAGATCTGTAGTTTGGAGGCAGTAAAACCTAGAGACTGAGGCTATATTTAGAGATGCATGCATGCTAAGTCTGGAGAAGGCAATGGCACCCTACTCCAGTACTCTTGCCTGGAAAATCCCATGGATGGAGGAGCCTGGTGGGCTGCAGTCCATGGGGTCCCTAAGAGTCGGACACGACTGAGCGACTTCACTTTCACTTTTCACTTTCATGCACTGGAGAAGGAAATGGCAACCCACTCCAGTGTTCTTGCCTGGAGAATCCCAGGGATGGGGGAGCCTGGTGGGCTGCCATCTATGGGTTTGGACAGAGTTGGACACAACTGAAGTGACTTAGCGGCAGCAGCAGCAGCATGCTAAGTCCACAGCATGCTACTGTCTACAGCACCCTGTGGACAGTAGCTTGTCAGGATCCTCTGTCCATGGGATTCTCTAGACAAGAAATGCTAAAATGGGTTGAGTCTCTTATGTCTCCCGCATCAGCAGGCAGGTTCTTTACTACTAGTGCCACCTGGAAAGTGAAAGTTGCTCAGTTGTGACCAACTCTTTGTGACCCCATGGACTATACAGTGCATGGAATTCTCCAGGTCAGAATACTGGGGTGGGTAGCTGTTTCCTTCTCCAGGGGCTCTTCCCAACCCAGGGGTAAAACCCAGGCCTCCCACGTTGCAGGTCCATTCTTTAGCGGCTAAGCCACCAGGGAAGCCCAAGAATACAGGAGTGGGTAGCCTATCCCTTCTCCAGCAGATCTGCCTGACCCAGGAATTGAATCGGGGTTTCCTGCATTCCAGAAGGATTCTTTACCAACTGAGCTACCAGGGTAGCCTAACGCCACCTGGAAGGCCCTCTGTTTAGAGATAGATGTACATTCATATCCTGATATGCCAATTAATTTTCGTGTGGCCTTGGACAAGTTACTTATTTCTTCGATGGTTCATTTTTTCCTTATCTGTTAAATGAGAAGGACATGTTTCTCAGAGCTTTGGTTATGGGAAATGCTCCATGTTGAAATCGTTATTGAGGTAAAATGGAAATTTGAAAAGAATTTCTGGCTAGGTCTTTGGTGTCCTCCACTCATTTTCACTGCTAGTTTCTGATTCTGCTCATGATGCAGGGAGCATATTATAATCACCAACAGCACTTCTTTATACCCTGTTCCATAAGAAGGTAATCTTCTATGCCCTAGATTATAAGTTCTATGAGAAGTTACTCTAAGAGCAAACTCCCAGGGGAGCTTGGGCTGCATACCTAGCTCTTGGCATAATGTATGTACCTCAAAGACAATAAATATATGTTGAACAACAACAACAAAAAATAAGTGAATGAAGTAAGTCACATGTTAGGAAATTGGGTAATTTCTCCTGTTCACCCAACAGTATGTGGGGAGAAGTCCAGTTTGGATGGATCTGGGAGAGCAGATTATTCCCTCTGCTGTGAAAAGATGCAGTGAATATAAACAGGAAAAATGAAAGGCTTCCATCTGCTCACCTGATGCCATGGTCATCCTGTGTACTGAGGCTCCTATTCATGTGCTGTCTTTGGAAGGTATTTTAGAGTCACTTCTAAATTACTTTTAGATTTCAAGTCATGAAATACCAGCAATTGACCTATGATAAAAATTTCATATGAAATGTTTCAAACATATTAGAAATTCTATAAATAATGGTAACAGATACATGTGTAGATACATGTTAGTATTTTGTTAAATTTGCTTCAAATCATTTTAGGTTTTTAAAGTCTGTAAGGTCTGATAATTCTGTACCAGAGCATCTCCTGTTTCATTTCTATTATATTTTATTTGTGCCTTTACTTTTACTTGATTAACCTTATTTGAGTTTTTTAAAATGTTTGTTTCAAAAAATGAGCTTTACTTTTGTTATCAATGCCTACTTTCTTTTACTTAAAAAGTTCTCCTTTGTTCTTTTCATAACTCACTGAGCTAAAATTTAACTTGAAAAAGTGAAAAAAGTGAAAAGTGTTAGTCACTAAGTTGTGTTGGACTCTTTGCAACCCCATGGACTGTAGCCCACCAGGCTTCTCTGTCCGTGGAATTCTCCAGGCAAGAATACTGGAGTGAGTTGCCATTACCCTCTCCAGGGGAATCTTCCTGACCCAGAGATGGAATGCAGGTCCCCTGTATTGCAGGCTGATTCTTTACCATCTGAGCCCTTCAGGGAAACCCAAAATATAACTTACTAATTATCAGTCTTTCTTTTCTATAAGCATCTAAGGATGATAAAAGCAGCTTCCTAAAAGTTCTGATTCATACATTTTTCATTGCCTATAAATATGTATATCTTGTTATACTATGACTCATAAATTATATGAAATTTTATAAATGATTTTTAAATTGTTTAAAATTTTTACATGTAACATTTAAAAATTTTCCAAACACATCTTTCACTGTTGGTTTAATTTTTTAATGGTATATGCAATGTAAAATATACTAACTCTGAAAGTTGGTCTGGTTATTTAAAAGAAATAGAAAGTTGGTAATTTTGATTTAAAAAAAAATAGACTGCAATTCATAGACCCAGGAAAAACCTTAGAGACCACCAAATTCAACTCCGTCCTTCATTTTACAGGAAAACACCCCCAAAATGGGAAGTGACAATCATGTGCTCATAGAAATATTGCTGGAAAGAATTGTTTTTTTTTCAGATTTAGTGTCATGTTTTGACAGAAACAATCCTTCAATATTAGTTTTCCTCCCCAAAGGACTTTGTTTGAGAAGTTTGTCCTTAGTAAGCCAACCCTTGTTTGTACCTTTAAATTAATCTTGGGCTAATTCAAAATCATCCAGGGAGGAATAGAAATGACCACTGAATGCTAGTGTCGAGTTCTTGAACACAGATTTTAAGGTTCAAGGTATAAGAGGAGAAAGAGATGCTGCAGTGCAGCCTTCCTTTGGCAGCTAGACATTTTCCCTGTTTATCCTTCCTTTTTTTTTTTTAAAGAGCAAATGGATGGGTGACAGAATCAAAGTGAAATTAAAGGAGATAGTGGAAAGACAATGTCTTTTTTCTTTACCTCAAACCCTCATATAGTTACATTTTATTAGATTTAAAAAAAGGACGAGAAGAAAGAAACAAAAATGTTATTCTTTTCAGATGAAGCAAAAATCTTTTTCCTCCTTCACTTTAGGGATATGCTGTCATTTTTTAGAACTGTCTTCTAGGCAATTACATTTCTTCCCCAATGATATTCAAACATCAGCTATAGAATAAGATTTTACATAATACACATATCTTGTACTAAAGAATTCATATAGAGCAATATATTTAAGCATCTATTATTTGTTAAAATACAATAATGCAGTAGTTTCCTGAAAAGAGTTATAATTTCATGAGTTTGTAATTATTTAGTCACTGTATGTGCTTCGCATTGATTTTCCATCCTTTCAATTTAGAACTGCATCCCAGAGAGCCTGCCAAGTACCCTTTCTGCTTTACCGTGATTTTTTGCTGAGGAGCATTTTGTGGGAACCTAAAATGTTTTCATAGTCTTCTCAGACATTGTTGTATCAGTGTGTCTGTAAATGATTACCTGACAGCTGAAAACTAATTTCTCTTGCCTATTCTCTGGTTAAAAATAAGCAATTTGGAAGCTCTGCTTGACTTAATAAAAGACCTGAAGGTCAGGTTTACTGTGCTGTGCTTAGTCACTCAGTCGTGTCTGACTCTTTGTGACCCCATGGACTGTAGCCACCAGGCTCCTCTGTCCATGGGTTTCTCCAGGCAAGAATGATGGAGTGGGTTTGCCATGTCCTCCTCCAGGGGATCTTCCCAACCCAGGTGTCAAACTTGAGTCTCCCCCATTGTGGGCAGATTCTTTACTGTCTGAGCCATCAGGGAAGCCCAGGAATACAGGAGTGGGTAGCCCATCTCTTCTCTAGGGGATCTTCCTGACCCAGGAATCGAATCAGGGTCTCTGCATCATAGGCGGATTCTTTACCAGCTGAATTTCCAGGTTTACTCTATATTTGTGTAAAAAGGTGGTGAGTATTGTTTAATAAAGCTATGGGAAAGTAGAATGTCTGGCTAGAGGTAATTAAGATATGGGTTAATTTTTTTAGATGAGGGCTGCTGTAGACACTTGCATTTTATTTCACTGAGCCAGGCTTCTTAGAAGCAAAATTTCTGGATTATGAATAAAAAATTCACGTAGTTACTTAAAAAGAAATGTGAATTTGTACTGTGTTGAATAATGTCCCCACAAAAGTCATATCCCCTGGTACCTGTGAATGTAATATTCTTTGCAGACAGGGTCTTTTCAGATGTGTTCAAGTTAAGAGGAGGACCCTAATCCATGACTCGTATCTGTATAAGAGGGAAGTTTAAACATAGAGACACAGGAAGAATGCCATGTGAAGATGGCGGCAGAGATTAGAGGATGCAGCTCCAAGCCAAGGAACAATGGAAACTTGTTGGCAACCATTGGAGTTTAGGAAGAAGTAAGGAAGGATTTTTCTCTAGAGAGTATGACTCTGCCAATACCTTGATTTCAGATTCTCATCTGCAGTTCTGTGAGAGAATAAAGTGTTTTTGTTTTAAGCCACCCAGGTTTTACTAATTTGATATGGAGGTCTTAATGTAAAAATAATTGGAGTATGTGTTATAAGTGCCTGAGCCTGCATATGAGAGGAGAGGGAGTATGTCTTTAACTTTGAAAAATAGATTGCATCTCAAAAGACTTTAACAATTTATTATTTAGGATACTTGGGAGCTTTAACTCCTGGGAACCTATCCCTGTTTTCATGTTTTGTTTTCAACAGCCAACATTACCCAAGGGAAAACAGTATAAGGAAAGATTCCTACACAACAATAAAAATAGACTTTAAGTTCACTAAGTCTGTAAATTTTTTTAACTCGAGAACGCTATGGTCCCTATTTTCTGTGGTCTTCACCATTTTCCAATAAGAAGCTCTTTTCTTTATTACTTTTATTTATTAATATATCCATTGGCTTTCTATTTCTCTCTTTTCTCCTTTCTTGTGGAAACATTTGCTACAATATTTAAGAATGTTTGCTGCAACAATATTCTTATGTATCTTTCCTCTTCAGCAGGAACCATGCATTTTTTAAACACTTTATTTTTAACTGAAGGATAATTGCTTTACAATATTGTGTTGATTTCTGCTATACATTAACATGAATCAGCCATAGATACATGCATCTTTTAAATACAGTTCTCTTTCTGTCAGCTAGATTTGTCTCCTTTTAGTTTTTAAAATGTTTTTTGGTTGATGCTTAATCTGCAAGATCCTAGTGCTTATCAGTGAGTATTAAAGCAGTGCAGAGATTTTTTTAAGGATGACTTAGCTTTAGATTTTGAATAGGCTGATAATTTGGATACAGCTCAAACACTTGTACCCTGGAATGGAATGGCAAACACAAATGTCCAAAGATACCAACCAGTGACATAAATGAGAGACAGGCTAGCTATAATAAGATGAACAATGTGTGTCTTATTCATTTGTAGCTAATTTGTATCCTATGGGAAAATGGGAATGTGGGAATGGAGACTCCTTGTTAACAAACCTCCTAATTTTAGGGGAAAATGGAAATCCAAGTTTCAACAACTGAGCGTCTGAGATTTTATTCTACTTACAAATCAACAAGTTAGGCTGTTGCAGTTTCATCTATGCTGGCAGAAGACAAGAGATCCTGGGTCAGAGAGGAGCTTTGTTACTCATGGCAATAGAAGCAGCCAAAACACCAACATTTTCTTATACTTGTATCCTGAGCCTCGATCCCTAGAGGGTGACAGAGGAAAAGGGCCAGGTGACACCTGCACACACAGTGTGTTGTGTTCCTAGAGAAATTCTGAATTTAAAAAACCTGAATCTTTTATCATAGGAAGTAAACATGCTTGCTCTTTGCTCTAGAAAGAGACATCTCTCTATCTTCAAAGGCTTTCCACTATGCAAACATCCTTGAAAGGGTTGTCCAGGACAATCTGGGGCAATGAAGAGTCCTAGGTTATTATTAATATTATAGCAAAGTGCTATTGAGTAACCTTTCAAAAATTATTTCCACGGGTTATATTAAAAATTGTGTTTTAGTCATTTAAATTAACCCTGTTTGTATAAAGGTGTTCCCCTGGAGAAGGGATAGGCTACCCACTCAATTATTCTTGGGCTTTCCTGGTGGCTCAGACAGTAAACAATCTGCCTGCAATGTAGGAGACATGGGTTTGATCCTTGGGGTGGGAAGATCCCTTGGAGGAGGGCATGGCAACCCACTCCTTTATTCTTGCCTGGAGAATCCCCATGGATAGAGGAGCCTGGTGGGCTACAGTCCATGGGGTCCCTGAGAGTCAGACAAGACTGAGCAACTAAGCCCAGCACAGAGCATATAAGGATAGTTTAAAAAAGAAGTATTTTGAAATCTACAGTGAGAGTAGAGTCGAGTCTAGGAAGTATTCATTCATACTCTTGATCCTGGACTTTTATATCCCAGGTGGCTCAGTGGTAAAGAATCCACCCCACCTGAAAAAGCAGAAGATGCAAGAGATACACATTCAATCCCTGAGTTGGGAACATCCCCTGGAGTAGGAAATGGCAACCCCTCCAGTATTCTTGCCTGGAAAACTCCACGGACAGAGAAGCCTGGTGAGCTATAGTCCATAGGGTTGAAAAGAGTCAGACATGACTGAGTACACACACACATACTAATAAAACAAATTTTGGATCAGTATGGGGTCGCCAATTTTTTTATTTTGCCATATATGGAAACAGTGCCTTCAGAATACCTAAATCATATTTACCATTGCTACCAGTTCAAAAAGAATCTATATAACAACTAATGCAATATGGTAACCTGGACTGGATCCTGAAACAGAAAGAGGAAATTAATGGAAACACTAGTGAAATATAAATGTTCAGAACCTCATAATCAATAACATACCATGTCAGTCTTTTAGTTTTTGACAAATGTTCTCAGGTGATGTCAGGTGATAACAATAGGAGAAATCGAATGATAGATACGCAAGAATTTTCTGTACCATCTTTGGAACTTTTCTGTGAATCTAAAATTATTTCAAAATAAAAAGGCTATTAAAATTAAAAATGGATAATCTTTATAATCAAAGAGAAGACAAGAACAAACCTCAGAACAAAGGACAGTCATATGAAAATTACTTTTAACTTTATGAAAAATTGACTGAATTGCCCTTTTTCTTGTTTTGGCATGAATCGGTAAAGATTTTGGCATGCGATAGTGTGGCTCCATGGATTATCAACCATGTGTTAGCGTTATTTAATTTTAATTTACTGTAAAATGAGATGAGATTGTTTTTCTCTGTTTCCCTTAGGGAACCTATGGAATCAGATATCCTTACACTTTGTAACTGAACAGATGTTTAACCTATGTCCCTTTTATGAATCCAGTCTGAGTTTATATAATCCCAGGTTATACATTTTAATCAGGATAAGTTGCTGGATCCTCTCCAAAGTAAAATTTAGCTTTTCTAGGAATTTCCTTGATCCTAATGACCCTAGGGAGACTCGGAATTTTCCTGACTTTAAAATGTCATTTCTCACTATTGAGAGGGAGAGGCAAGGTTGAGGGGAGGGCAGATTTATCATGTCAATGCCAATCAGCAGGAAATTGGGAAGAGGCTATTGTAAACAAGGACCTGGTGAAACAGGTTCCAGCCTTACAGCCACAAACAAAAGTCTGGTCAGTGCACATGCCTGGGAGAAATTTAGGGTGCAGTCGAGTTCATGAGCGAGTCTTCAGTTCCTGCAAAGGGGAATAGGCTAGACCATAACTTCTCAGCCTGTTGGAATCATCTGGGCAGTTTAAAAAAAAAATGCTCAAGTTTCTTCCCTAGAGGTCCTGATATAAATGGCATGGAGTGAGGTTTGATCTTTTAAAGAAAGCTTCCCTTGTGCCAGTAATATGACACTAATGTGAACCCAGGGTGGTGAACTTCTAGTGTGAGCAAGGATCTCACTTATGCAGGAGGCTGTCTGATCTGCAGGGCAGAAGCCTGTCCTGGACCTGGTGCCCACCAAGGGGGAGAGAGAGCTGTGACTCAGGGAGGACAGCAGTATCACAAGGAGTACAGGCTGGTGTTTTGGTCTGGAAATGTCCACACTAACCTGTCCCTTTTAAATTGACTAAACTCATACAAATGACAGAATGATCTCTTCATTTCCAAGGCAAACCACTCAGTATCATGGTAATGCAAGCCTATGCCCCTGAAGAAGCTGAAGTTGAACAGTTCTATGAAGACGTACAAAACCTTCAAGAACTAACACCCCAAAAAGATGTCTTTTTCAATACAGGGGATTGGAATGCAAAAGTAGGAAGTCAGGAAACACCTGGAGTAACAGGCAAATTTGGCCTTGGAGTACAATATGAAGCAAGGCAAAGGATAATAGAGTTCTGCCAAGAGAACGCACTGGTCATAGCAAACACCCTCTTCCAACAACACAAGAGAAGACTCTACACGTGGACATCACCAGATGGTCAACACTGAAATCAGATTGATTCTATTCTTTGCAGCCAAAGATGGAGAAACTCTATACAGTAAGCAAAAACAAAACCAGGAGCTGACTGTGGCTCAGATCATGAATTCTTTATTGCCAAATTCAGACTGAAATTGAAGAAAGTAGGGAAAACCACCAGATCATTCAGGTATGACCTAAATCAAATCCCTTATGATTATACAGTGGAAGTGAGAAATACATTTAAGGGACTAGATCTGACAGACAGAATGCCTGATGAACTATGGATGGAGGTTCGTGACATTGTACAGGAGACAGGGATTAAGACCATCCCCATGGAAATGAAATGCAAGAAAGCAAAATGGCTGTGTGAGGAGGCCTTACAAATAGCTGTGAAAAGAAGAGAAGCGAAGAGTAAAGGAGAAAAGGAAAGATATTCTGATCTGGATGCAGCGTTCCAAAGCATAGCAAAGAGAGATAAGAAAGCCTTCCTCAGTGATCATTGCAAAGAAATAGAGGAAAACAACAGAATGGGAAGGACTAGAAATCTCTTCAAGAAAATTAGAGATACCAAGGGAACATTTCATGCAAAGATGGCCTCGATAAAGAACAGAAATGGTAGGGACCTAACAGAAGCAGAAGATATTAAGAAGAGGTGGCAAGAATACACAGAAGAACTGTACAAAAAATACCTTCACGACCCAAATAATCAAAATGGTGTGATCACTCACCTAGAGCCAGATATCCTGGAATGTGAAGTGGGCCTTAGGAAGCATCGCTACAAACAAAGCTATTGGTGGTGATGGAATTCCAGTTAACCTATTTCAAATCCTGAAAGACGATGCTGTGAAAGTGCACTCAATATGCAGGCAAATTTGGAAAACTCAGCAGTGGCCACAGGACTGGAAAAGCTCAGTTTTCATTCCAATCCCAAAGAAAGGCAATGCCAAAAATGCTTAAACTACCGCACAATTGCACTCATCTCACATGCTAGTAAAGTAAGGCTTAAAACTCTCCGAGCCAGGCTTCAGCAATACACGAACTGTGAACTTCAAGCTGGTTTTAAAAAAGGCAGAGGAACCAGAGATCAAATTGCCAACATTTGCTAGATCATTGAAAACACAAAAGAGTTCCAGAAAAACATCTATTTCTGCTTCATTGACTATGTCAAAGCCTTTGACTGTGTGGATCACAATAAACAATGGAAAATTCTTTTAAGAGCTGTGAAGACCAGACCGCCTGCCCTGCCTCTTGAGAAATCTGTATGTGGGTCAGAAAGCAATAGTTAAAACTGGACATTGAACAATAGACTGGTTCCAAGTAGGAAAAGGAGTATGTCAAGGCTGTATATTGTCACCCTACTTATTTAACTTCTATGCAGAGTATATCATGAGAAACGCTGAGCTGGAAGAAGCACAAGCTGGAATTAAAATTGCCGGGAGAAATATCAATAACCTCAGATATGCAGATGACAGCACCTTATGGCAGAAAGTGAAGAGGAACTAAAGAGTCTCTTGATGAAAGTGAAAGAGGAGAGTGAAAAAGTTGGCTTAAAGCTCAATGTTCAGAAAACTAAGATCATGGCATCTGGTCCCATTACTTCATGGCAAATAGATGTGGAAACTGTCTGATTTTATTTTTCTGGACTCCAAAATCACTGCAGATGGTGATTGCAGCCATGAAATTAAGAGACATTTACTCCTTGGAAAGAAAGTTATGACCAACCTAGATAGCATATGAAAAAGCAGAGACGTTACTTTGCCAACAAATGTTCATCAGGTCAAGGCTTTGTTTTTTCCAGTGGCCACGTATGGTTGTGAGAGTTGAATGGTGAAGAAAGCTGAGCACTGAAGAATTGATGCTTTAGACCTGTGGTGTTGGAGAAGACTCTTGAGAGTCCCTTGGACTACAAGAAGATCCAATCAGTCCATCCTAAAGGAGGTCAGTCCTGGGTGTTCATTGGAAGGACTGATATTGAAGCTGAAACTCCAGTACTTTGGCCACTTCATGCGAAGAGTTGACTCATTGGAAAAGATCTTAATGCTGGAAGGATTGGTGGCAGGAGAAGGGGACAACAGAGGATGAGATGGCTGGATGGCATCACCGACTCAATGGCGATGCGTTTGGGTAGACTCTGTGAGTTGGTGATGGACAGGGAGGCCTGGCGTGCTGTGATTCATGGGGTCACAAAGAGTCGGATACGACTTAGCGACTGAACTGAACTGAAACTCATACCGATTTGCCTGTGACTTTCACGAATACTGCACTAATGACCCACATCCTGGGAGACCCCTTACTTCCAGGCTAATGGGATGTTGATTTCTCTGTCCCTTTTAGTCCCGGTCAGTGCATCCTGTATGGTACCATCGTACCAGCACCTACAAAAAGTAGTTTTGCTCTTCCTGTCTGTAGATGGTAAAATTCTCACATCTTGTTTCTCCTTGCCCCCTCCATTTTGTTTCTGAAAGAAACAGCTGTTTGGGGAAGAGAAGAAATAGAAAAGAGCTATGGCTGTTTATGTTCTTAATGCTTCAGTTATCATAGAACCTGCTCAGGAACTAGTGTAAGATTTCACAGAGCTCAATAAATGAGGAATTTTATAATTCAGGGGCAGATGTAGTGAAAAACAGTTGTTTTCAAATTTTAGAGTGCACGGAAGTCACCTAAGAGCTTCTAGAGCCTCTGATTATGTCTGGGGAGAGGCTAGACAATCTGCATTTCTAACAAGCTGATGCTTTGGGGCTGGACATGACTCTTTGAGAACCACTAACATAAGGAGACTTGACTCTGTATCAGACATACGTGGGTGAGAAGGCTCACTCTCAATCTACATTTTCTCACATTCATCAGTCATCATGAAATAGTACATTTGTCACCAAGCAGAAGTCCCAGGATATGGCTGACACTTTGATTCTTCAGATGATGATTTGAAACATCTGTCTTTCTGCTACTTTCTATCTGAGGATGGTCTGGGAATACCAGACCACCTAACCTGCATCTTGAGAAATCTGTATGCAGGTCAGGAAGCAATAGTTAGAACTGGGCATGGAACAACAGACTGGTTCCAGATAGGAAATGGAGTACGTCAAGGCTGTATATTGTCACTCTGCTTATTTAACTTCTATGCAGAGTACATCATGAGAAATGCTGGGCTGGAAGAAGCACAAGCTGGAATCAAGATTGCCGGCAGAAATATCAATATCCTCAGATATGCAGACGATACCACCCTTATGGCAGAAAGTGAAGAAGAACTAAAGAGTCTCTTGATGAAAGTAAAAGAGGAGAGTGAAAAAGTTGGCGTAAAACTCAGCATTCAGAAAACTAAGATCATGGTATCCAGTCCCGTCTCTTCATGGCCAGTAGATGGGGAAGCTGGCTGGTTTGATCTCCTTGCGGTCTAAGGGACTCTTAAGTCTTCCCTAACACTACAGTTCAAAAGCATCAATTCTTTGGCACTCAGCTTTCTTTATAGTCCCACTCTGACATTCATACATGACTACTGGAAAATCCATAGCTTTGACCAGATGGACCTTTGTCAGCAAAGTCTCTGCTTTTTAATATGCTGTCTAGGTTGGTCATAGCTTTTCTTCCAGGGAGCAAGCGTCTTTTAATTTCATGACTGCACTGACCATCTGCAGTGATTTTGGAGCCTAAGAAAATATAGTCTGTCACTGTTTCATTGTTTCCCCATGTATTTGCCATGAAGTGATGGGACTGATATCATTATCTTTGTTTTTTGAATATTGACTTTTAAGCCAGCATTTTCACTCTCCTCTTTCACTTTCACAAGAGGCTCTTTCGTTCTTTTTCTGTTTCTGCCATAAGGGTGATATCATCTGTGTATCTGAGGTTATTGATATTTCTCCTGATTATTGATATTTCTTTCTTGATACCTGCTTATGCTTCATCCAGTACATCAGGGCTGTGTATTGTCACCCTGCTTACTTATCTTATATGCAGAGTACATCATGTGAAATGCAAGGCTGGATGGAGCACAAGAAAGTTTCACTTTATGAGGAGGAAATCTGAGAAGGCTTTTTGGGAAAGGTGATCCTAGTCCATCTTGGAGCTGATAAAGGTGTAATTTCCTATGGGCATCTGGATTGAGAGCAAATGACCACGGCCTTGTGGCTGTACTGGGATTTGTTTTCCTTACTGAGTTCTCAAAGTTTTATAACCCAGGCTGAGTAACTTTCTTTGCAGTATCATCTCAACCTATTTATAGTAAATTCTACTTTTCTTTTGAGATCTTTCTGTCTGCTTAATAAGAATGTGGTTTGTCTTTGAATTTTTCAAAGAAATGATTATTTTGACTTCCCTAGAATTAAATTTGCAATAAGCTTCCCCCCCCCAGGAAATAAGAACCAATATGACATGTGAACTAACATGTAGTTCATTTTTATTGAGGTAGATAATTTTTTGGCTACACCTATCTAATTATCTAAAAATAAACATCTGTACTGTTACCACTGTGTTATTACATCAAGTAGTATGAGGAAAGTTTCAAGGACAATGGATTTCTGGAACAAAAGAGATAGTAAGGAATAAAACCATGACTGGCAGTTGAATAAAGAGCTGAAGTCTATTGGGATGTGCTGGCTTTTTTCTTTTCTTGCAACAGCTGTCTTAGGTTATTATTTATATATGACCTACTTCCATAAAGCATCTGTTTTCTTGAGAAAGTCTTATGAAGATATGGAGAATGTTCATTATTGGTAAGATTTGAGTAAGTTGGCTTAAGAGTTAGTCTCTATTGAAATATATAATTTTTAATAAACTGTATTTTATTATCTTAAAATGCAAAGCATCTTTTAAAACAGATATGTATAAAGGAATACAATTATATTTCTCCTGTAAAATATCCACTAAAATTCTAAATGCACATATTCCTTGACCTTCCAGGCCACATCTGGTAGTCTAGCCTACATACATACTGACAGAAGTGCACCAAAAAATATATGAAAGGATGTTTGTTACAGTAGCCTGACCATCCAATTGTGCAGGTTTGTTTAAATGAGTTATGGCGCATGCCTATGATGGAATATTCTGCCATCACTGAAAGAATGAGTTTATGTCAAGGTTACCTTAAGAAAAAAACAAGCAAGTGGAAGAACAGTATGGGTAGTGTAGACTATATGTGCACTGAAAGCGTATATGTTTATTTATGCATATGTACAATTCCTTAAACATGCATAGATGATTCCTGATGTGGTATACAGAGTCTGTGGTACACAAAAAAGGGTAAAGTATTTACCTTTTAGGTGGCGGTTGCAGCCTGGACAGTGTGTAGGAAGGGGATATTGTTACTCTTTGTCATGTACTCCTGAATTCTTAGGATTTCTGCCATCAGCATTTATTATTTTAAAAACAGTGTATAAAATTACTTACATAAAAGCAAAAATCTATTAAATTTATTTATTTATTTTAATAATTTAACAATAGATTTATATAAATTATAGGAACCTTTAAATATTAATTCCTCTATTCTAGACTAAGAGATATTTCCAGGCATATTAAAGGAAAAAGAAATCTATTGTAGTTCTAAGTTAAAATAATTATTGATTTATAGCAAATAATTCCTGAAAAAATTGCAACAAATAATTAATTTCCACTGCTATTTGGAAAATTACAGATAATGCTGATTGAGAGCCTCAAGATTTGAATGATAATAGTCTAAATATAGGAGAGCCCCCCTGGTGTTTATGCTTTTCTTGAAGTGTCATGGAAATATTTGATAATGATTCAACCATATTGAGCTCTTCACTTCATTTGGTAGGTTTTTGTGCGATTGGATCATGATCATATGCTGTTTTTGGATTGACTCCTATTTTTCAGAACTAGTAAATTATTGAAAGCTTTTTTTTTTCTATTATCTACTCATCTCTTTAGCCCAGTATAATGAAGGATTGTTTCAAAACATAATTTGTCCTTTTTTATGATTTAATATAATATGTTTCCAAAGTTGGCATTTTAAAGAAAACTAGTAATTTATAAAACATGTTTTATATGCCTTTAACTCTGATATATTTTCCCCCCATATAATGACTTGTCAACTAACATTGTTCCCTCATCTGATACCATAATTTTGTGATTACCATTTATCTTTGTTTCTACTGTCTTTCTAGCTAGTTTTCACTGTGAGTGTTAGACCTCTGTGAGAGAAGATCTCATTGGTTTGTTTAGTCAGTATACAATTTAAAGAAATACTTTTAGGCAGAATTCTCTTTCCAGGTCACCCCATTGACTGTTGGCCTTTGTATCTGGCCAATCAGATGCTTGGCTTTCCAGGTGATGCAGTGGTCAAGAATCCCCCTGCCAATGCAGGAGATGCAGGTTCAGTTCGCGGATCAGGTAGATTCCCCAGGAGGAGGAAATGGCAACCCACTCCAGTGTTCTTGCCTGGAAAATTCCATGGACAGAGGAGCCTGGCAGGCTACAAAGAGTTGTAAAGAGTAGGACATGACTGAGCACACACATACAATCTAATGCTAAAGTTTTAATTTCTAGCCCAATCAGATGTGTCTAGGAAATCAAGGTCATTTGAAGCATAATAACCTCTCCTCCACTAATCTTGTGGATAGTTTACCAGTCCAAAAGCCCAACAGAGTGAATTTAAAATTCTGTTAAATTTACTCCCCAACTGCTACTCCAAAAATTAAAACGAAAACAAAAACAAACACAAGGCAAACAAACAAAACAAAAACAGCCTAGGAGAAGCTTGGATTTGCACTGCATAGCTCACAGGTTCTAAGTCCAACTCATAAGTTGGGAAAGGACATAGATGTTGCATTCACACATTCACACAAAGTTTGTACCCCTACTTGGCAACTTCCCAGGTAGACAACCTTGACTTTCAGAGACTGTGACCTCCTATGTGAAATAGAGGTGACAATATTTCTTTGTAGAAGTGATGGGAGGATAGGGAGATTGTGTGTGTAAAATAAGTAAGACAATAAGTGACACACAGTAGTTATAATAGTAGTTATTTATTGTGTGTGTACCAAGTGCCAAGCATTACTGTAAGCCCTTAATGCATGTCAGCTCTTTATTCCTCTGAACAGCCTTATGTGATTATTACACAGGGAGTCTCTGTGATTTGCTTGAGATTGTATGACTAGTAAGTGAAGGAGTTGATAGCTTGAGCTGTTAACATCTAAACCAACCCTTTCCTGGAAGTCGTGGCCTGACTTTGTTTCTGTCCATAAATCTATGGCCTTCTGCATTCCATCTGCTGTCAGAACCACACCTGAAGTACTTCCCCATCTTATCCTCCATCCAATCCAACCCAGTCCTCAGGTCATGATGCTCAGTGACTCCATGGGAATTTGGAGGTGTCAGGCCTCACACTGTGTGCCTTCCTGCCTGCCTTTGTCCCTCAGCAAAGCTGAACTTCACCCTATTCTTGGGATTTTCTCATGAGAAATAGGCTGCTTTCCCCAGAATTCCAGTGAAGATAATATCTTCACATTTGTTCCATTACTGTGTCTTCCTGTTCTCTCCTCTGCAGTTGTCAAGCAGTGTGTATTTTAAGTAGGGTTAGTCCTTAAGACAGATTGTGAAATAGGTAACATTTGCCCCTTTAAACCACCTATTCCTTTAGTCCTTATGTCACTATTTCACATCTCAGTGAGCCAGTTGAACTAGAAGCTTTCAGCTTCCGAGGAAATGAGAAATTAGTGGGGGAATGAGAACGGTTATTTAGACTGTGCTTCTCAAACTTTATTGTGTATATGAATCACCTATTGCTCCTCTGTGTCCTCAGTCACTCAGTTGTGTCCGATGTTTTGCGATTCCATGGACTGTAGCCTGCCAGGCTCCTCTGTCCATGGGATTCTCCAGGCAAGAATACTGAAGTGGGTTGCCATTTCTTTCTCCAGGGGATCTCCCTGATCCAGGGATTGAACCCACATCTCTTGGATCTCCTGCATTGGCAGGTGGATTCTTTACTCTTGTGCACTTTGTTAAAATGCTGATTCTGATCCACTGGGGTGGGGCCTCAGATTCTGCATTTCTGACACGCTTCTGTTGATGCCAGTGCTGCTGCTGTTTTCTAGACCACACGCTTAAGAAGCTAGCGTCTAAAGACTAGGGTACTACCTTGAGATTGCAGAGGCTCTACCCTGCTAACATTTCCAGTAATATTTAATCCAAAGAAATGAGTCTCTTGGTGAAGTTTAGTTAATGTGACTTGCTGGTAGAAGAAAATCTCAATTTTAGACCCTGCTCTGGACAGCCTACCAGTAAAGACATTCCTGATTAGAGAAAAAAATATCATAAAATTATCAAGTTTTGATATAAACACTATGAAAGAGGGCATTTTCCTCTGTTAATTTAATTTAGTAACTCTCAGATGATTTGTATTCATTTTGCTTAATTTTGAGAAAATTGTCATTTTGCTGCTACTCAATGTTGAGTGAGCTTTCCAGGTGGCACTAACAGGAAAGAACCTGCCTCTCGATGCAAGAAACATAACAGACATGGGTTCAATCCCTGAGTCTGGAAGACCTCTTGGAGGTGGGCATGGCAACCCACTCCAGTGTTCTTGCTTGGAGAATCCCTTGGACAGAGGAGCCTGGCGGGCTACAAGTCCATAAGGCTGCAAAGAGTCAGACACGATTGAAGTGACTTAACACGCATGCATGCAAGGTTGAATCCCTCAGGGGGACTCAACTAGGGAAATAGCTCACTGAACTTTTCCTGGTGCTGGGGGTCACATATGCATTTCAGTATGTGTTTCTTTGTTCCATCTCTCATCACCTACATAAAAGGAAATTCAAGTCAACTTTTATTTCCTTATCTTTTGATTTGGAGTCAGCTCACTGGGAGTGCTTATGAATAATTCTATTAGAAATGGTTTGATAATACTAATCTGGATAATGAAACTTTGTACTGAGCTTTGCACATGAAGGTGCAGTGTGGGCAGAAGACTGTGAAATGCTGCGGCTGATACTCTTTGTGATGGCAAAGGTTTATGTTCTCTGTTTCTGCTTTCAGGGAGGAGAGCACTGTTACTACCAGGGCCACATCCGAGGAAATCCTGCCTCATTTGTGGCATTGTCGACATGCCATGGACTTCAGTAAGTGTCCCCAAAGTTTTTGTATTATCCATTTTTTCCCCCAGTGATTTACTTTATTTTTAATGCACTGTGGTTGAAATCTCTGTTTTATGTCAAGAGCTATTAATAGTTTTAAAACAGTAATGGATCACAACTTTTTTTCCTCTGTGGTTTGTAAACCAAGCAGATTGTTAAATTAGAGTTGCAGAAGCCAGAGGTGCTAATGATTATAATATGCTTCCTTAGTGATGTTTAAAACATTTTTCTAGTTTTATCCAGATGGAGATAGGAATGTTTTGCGTAACTTTAGTTTCTGTTTCTGTGGGCATTTAGCCCCTTCGCACCAATTCTTTCCTTCCTCTTCCTTGATGTTCATTTTTACATATGTATGGAATAATAGAAATTCCAAGACAGGGAACTCCTGACTCCTTGCACAGAAACAAAGGGTGACCATAGGAGCTCATGTATTTTAGCCCTTTATTCAGCCAGAATCCCACCTAACCTACAGCAAACTCATGGGAAGGTCCATTTGTTCTCAGAAATTTCTATGGAATGGACTTCATCCTTCCTCAGGGTCTTACTTCCTTTCTCATAACCTTCACTATCAAAGTGTGTTTGCTGGTGTTTAACATGGGAATATATCAGCTTCCTCCATCCTGTCCATGATGGTGATACTCAGGTGGCTGTCTATCTCTTTCTTGTCTTGAGACCCCTTATAAAGCTACTTTGTCTTTACCCACTGGGTCAGTTGGGAAGCTCACAGTCTTGACATACTTCTTTCCCAGTTTTGAACCAGTCTGTTGTTCCATGTCAGATTCTAACTGTTGCTTCTTGACTCCCATACAGATTTCTCAGGAGACAGGCAAGGTGGTCTAGTACTCTCATCTCTTTAAAAATTTTCCACAGATTGTTGTGATCCACACAGTCAAAGGCTTTAGTATAGTCAATGAAGCAGAAGTAGATGTTTTTTCTGGAATTCTCTTGCTTTCTCTGTGATCCATCCATTGTTGACAATTTGATCTCTGATTCCTCTGCTTCTTCAAAACCTATCTTGTACGTCTGGTAGGTCTTGATTCGTGCACTGCTGAAACCTAGCTTGAAGGATTTTGTGCATAACCTTGCCAGCATGTAAAATGAGCACAATTGTATGGTAGTTTGAGCATTCCTTGGCATTGTCCTTGAGGACTGAAATGAAAACTGACCTTTTCCAGTCCTAAGGTCAATGCAGATTTTCCCAAATTTACTGACATATTGAGTGTAGCACTTTAACAGCATCATCTCCTATGATTTGAAAGAGCTCAGCTGGAATTCTGTCCCTCTACTCACTTTGTTCATAGTAATGCTTCCTAAAGCCCACTTGACTTCACACTCCAGGATGTCTGGCTCTGGGTGAGTGATCACACCACTGTGGTTATCCAGGTCTTTGAGACCTATTCTGTACAGTTCTGTGTATTCTTGCCACCTCTTCTTAATATTTTCTACTTCTGTTAAGTCCTTACTGTTTCTGCCTCTTATCATGCCCATCCTTGCATGAAATATTCCCTTCATATCTCTCTTAAAGATACCTCTAGTCTTTCCCATTGTATTGTTTTCCTCTATTTCTTTGCACTGTTTATTTAAGAAGGCCTTCCTATCTCTCCTTGCTATTCTCTGAAACTCTGCACTCAGATGGGTATATCTTTCACTTTCTGCCTTGTCTTTCACTCCTTTTCTCAGCTATTTCTAAAGCCTTCTTAGACAACCACTTTGCCTTCTTTCATTCCTTTTACTTTGGAATGGTTTTGGTTTCTGTCTCCTGTACAGTATATCAAACTTTCGTACATGGTTCTTCAGGCCCTCTGTCACCCAGACATAATCCCTTGATCTCTTTGTCATTTCTGCTGTATAATCATAAAAGATTTGATTTAGGTCATGCCTGAGTGCCTAGGATTTCTCCTACTTCCTTCATTGTAAGCCTGAGTTTTGCAATAAGGAGTTCATGATCTAAGTTCAGCATTCTAGTTAGTCTAAATCATCTCAACTTTTTTCTGCTACTTTTTGGGGCAGGAACCAACCACACTTCACTTTTGTGAAATTCTTGTTTGGAATCTTTAAAAGACTTCCTGTCTGTTACCAAGTTAGAAACATGGGTGTTTTCCTCTAACAAACAGTTATGGAGCATCTGCTGTGTGCCATACTTGGAATATTAAGATTAGAATGTGAGCCCTGTCCCCAAGAGCTTCCAGTCTAATGGGGAAGCTAAACCTAGCCCAGCTTCGTGCTATGGAATGTGGTAGGTATATTTGTTTTGAATGAGAGAAAAAAAGAAAAAACTGAGAAAAATGCAGGTTGAGAGTGGTCACTGAAAAGTGAGGTCATCCTTAAGGGTTCCAGAGAGTCGTTACCTGAAGAAGATGGAGTGGGCCCTGGAACAGGCTTTCAAGGGATCTTCCAGGAGACGGGTTCAACTGCCACGTCTTCCAAGAAACTGAGAAAAGAGACATAATGGGAAAGGCTGGGAAATCTGGCCAGTCTACCTTGGTTGTGCTTCTGGCTAGGCTCTGGCACTAGGTACTTGAGAGGCAGGAAGACGATAACACAGGGTTCAGACAAATAACCAGAGAAAAGAGGTCAATGCCTGAGAGCAAGACAGTAAGTTCGCTTACTATTTGTTCTAAAAGGTGATTTTTACTAATTTTAAATAAATCCTTTGAATAATGAGACATTTTTACAAACATGGGACCTGTACCTAATATGTGAGAATCTGGAAACCAACATTGATGTACCCTCCAGCAATAATATTGTTATCTCTGATCCCAAAGCGAGCGCAGCTGTCAGCCAGGAATAGTACACTGCGTCTGCCGACTCTTGTGACAGCAGCTGTCTGCTGCAGGCTTTTCCCTTCCCCTCTCTTCCTCTTAACATCTCAGTCCAAAGTCACAGTTTAGGCATCTTGCCCAGTTCGTGTTCCAGTATGGCCCCCACCCCCCAACCATTTTCCAAGTGGATATAACATCGTAAGAGCAGAGAAAAGGTATTACTGCCTTCTAGAAACTCTAATAGACCCGAGACCCTCACACCAACAGCTACTAATCCTATGCAGTCCTTTGAAAGAGGATGGAAAGGGAACTTGAAGGACATTTTAGTGACTAACTGAGGTGTTTTAACTAAATAAACTTTACTTCTCCCTTTAGAAAATTTTTCACTTAAGACTAAACAGACAGAAAGCCGCTGTGTGTAGGAACATTGTCAGATTTGTGGATAAGTGTGCTTTGGTGTATGTAGACTTTTATAAGCACGTTAAATAAATTCCCTGTTTGTTCCTTTATTACTTCTCATCTTGATTTTACCTTATGAACAAACATTGCTGACAGAAATATTTGGGGGTGCTATTTCTAAATAGTAAATAATTTATGCTGTCTCATTTGTACTGATTCAATGTGAGATATTTTATTTCATCCATGACTCATCTTCTATAAATTGCCAAATGCATGTTGCAAGTTTTCATTTTCTTGATTTACAGAATTCCATTAAACAGCATAATGGGTAAAATAATCAAACTTGTATCTTTTCCATAAAGAACCTGCAGGTACATATTATTTTCAAATTTGAAGACCTAATAGTCAGTATTTTGGTCCTGCTATGTTTGATGTTTTGACGAAATCCTGTAACTATGGGAACATTAAGGAATGGAATCAACTGTAAATTTATTGCCCACTTGTGGCAGTTTGTAAGAATGACTATTTCCCTTCAAAATCTTGTTTTGGTGGCAACTTTTTAAAATTTTACCTTTCTCAACTGGCCAGTAATGACTTGGTCCTAGCTGTAGATTTTTATAAGTTATAAACTGTGTGATGGATTCAGTATACTTCCTGGAATTTATAAAAAAAATCTACCAGAAAGGTTTCAGTCCTCAAACAAAACAAATGAAACATACCTGCTTTTTAATTGTTAAAGATTTGAAGATATTTTTTTTATTTTAGTATTTCCTTTTTTTTAAATTTTCTTTACTTTATTGTGTTGGTTTTGCCATACATTGACATGAATCCGCCGTGGGTATACATACATATGTTCCCCCTCCAGAAATTTGAAGATATTTTTAATTAAACATGGCTTATTTTCATTTATGGAACCAGAATCATATATGTATGATTCTAAAACTGTATATGTATGGTGTTAGAATCTGCTTTGTATATACTGTGTATCAAGATGTTTGAGTTCAATAAAAAGTGACTAATTTTTGCATTGGATACTAACCTAATTCAAGAGGAAACAACCCCTGATACTGTTTAAACTAAGCCATCTGCTTCCTACTTAATCAGTGTAGTTGTGTGAACTTTGGCAAAGGGTGATCGTTTTGTACAGTTTTCTGGATGGATCTGACCAGTATCAGCAGAATATTCACTACCATATTTGCCTACTGTTTTGAAAAGCTTCTCCCCACTGATTCCTTAGGCGTATATTGTCAGTGATATCTGACAAACTACATCTGTTTATCTTTAAATTCCAAATGCAGTGTCACTGAAATTCAGAAAGTGCACTTTGGGTCAAAAACATTACAGATGTGTAAAGGGCAGTTCTAAGGATATATGAAAGTTGAGGACATGTGGAAGATGTTACTGCAAGAATGAAGGAATTTGGATAGAGACAGAGCTGGAGGCTGTTATAATTATAGCTCAGGAAAACCAGCAGATTTCACTAAGTGATCAATGAAAGACACATTCTGTTCTGTGGTTAGCAACTTGGGCTTCAATGCAGTCGTTTCTACCTAACACTGATAAATGACTGCAGAAGATCACAACTTTACTCTTCTCAGATGCCTGAGTGGTAAAGACAAGTTCCTTCAGTGTCAGGAGGAAACTGATATTAATAGAAAGACCACATTCCTCTAAAAGGAAGGGCTATCAGGATCCCTCTGAGTGGGAGTTGAGAACATGTGTAGCTTAGGATGCCCCTGGAGAATATCAGTTGGCTGATAGTCATCTCTAGCCAAGGAGGTCCAAAATTGAACTCTGGATTTGCGCCCTGCATCTTGCTTCCTCGTGCCCATCCTATTTTGCTTTTCCTGCAGCCCTTTCCATCTTATTAAATGGATCTTATGAAACATCATTTTTCCAGTTGCTCACGCCAAAACCTTGGAGTCTGCACTGACTCTTCTCTTCCTTGCAAACTCCATTTTAAATCCATTAACTAGTCCTACTGATTCTACTTTGGAAATATATTCAGAATTTGATGAGTTCTCACCACCCTCACCATTACCTCCCTGGTGTATGAATGAAGGTGTGTGGCCAATTGCATTGGCTGGGTCAACTACTTGTCAGACACTTGTTTCGTGGGCTTCAGTTTCTGTAACTTGTGAAATCTGGGAAGTCATTGTCAGTTCAGTTCAGTTCAGTCACTCAGTCGTGTCTGATTCCTTGTGACCCCATGAACCACAGCATGCCAGGCCTCCCTGTCCATCACCAACTCCTGGAGTCCACCCAAACCCATGTCCATCGAGTCAGTATTATCATCCAACCATCTCATCCTCTGTCATCCCCTGCTTCTCCTGCCCTCAATCATTCCCAGCATCAGGGTCTTTTCCAATGAGTCAGTTCTTCCCACCAGGTGGCAAAATTATTGGAGTTTCAGCTTCAACATCAGTCCTTTCAGTGAACACTCAGGACTGATCTCCTTTAGGATGGACTGGTTGGATCTCCTTGCAGTCCAAGGGAATCTTAAGAGTTTCCTCGAACACCACGGGTCTAAAGTATCAATTTTTCTGTGCTCAGCTTTCTTTATAGTCCAACTCTCACATCCATACATGACCACTGGGAAAACCACAGCTTTGACTAGATGGATCTTTGTTGACAAAGTAATGTCTCTGCTTTTTAATATGCTGCCTAGTTTGGTCATAACTTTCCTTCCAAGGAGTAAGCGTCTTTTAATTTCATGGCTGCAGTCACCATCTGCAGTGATTTTGGAGTCCAGAAAAATAAAGTCAACCACTTTATCCACATCTATTTGCCATGAAGTAATGGGACCAGATGCCATGATCTTAGTTTTCTGAATGTGGGGCTTTAAGCCAACTTTTTCATTCTCCTCTTTCACTTTCATCAAGAGACTTTTTAGTTCCTCTTCACTTTCTGCCATAAGGGTAGTGTCATCTGCATATCTGAGGTTATTGATACTTCTCCTGGCAATCTTAATTCCAGCTTGTGCTTCTTCCTGCCCAGCATTTCTCATGATGTACTCTGCCTATAAGTTAAATAAGTAGGGTGACAATATACAGCCTTGATGTACTCCTTTTCCTATTTGCAACCAGTCTCTTGTTCCATGTCCAGTTCTAACTGTTGCTTTCCGACCTGCATACAGATTTATCAAGAGGCAGGGCAGGTGGTTTGGTCTTCTCAGCTCTTGAAGAATTTTCCACAGTTTATTGTGATCCACAGAGTCAAAGGCTTTGGCATAGTCAATGAAGCAGATGTTTTTGTGGAACGCTCTGGCTTTTTTGATGATTCAGCGGATGTTGGCAATTTGATCTCTGGTTCCTCCGCCTTTTCTAAAACCAGCTTGAACATCTGGAAGTTCACGGTTCATGTATTGCTGAAGCCTGGCTTGGAGAATTTTAAGCATAACTCTACTAGCGTGTGAGATGAGTGCAATTGTGCGATAGTTTGAGCATTCTTTGGCATTGCCTTTCTTTGGGATTGGAATGAAAACTGAGCTTTTCCAATCCGGTGGCCACTGCTGAGTTTTCCAAATTTACTGGCATATTGAGTGCAGCACTTTCATAGCATCATCTTTCAAGATTTGAAATAGCTCAACTGGAATTCCATCACCACCACTAGCTTTGTTTGTAGTGATGCTTCCTAAGGCCCACTTGACTTCACATTCCAGGGTGTCTGGCTCTAGATGAGTGATCACACCATCATGAGTATCTGGGTCACGAAGATCTTTTTTGTAAAGCTCTTTTGTGTAATCTTGCCACCTCTTCTTAATATCTTCTGCTTCTGTTAGGTCCCTACCATTTCTGTCCTTTATCAAGCCCATCTTTGCATAAACTGTTCCCTTGGTATCTCTAATTTTCTTGAAGAGATCTCTAGTCTTTCCAACTCTATTGTTTTCCTCTATTTCTTTGCCTTGATCACTGAGGAAGGCTTTCTTATCTCTCCTTGCTGTTCTTTGGAACTCTGCATTCAAATGGGTATATCTTTCCTTTACTCCTTTGCTTTTCACTTCCCTTCTTTTCACAGCTATTTGTAAGGTCTCCTCACACAGCCATTTTGCATTTTTGCATTTCTTTTTCTTGGGGATGGTCTTGATTCCTGTCTCCTGTACAATGTCATGAACCTCCGTCCATAGTTCATCAGGCAGTCTGTCTATCCGATCTAGTCCCTTAAACCTGTTTCTCACTTCCACTGTATAATCATAAGGGATTTGATTTAGGTCATACCTGAATATTCTAGTGGTTTTCTCCACTTTCTTCAATTTCAGTCTGAATTTGGCAATAAGGAGTTCATGATCTGAGCCACAGTCAGCTCCTGGTCTTGTTTTTGCTGACTGTATAGAGCTTCTCCATCTTTGGCTGCAAAGAATAGAATCAATCTGATTTCAGTGTCGACCATCTGGTGATGTCCATGTGTAGAGTCTTCTCTTGTGTTGTTGGAAGAAGGTGTTTGCCATGAACCAGTGCGTTCTCTTGGCAGAACTCTATTAGCCTTTGAATTGCTTCATATTGTACTCCAAGGCCAGATTTGCCTGTTACTCCAGGTATTTCCTGACTTCCTACTTTTACATTCCAGTCGCCTTTAATGAAAAGGACATCTTTTTTGGGTGTTAGTTCTTGAAGGTCTTGTAGATGTTCATAGAACCGTTCAACTTCAGCTTCTTCAGTGTTACTGGTAGGGCATGGACTTGGATTACCGTGATATTGAATGGTTTGCCTTGGAAATGAGCAGAGATTATTCTGTCATTTTTGAGATTGCATCCAAGTACTGCATTTCAGACTCTTTTGTTGACTATGATGGCTACTCCATTTCTTCTAAGGGATTCCTGCCCACGGTAGTAGATATGATCATCTGAGTTAAATTCACCCATTGCAGTCCATCGTAGTTTGCTTATTCCTAGAATATCTATGTTTTCTCAATGCAGTAGTGATTGTACCTCCAGCATAAATTTGTGGAAAAGATGAAATGAATGTAAAGGCTTTAGCTCATGGTGAGTTGTTAAAATATGTCAACTCTTACTGCTAGAGCATCTTCCAAGTATGCAGCTTAGGCCAGTCTCTGTATAACCCCTGGCCAGCTGCCTCAGAATCACTGGGGTTTTGTTTAAAATGCAGTTTCCTGGGTTCCAGCCTGGAAGTCCAAAAGGGTCCTGAGAGTTTTGCATTTTTATATGCTTTCCAGATAATATTCTGCTAATTAAAGTTTTAGATTTATATGTTGGAGGAAGGAATAATGGGCCTCAGTTAGAGGATGGTAATCCTGAGCCTCAGAGTCAGATATGACTGAAGCAACTAAACAGCAGCAGCAGCAGTCCTGAGCCTGGAGATGCAGGATGAGGGAACCCTGCTGCTTATGGGGAATCAGGGGTGAGCCTTTCCTTACCAGCAGTGTGTGTGGGTGTGGGTGTGTAATGTATGGCATGTGTATGTGTAAGACAAGTGGATTGGGATATGTGTGTTGCGTGGCATATGTGAGTGTGATATGTGGTGTTTATATATGTGGAGATGTAGTGTGTAATGTATGGCGTATAGGTGTGTGTGTGTGGTATGTGGTGGTGTGTGTGTATGATGAGGGGTTATGTATGTATGTGTGGTGTGTGTTTGTGTTATGTGTGGTGTGTGGGTGTGTGGTGGGCACTCCATGTGATAGGTAGGACCGAGAAGTAGGGTTTGAGAAATAAACTGGTCCTCTGGCTGCTGCTGATTTTACAATGATCTGGTTCTGAGGCAAGAGTCAATTGCCAGGTCTAACTGTTTTCTTGTCCTTGGCAGTGGAATGTTCTATGATGGGAACCACACCTATCTCATTGAGCCGGAAGGAAATGACACCTCCCAAGTAAGTACTCCTTGTATTTACCATGACAAATGTAAATAATGCTGGGGGATTTCTTTCCCCCTCTTTTTCTTCTCTTTTTTTTTTCCTCTATTTTGCTTTCTTTTCATATTTCAGGGTCAAGAATATATGTATAAACATAGACATATAATATACATATAATGTGTATTATATATAATATATGTATAATACACATATATTTTAAATTAAATAGTGAATAAGGAAAATCCCAGACTGTATCTTGTATCTTGTTTAAACCACCCAGACTGAGACAGAACAGAGCACAGCACATTATGGTGGAGATAGTAATGAAGGCTTCAGAACACCTCAGAAGAAAAATATTTACAGAAGAGGGGAAAAGTAAGAGGTAGATTTTTTAAAAGATCACTGTAGTTTTGCCTTGTTGCTGTTCAGTTGCTAAGTTGGGTCTGACTCTTTGGGACCCCATGAACTGCAGCACACCAGGCTTCCCTGTCCTTCACTATCTCCTGGTGTTTGCTCAAATTATGAATATTGAAGACAGTGAAGGACAGGGAAGCCTGGTATGCTGCAGTCCATGGGGTCGCAAAGACTTGGACAGGAAAAAGACAACTGGAAATGCTTTCCTTCTGAGGTGTTCTGAAGCCTTCATTACTAACTCCACCATGATGTGCTGTGGTCTGTCAGTCTAGGTGGCTTAAACGACATACATTTATTTTCTCACAGTCTGGGGACTGGAAGTCCAATTTCATGGTGCCAGTGGGGTCAGTATTTGTTGAGGGCTCTCTCCTTGGGGTGCAGATGGTGTCTGGTGAGGTCTGATGTCTCTTCCTCTTCTCATCAGGGCACCAGCCTTATCAGGCTAGGACCTCACTCTTGTGACTTCTGTTAACCTTTACTGTATCCCTCTAACCCTATCTCCAAATCCATCACATTAGGAATTTAGGACTTAAACATGAGTTTGAAAGGGACATAGACATTCAGTTCATGATAGATCGAATCCACAGATAATGTGATTCCCCACCTTTTTCTTTTCTAAATTCCAGATTTTTCTCTATTGCCTATTTTCTTTAAGGCCCCATGCTGATGAAGTTTAGAGAAATCCAAGTTTTCTCAGTTCTCTTCCTCAGTTTAGTTTAAACCTTCACTTTCTCACAAATTAGAAAATGGTTGCTATTACTGACTACAGAGAAACAGGATGCATTCCATCCTAGCTTTGTACACACAAATATTCTTCCACATATCATGGAACACCAATCAAGCACTTAGAACGACAAATAATTTCAAGAGACGCTCATTGTTCTGCCACTCATAAACAATCTTGTATGGGAAACTGTTTTGTGTTACTTTCCAAGTACCCACTGAAAGCTGTCTTGTCCCTTTGCTTGACAGTGTGATTTTTTAAAAAGTGATATCATGAAACTTGACTATTTATGGCCTTCCTTTTTTAGTAATTGAAGGAAGCTAGATGAAATTATTTGAATGTTCATTAATTTTTCTTAGATGAAACATAGTTTTTTATCTGTTGGATTTTTACAGATGTTTGTATGACACTTGAATTTTGAGGCAGGGTCTACTGTGGGCATCCTGATTGTGCCAGTTGCCCTGCTTCCCAACAGGAAGATTGTTAGCTCTGCAGTCTGCCTAGCAAAGCTATCAGGCTCTAACAGGAGGCAGGGCTTCATGGAAAGGAACCAGTCATAGAAAGCATTAGTCCCTTTCCCCAGATGTCTTACTTCTCCTAGGGGGAATAGGTGCATTCATTTCTTTTCCATTACCACAGGCTTTGGCGTCTCCATCCATGAAGGCATTTTACTTCTAATGGGCTATCACTGTGGTGCTGGGATAATATAGGAGTGAGTAGGAGGGATGTGCAAGGGCTCATCACCTTCCCAAACTTGAGAGAATGTGTAGTCAAGCAGTGATTCTTTACGGTTTCACCTCCCCCAGGTATGATCGCCTGAGCCTGGGGATCTCTGGTTGTATGTGCCTCATCTCTCGTTTGTGTTATTTCAGGAGGATTTCCATTTTCATTCGGTTTACAAATCCAGACTGTTTGAATTTCCCTTGGATGATCTTCCATCTGGTATGATTTTCATATAGTGATTTTTTTAAAAAAAATACAGCTTTAGTAATTCATTTTAATGCTTTAGAACTAATTACATGTAGAATATCATCAGCCTATGACTGCTCATAACAGTTTTAGGAAGTCAAGTGACATCAAGAGAGAGAAAAAAATGCAAACTCACCTCATGTTTATAGTGGGTGAGTTTGGAAAGATATTGCTTGAACTCAACAAAGAAGAGCTTATTAAAGTTATAAGACCCAAAGTAAAGTATTCCTTTACTTTGTTAAAGCAAAAATTGGTCTGCATAGGTAGAATATGTAAAATTCACTCTTGGTAAAGTACTCAGTTTGTACACATAGAGATGAACTTGTAAATATTTTCCCATTTATTGTTTCCTCATTTATTTTTGCCCCACCATTTTAATAAAGAACTATTGTAGATTAATATTTATTATGATGATGATGTGCTATTTGTGAAGTTGATCTTTCCTTTCATTGTGTGTTTATGGGTCCATCTATTTACAGGTTTGATTTGAAAGTTGCATCCATGTCTTTTGGTGGGAAGGGCAGGGTATTCATGTTTTGGCCTTGTTAGAGGAGCAGTGATTATGCAGAGTGCATTTGTCTCTGTCCATACTGGACTCACGTTCATGTTCTCCTAAAGATAGTGTATAGCTGACGTGGAGATGCTTCCTTCCCTACTTAGCCAGCCTTAATTATGGCCATAGTATAGTCTAATTTTTAAACTTTTTTTAGTCTTTGCAACAACTCTGTGAGGTTAATATTATTATTCCCATTTTATAGATGAACAAACAGAAGCTCAGCTAGTTTGTCTTTTCTAGGGTTCCACAGCTAGTAAGAGGCTGAGTGGGTGTTTGGATTATGGCACTATGAGAATGTGCCTTGGGAGACAGGCACCAGGGCAAATGGAAAACTTACTAGACTAAAGCAAAGTCTAAACTCCTGCTTAGGAAAATGACTTAAAGGCTGCATTGTCTCCTCATTAGAAAATGAAGTAAGTGTTTTCAAATGTTCCTTCTCTGAAATAAATTCACAGCTCCTTGACCTTCTGCAGTTACCCTCAAGAGAAACAGAACTCACCCCTTCTCTTCGGCTGCCAAAGGGATAGAAGTTCCTAATTTATAGAATTTGCTATTTGGAAAAATCTGCAAATGAACAATAGATACTTTTACTTCACATAGCCATTTTATACTGTTCTTTTGTTATCATATGAAACTTTTTACAATCCCTATTATGGTTAGAAAATAAATCATGATTAGCTGCTTGAGAACAAAGTTGCAATCCAGTAGGCATTCCTGGAAGCAATAAACATTAATTAATATTTAGAGTAGTAAATAAAAGTTCCCCACTAAGGACTGTATTATAGGCTTGCCATGATATAATCTTATAATTTTTAAAAAAAACTTTATTTAGAATTTCTTTACAATAGAAACTTTGGAGGTTACTCAGTTTTTCTGCTATGAAAAATGAGTTTTGACCATATTCTTTGAAAAACCTCAGTTTGTTCCGGTTATCTTTTAGTATCTGAAGTTGACAGTATTCGTTTTAAGAGTATTATTTGCCTCAAGCTCTTTAGACTTATGATGACAAATTGGAAGGAAATAAAAAATAGGCAAATGTCAAAACTGCAAATTTTTGTTATATAAGCTCAAAACTAAGCTTTTTTTTAATTTTAAGTTTAATAAAGTGTCACTGGGTAGTGGGTTATGTTATGTCTTTTTTGCTATGCATTATGTATTTCCCAGAGATAGAATATGATCAGGTGTTCCCCAATCTTGTTTGATTATGGAATGTTTTATTTTACATGACACATCTCTCAAGACTAGTTTTCCTAAGAACACATATTAAGAAAAGATTTTTGTTTAAATATGACCACTTAGCACTCACTGTTTAAAAATTACTGTGATGAAAAACCAGCCAACCAACAACAAAAGGAAACAAAACAGAAATAGACTCATAAATATAGAGAACAAGGGGGCTGTGGCCAGAAAAAATGGGGGCCAGCCAAAAGAGGAAAAGGAGGTTTAGAGATACAAACTTCCAGTTATAAAGTAAAGAAGTCATGGGAACATAGTCAATAATATTGTGATAACTTTGTATAGATGCAGATGATAACTGGGCTTACAGTATAACCACTTTGAAATGTATATAAATATCAAATCACTATTTTGTACACCTGAAAATAGTATGATATTGTATGTCAGTTATACTGCAATAGAAAATTACTGTGATGAAATACACCAATTTTGTGTACTATTTGCCGAGTTCTGACACTCTTGTACTCCCCTGATGAAAAATAGACTATTTCCATTACCCCAGTAATTTCCTTTGTGTCCTTTTTCTGTCAGTGTCTCCTACTTCTACAGTCCCTTTTCTGGCTTTTTTCATTGTAGATTACTTTCACCTGTTCAAACAAATGAATTCATTCATCATATTCAGCTTCTTTTCCTTATTAGCACATGCCTGAGGTCTGTGTTGTCAAAGGCAGCAATAGTTCTTTGTTTTAATTATTGAGTATGTTCTTATGTATGCATATAGCACAATTTTTCATCTCTTTTGTCGATGGACATTTGGATTGCTTCTAGTTTGGGGCTCTTATGAATATAACAACTATGAACATTCTTGTAAAAATCTTTTTTGGGGACATACATTTTCATTTCTCTATCAAATACCTGGGAGTTTAATAACTGGGTCACAAGGTAGTATATCTTTAAGTGTATAATATTGTTCTCAAGCACCAGCATGTACCAGAATCACCTGGAGGGCTTGGTAAACACAGATTGATGGCCTCATCTATAGGCTGTTTTTTTCAGCCACTTAATTGAGGTATAATTGAAATACAAAAGGCTGTATATATTTAATGTATAGAACTTGATGAGATTGGAGGTAAATATACATCCTTGAAATCATCACAGCCTATGCCATAAACATATTCATCCATTCTAAAAGTTTCCTCCTACACTATTTATGGTGATGATAATAAAAACTATTAACATAAAATCTAACCTCTTAGCAAATTTTTAGGTATACAATACAGTATCGTTAACTGTAGGCACTAAACTGTACAGTAGCTCTCTAAGACTTATTCATCTTGTATAACTAAATCTTTGCCCACTTTGACTAGTAACTCCTCATATTCCCTCTTCCCAGCCCCTGACACCTACCATCCTAATCACTGTTTCTCTGAGTTTGACTATTTTAGATTCCTCATGTAAATGGTATTATGTAGTATTTGTCCTTCTTTGTCTGGCTTATTTCACTTAACAGAATGTCCTCTAGGTTTACCTATGTTGTTGCAAATGGCAGGATTTTCTTTTATAAGACTGACTTATATTCCATTGTGTGTATATACCATATATTCTTTATCCATTCATCCACTGATGGACATTTAGGTTACTTCTGTATCTTGGCTGCTGTCAACAATGTTGCAATGAACATGGGAGTGCAGACCCTTCTTTGAGATCCTGATTTAAATTCCGTAGGCTAAATGCCTAGAAGTAGGATTGTTAAAATCATATGGTATTTCTATTTAAATATTTTGAGAAATATTCATAATGCTTTTCATAGTGGCTTCACAAATTTCTAGAGCTTTTGATTAAGAACGTCTTGGGTGGGTTATGAGAATTTACTTTTCCAAATTCTTAGGTAATGCTAATGCCACTAGTCCAAGGAACACAATTTAAGAACTACTGTTGAATGAAAAATCTCTGAATATTTTCCTGAAGTGATTATACCATTGTATACTCTCAGCGTTATATGAGAGTTCTAATTGTTCTGCATCTTTATCAACCTTTGATGTGTCATTCTTTAGTGAAGTTTAGTGGTGGAAGGGAAGGTCAAGTGGCTATTTTGATGATTTCCCATTAAAATATGATGGCATTTATAAAAGAAATATGAGAAAAATTTTGAGATAAATTAGAACTGGAATAATGCTTAAGATTTTTTCGAATTGTATTCCTTTGTGGTATGTTTATATTAATATAAATGCAATTACCTAGATCAATGCTCTATCTTTTCATTAAGTGTGATATTTATATTATAAAATTAATGACAATTATGTATAATTATTTAATTTATAGATTATAATTATAATAATCATTGTTGATTAAAGTTATATAATTTATACTAATTAGGGCTGGTAGAAGTTTGATTGTCCTTCATGAAAGAAACGTGGCAAATGCACTAAGTTAAATTTATTTTTGTTTCCTTTTAGAATTCCAACAAGTAAATATCACTCCACCAAAATTTATTTTGAAGTCAAGACCAAAAAGGAGTAAACGGCAGGTATGTATTCACAGGTATATGTCACAATATTTTAAAAACATTAGGCAACTGCCAGTCAATTTAATCTACATTAAGTCTGTAAGAGGTAAGAATTAGTTCAGACATTTGCCACTGTGGTAAACAGCAAGGGTGACACATTCATAGGAGCAGTGGAGTTAGGGCCATATTATTTCATAGATGCAAAAAGCACTCAAGATAGTGGCGATAATATGGACATTCACCATACAGATGGATTATGGAGCCCCTGTTGTGGCATCTCAGGTTGTTTCCACCATAGGCCTCTTTCCTTGCCTGAGTATATACCAACCACATCATGACGTCTGCTTGGATGGTACAAGTCCTTATGTTTATCCCCTTAAGAATACCCCCTTAAGGAATATTACTCAGCATTAAAAAAAAAATTCATTTGAAGCAATTCTACTCAGATGGACGAAACTGGAGCCCATTATCCAGAGTGAAGTAAGCCAGAAGCAAAAACAACAATACAGTATATTAACGCATATATATGGAATTTAAAAAGACGGTAACGAGAACCCAACAAGCGAGACAGCAAATGGAACGCAGATGTATAGAATAGACTCGTGGACTTTGTGGATGAGGGTAAGGGTGGGATGATATGGGAGAAGGGCATTGAAGCATGTTGATTGTCATGTGTCTGGTCAATCGCCAGCCCAGGATTGATGCTCGGGGCTGGTACAGCGAGATTTCCTGGGGGGGAGGGAGGAGGGAGGGGGGTTCCGGAGGGGAAGCATATGTAAACCCATGGTGATATCATGACAATGTATGGCAAAAACAATAAAAAAAAAAAAGAATGACTCCATCAAGTTTTAAAGCTGCACAATGCTATTGTCACACTTGAACTACTCTGGAGTCTAGGATATAAAATCAGAATGTCTGCTTTATGAATGTTCAATGCATACTGAACTTAGTAATAATAATAATAGTGGTTTATTGTTTACTGTACAATGCTTTAAGCCACATGAAGTGGGTACTATTATTATCCTTTCACAGGAAAAAAAAAAATCGATGTCTCTGAAATGTGCAAATGACTTGTCCAGAATCATAGATCTCGTAAATGGTTTATACAAAATAAAAACTCTGGTAATCAGAATTAGGATATCATCCCAGTTGTGGTGGTGGTTGGTGTAGGTGCGTGTATGACATAAAAACAGGATGAGAGAAATAGGTGTCTAGTAAGACAAAGCAGTTGAAGGGCCAGGTATTTTCTTTTTAATATATGTTTAATAAGTATGAAGTAAAATGTGTTTACAGGCAGATTTCTAACATGAGTAATAATTGCTAAATATTTTGAGTACTTACCATGGGCAATTGTATTAATGTATTTAATCCTCATAACAATTTTTTGAGGAAGGCATTATCATTATCCCTATTTTAAAGACATTGAAACATAAGAGGCTTAAGAAACTAGACCATGGTTTCACTGGGTTACCTAGCAATGGAGCTGGGATTCTGACCTAGAAGTCTTGTCCCTGGGATGCACAGTTGAATATTACTGGCCTTAATAAAGAAGGAAATCTTGCCATTTGCAACATGGATGGCCCTGGAGGGCATTAAGCTGAGTGAAATAAGCCAGGCAGAGATAAACAAATATGGCATGGTATCACATGTGGAATCTAAACACAAAACAAACAAACAAATAAAAACACAGAAACAAAGTAGAAGCATGGTTGCCAGGGGCTAGGCAGTGGGGGGAAAGGGAGAGATTGGTAAAAGGGTACAGACTTTCAGTTCTAAGATGGATCATATCTGAGGACCTAATGTGTCACATGTTTCCCACAGCCGAGTTACCAGGGCTTATTTATGTGCTGTTTCTCTTATTATATTGCAGCTTCGTCGATATCCTCGTAATGTAGAGGAGGAAACCAAATATATTGAACTGATGATTGTGAACGATCATCTCATGGTAGGGTTTGCTGAATTTTGTGTTGTTTGAACTTGCCCATGCCTAGCATAAAACTGGTGGGTGCAGAAATATTTTAGAAGAAAGAAGCCTATAAAGTTGTAACCTGGAGAAAGTATTTGTATAATCAAATATTTGTGTTACCTAGTAGCAACAGGAAAACAGTCTTAGGTAAAGCAATTCACAGTATTTTGTGAAGTTCCAAAAATATTTTTGTGATTCATAATGTTAACTCCTTGGATTTGCTTAGTTAATGTAGGGACTAATATCTTCTCTTACTAAAATGGCAAGGTTAAAAAAAAGGGAAACTTCCATTTTATAATTGAAAAAGTGAAGCAGCAATAATGTGACACTTTAATTTGCAATGTTTAGATTTATTCTAATAAAATAAAAGCAGTTTGTTTCTGTTTTTCTTTTGCTATGCAGTAAACCATTTGGAAAGGCTTATAGACTTATTTACAAAACAGAAACAGACTCACAAACTTAGAGAAAAAATTCATAGTTACCAGAGGATAAAGATGGAAAGAGGGATAGATTGGGAGTTTGGGATTGACCTGTGCACACTGTTGTATTTAAAATATATAACCAACAAGGACCTACTGTATAGCACAGGGAACTCAATATTTTATAATAACCTAAATGAGAGAAGGATTTGAAAAATAATAGATACATGTATATGTATAACTGAATCACTTTGTTGTATACCTGAAACTAACACAACATTGTTAATCAAAATATTATCCAATATAAAATAAAAAAAGAAAAGCTTATATAGCCAAGCTATGAAGATTTTTAGGATAAAAACATAGCCAAACTTTGTACTGAGTCAGTTTTTTTTTAATGCCCAATTTATGGGCATGTTTTATGCTCAATTCATAAGCATATTATAATCAGCCTGGTTACATTCATTGCACATCAGTGAGTTATAACTGTTTCATGTAACCAGAGTTTTAAACTAAATATATTCAGTGATGCACTTTGTTGAATTTTATTTAAATACATTTTAATTTACTTTGAATTATTTATTTGGGAGAAAATGTGTCATTTATTTAAACATGTTAAGCTAATAGAGATTTTAATTAATAATAATAACTATTATTATTGAGTGCTTCTTCCTTGTTTATGGTAGGACTGAATTTTGCATTTCTACCAATTTAATTTTGTGAATGTTATTTTTCCTGAGATTTTTACAGGATAAACTATAAAAATACATATTTTGGACATTTTAGGATATCATAAATTCAAATGTCTGTAAGCGTCTATAGGCAGATAGTTCGAAGTGAGCCAGATATAAAACAATAGGGAAGGGTCAGGTCTATGGCAAAAGAGAAGTCACATGGTCTGTCTGTCTAATAGGAGTGACTGCTTCTCAGCCCTTGCCAGTTATTACCACGTGTGGATACTGGTTTTAAATGAAGCCAGAAACCAGATTTTACACGATATATCTTGATTTTTAAAACAGCCTTGAGGTCAAACCAAAGATATGTGTTGTTCACATCAAGCTGAAAGTCACCTCCTTGTGACCATTAGCGCTTTCTTCTCTTTACTGAGTAAATTTTGTGGAACTTTTCATACTTTCAGCATCATTCATATTCACTTTTTCTGGCTTTCACCCTACTTTTATTTGTATGTCTTGCAATTCATTGATAACTTTCATATATGTTCTCATTTTGAATAATCATCTTGTGACCAAAAAAATAAACTTTTGGAATGGATGCAGTGGGTATTTTTTATTTTATCTCAAAGATCTGTGAGGCCTCAAACTTTAGGAGCCTTGCCACAGATTTTGTGGCATCTGAACAATTAGGTGTCAACTCTTGAATTTTTTAACATAAAACTTTAAAAACCTTTTAGTTACACTGTGTTTCCTCTGCTGAGATGAGCATTTGTTGATGACCTTGAAGTCCTTCACTTTTTTTCTTTTGCTTTCAGTTTAAAAAGCATCGGCTTTCAGTGGTACTTACCAATACGTACGCGAAATCTGTGGTGAACATGGCAGATTTAGTAAGTATGAACCCGATTCAAAATTGCCACAGACTCTGGGGAAGGAAATGGCAACCCACTCCAGTGTCCCTGCCTGGAGAATCCCACGAACAGAGGAGCCTGGCAGGCTACAATCCGTGGGGTCACAAAGAGTCTGAAATGACTGGGCACATAAGCATGCACCCATTCTCTGGAGAGGGAAGAGTAGCTGGAAATAGTTAATGATCGATAATGCCTATATGATGAAGCCTCTATAAAGATCCCAATATTATGAGGTTTGAAGAGCTTTCCAGCTGGTAAACATGGGGAGTTGCTGGGAGAGTGACATGATATACCCAGAGAAGGCATGGAAGCTCCGCACTCCTTCCTGTGTACGTTTCCTATATGCATTTCCATCTAGATCTTTATTATATCCTTTATTTTAGTCTTTGTTATATAATAAATGATCAAGCAAAAAAAATTGCCACAGGAATTTTGTCTCCTGATTGCTAATAAATTGGATAGTATTCTTATATTTTCACTGCCCTAAATTGCACTTTAGCCAAGGTGTTCTGTAAATCTTTGGTAACTTTGTCATGAACTTTATTTGACTTTGATCTCTGACTGGGAAGATGATAGGTAAAAGGAAGAGGTCAGAAATACACCTTTATGGCTGAATTTTTTTTTTCCTGTATTTTTCACACTGGAAAAGAAAAGGTTGAATCCTAGCCCCTAACAAAGATATTCACAGTGTATTCAAAAGAGTGCCAGGTGCTATGGGAATGATGCAAATAAGTAATTCTAGTGTACCTACTTTGCAAATTTCCCTGATAAGTCTATGCCAGTACCTTCCCCCGTGAGTTTAATTAGGGCCAATCAGAGTGTACAGAAATTGTCTCCTCGGAGTGTTCCATTTTTTACTAGGGAAACTCAAGAAAGTGTGAATCTTACAGGGTTCCAGAAAATGGACTCTGGGGGGACCTTGAGTAAGGGTGCAAATTTCTGTCCAAAAGGAGTATTTTATGTTTAATTAGTACTCTTTTCTTTGGGTGTTACGTGGTAAACAGCTGGGTTCTTATTACTCAAGGAAAACATATGTAAGTTAGAAAAATAATAACTCTCTTAAAAATAGTGCAGTTTCTCACATTTCACTAAAACTACAGGATTTTCCATAAAAGGAGTTTTGTAGGCCTGTTCATAAATCATTTGATGTTTTTCCCATGTGTATAGCTGGTGTGTTCATTTTGTTAATATACTAGATATATAAAGACCAACTTAAGACAAGGATAGTATTGGTTGCCATGGAAACCTGGGCGGCTGACAACAAGTTTGCCATATCTGAAAATCCATTGATCACCCTACGTGAGTTTATGAAATACAGAAGGGATTTTATCAAAGAGAAAAGTGATGCAGTTCACCTTTTTTCGTACGTAACTTTTATAGTGATTTATTACTTTTCTTCGTTCCATGTTGAATACTCTTATTACATGTGATGAGATGTACTGTTTGTACTGCATAATGCAATTAGGATTTGATGTAGCAGATATATTTGAAAGACGTTTTAAAGCACGATTGTTTGAAATTGTCACGAATATTCAATAGGTTTAATTTTGAGTTATTTTATTATTGCATGCATATTTCATTTTTCAAGAGATCTAATCAAAGCATTTACTGAATGAAAGTACCATTAATTCTCATAAGGAGTTCTCATATTCTTAAGAACAGAATAATTATGTTCTTTAAATTGCTGTCTTTCAAATGCTAGTTTTCTCTTTGTTTTTGGTCTAAGAGCTTAGTATCTCTAGGGTGTATTTTATATTTTACTTTTTCTTACTCTTATGGTTTGTTCTGGGGGGTAACATGTGTATTTAATATAAAATCATCTAAAGCCAGAGCTGTTGAAGAAAGTTATAAATGGAAGTAAAAGTGTAGTTTTGAGGTAGCTTTTTATTTTACACAATTCCAAATTTACAGAAAAGTTGCAAGAATACTACACTACAAGGAAATTCCATATGCCCTTTACCCAGATTCATCAATTTTTCATAGTTTACTCTATTTGTTTTATAATTTTCTTCTTTTTATCTGTCTTTCTTCCTTCCATCTATCTCTCTCTCTATCAGTGTGTGTGTGGGTCTTTTTTCCCTGAGCCATTTGAGAGTAAGTTGGAGATATTTACTTATTGTGCCTTTACTACTAAGTACTTGTGTATATTCCCTAAGAATAAAGGCATTCTCTTATATAACCACAGTAAACTCTCAAAACCAGAAACTTTAACCTCAGTACAATTTTTTTTTTATCTAACCCACTGTCTGAATTCAAATTTCACCAATTGTTTCAATACCATTTTATAGCTTGCTACTCCTTCCCCTTGTCCAAATCTAAGATCCAATCCAGGATCACACATTACATTTAATCATCATGTCTCTTTGGTTTCCTTTAATCTGTAATATTTCCTCAGCCTTTCTTTGTCTCTTTTGAAGTTTACATTTTTGAAGAGTTTAGACCAGTTGTTTTATAGAATGTTCCTTATTGTGAGAATGCCTGATGTTTTCTCATTGTGAGATTCAAGTTATATGCATTTTTGACAGATATACCACATACATGTAACTCATGTTAGAGATTCCTTTTCAAGAGGTATAGTTCTATTTAAGATATTTGTTAATTGCAATGGGAAACATTCCTCAGAAACTTTTTCTTTTGGTTATGTGTGTGAGCAATTTTCATATTCTTCCCTTACGTCCAGAAAATATAGTATAGAAATGTATGTGTATTGAGAAAATAATCTTGGTAAATTAATAATGAGAAATGCTGTGATATTTGAGCTGTGAGCAGTAAGCTTTTTTCATTTCCTTTTCTAAAAGGGGAAGTCAATTTGAGAGTAGCCGGAGCGGGGCAGCTTATATTGGTGGGATTTGCTCGTTGCTGAAAGGAGGAGGCGTGAATGAAGTAGGTGTGAACATCTGTACAATACAAAGTGGTATGATGGCTGACAATGTTTTCCTAATATTTAAGGGACAATTTCTCAGTATACCACATACTCCAGATATTGTTATTTTATTAACAGCCAACCTGGTTACTGCAAATGACCCAAGGACAGAATAGGAAAATAATGAAAGATAATATTGGATAATTCTGTTTATATTCTACTCAAAATAATTTCCAGGCTTAGCAATATGCTGATTATATAGAGAAAATCTTTACCTTTCTTGAAAATAAGACCCTGTTTATCACTTTGACTGATTTTCGAGAGAGTTGAGAAGTTCCCTGAAACATTGGGTTACTATTTAACAACTCAGTTGAAAATTTTCTTCCTCAATGTTTGGCAAATTTTTGGAAGAAAAAAATAGACGAGTTTTTCCAAAGGGCTAACTTCTATCCCTTGGGCAGTAAACCTGATGGAAGTGATCTAGAAGAAAAATACCTGAATCTTTGAGAGGCTACATATTGAAAAGAAATATGGCTAAGTGTTTTCAAGTTTATTTTGACCGAACATCATCATTGCCACCTCTAACTCATACTGTTTGTTTTCTGAAGCCAAGTTCTATTTAATTTGGGGAATTTAGAAGTGCTAGTGGCTAAACAAAGATGAGCAAGTTCAAAATAAATTATTTTTATTTTCTATTAACTGGATGACTGGCTTAATCGTATATAAGTATAAAGCTTTTCAGAAATGTCACTGGTGAAATTTGGACTCAAAAAATAGACTTGTTTCCAAATCTGGAAGTTGATGATTCTCTGGTTTCTTCTCTGTAAGACTTAGTCAAACATGGAATTATTTCTTATTACATCTTCCTTAATGCTCAAAAGTTCACCACTAGCTATTATGTATTAACCTCTGCTAAATAAAATGCTTAGAAGTTTTTTTCAGTTATATTGTAACATGCTCCCTGGTTCATCTTAAATAAAAAATAATTTGCACTTATAAGTATTTTATTTTTGTTTTTCAGTTTGGGAAAACGGACTTAATGGCAGTTACACTTGCCCAGTCATTAGCCCATAATATTGGTATTATATCAGACAAAAGAAAGTTAGCAAGTGGTAAGTTTAAGTACATGTGTGGTTTAGTTATATTTAAAAGAGACTCTCTGTAAAATATTTTGCAGAATGAAATTCTTTAACTCAGTTGCTTAGTCAAAAGATTTTGAGTGATAGTATAAAGATAGCCTGGGCACAAAATGTTTTTTTTCCAAAAGTAATAAAAATGTTAATATTTGCATCATACATGATATTTCCTCCATGTATAATAAACATTAAAGCCAGGTGGTGTTAAATTAAACTATGAATTTAAAGGACGTAAGTTCAGTTTGGTGATTTTGAATGGTCTTGGCATAGAGGTTTAAGGTGTATGTTTTATTATCGTTTATTTAAAACATCTCTTAGTATTGCTACAGAGGTAGAATTTGTCTGCAGAATCAGATCTGATAAAGGGCTCAGTAAAATATGGGCCTAGTAAAATATGCTAGGTTTAGCATCTATGATGAATATATATTCCCAGTAGGTAAAGTTACTTTACTAGGAATGATCGAGCACTATATATTTGGAGTAAGTTGACTATAATCGTGTTTATTATTTTAGCAACAAATACCATAAATATGATTGTTTGTATTAATTACAACTATTACCATTTATGGGCTTCCCTTGTGGCTCAGCTAAAAAATCTACCTGCCAATACAGGAGACATGGGTTTGATCCCTGGGTCTGGAACATCCCCCAGAGAAGGAAATGGCAACCCATTCCAGTATTCTTGCCTGGGAAATCCCATGGACAGAGGAGCCTGGTGGGCTGTCAGTACGTGGGGTCACAAAGAGTCAGACACAACTTGCAACTAAACAGCTACATTAAAAATGACCATTTATGAAGCGCCCACCCCATAAAAGATAGCTGAATGCCAGAATTATCTACATCTAGACGCTCATTTAATCCTCAAGGTGATCCTGCAAGATATTCATTATAATGAAGATCCATAAAGTGTCTGTATCTTAAAAGGGTAATGTCTCCAAGATTACACACATACTAAGTGGTATACCCAGATTTTGCACCCAGGTGTATTTGATTCTGAGACTCTTCTGCTTAACCAATATACTGTACTGCCTCCTACCAGCAACCTTGAGTGCAGAGGTTTTAAAAATGGTTGAGAAATTACAGGAATTTCCATAAAAACCTGTGAAACCAGAATCCTGTGGTCATGCGTCACTATTTCATCGCTAGTTGATTGACATTTTAACTGAGTGCTTTAAAAATACGGCCACTTGTTAACATTTTCAAAAGACTTTATTTTAGTAGAAATTATATAATTTCAGTCGAGTCAAAGTAGATTTTTGTTGTTATGCATTGCATAAAACACTTCAAACGTGAGGAAAATTAGAGGACTGATCCTTTACTGATTTGTAAATGTTTATAAGGAATAAAGTGAATATATACTTTTAACAATAGTAACTACTCTAATTGCATGTGTTTTCACTTTGTAACAAGGTGTATGTATTCATTTTCTCTTAGGTGAGTGTAAATGTGAGGACACGTGGTCTGGATGCATAATGGGAGACACTGGGTGAGCCACTTCTATTTAAAAATAACTCTGTTCCTTTCTCTACTGCGCTGTTGTCTTCTTAGAAGGATGGCCGTCAATAAGTTACTGCCTGGAACCCTACCCATAGGGATTTAAGACAAAATTGGCAGTTGATTTTCTCAGTGGCTCTGTAGGAAATTTGTTTTCACAAAATAGTCTTTTGTTCATGAAAACAATTGCTGTCTATTAAACTAGTAAGTCAAAGATTTTTTGTGGGGGGAATAGGACTTTCAAATGTGGTGAATCAGGGCCATGCAGGATAAATGATTCCACCAACTTCAGGTAAATATAATAATTTTTTTTAAAGAATTGCTTTCTTTTTTAAAGATTATTGAAGTATAGTTGTTTTTACAATATTGCATCAATTTCTGCAGTGCAGCAAATGATTCAGTTATACATATATGTACATTCTTTTTCATATTCTTTTCTGTTATGGTTTTTCATAGGATATTGAATATGGTTCGCTGTGTTATACAGTAGGACCTTGCTGTTCATTCACTCCTTATATAATAGTTCTCACCTGCTAATCCCAGGCCTTCCCAGGTGGTGCTAGTGGTAAAGAACCGGCCTGCCAATGCAAGAGACCTTAAGAGATGTGAGTTCAATCCCTGGGTCAAGAAGATCCCCTGGAGGAAGGCATTGAAATCCACTCCAGAATTCTTATCTAGAGAATTACCTAGAGAATAGGGTCGAAAAGTGTTGGATACAACTGAAGTGAATTAGCATGCACGTACTCACATCTGCTAATCCTGAACTCCCAGTCCATCCCTTCTCCATCCCCTCTCCCCCCGCGACCTCTGTGTCTGTTTCTCATTTGTGCATAAGTTCATGTGTGTCATATTTTAGATTCCGGATATAAACGATATCCTGTGATATTTATCTTGTTCTGATTTACTTCACTTGTTATGATAATCTCTAGTTCCATCCATGTTGCTACAAATGGCATTGTTTCAGAATAAGGAAGGAATGAAGTTGTTCAGACAATTTAAACTCAGTACAGCTTTATTTGGAGGGTTTGACATGCAACATTTGATAAATGAATTTACAGTAAATAATTGTAAATTCCATTAGTTACTTCACTTAAACTTTAACCCTTATGTTAAGAAGTGGGAATGCTCTGGTTTCTCTTCAGATCGCATAAATCTTTCGCCTTTTACTAAAGAAGTGGGAATATAAATGAATAGGCTAGGGGGAGAGATTTTTATAAAAACCTATTCATTCTTAATTTGTGTTTTCACTTTTATAAAAAGCTCAATGTAAAACAAGTTTTGAAAAATACAGAAAATAAAATTTGTACCATCTCTTTTCTTACCATCAGGTGAAAACTATGGTTAATATTAAAATGTGCTGTGCTGTGCTTAGTCACTCAGTCCTGTCCTACACTTTTCGACTCCATGGACTGTAGCCCACCAGGCTCCTCTGTCCGTGGAATTCTCCAGGCAAGAAGACTGGAGTGGGTAGCCTATCCCTTCTCCAGGGAATCTTCCCAACCCAGGAACTGAACTGGGTTTTCCTACATTGCAGGTGGATTCTTTACCAGCTGTGCTACCGGAAGCCCATGTTAACAGAATGTTAAAATAGTTTTGTTTAAACTTAGTAGTTTTGGGAATTCCCTGGCCATCCATGCTTCCACTGCCAGAAGGCAAAGGCTCAATCCCTGATTGGGAAATAAGATCCTGCATGCCATGAGGTGCAGCCAAAAAAATAAAACAAATCCAGTACTTTTGTATTTTTTCTCTTTCCATTTTTATTGTTTTAGAAAATTTGGATTATATTGGTTATAGCTGTTTATTCATTTTTTACTTAACATTATTAGTCAGCATTTTTCTAAGTCTTCATTCTTCAACACTATGATTATTAGTAACTACATGGTATTTTAATTTTATTAATATATCGCGGTTTAGTTAACAGTTTTCTGTTGAGCATTTAGGTTATTTTCATGTTATTTGCTGCTATAAATTGTGCCACCATAGATACCTTTATTCAGACATCTCTGCACACATAGCAAAATTTCTAAAAGAAAATTTCAAGAAAAACTTCTAAAAGTAAAATTACTAGATTTAAGGATATTTCACATTCTGAAAATTCTTAATGCATAGTACCAACTTGCTCTTTTGCCAGGTTTCTTTTTCTAGTGACCCTTGATTATTTTGGGGTGTGTGTGTACATATATATTTATAAATATATATACTTTAATATATTTATTTTAGAAAATAATATATTAAAGTATATATATTTATAAATATATATAATATATATATATGTTATTTTGGGATATATATATATATATATATATATATAGTATTTTGAAGCAATCTGAGACTTTAATAAGTGGAAAAATAGTTACGAAGAACCTTTTGTTTCTGAATCATAAGTTCTACCATGGTGCCTGTCACTTCAAAATGCTAAACTTAATGTACGTTTCTGTGGATATAAACTTGGACAAATTCAGGGAGATGGTGAGGGACAGAGGCCTGGTGAGCTGCAGTCCGTGGGATCGTGAAGAGCTGGCCAGTGGACACAACTTGGTGACTAAACAACAGCGATAACAACAGCAACAACAAAAAATGTACATTTCTATAAACAAAGGCATCTTCCTTTAGGACCACATTTTAACCAAGAAAATCATCTAATTCTTAGCCCTCATTCAGGATTGGCCCTATGTTTCTACAATGGCATTTTAGCAAAAACTTCAGAATCAGGATTTTTTTATCACAGTCAGGTTTTGGTCTCTTCAGTCTGGGATAATTGATTGTCAACAACTTTGACACATTTGTAGATTACAGATCAGTTATTTTGCAGTTTGGGTTCCAGCTCAGGTTTAATATTTAGGAAAGACTTACTGTGAAATAAATTATTTCTAACTCTCTTTGATGGAAATTACAGGTATGTAGGTATGTGTTTCCTTTGAATGGGTATGCAGATAATGCAGAGCAAATCCTAATTACCACTGGACTTCCCAGATGGCACAGTGGTAAAGAATCTGCCTGCCACTGTAGAAGATACAAGAGACATGGATTTGATCCCTGGGTTAGGAACATCCCTGAAGGAGGAAATGGCAGCCCACTCCAGTATTCTTACCTTTAAAATCCCATGGATAGAAGAGCCTGGTGGCTACAGTCCATGGGGTTGCTCAGAGTCGGATTTGACTCAGCATATAGTTACCATTAGTCACCAATGAAAAATGTGTTGTTGTTATTGTTTAGTCACTAAGTCCTGTCCGACTCTTTTGTGACCACATGGCCTGTAGTCCGCCAGTCTTCTCTGTCCATGGGATTTCCCAGGCAAGAATACTGGAGTGGGTTGCCATTCCCTTCTCAATGCAGATGTTATGCATAAGTGGAATTTAATATTTATTTATTTAATTTTTAGGAATAATGTACAGTGTTAACAGTGTTAAAATTTATAACTAATCTGCAAACAAGGGAGACAGAAATTATACCCAGCTATTGCTTTTATTCTCTCATAGATATTATCTTCCTAAAAAGTTTACCCAGTGTAATATTGAAGAGTATCATGACTTCCTAAATAGTGGAGGTGGTGCTTGCCTTTTCAACAAACCTTCTAAGGTAATAAGTGTGATCAGAGTTGTTAGTTATTAATCTTTCTCAAATATTATAAACACAAATTTTCATTCATTGTGTCTTATGGAATGAAACTTAACTTGGCTGATATGTATGTATTCTTGATATGCTGAATGTCTGCATTTCTGAATTGAATTAATCATGGGCTATTCTGATGGGAATAAAAAGCAGGTATAAATTAGAGTTTTGCTTTCTGAAAAACGTTCATTTTCTTTTCATAAAGCCAAATGAGGATTCAGGGTTTGCTTACAAAAATGGTTTTACTTTGCATTTCTTTTTCATTTTCCTGATGCATTTTTCCCCCGCTTTGGATACTGAATCATAATTCATACTGATGGAAAAGGGGGTCTTTCTCCTTGCATTAATCCCCATCTCTGGGGCAAATTATTACTGCCATTTTCTGCAGAGCTATGTTAATAGGTAAAGCTGAATTTTATATTAAACAAATAAGTGAATTTATTAATTTTTATGATGTTTTCCTCATTATTGTTTCACAAGTTAATACAGTTGATAAAGAGCTTTTCACAGGTAATTGTATTTGATCCTCAGAACAATTCATTATGTAGATGGAAGCTAATATTATTATTATTATTATTATTGTTTTAAATATTAAAACACTTGGGCTCTGAGATGGCAAGCCATTTGCCTAAGATACATGGCTAAGCCAAGATTTGAATACAGACATTCTGATTCCAAATCCCTTACTCCTGTTTGAAATGAAACTTTAGGAGTCTATCTGGCTTTATTTTAGCCAGTGCCCAGATCATCTTTTGCTTTGATGGCACTTATCAGACCCTATTTGGTGTGTGTGTTATATATGAAAATATGATTAAGTCTGAAATGGAATCAATACTAGACACTTCTAAAGTTCCCAGTTCTAAAATTTTACAGTCATACTTTGTAGCTTAGGAAAATAAAAATATATTTTGAAATGACTGGCAGGCCAGAAGTATAGGTGTGACACTTGTGATCTCTCATATTATATTTGGTGCTGATTTTTCTACATTTTAGTGCCCTTCCTGGTTTTCATTCCACAGCTTCTTGATCCTCCTGAGTGTGGCAATGGCTTCATTGAAACTGGCGAGGAGTGTGACTGTGGGACCCCAGCAGTAAGTCTTTGTGTTTGGATGATTTATTTAGGTTATTTGGGGTTATTCTAGATCTGAACCATACAGAGCAAGTGTTGTGCCTAGAAATTTCATAGGATTTCTGGAATAAAGATGATAATTGTGAGGCTGTACATTTATTTTAGAAAATATCCTGATGCTTTCAGGAAAATGACACCACTTTCTGACATTTTCCAAATATTTATATTCTTTAGGAATGTGTCCTTGAAGGAGCAGAGTGTTGTAAGAAATGCACCTTGACTCAAGACTCCCAGTGCAGTGATGGTCTTTGTTGTAAAAAGTGCAAGGTAAATAAATGTTGATTGATAACCAACTGAAAGAAAAGAGGACATATTTGATAAGTTATTGAGATAACTTAAATAGTTAATATTTAAGGTAAATATAAGCAAATAACAGTAGACAATAGTAAGACCTAATGTATGTTGAGTGACAAGTGCCAGAGGCTTTATAGGAGTCTCACAAGTCTTATGAGGAGTAGTTAACATTTTTATTCCCATCTAACAAAACTGAGGCTTGTAGTGATTAAATATACTAAGTAAATAAGGAGCTAGGGCCCATGTGTTTGTAATCCCCAGAGTTTGTCTTCTTTCTACTGCCTCCCTGAAGAGCGTACACTTTAAATGAAACCATTTAATGTACTATAATATATATGTAATAATATTAATAGTAATAACATAATATAATATAATTTAAATAAAACTATTTGACTAATGCATTTCCTTTATTGTAAAGCCAAGTAGATATTTAATTCAGTTCAGTCCAGTTCAGTGGCTCAGTCATGTTTGACTCTTTGTGACCCTGTGGACTGCAGCACACCAGCCTTCCCTGTCCATCACCAACTCCCAAAGCTTCTCAAACTCATGTCCCATCGGGTCAGTGATGCCATCCAACCACCTCATCCTCTGTCATCCCCTTCTCCTCCTGCCTTCAATCTTTCCCAGCATCAGGGTCTTTTCAAATGAGTCAGTTCTTCACATCAGGTGGCCAAGGTATTGACGTTTCAGCTTCAGCATCCGTTCTTCCAATGAGTATTCAGGACTGATTTCCTTTAGGATGGACTGGTGGGATCTCCTTGCAGCCCAGGTGACTCTAAAGGGTCTTCTCTAACACCACGATTCAAAAGCATTAATTCTTCGGCTCTCAACTTACTTTGCAGTCCAACTCTCACATCTGTACATGACTACTGGAAAAAACATAGTTTTGACTAGATGGAGCTTTGTTGGCAAAGTAATGTCTCTGCTTTAATATGCTGTCTAGGTTAGTCATAGCTTTACTTCCAAGGAGCAAGTGTCTTTTAATTTCATGGCTGCAGTCATCATCTTCAGTGATTTTGAAGCCCCTCAAAGTAAAGTCTGTCACTGCTTCCATTGTTTCCCCATCTATTTGCCACGAAGTGATGGGACCAGATACCATGATCTTAGTTTTCTGAAGGTTGAGTTTTAAGCCAACTGTTTCACTCTCCACTTCACTTTCATCAAGAGGCTCTTTAGTTATTCACTTTCTGCTGTAAGGGTGATGTCATCTTCTTCTTTTCATGGTTCTCAGCTTGGTATATCTCTGGTATTGGATGTTGCGGCAATAAAATCTTTGTAGACATTAAAACACCTTTCATGTGTTGTACAGTACTGTTCATTGCATCTGTATACACCTTGTCTATTTTCCTTCTTCCAATAACATCCTCATGCCTGTCTCCAAATATTTAAGACTTTACATCAAGACTAGGGTAATTTTGGGCTTACCTTGCTCAAAGAAATCTATTTTTTTTTCTCATATAAAATCTGGTATAATTTTATATTATTTCTAAGGTATAATATCTTTCTTTCCTTCCAGCCTGTACATTTTGCAGAGGCAGAGCCAGGCACTCACACTGTAATTGGAACAAGGCTTCAGTAAATAATTGCTGAATGAATCAATAAATATGCACAGCATGCTCTTACTGATTCTTAGCTGATTGATTGGCTCTAATGAGTGAGAGGGAAAAATATGAACCTATCATATTAAGTGCCCTATTGTGTGCCAGAAACTGTACTAATTACTTGCAAATTATATCATCCTGTATCCAGGTTTCTTAACTGTGGCACTGTTGACATTTTTGGCCAGATTGTTCTTTTAGCAGCATCTCTGACTTCTGCCTACTAGTTGCCAGCAGCATCCCTCCAACTCATGACACCATGATGTCTTAAATTGCCAAATATCCTCTGGTTGAGACTGCTGTCTTAGATAATGCTCATAGCTACACTTTGGGGATGGATATTATTATCCAGATTTTTTCCAGCTGAGCAATGCCAAACTCAAGGAAGTGAAATAACCTGTATAGTCTCACTTGGCTAGTAAAGAATAAATGTGCAGTTACACCCCAGATCTGCTGGCAACAGTGTCTGTTGTTCCCACTTTATCACTGTCTCTGGCAGAGTTTTAAGAGAAGCAAGGCACTGGCAGAGATCTCTGAAAGCACTCTCTAAAAAACAAACACCAAACTAAATGTGAAACAGATATTTTTTTCGTTTTGTCTACCTCAGCTATTTATTCTGTCAGTTTCTGCAACTGCCATCTCAGGATTCCCAATCATATACTTTAATCCTCAGTGTTTTAGGTCTGCCCATCCATCAAACTGAAGCTGAATCTACAATACTTTGGCCATCTGATGTGAAGAACTGACTCATTTGAAAAGACTCTGATGCTGGGCAAGATTGAAGGTGGGAGGAGAAGGGGATGACAGAGGATGAGGTGGTTGGATGGCATCACTGACTCAATGGACATGAGTTTGACTAAACTCCGGGAGTTGGTGATGGACAGGGAGGGCTGGCATGCTGCAGTCCATGGGGTTGCAAAGAGTTGAACATGACTGAGTGACTGAACTGACTTATCCATTAAATGCAGTCAATTATGCCATTTTTTCTTGGATTTATAGAATTAAACTCTTTGTGATATAATCATTGGAAGGAGCAAGTACAAAATAATAAAATTAAAATACACATAAAATAAAATGGCATGATTAACTATCTTAGAATATGAGTCACAACTTTACCAGTCAAGTAAGATCTTTTCTGCCACTTTCTCTACACCATACTCCCATTCTCACCCCACCCTGAGCTCCTAGAGGAGTCAGAAGCAGAAGAGCGAATGGAAAAGAGGGATCAGAAGAACAAGATGAAAAAGCATATGTGTGTTTGTTTTCTTCTTAAAGATATAATATCTTTATATCTTCTTAAAGATACAATAATTTATCTTTAAGTCAGAGTTAGCAAACACTTTCTGTAAAGGGACAGATTTGTGGGTTATAGGTCTTTATGTCAGTTGCTCAACTCTTTCTTTGAAAGCAGCCATCAAAAACACAGAAGCAAACATATGTGGCAGTGTCCTAATAAAACTTCATATACAACGCAAACAGGCCACCAAAATTGTCCTTGAGGCATGATTTGGAAACTCCTGCTGTAAAATATTGCTTATTGACTTCTTTACTCATTTTCTCTTTTTTTAATATAAAAATTCCAAGAGGGCAGTGATTTGGGTTCATTTACTGCTTCACCCCAGCACTTACCACAAGTCCTCCTTTACCATGCTTATTTTTGGAAGTTTCCTGATAATTCGTGAACATTTACACTCTTATATGAACTGTACCTTAAATCTGCTCATACTTCTACCTCAGAAGTTCTAGAATTGTAGCTTGTCCCAATTCCCAGGAGGAAGAGAACCAGAGTATATGAAATTAACTTATCTTGCTTGTTTCCTTATTTTTATGGCCTATTTGTTGTTGTTGTTCAGTTGCTAAGTTGTGTCTGATTCTTTGTGATCCCATACACAGCACACCCTCTCCTCTGTCCTTCACTATCTCTCAGAGTTTGCTGAAATTCATGTCTGTTGAGTCGGTGACATTATCTGAACATCTCATCCTCTACCAGCCCCTTCTTGTTTTGCCTTCAATGTTTTCCAGCATCAGGGTGTTGTCCAATGAGTTGGCTCTTTGCATCAGATGGCCAAAATATTGGAGCTTCATGTTCAGCATCAGTCCTTCTGGTGAATATTCAGGATTGATTTCTTTTAGGATTGACTGGTTAGATCTTGTTGCTATCTAAGGTAGACTCAAGAGTCTTTTCCAGCACCACAATTTGAAAGCATCAGTTCTTTGGCATTCAGACTTCTTTATGGTCTAATTCTCACATCTGTGCATGACTACTGGAAAAATCAAAGCTTTGACTATATGGACCTTTGTCAGCAGAGTGATGTCTCTGCTGACATCACATTTTTAACATGCTGTCTAGGTTTGTCATAGCTTTCCTTCCAAGGAGCAAGAGTCTTTTAATTTCATGGCTGCAGTCACTGTCCGCAGTGATTTTGGAGCCCCAGAAAATAAAAACTGCCACTGTTTCCACTTTTCCCCCATCTGTTTGCCATGAAGTGATGGGACCAGATACCATGTTCTTTGTTTTTTGAATGTTGAGTTTCAAGCCAACTTTTTCACTCTCCCCTTTCACCCTCATTAAGAGGCTCTTTAGTTCCACTTCATTTTCTGCCATTAGAGTAATATCATCCCCACTAAAGTCTAAGTTCCTTGCCAGCAAGATTCTTGTGTTTGTTTTCTGTTGAATATCCACTGACTATGCCTAGCACATTTTAAGTGCCTAGTAAATGCTTGATGAATGAATGAACAAACACAAAATTTTGTTCAGCTCTTCTGAAAAGTATCTGTTGAGTTCCTAACTGGAGTTGGCAGTGTGCTGCTCATGTTCTATGAGCAACAGGAGACTCAGCTGCCTGGAGTGTGGTGAGCAATGGAGAGAAGGTATAAGTTGTATGTCTGTGTGTGTTGGGAAAGAGAAAGGGTCTAGAATACTGTATTTGCTTGTGTGAGCAGAGTTAAAAACATAGAAGGACCCAGCCCCCAATAGTAACCTTTTAGAGCAAGAGAGTGGGATTGAAGAGGAAAAGAGAAAGATGGTAGCTTTATGTATCTCTTTTTGTTTTGTTTTAATGAATACTCTTGCAACTGATGACTCCAACAAGCATACAAGTTTATTTGTGTGACTCCTAGACTTAAAAGAAATATTTGAGTTGAAAACAGACCAAAAAGGACTCTCACAGACAGGTACACATAATAGAAACATTAAAAGGGAATAAAAGAGCTATAGGATCTTTTTTAAAAAATGATGCAGGAAGAGAAGATGGTAAAGGAAATCATGAGAGGAAATAGCTTTGCCACTTCCTCTAGCTTTTACAGTTCAGTCCAAAATGTAACTTTCAAATTCTTAGCTAATGCAGTAAAAAAGAATAATATGATACAAGTACCAGTAAGAATGAAGAATAAAGTATAAATCCATAAACTAGTTGGAAGAAAGAATTGCTGGAACTTGGACTGGCTTGTCCTTCTGGTACAGATGTACCATCAAGCACATCCTATTTTAGCTAGATCTCATAAAGCTATGTGTGATGACTATGCAAATTACTTCATATGTGAGAAACTCACCCTGAGAACTATTAAATTAACATTTTCATGCAGTAGCTATGGTTTTCACAGGTTTTCATCTTAAACAAGTTTAAGGTATTCCTATCCAAAAAAATTTTATTTTCTATTTTTAAGATGATACTGTAAGATTTTTTTTTTTCCTTTGACAGTTTTGCACATTGAGTTTTGTTCATTTTAGTTTCAGCCTGTGGGAACCGTGTGCCGTGAAGCAGTAAATGATTGTGATATTCGTGAAACATGCTCTGGAAATTCAAGCCAGGTAACTTATCAATGATTTCTCTGAATCCAAGGGGGAAAAGTAGGAGTTTGTTTAGTGAGCTGACCCTCAGATGGAATGGAAATGGGCAAGACGTTCATATTTCTTTTTCATGTCAACTCTTTTTTGGGAATTGAAGTTTCAGTAATCAAAGCTTGAGCAGATGTTCAGCATGATTTTTGTCTTAACGTTGAACTAATCTTAAGACTGTATATCTGCCTTAACTATTTTGTTTTTGTTGAAAGTAGAGAATAAAAGGCTTTTGTGTTTAGTCTAGTTAGTGAAGGAGGAAACAGAAAGACTCTTTCTCTTCAACTGGTTGAAACGAGTCAGATAAGGCAGAGAGAACCACAGGATATTGGGTTTTGAGACAGGGCCTGTCTTGACTTTTATTTACCTGAAACAGCTTGCCACTAATTGCTGCTTTTGAATTTAATATCATTTAGTTGTCAGTAGGGAAGATAAGGGCTTCCCTAGTGGATCAAATGGTAAAGAATCTGCCTGCAATGCAGGAGACACAGGTCCCTGGGTCAGGAATACTCCTTGGAAAAGAGAATGGCTAGCCACTCCAGTATTCATGCCTGGAGAATTCCATGGACAGAAGAGCCTAGCGGGCTACAGTCCATGGAGTTGAAAAAAGTCATACATGACACAGTGACTAACACTTTCACTTCAGGAAAGATACAGAGGTTAATAAACTTTGACAGGGGATCACAGATCTCAGTGTATGTGTATACGGGCAGTCCTTGCTTTGCATTGTAATGCAGGATCACAGAAGTGACCATGAAAGCTGAAACCATGTAAAGTATTGTAGTAATCAATGGAAAAATTTACAATTGTTCTGTGATCTTTAAAAAATATCAGGTGATTAAAAACTCCCTACTGTTGGTCTTAAATGAATAGGGAAATGGAAAAAATGAACTAATATTTATTTAGCTCACATTAAATTAAAACAAAAGCTTTGAAAATTAGCATATTTTATTTCTTCATAAAAAATATATCAGTAATTTGAGCTGTACTTGCCTTCTCCTGGTCAGAAACCTTATGATACTTAGTGAGCATCTTTCCTATGCTTTGTTGAATTGCTACTCTCTTTCTAAGTTCAGGTCAGTTTTTTGACATGATCCTTTGTGCTTTTGATGTCATGAAATATCCAAGAGATGTTAAGTTGTGAATGGGAAGTTTTTCTGCTAAACAGTGGTATCAGCATCCCATTCCCATAGTCACTGATTTTTTTTTCTGTCATGCTATTTACATTTGATTTTAATTTCTCTTCCAGTGTTATCACTTTTCATTTCTTTGCTGCACTTTCACCTTTGTTGAAAGTTTCCTCTTTCAGCTATTCAGTTTTATTATAAGATGTCACATGTTATCACCCAGAGACAGAAAGGCAACAAGCTATGTCCTTTGTTGTCTGTACATGAACTGGATGAACAGATGCTCAGTGATCAATCCTGACAGACTTTGAGAGAAGTGACTAGATGGGCTGTTGACCGTGATGGCTGTAACTTATTTACCAAGCAATCAGTGGACTGAAGAGCTAATAGCAAACTTTATTCTTCATGCAATTACTCACACTTCATTTACTATGGTAACTGAAATTGGAACTGTGTCCTTGGGGGTACTGGTGTTATTTAACAAAACCATAGTGAGCGAAATTCCTTCACACTGGAGCCATGCAAAGTGAAGACTGCCCACATCTATTTTTATCTAGAGAAGAGAGAATCAGTAGTGGTGTGTCTGTGCTGTGCTCAGGCAGTCATATCCGACTCTGGGAGTCCACAGACTGTAGCCCGCCAGGCTCCCCTGTCCGTGGAAATTTTCAGGCAAGAATGCTGGAGCAGGTTGCTATTTCCTACTCCAGGGAGTCTTACTGACCCAGGGATCAAACCCTCATCTTTTGCATCTCCTGCACTGGCAGGCAGATTCTTGACCCCTGCGCCACCTGCAAAGCCCTACTTTAACCATTAAAAATGCTTTATTTTAAAAGCGGTCAAAAAAATAAATAAAAGTGGTCATCCTAAGAGATTAAAGATTTGCATTCTTACTGTCTAATTAGCAGTGTTTTCCTAAACTTACACCTAGTGAGGATAGGGATACAATGAATGATTACCTAATGGGCTCTGGGAATGAAAGTATATTAAAGCAACTTCTTTAAAAGGTAATTATGTGATAAGCAGGATTTTAAAAGAATTCTAAATCTGAAAATTATGTGCATACAAAGGTATTCTTGTTGCATTGGTTTTAACAGCATAAATTTGAGTTAACTGTAAGTAAATATTTTAATACATTGATTATATGGCTTGTTAGCTCAGGGAATGTATTATAGCTATAAAGATGATACCTACAAAAAAGTTTATTATGATGCAAGTAAATTTGCATGATGAAAGTAAAGGGCTGAAACAGAATATAAAGCATTATCTATAATTTGATTATACTTATATTATAAAATACCACATTTTATAGAAAAAGAGGAAAAAATGTACCAAATTATAAAAAATAGTTGTCTCTTGATGGTGGGAATATTAGAGACTTTGGTCTTTCATTTTTCCTGTTTTTTTTTTACATTTCCTAACTTTTCTCAAATAAGTATGTAATTACTATAATAATAGAAAAATGTATAATAAATTTTAAAGTTACACTCTGTTTCTATCCACATAGGAATGTTTTACAGTCGTTTGCATTCTTTTCTGCAATTGCTACAAGGGAAGAAAAGTGGCGGGGGGGGTGCTTATAAAACATGTCTTTTTCTGACATATCCAAAGTAGACTTTCACTTGAGAATCATTTTAAGTATAAGAACTGTTACTTCTCATGGTTAAAAAAGAGGAAACCATATCTATTGCTCCATCTGGTGGCATCCTTCTGGCTTTGTCTTATGCTCTTGTTTTTCTTACTCTGAGGAGTAGTGTGTCTGTATAAGTTAGCTGAGTCTTTGCTGTTGGTTCTTTTTATTTGTAAATAAAGATTTACAAATCAACTGCTCTTTTCCTCTGGTAGATCCATATTTTTAGGAGAAAATGCATCAATTGTTTCATTTCCTTTTGTTTTCTCTTTTTTTAATTAATTAATTTATTTTCTTTACATTATTGTGTTGATTTTGCCATACATTGACATGAATCTGCCATGGGTATTCATGTGTTCCCCTTCTAGAAGCCCCCTCCCACCTCCCTCCCAATTCTATCCCTCTTGGTGTTTTCTCTTGATCTTGTTTTTTTTTTTTTCAGATGATTTGAGAGACTACCCTATATTATCAGATTTTATTTTCAAAATGAAAACCTGTAAAGAGATTAGCTCATCTTAATATCTTGCTGTGCATTTGGTTCATATTTCTGTTTTCTTTTCCTAGTGTGCCCCTAATATTCATAAGATGGATGGTTATTCATGTGATGGTGTCCAGGTAGGTTACTTCACCTTTACCTGAATGTTTCCTTTATGCTAGCATGAAAGAAATACCAAGTCTCATCGAAGTAGGAAGATCATATTAAATGTTTCGTCGTCAACTCTGGAGATAAATTGCCTTTATAATACTCACCTACTAGTTTTCTTAGTCATATTTTCCAGTTACCTGATGGAAGTTGACGTTGTGCTGCTGATGGGTATGCTTTTCCATTTTAGGGAATTTGCTTTGGAGGAAGATGTAAAACCAGGGACAGACAATGCAAATACATCTGGGGGCAAAGTGAGTAAATAACAAGGTTTGAGCCTTCTCCAAGTATGATCTGGCCCCAGGGCGTGTGAACTGGATGGAAGTAAATTTTCAACCACTTTATTATGACTCAGGGACTTTCAGAGCCACTGCAGCTCTTAGCAGGAGCACTTTGTGGAAGTTAGAGAAAAGCACCTCCTTTTATAAGACATAGCTCTATACGTCTTGGCTAGTTAGCCATGTCTTTGGATGGAAAGTGCCTTTGCTGTCAGGCAGGTAAAATCCATTCCAGGGTATGCAACTTGGAGAACAAAGCAAACCTGGATTTCTGCTCCTCTTATGCTGTCTTTAACTTAGTATCCTTAGGCAAAATCCATCAACCATGTGGAATGGACACGGATCCTGAGTGGGGCACCCTTGGATAAGAACTTTTAGCTAGATAAGCCTCTTAGCCAGAATTTCTTTTTCTTTTTTATCTCTTTCTTAAACTCTAGCTGGTTTTCCTAGTTATAGGTGAATTTCTGCTAAGGTAGCCCTGTCATATTAGAAAGAAATTTTAATGTTATTCCCTTCAAAATCTGGCAGATTTTCAGAAGGAAATATGTAACATTTATATCTAAAACATATTTAGTTTAAATGCATATTTAAATGTTATATTTTTCCAGAAGTATTACTGGCCCTTCTGAAAGAAGTTTTTGCTTCAAACTCTTTCAAAAGATGATTTATATTGGAAAGCAAGCTATAAAGATAATGATAACCCTGAAGTGTCACAAATACTGGCTATAATCATTTTGAACAACTAGAGAAACATTGGGATGGGGGAACATTTTAGTTATGTAGGCTTATGCTCTGGACAAAGAAATATGGTATTTGCTTCTTCCTCTTGAGAAAAATTAGTGGCTGACAGCAAGAAGTAGGAAAAGAAACTACCAAACATTATCAGTTTAAAAAAATATACAGTGACAGTCATATTTTGATTAGTTTGCAAAAGTTGTTTTGATCTAAATCTTGGATAGCTCCATCAACTGACCTTGGCTTTAGCAAAAATAAAATCCTGAAAAAAATGCTGACATGACTTAAAATGTTATTTGACAGTCAGAGATTTAACATGAATTCAAGTTTGCCTACAAGCAGAGTAACTTTTTGATAGCCGTTAAGAATTAATAAACAAGGTGGAAATACTGCTCTTTCTTGAGTCTTTAATTATTGTGCATCATTTTTTTAATAAAATTGTCTTTATGATTCATAAAAGTTGCTGAATGAAAAATTCATGCTTTGTATCTGGCACTGAGATTAAAGCATTGAACACTTGTCAATGAACCATTTGGTGGCACCTTTCCCCAGTTATTGGCTAAATTCTCAGGAGTTTTATTCTTAGAACTTACAACCTGAATCATATCAAAGATCTAAATAGATTTGTTTTCAGTTTTTAATTGAGCAGTTGTGAGAAATGTACCCATGTGATGGATGCTTTTGGTAAGAGGAACTCTTGTGAAGCATGGGTACAACTTTTGCAATTGGTAACATTGTAGTGAAGGAGGAGAGCTCTTCACAAGTGTTTTCCCCTTACTGCAAACAGTGGAACAGCTCATGTGGTATATCTCTCACTGATAGAAAACTCCGTTCTGCTTCAGATGTGATGTCATCAGACAAATACTGCTATGAGAAACTGAATATAGAAGGCACCGAGAAGGGTAACTGTGGGAAAGACAAAGACACGTGGATACAGTGCAACAAACGGTGAGATGGAGAAATTAGCTGGGTTCAGACCTCGGTTCCAGGCACTGCTTCTTGAGCGACAGGACTTTCCCGTTTTCTGCATGCCATGAAGCATTCTCTTTCCCTCATCTCTTCCCAGAGTTCCAGCATCAGCTTTGCAGAGGGTTTCTGAATCTCAAGATGTGTTCTGACCTCTCTTCTAAGGCTCAGGCAATGCCTGTGGCTGCCTTAGGTCTTTCTCACCTAGAAGACACCTGTCAGCATCTCAAAGGCAACAAAAATTAAAGCCAACAGAATGGTCTCAGTGCTGATAGATGGAATTACCTGACTCTGACTTTAATAAAGAACTCTTTTCCACAAAGATCTTAATATCTCACTCTCCTTCTGTTTAGAAGCCTCAGAGTGATCCTTGATGCTCCCTTCTCTCTGACTCATTATCCAAATGGCAAATCATGTTTATTCTTCTCTTTCACTCCTCCATAATTTGTCTTTAATTCATCTCTTCATTTCTGTGCCTTTTGCATTACCCCAACTAAGACCTATGCCAATTCTTCAACTAATACAGAAACCTCTTAGTTTTCTGTGCCAGCAGCATCTAGCATGATCCCATCAAAATAATCTTTTCCTGAAACTTTTTGACAATGTCAGTTCTTTGTTCAAATCTCACTGGTTCCACAAACTTAACTGATAGTAAGAATAACATCTATGTAATGCACACTATGTGTTAGGAACTCTGTTACACTTTGCATAAGTGATGTCATTTAATCTTCATGGCAGTTTGCCCTGTTTTGTGGAGGAGGAAACTGAGACAGTTAAGTTGACTAAGGTCATGTAGCTAGGATATCATAGGAGCAGAATTAGAATTAAGCAGTCTGATTTTAGAATTCTCTCTTAACCACTTTGCTGAATGTCATACCATCTTGCTTAATGCATGAAATGGAACCTTAGCTTGGCACTGTGCCTCTTCCATAATTTTCCCCAACCTATGTATTTTGTTTTTTTCTTTTCTACTCTTTCAAAGTCTAGCAAATCTGGCCATTTCTAATATATTTTATTGTCCTACTTACACATGGGTATATGTGCTATTCACACTTAAGGAAGTACCCTTTATACTCCATAAAAAATATTTACCTATCCAAAAAATTACCTATACCCACCCCCTTGGATAGCACTTACTCTGTATATTATTTCTGGATTATTTTATTTATTATTATTTATTTCCCCTGGAAATAAATCACCTCCCTCTTCTCCTGCATCCTTTGCATTACTTTTATGGTCCTTGTCACTAACTCTATGTTTTATAGATGTTTAATGTATATAAATTTCTCTTCTTACCCAGAGTATAATTTCCTTAAGAGTAAAAATCATCTAATGTTTTTAATATATTCTATTTAGTAAACTCCAGTGAAAAATGTTGAATGTATATCTCTTCTATGTTAAAAAGCATCTTTATTTATGATAGATACAATAATGTGATGGTATAACTTTTAAAAATTATTTTTAATACATATTTTTCTATGTTGGTGATAGATGCAGGTCTTAATTTTTCTCTTTTCTATATGGTAAAGTCTAATATTTCCATATATAGTTGCTGGCCTGCTAATAAGTCTGCAAGACATTTATTAGAATATTTATCACTATCGATATTAATGATTAAAATGTGTTAAATATAGAGAATACGTAAGATAGTACTTAACACAAATGAAAATATTTTACAAGTTAAATTAGAATTGTATGTGCCAGCTGAGGGAGAAGTTAAATATATTGGAAAAGGAATCATGATCCTATGTGGTTGAGAAGCCACAAAGTATATAATCTGTTCCTTAATTCTAGTGCCATTGGTTGAAGAAAACACTGTATTCTAAAGGAATACTCATTCAAAGTTCATTCATTCACTTATCAAATATTTTTTAAAATGTCTTAGTATATCCTGTGATGTGTTATGAGGAAAGAGATTCAGATATAAAAGAAGTCCATTTGATGAGTAATTTTCTTTAGATAAATACTTAGAGGACAATAAAGGAAAATCTAGAACATAGTTGGGATTTTGGTGCACCAAAAGTTTCAAAGAAGACAGTTTTTAAAGCTGGGAGTAAACTAATTTCAGGTTATTTTGTTTTGCTCGTAATTTGAAGGAATAGTACAGTTGATGAAAAAACAAATGCTTAAGTAACATAACATTATTGTTCTAACTGTACAGATGTTGCTGTATCTCTGAGGGAAGAGGTAAATACTTGGTACTTTTTTAATACAGGGATGTGCTTTGTGGTTACCTTTTGTGTACGAACATTGGTCATATCCCAAGACTTGGAGAACTCGATGGTGAAATCACGTCTACTTTAGTTGTACAGCAGGGAAGAACGTTAAACTGCAGGTAATGATCTAACCTTCTGTGAGGACATTAGCCATCTTATTTCCCAGGAATGAAGCTTAGGATGACTTATGTTTTCAGTTCATATGTATGTTAGTAAGATGAAATGGATTCTAGTCCATAGGGATGATTAAGTAAATCCTGACAGAGAGCAGATAGAAAGAAGGGAAGAATTAGTTGACTGTGGACTATTGTATGGTAGCTAGAGTTGTGTTTAATTGTCCAGTTAAATCTTGCAGGGTTTGGTTTGCATGTCATTCTTATCAGTGGATTAAATACCTGCATCTTCTTTTGCTCCCTTATGAAATCCCACTAAAATGACACTAAATAGGTTTTTTTTTTTAGAATTTGTATATCTATAGGGAAGCAGAAAAAGGGAGAGAAAACAGCAGCAACAAAATTCTAGAACACGGAGAACAAATAGATGTGTGGCAGATGATTATCAAAACTAAAAATGATGAAGTCCTCAGTCAGTAATGGGGAAAACCAAGAAACTGACTCAATATATACTGCCAGTCCCAGCATCCTCTACTTCTGGAAGAGGGAATAAAGGATTTGGGGATAGAGAAAGGAACTCAAATGAAAAAGATAGGTGAACTCTTTTAGAGAAGCTGCTATATTTACAGCTTACTTTCCTGACCCAGCTAAGCTGGTGACTGCTCACCCTTGCATGAAAGATTTGAGCTTTACAGTCTGCAAAGAATAAAATAAAGATTTCCAAGCTGATTGTCAGCAGAAAAATCAGTCATCAGAGTTGTATAGAAGTGATCTAGCCTCATTGATATTCAGTCAGAAAGTCCCAGAACTTCCAATTATCTGCCTGGTTCCCCAACTCAGATATAAACAGATGATCATATTTGTGAAGAAAAGACCCTAACATGAAAAGAGAGAGAGAGAGAAATGACCAGAAAATGCAACAACTACCTATAAATATTTTAAGATATTTCTATCATGAAACAAGAATAGGGTAGAATTTTTAAACACTAGGAACACTAAGAGAAAACAAAGGAAAGCTGTTAGAAATTAAAAAAAAATGATGGCAAACATTAAACTCAATAGTTGAAATTATCTCCCAGAAAGTAGGGTAAAAGAGACAAAGAAAGGGACATAGAGTAAAGCTCACCATGTTAGAATAGAAATAATAAAGAACAGAGAAAGCAGCAGGGAGGAAATTAGCAATGACTAACTCCAAGAGCGTTATCTAGAACCTTTGAACTTGAATTTCCATATTGCCAGGCTTACCAGGTGCAAGGTGAAATCAGTGAAATTAGTAATACATCAAAACTTATCATTATGAAATTTCAGAACCTAAGGAGAAAGAATCCCAACTGTTTGCAGAGAGGAGAGGCAAAAAAAAAAAAGGATTAGGCATTAGAATGGTTTCACATCTATCAAGAAGAGTGCTGGGACCTGAAAGACAATGGAGAAAATAATTTCCAAAAAAGTAGAATTCTGTACTCAGGCAAAATATGAATTGAGTGTGAGGGTAGAAAATAAAGAGACATTTAGGTATGCAAGTTTCCCCCAAGTTTACTCCCGTAAGTCATTTCTCAGGAAGCTGTTAGAAACTGTGCTCCACCAAAATAAAGAAGAAAGCTAAGAAAGAAACAGGAAACTTGGGAAACAAGATATCCACTGTGGAGAGAGACAGGACAATCCTCCAATGAATAGTATCTTGGAAAAGCCAAGATACCCAAGATACCCAACCCAATCAGGTTGGAACTGGTCTGGGGAACTCCAAGTGGAAACTCTAGGAGAGATTATTTCAGCAAGATGAACTGATGTTCAGACACATCTTAAGTGGAGATTTTGATAGCAGGGTTTGAGTAATTTTGAGTTAGGGATAGATAATTCAGTAGACAAATAAGAGACTTGCTAATCTGAGGGAAAATGAGAAGTTGTACAAGTAAAAGAAAAGGTATAATTAGGGTGTACTATATCACTCTTTTATTTACTAAGTCCTACCAATGCACGATTTGTTGTTGATTTAACTATTGATCAACAAAATGTGTGATGGAAGGAAAGGGGAAAGAGATGAGTTCTCAAATTCCATAGAGGGCAGTCAATTGATAATACTGAAAATAGGAAAACTAAAAATAGTGATACAAACTCATTATTTAAAAATGTGTACATAAATAACAAAAGAATCAGTTAAGAGTAGAAAGTGATTTCCTCCAAGGAATGATATAAGAAGAGTAGGGGCAATGGATCCCTTCACTGCATTGTAAAAACCAATTTGCCTATTTAACTCATAAAACTATATGCATGCATAATTTGGATAAAAATAAATAGAATATAAGAATGGAAATTTTTGTAGTAGCATTGACATGGTACTATATGAATAAATAGATTATGAATGTACATTTTCAGTCCCTATCCTGTTTATTTGTTTTTATCCTGTTTCTTTTTTATTCCTACCTAATGTATGGGTTGCTGTATTGAATAGTTACTGCAGTAGTTTAGCCATTCTCAAATATACAGTTGACCCTTGAGCAACACTGGTTTGAACTACAAGGGTCCATTTATGTGCATATTTTCAGTAAATACAGGTCTTTTTTTTTTTTTTTTTGATAAATATGTGCTACAACACTACATAATTCCCCAGTGGTTGAATCCATGAATGTGAAACTTGGATTTTCAACTGCATGGAAGGGTGGTACCCCTACCCCCTATGCTGTTCAAAGGTCAACTGTAGTTTGTAAATAGAACAATCTTTTTGGGAAATGTAACCAAAACTAAAAAATTCTCATCATTGTTTGAAATGTATTTAAAATCTTGAAGGTACTTATTTATCAAATCAAATTTTATTAATAATGGCTTATTTGACTTATATATGGCATAGTAGCCAAAGGAAAATGATAAAGCCATTTCAGACCTTTGTTCTAATAATTATGTTTAAATGCTAAGGTATATAAATATCTCTGAAAATAATTAGATCAAAAGATTCAATTGCTTTCTCCATTTGGAGATTGAATATGTTTATGCTACTTTTAAAATTAGGTAATAAAGAGAAAATAGAGAAAGTGATACTGCCTATATTTTTAAGTTTTTAAATGTAGTCTCAAGATAAATATAAATTAATGGAATACCACTTTCTTTGTGCTGTCAATTTATTTTTAGTGGTGGGCATGTTAAGCTTGATGAAGATGTCGACCTTGGCTACGTGGAAGACGGGACACCTTGTGGTCCCAAAATGATGTGCTTAGAACACAGGTGTCTTCCTGTGGCTTCCTTCAACTTTAGTACTTGCTTAAGCAATAAAGAAGGCACTGTTTGTTCAGGAAATGGAGTAAGTATTCACTACCTCACCACAGGGATCTATTCAGTTCTTTTATATCAGAGAAACAGATATGACATGACCCTGAACTGCCTATTTCTGTAATAAAGGAAAACATGCTTGTCCATGTTTCTCCAGTTAGTATATAAACAGTCATGTTGTCATAGTCATTTGTATATTTTTGTTGTGTAATCTGTGAAAGTTTGAGAATGAGAAAAAGTTTTATCTTCCTAACCAAATTCTTCCGTTTTCCACTCTTAATAGGGTAAATTGACCTAATTTAATATAATCTGAGTTTTCTACAAGTGACTTAGGAGACAAATTTTAACAAACTTTAATGGGATGAAAAAGGGAGTACAAAGTAGGAGCAGTGGCCACAATACTTAACCATTGGTATGGTCCAGGCACTGACCAGTTAGAGCAGACCATAAATAATTGCCTTGACCAAAACAGTGCTTACCAGCTGAGGATAACATCTAGAAAAAGAAGCAGAATAAATAAGGAACTGAATCTCAGAGATGAATCGAAAGAATGGCGGTGCTGGCGGTGCTCTGGCACATCTGACTCTCTGTGACCCCGTGGGCTGTAGCCTGTCTCGTTCCTGGAAAATCATGGGATTTTCCAGGCAAGATTACTGGAGAGGTTTGCCATTTCCTTCTCCAGGGCATCTTCCTGACCCAGGGATTAAACACAAGTCTCCTGCATCTCCAGCATTGGTAGGCAGATTCTTTACCACTGTGCCACCTGGGAAGCCCAAATAGAAAAAATGGTGGTATTTAAAAGACTAAATTCTATCTTCCTGCATATATCTGACAAGATATAGGTAAATTTATAGGTTAAATAAACATGCTCTGTTAGCAATTACAGTTTTGTAATTTTCAATTAGGAATTCCTACACTAGCAAAAATTTCTTGAATCTTTTTCTTTTAGCATGTGCTGTGATTTTCTTTTTCTCCTCTCTGGGTTCCTTCTGGTTATACTATCCAGTTGAGAATCCTTGTCCTGGAAGTGTAAGCCTTCAATCCTGGTCATTCCGTGTATGTCCCTGAGGGATACACCAAGAATTTCCTAAGGGAGGTCTTAGTAATTGTTACTTTTTGCCTAAGAATAGGAATTCTGGTACAGGAGAATAGAGAAGGTGTATAGGAAGTAATTTTGCTCCTTATTTTAAAGGAATCTGCTAAGTCTTGTTTCCTTTATAAGTAAGAGGATATGAGGGGGAGATGCTTTCTGGGGGGGTTGGGAGAAAAGCATAATGGAATAATTTCTTGACCATAATGCTAATGAATAACTGTATTTTATTCATCTAGAAGTCCTGAGTATATACACAGAGTTGTGTTAATGAACTGTTTGTTTAAGGACTGAGTGAATGAGTGATGAGTGACGGGGCTTCCCGGGTGGCGCTAGTAGTGAACCCACCTGCCAGTGCAGAAGACCCAAGCGATGCAGGTTCCATCCCTGGTTCAAGAAGATCCCCTGCAGGAGGGCATTGCAACCCACTCCAGTATTCTATCCTGGAGAATCCCCGTGGACAGAGGGGCCTGGCAGGCTCCGGTCCATAGGGTCACAAAGGGTTGGACACAACTGAAGTGACTTAGCACACATGCACACACAAATAAGTGATAGACACAAGTAAATCAGGTGGCAAATAGCATCCAGTCATTTATAATAATTATGCATAATACAGAAAGGTTATATCCTATGTGTTTTTAACTTATAGTGACTCAGCTTTGTATATGTGACAGAAATTAAAATGTGAAATACAGTATATATTTTCTATATACTCTACATTATGTAGGTTAAGAGTGTGGGCTTGAAACCAGACAGTTTGAGTGTGAAATCCAGCTTTCCTCCTTACTAACTGGGTGAGATTGGGCAAATTAGTTAGCCTCTCTGTGTTTCACTCTATTCTTATATAAAGTGGGAATAATAATATTGCCTAGGATACAGGATACAGGATTGTTGTGAAGAATCAATGAATTAACACCTGTAACTGATACATAATACTTAGATCGATCCCTGTGACACAGTGAATATTCAATAATGTCAGCTGTGGCTGTTTATTATGATCATTGTACAACAGTGTCACTGTTCTTGTCACTGTATCAGTGGTACTGCTGCATGATGTGGAAACATACTTAGAGAAACCAGTTGACCTGGATATTGACCTGATCTATTGAAAAGATAGTTGGTGAAGTGGGGTCTCAAACTCAGGCCTTTTTTTTTTTTTCTTCCTGCATATTTGTTAATCTGCAGGAAATTGCTAATCTGAATTAATTTGAAATCTGCAATTTGTTGATCATATTTATAGTACAGTTAAATCTGCATATATGTTGTCTTCTGGCAAATTCAAGCAGACAAAAATGAGAAACCCATCCCATCTAACCTGAGTCCTGAAGAACTTCTCTGATCTTAACCCTAACTGAAATCTCTCCTACTTCTCATTGCTTTCAGAGTTGCTTTGAATAATAAGATTTTAGAACAGAAACGTAGGTTCTGTTTCCTGGATATATAAGTGAAGATTATTGTCTGGTAATTTTTAAAGATTTGGTGCCAGTTTATGTGAATTTTTCCCCTGGGCTTTGTTTGAAGGACTTCTCAGTTTCCATGACCCTGAGATAGCTAAGCTCTGGAGCTTGGGTTGAGGTGCCCAGGCTATGGTTTTGTGAAGCTTTCTTCTCAGACCACTGCAAAGCCTCAGGCCTCCCCTCTTCTTTGTCAGATTTCCCTTTATCTTATCTTCTTCCTAAAAGATGAATAAAATTTTGGTATAAAGAGCCTTTCTTTAGAAGAAGAAAACTTTGTATTGGGTAATTGGAAAATGATTGTAATTCTGCTTAGTTTTTAAAAATCTCCCTCAAAAAATTTGAGTTAACAAAATTCAAATTGATCATTGATTTTTGTGTAAGAAATGTAAATTCTCTTTTAAACTTTGTTGTTTCCTCTGGGTCAACTGTTACTCTCTAGAAAATATTTTTTGAGTAAGATAATTAGTAAGTAATTAGAAACAGTAAGAAAGTACCCATAAATGTCCAGTCCCATCTAATTCTAGGCATATAATTATTAGAAATTAATACAATTAATTTTTATTTTAAAAAAGTTAATGTTTATCTTTCATGCCTCTGTACCTAAGAGTTAGTGTTGATTCTAGATTGATTTTGGGTTTCAGGTTTGCAGTAATGAGCTGAAGTGTGTGTGTAACAGACACTGGGTAGGTGAAGACTGCAGCTCTTACTTCCCTTACAATGATGATTCAAAGGCTGGCATTACGCTGTCTGGCAATGGTAGGTACTTAATTTGGTCCCATTATGTTGTCTTTATGCACAGGAAAGAGAAAACTGCCCTTCCTAAGCTGAGTTTGGATTATTTTTATGTAATTCAAATAGAAGTTAAATCCACATAATAATGAATTACAGTGTACAACTGGGGCTCTCATTACGAAACCAGTAATTTCCATTATCTTGTAATATGAAATATTGAATATAACTTAGTCTATTGATTTAGCCATATCTTGTTCTATATCAGGCTGATATTTTCCAAATATTGTACTTATTGGGAGCTGACAACAAATCCTAACATCTTTTTTTTAATATAATTTAATTTTTATTTATTGGCTATGCTGGGTCTTTGTCGCTGTGCATGAGCTTTCTCTAATTGTAGTGAGCGGGGGTTACTCTCTAGTTGCAGAGTGTGGGCTTCTTGTGTGGTGGCTTCTCTTGTTGCAGAACATGAGCTCTAGAACATAGGCTCAATAGTTGTCAACAGGCTTAGTTGCTCCATGGCTTATAGAATCTTCTTGGACCAGGGATCAAACCTGTGTCTCCTGCATTGGCAAGCAGATTCCTTACCATTGGGCCACCAGGAAAGCCCTAGTATTTCTTTTAAATGAAGAAAGTAGTCAATTTTTTTAAGTGTGTGACTTTATATTTTATACTTTTTATATACTGGGACTAAGTAAATGAGGAAAAATTTGAATTGATTTAAAAAATATTTTGTTAACTTTAATATTCTCTCTTAATGAACCACATCTATATTAAACTCCAGTTCTGTAGCCTCTACTGTAGGTAATTCTAGAAGTAGTAACCTTGGCCAAGGTGCCTGGAAGGGGTTTGACATGGATAAGAAGCAGCAGGTGTAGTTCTAAAAGCAAGAGTGGCCCAAATGGAGTAGAAGTTAAATGCAGATAGTGGAAAGAAGACATACCTTGAAGATGGATGTCCCTTTTTAAACTATTTCTATCATTTCATTATTGAGTATTCTTCTGCATAAAATAATGTTCAAGTGCTGAAGTCCATTCAGCTCCAAAGAATGAGAAAATTATCATTTTCATTCTAATCATCCATACAGGTTAAACGTATTGGTCAATGTGACTTTCATAATAAAACTCACAGAGAGATTAGGATGTTGGCATCTTCAGTCTTAGCAATGGTTGTGGGGCTGGTTCCTACACTTAATGCAGAAAGAAGCCTCTCCAGGTCTGTGGATTTAACTGGCTTGTCAAAAGTCATACTATTACTTAGAAGTAATCAAGACTAGCCTTTGAATTTATTGCTGTTCAGACGCTGAGTCGTGTCTGACTCTGTGACCCATGGACTGCAGCATGCCAGGCTTCCCTGTCCTTCATTCTCTCCCAGAGTTTGCTCAAACTCACGTCCATTGAGTCAGTGATGCCATCCAACCATCTCATCCTTTGTTGTTCCTTTCTCCTCTTGCCCTCCTTCCCAGCGTCAGGGTCTATTGATCCCTGTTAAATTTCTGGAGCTTTCCCCATGGCTCAGTGGGTAAAGAATCTGCCTGCAATGCAGAAGACACAGGAGATGCTTGTTCAGTCCCATGGTTGGGAAAATCCCCTGAGGGAGGAAATGGCAACCCCAGCATTCTTACCTGAAAAATCCCCTGGACAGAGGAGCCTGGCAAGCTAGTTAAAAGGATTGGAAAGAGTCAGACATGATTGAGTGACTAAGCACTCACGTATGTTAAATCTCTGGAAAGAAAGGAGGGAGATGCTAGGTCTTAGAGTGGAAGAATCCCAATGCCCCAGGAGTCCTCTGGTATCTGCGCCTACGATCTCACAGATGACCAGGGTGGAGTCAGCCAGTCTCCTGGATGGCTGAGCCCCGCTGTCCCATGTGACGCCTGAGGGCCCCCAGACAGAGAGGCTGCCACTCCGTCATGGGGAATCGGAATCTGCTCCAGTCATCCATGATTACTGCCTTTGATTCCTCAGGAGTGCAGCAGACAAAGAGCTAACTAAGCTGCCCTGGGTGAGAGCCCTGCAATTTAACATGGGGTATAAGTCTTTATCAACCAAACAGGTCTTCTGAGCCAGGGGCTAGGCAGGTCTCCAGCCTGCGTTTTCTGCTCTTGGGCTTTTACTTGTGATTGTTGTCCAGTCCTTTGACTCACTGGGTCCCTTTCACTACTGTGATCCCTTGAGAATTGCATCTCAGCCTGTCTGACCATTGTTGCTGTCGGACATGACAGTACCATCACCCAGTCCTTATCTCCAGCCCTGGCCCCCTGCCAGTCTGGTGCATCCTCACTCTCACAGGTCATCGGCACCAGTCTCCAGCTCACCTGACTCTGTATTTTTCACTGTTTTTCCTGGATACCACAGCCATTATCAGCAAGACTGGGAACTACAGTCTTTTATCATCTATACCACCTGACCATCTGTAGCCACGTTTTCTCCCTTTAGAAGTTTATATTTACACAGACAAAATATCACACAAAATAAGGGCCTTACATTGGTTGTGAAAATTGAGTGATAAGAACAATAACATTTCTAGAATTTCTAGGGAAGAGGTTGGAGTCCAAAAGATGATTTCTAAGTATTCCTCCCCAGGGGTGTTGTGCTATAGTGATACTCCTTTCTTCTCCTTATCTTTATCCTTTGTTTTAGTTCAATGACCTCATTATACTTTCCATAAAAATACATGGAAAGTAAAACCATTCAAAATGCACTTGGACAAGAATTAAAAGGAAACATACACAAATAATTATTTTTCAGAAAACAATTGATCAAATTGCTAAGTTATGGTTGATTTCTCTTCCCTTAAAAATATCTACTTTTAATTTCAAGATATATAGGAATAGCAAATCATTATCATATGCCTGAAACTGATATAGTGTTTTGTCACAATTATATCTGAATAAATAAATAAAATTTGGGAAAAGCTTCTCTAAAATTAAAACTGTATAAAGGAAAAAATGCTCACTTTTTAAAACAAATGTTATTAGTGTGATGATCATTAATCTGGAGAATCAAGTTCCTGAAAGAATTTTATATCAAAATTTCAGCTGTATTCACTGACCTTCATTGTTTCTTTTCTCCCCCCAGGTGTTGCTGGTACCAATATTATAATAGGCATAATTGCTGGCACCATTTTAGTGCTGGCCCTCATATTAGGAATTACTGCGTGGGGCTATAAGTAAGTGAAATGGATCAGTATATTACTATCAAACTGTACTTTAAAATATTTATCTAAATGATTCTAGAAATTTTTGTATCATTGGATAAATAAACCTGCAGTGAAAATCAGTCTGGTTCAGTAGTCAATCCATGATGATCCTTGGCATGATTAGAGGTAACAATAATTTATCATTTTTTAGATTTTGAGATTAACTCGCATCTATTCTAAAAATACTTAATATTATTTTAAAACCATTACATGAAGTAAAATAAATCTAAATTGTGTCTCATACAAAGGCTGTGTTGATTGGATCTTTAGTGTTGCAGATTCTCTTGACTTAAACCCATTCCCCCAAATCTAGGCAGTTTAGTGTATTAGAGAGCATAGCGTTTAGTAACAAGAGTGATACCAACAAGATCAAGAGCAGGATCTGCTCCTTAGTGCTTCCTGCTAAGAGCAGGGATCCTGCCAGTAGCCAAACCTCTCCCTAACCAATGTGAAGAAGACACTGTTATTTGTTAAATATGTGAGTGTTTTGTGGGAAGGAAAAACTCTTCAGAGATGTAATGTGTTAAAATTAAAATTCAATTATAAGTTATAACTTTTAGAAACCTAATTCTTAAGCTTCAAAGTTCAGCTTACAATTCTTTGGTTCTACGTGCAAGATTTAAAAAGTTACACATTATGTAACTTTTTTTTTTTATTGTTTTTGCCATACAATGTCATGATATCACCATGGGTTTACATATGCTCCCCCTCCAGAACCCCCCTCCCTCCTACATTATGTAACTTTTGAATATTAGATCCCCTTAGCATTTAGCTAAGTAAATAACTTCATACATTCCAGACCTTTTGTATTCTTAATGTGCTCATTTCCCTTGTTAAGTACTTCAACTTACGATGTGAAAAGTTTCCTTAGTATTCAAATAACTTATGTTTAATAAACTAAAACTTAAATAAAGCAAACTTTTTTGACTAGGCATTGACTAGCATAGTGTATATAATCATTTTTTATTATTATTATCACTGCCTGACATGGTTTTAATCCAAATGAATTAAAAGACACCTCTTTAAACTAGTATATGGGTCTTGCTTTCTGTGAGGTGAAAACACTGAAGTTATTTTGGCTGAAAAGAGAGAGTAATTAGGTGACTGCCAGGATAAACTTTCTATATTGTAAGTACTAAAATGCAGAAAGACAGTTGAGCAAGGCTGTGTTAACAAATAGCACAGACAGCAGGGAAAAGTTTAGCATAATAGAGTTAACATGGCCTAGCAGAGCGTAGTGAATGCCTCTTTAATGTGCAGATTGTTTGGCACTTTGCATGCTTACGTTTGCACCAGCTGATTTCAGCGTAATTTGGAGTATAAAATTATATGTCTGAAAGAAAGGCTTTTCTGTACCTGTATTGTTTGAGCTCTCCTTACGCCTCAGGTGAATTAGCCCTATCTCGGTGTCACACTATTTCCTTGACTTCCCTTGTGCAAGGCTGATGTAGTAGTTGCCCTCACAACCATTGCTGTTTTGAAGTAGCTCAGTGATTGCATTTGGTCATGCGAGAGGGAAAGCAAAATTGTTAGTTCTGTTAGTTTTCTGCCACCTACTGATGCAAACTGATATTTCATGTTCACAGTCTTGGAAAAAATTACCCTTTCAAAAATATGAAACCTGAACATCTAATCCTACTGCTAATGAAATTATTCGTGTCTGTTTGTTTTAATGATTAGAATGAAAAGTACTTCTTTCTTATTTTTATGATATTCAAGTGGTTTCACTTTTTTGTTTCTGAATATATGTACTTTGCAGAGTCTTGTTCATACCACAGTATTCTCTTCATAAATAATATGAACCCGAATGATGAAAGTTTTAATGTTACTACATTTATTCAGAATTTGTATAAAAATAGAATAAGGATGTAGAAATTTTAATACAGTAATTAAATTCATGAATATGCTATTTCAAGTGTTCTATTTAAAATGCCAAGCAAATTTAGGACTTGAGAACTCATTTTCTCATTAATCCTTCCAATTAAACTTTCAACCCCTCGCCAAGTCTTGGGGTAATAAAAGGAATAGGAAATGAGGAATACTTATTTGTAACTGATGTATCACTCAGGTAATCAGATTGAGAGGATAAAAAGTAAAACATGTTGAATTGAAGTAGTTTGGCTTATTTTTCTCCTGTATATGATAGTTTCAGGAATTAAAAATATTAAGTATCAAACTGGCACTTTTACTCTCATGAGCTCATTATTAAGCAAGATGCCCAGAGAATTCATGGAATAGATTGGCAGGGAAAAGTGCTACAAACAACATCTGTACGGCCACATTAGCCTTGATCTTGTAAGAAGGAACCTACCTGTTGCTTGACCTTCCAACAAGTCTTCAAAATACTGACAGCTAGTTAGGTCAGGATAGAAAGTTTGAAATTTGCTTGTTTTATTTAAAAATTAAAAATCATTGGCACCTCCTTACCATACTCTCTAGAATACATTTTTGTTTCAGAATGATTTATTCTGAAACTCATGCAATTTTATTTTAGGAGACTTTGAACAGAGTATTACTACTGTTGCTTTCAGTGAAACTTCAGTGAGTAAGTAGTGATGACATGGGAGGTCCATAACAGCTGTGAATTCTCACTCTATCATACACAAAATGTTCTTATGTACATTTATGTTTTCATATTTGAAATTCTTAGGAAGAGCTCTAGTTTGTGGCATATATTCCAAAAAGAATGAATTATAATTTTTATCTGCATGAAAACACATTTTATATATATAACTTGACTAATTTCCTTATTTAAATCAATGTGCATGTCTGAAAACCTGTATTTGAAATAAGGTTGACTTTAAGACATGACTAAATGTTTAATATGATGCAGTTAATATTGAGAAAACAATTACTTTTTAATAACTGAAGCTTTATGCGTTTAAACAATGGTTATGTGAAAATGTTGTCACTAACCCTTTGGTGTCATTTCTTCAAAAGATGAAGTGAAATTTGGGTATGTGAGAGTGTGTGTGTGTGTGTGTGTGTATTAGTGTGAGACAGGGGGTGGGGGAGACTGTGTTTTTGATCTTCATTTTAATTCTGCAATTAGAAATTATAGTGGAGATCTTTCATCAAATGCTTTTATGTTTAGTGATTTCTTTTAATGTATTTTTTAGGTAACTAATTCTTTCTCTCTCTCTCTCTCTCTTCTTGTCCATAAAAAGAAACTATCGAGAGCAGAGGTATGTGATAAGAATAACTGAACAAAAGCTGAAAAGCAAAAGGTTTAAATCTTGTTATCATCTTTGGAATTCATACATACCGTTATAAATCAAGTTTACTTTTGTTTTTATGTTGTAGTGATCATAAACTAATCTTGATTTTTCACGGCCTTGAAATGATCATTTTAGTAATGTTGCTGCAGAATGTGTTAGTTTAAAATATATCTATCATTATTTAGTTTTAATGGTTTTATCTTCCAACAAAACTATAATTAGTCATTCTTATGTGTGTTACTTTTATAGTAATATATATTTAGAAGTTGATTTCTTCCTACCTAAAACAAAATTCCTTTACGTTGTCACCTTTGTTTACATTAGTTGATTGGCTTTTCTTCACAGTTATAACACTTTTCTTGCCCAGTGATTTCTAAAGGAATTAATTTTTACTGATTGTTGTTATTTTACTAACTTTCATTAATAAATGATAAAATTTATATAGGCACGGTATTGTGATCAGGAGAGCATCTTGGCATTTGAGGAATCTGTTTTATATCTGCATAATAAAAATTTTTTTAACAGATTAGATAATTGTACAGGTATTGAAAGAAATAATTTGCATAGTAATAATCTCTGATTGCCTGTTGCACAATTTTTTTTAAATAAAAAAGCTCATAAAGTCAGGCACTCTATTCATATAACTTTAAAATCTATATTCAGCCAGCCATGTCTAAAGAGATACAAAGCATTCGTGTAGTTGGGTAAACTTGCCTATTTTTTCTAAATCTAAATTAGCCCAAGTTGAGGTACACTCCTCACTTTTCACATTTAAAAACTTACAATTGCTATTAACTATTGATACCAAAAAATTAAAATATCCTGGAAATTGACCATCTAAGACTACATCATGTAGTACCAGTTTTGTATTCAAGATGCCTATGCAGTCTCCTAACTTTTCCCACAATTTTAGGAAATGTCTGAGGCAGATTAGAAATAAGATATAATAAATGTGACACTTTATTGGGCCCTAGCCACAGCTTTCATTTTTTTTTCACAAACTAGAATTCTAAACTTTGTTCTGTTTCTTTTTATGTTATAATTTAAAATCTGTATAAGGTTTTAGCCATAAGTGGTACCCACAGGGTACCCCCAGTGAGATCCTGGACAGTTAGCCATAGATATTAGAAAATAATGACCTTGCACTGGAGTCACTGACTTCTATTATTAACAGAGAAAGTAAAACTAAAACGAAAGTATTTAAATAAAGGAAGTAGACTTCTTTGTGACATATTTTAAACTCTGTGTCTGAAAAACACTGAAGAGGAGCTGAAGCTATTTGTGCTTTCTGTTGGGTAGATATTGATCAGTTATATCAGAAATGTAAGTTTGGTGGCTTTCTTCAGTGAACAATAAAATTATACTACAAGGATCAAAAACTGGTGATTTAGCTCCATTTCCGTAAGAACTGAGGCTATAGTGTAATTTGATATTGCTTACTGTTTGAAAAGGAAAGCACACTGTTAAGTACGTAACATAAGCAAAATTGTTATGGTGCTCTAAGACATGTTTTCACCAGGGGTATTCTCCAGAATAAAAGAATTGCCCACATTACAAAAAGATGGTAAATATGTAAACCTGAGCACCCGTTTCTTATTCTAACTCAATATGTTAAGTTAAGAAAATTTTTGTTAGAAATCTCTTTTTTGTGCCTGATGTAATTTCATGCCTCCTGGTAATACTGGGACTGTTACCAGTGTATGATGAATACTGAGTCACCGTTTTATCAATTTGGCCACTCTTTGAAGTCTAGTTCATATTTTAAAAGTTGTCACTTTTCAGCAGGTACTATTTTTTTTATATATATTTCAGCACAAATTTTATTTATTTTTGCCCTTATGATTGTCTGTAGCTAATGAATCTTAGGGTTATATAATAATTGTTAAAATGGAGAAGCTGCAAGGAATGAACTTTAGATCAGGAAGTTGTGAGTATATAAATATCTTCTGAAGGACTGTCTTTTATTAGAATATATCTTAGTGGTTATAGAGAAGGTGATAAGACCAATGGACCAAAGCCTGTATTAGGAAATTTAATCTTGTGAAAATATCTGAAGATATTCCAATAAAGATGTGCCCAATTCCAAAGGATGCCAGGGAATAGAAATAAAAAATTTTGAGTTGCTTTTAAATTAAGTTTTGCTCTGAGGTTCCATGGTGGGAGCACCAATCTAGAATGAATCAGAAATCTACCTGCTAGTATGTGGTCTTGGGAAATCACTTTAACTTTCCCCCATTCCAAATGGAGTTCTTTGTAAACTTGGAAGCATTCTAGTAAGGAAAGTTATTACTATGTGGTCTCTGAAGACTTTGTATTTCTCTGATCCTCAGATGAAGGAGATAGGTAGGTATGGTGTCCTTAAAGAGAAAGGCAGCCTTCCTGACATGAGTGAGGCCCACACATCCTGGTGTGAAAGCATTGGGGAACATACAGCTTTGCTTTGACACTGAATACATATTAAGTATGTAGCCAGTTATGAGATTCTTTAATTAATGACACAGTGGCTCAGAAATGCCAAACTCAGCATAACTTTCAAATGACTAGAAATGTCAGGCAAGTAATTCTGTGAAGAAACCTGACAACCTGGTAAATTTTCCCACCAGAGAATGTGTCCCCCCAGGTTTTCTTTATATTGAAGGAATGTGTGATAGGTTAAATTTCACGTCTGGCTAAAAGATTAGAAACAATCCCTTTCTTTCTTTTTCTTTTTGTTTATAAACTGCCTAATAAAAGATAGAAGTCCCATTTGGGGAGATAGAACTTTATACACGAATTATATCACTTTAGATCTGTCAGGATTGGCGACTTCCCCCGCAGTCCAGTGCAGGGGGCGAAGTTAGATCCCTGGCTGGGGAACTAGGATCCCAAAAGCTGTGAATATGGCAAAAATAAATAAATATAAATCTGCCAGTGTCATCTCACGAAGGGTAGATTCATGGGACTGAGGAGCCAAGGAGAATTCTTAGATGTTATCTAGTTAGAAGGATGACTATTGATTATTTTCTTTAAAATCTCCAGGAAAGAAGGCCTCTATCTATTTTTCAGTTAATGCTATTGTTTCTATTTTAACATAATTGCTTTAGGAGTTAGCAGCTATATACTTTGCAGTAAGAATTAGAAGTTTGAATTTTAGTTTTCAGGCAGTTTTGAAAATAGCAATAGAGTAAACTTGGATTTATAAAGCATCCTTATTCAGGTGCAATTAAACTTGGATTTAATTCAAGTTAAATTGAATTCATTAAACCTGGATTTATAAAGCATTAAACTTAGATTTCATTAAAGTTGGATTTATAAAGCATCCTTATTCAGGTGCAATATACTTTTGACTGAAATGAACAAACACTGTTGAACATACATAATATGGATAGAATAAATAATTAGTTCATATATTCCTGATCCATACCTTAAGCAGAAACCGCCTTCCCCATTTCTTTTCTCTCTCTTACCTGTTTTAGCCACTTTACTTTCTGCTTGTAAACCTCCTTCCTTTTTTTCCCCAAGACTTTCTTAGTTTTTTAGTTTTTTAAATATTATTATAATGATATTCATGCATCTGTCAATGTGACTAAGTCCACAGCACACAACATTTCTTCAGACAGCAATGTAACAAATCCAATAGCAGACAGTCCAGACACCAACAAAGCCTTGGAAAAGTGCCTCCTTCAGTCTTAAGGTTAAGACTTAATTTTTTTCATTATGATCTCATTTTGAGTATGTGTAAGGATTATTAAGTTAAATATTATGTTTCAGCAGAGCCTTTAAGGAAAGATCAGACTTCTCTTATAGCAGGAATCCTTTTTGAGGAAAAATGGTTTAGCTAAGTGAGTTTTATTTTCTTTTGGTTATTATTTATAGAAAAATTCATTCTCATGTCTTAAATATTTGCTTGTGATGTGGGAAATTTGAGGTAGTTTTCCATTATAAAACTTAGTATTGATCAGGCTACCTAATTCCAAAATTCTATGAAACTAGTAAAATTTAGGAAGAAAAGCATGAAGACTAGAAAAATAAATTCAATTTTAACATATTTAAAGCTATCACTTACTTGGTCATTTATGGTCTTTTATAACAAATGATGAAGTAGTATTTTATTGATCATAGGGACCTGATATTCTCTATCTTCACTAACGGTTAATCAGGAGGAAATAGGTTTGTAATAAGATATAATTGGATATTGAAAAAAGAATAAATTTCTGGACAGTGAAGGCTGTTAAATAGTATTAAAACATCTTTAACAGCTTATCACCTGTTGTTATTAACATTTTTATGCATTTACTGTGTGAAGGAGTTACATGCATTCTTTGTGGAATTTTAAGAAGAATGCAGTGTAATTTCCTCATTTTGAAGACTTCATGGTAGAGACAGGTAAGAGTCTAGTCTGCCTGGGATGATAAAAGCAAAGCCATGCCCCTCAAAGTTTACTGCACTTAAACTTTCCTTTCAACCTTTTGACTGAAGCCCATAGTTTATGACATGTGTAGTATTTAGAATGTTTGTGTGCAGTGTAAAAGATGAACATGGAGTGCAGAGAAATTACATTGAAGAATTTGTAAACCATGTTTAGCTAAACAAACAAGCAAAACCATTGAGCCCTATCCATTTTGAGAAGCAATTCATTTAAGCCTGCAGTCTCAGATAAGTGAACCCTTGGTAAATGCCTGAATGCCAGAACCATGTAAAGAAAGAGTAATTTGGGTGCAAAGTCAAGTAAAGTCACAAGCTGTATTTATTTGATCTGAATTTATGGGCTTCCCTGGTAACTCAGCTGGTAAAGAATCCACCTGCAGCGAAGAACACCGTGGTTTGATTTCTGGGTCGGGAAGATCCCCTGGAGAAGGGATAGGCTACCCACTCCAGGATTCTTAGGCTCCCCTGGAGGCTCAGTCAGTGAAGAATCCGCCTGCAACGTGGGAGATCTGGGTTCCATCCTTGGGTTGGGAAAATCCTCCGGAGGAGGGCATGGCAACCCACTCTAGTATTCTTGCCTGGAGAATCCCCATGGACAGAGGAGCCTGGCGGGATACAATCCATGGGGTTGCAAAGAGTCGGACACAACAGAGCAAGTAAGCACAGCATATAGATTTGAATTTAGTGAGGCACATCTCATCAGCTTATAAAAATTATCATTAAAGGTAATAGTGATAAAAATGACTTGTTAACCATAAAGGTTATTATTGGAAATGCAATGTTAATGGGATGTTCTTTGGCATTCTTTTAAAAATATTGATATGATACAAAAGGCATTTTTTGTACCTGAGGCAACTTACAAAGCTTTGATTTTATTTTTTTTTCAAAAAATTGATAGAGCATTTTGCTGACAGGAGGCAGGACAGAAAATATGACTCCAGAAAGTTAAAGATCTCTTCCACAAACAGATATATCATTTGTATTATTAACAGTATAAATATGGGAATTACATGTTTTTTCTATAAAATTAATGTTTCATAATATACCGGGAAAAAAGATTATGTTTATGATCTGAAGTCACAAGTAATTTGAAAGAATATGTATCAAAGAATTATATTAATCCTACATACAAATCTAATGAAACATTTGATTTCCTTAAAGGGGAGAGGTAGATCACACAAAGTAATATAGGTGCTTTATGTCAGTTGTAAAATTTTATTAGCCATGCCTGTCTGAGGGTCATGCACTGGCAAAAGATCAGATTAACTACCAAAGTAGGAGCACTGACAAGGCAGTCCTATCTGAAGTTTTCTACCATGTTCCCTTAGCAAAAGTAATAAAAATATGTTCCAATCTCAGTTAATTCAAAATCAGAGCAAATGGAGTCAGTAATAGTGCAGACTATGTAGATTTTCCCTTGTTGGAGATAAAGAATTGAGGTCATCCACCAGCCACCTATAAGTATCTTTCTATGGTATCAACAAGAATTCCATTATTTTTCAACTCTTTCTTCCTCATGCTAAAATATCTTCCTTTACATATTCTAGTGTGCAGTTATAGAATTATGTTTTTGATTGACATTTGAGTCTCTTTTGATTTCTTTATATTTCTGCTAAATGAATAGTGAGGCCCCAGATTGAATAGAGAATTCAAATAATTTATTTGGATTAAATTATAGAACAGTTTAGAAATCAATCAGTTCTTTTAATGCCAAATCAAGATTACATTTATAGTATTTAGAAATTATGAATAGTTTACATACCTCAGTGAAAAAAAGGATACCTTATCTGGGCAAGGACTGTCTGTCTTGATATGTCTCCTTCAGCACCAAGGTTTTTTTTTTTTGTTTGTTTGTTTTTAAAGACAAAATGGCAATTAACATCTCTAAGTGTAATGAAGTTACAGTGAAAAGCCTCATCTTTTCATATTTTTCCCCTGAAGCAAGGGTATATCCATCCAGATTGTAAAGACTTCAGTGATTACATTTCCGACCTCTACAATTAGAATGACTTTAACTTGTCACATTTATTAATAATCTTACATGTTGTTATAGATTTGATTCATGTAGATCATTATCCCTACCTCTTTTTTCCTAAAATAATATTTGTATATGTCTGTGTTCATGTGTGTGTCTTGTTTTCTGACTCTGAAATGTTTATTATGCCTTAGACAGTTACCCCAGGGAGATTATGTAAAAAAGCCTGGAGATGGCGACTCTTTTTATAGCGACATTCCTCCTGGAGTCAGCACAAACTCAGCATCTAGTTCTAAGAAGAGGTCTGCTTTTCTGTCGCATTTTCAGATTTCTACCTGTTCCATCACACATTATTCCATTAGTCAGAACATTTCATTATTTTGCAGCAGGTTTGATTACTTCTTCCTTCTTTCTTGAATGTTAAAAAATAGTATCCTTTGTTCTTTGATTACTCTACTTCAAAATGCCATATGCTCAGAACCAGTGGTTTAACAAATCAGGCCAGAAAACCAAACAAAAGAAAACTAAGCAAGTAACAACCCTAAGTCTATATAGAAACTCCAGGGTTTTTCAATCTTGTTCTTCTACTGCTTCAGAAACTACACATAGTATTTTATTGTATTTTAAATGGTGAGCTTTATGTCATGTTTGGTAGTCAAAGAAAAAGGTTACTGTCACGCTTCAGTAAAAGCAGTTGTTAAGATAAATTGGTAATATAAATGCTGCATTGAATTTTTTAATTTTAAATTTATCAAAGCTAAGCTTGCTGTGAAAAAAAGATTGCTTCTCTGTGAATCATATATTTGAATATTTTGATTTTGCCTTTCATTCCTGGAATGATTAATTCTAGACTTTATAATTTAGAGCTGGTTGCCAAATTAAGCATTTTTAATATTTGAGTTTTATAGCAGTCCAGATGGGGTTAATATATTATTTATATGTCTTAAACTTGAAGGCTGTATTCTTGCTCTGTGGTCTAAAGGTATATAAGACCATTTAAAATTCTGCATGCTTTATAAATGCTTAATAAAATAAGCTGACAGAAGAAACAAATAGAATGTTTTAGGAAATGAGACCTTCATTCACATTGAAAAAAAAATTAAATATTCCTCTGGAAGAGTTTCTTTAAAATTGTTGGTAGGGCTGTCATGTATACTTTGGGCACAGTAGTTCCTTTATAGACTGAAATGGAAATTGCTAGTTTATTGAGAAGAAGCATGATCTCTTCTGGAGTTCTGTATAGAGTAATCTGCAAAAATTCTGCAGTGGATCTCACTCTTTATAAACTTCAGGAAAAAAAAAATTGAAGGAATTAGTGAGATTTGGGAACTCTGTGAAACTGTCCTTAGCATAAAGGATCATTTTTACTCAGATAACATAGCTTAAAGCTAAAGTTACATGATTAGTCTTTGCATAAGGAGTACAATTGTATAGAAGGATATTCAAGCATTTTATTCTTTTAATTCATTGGGTATTTTTTAGCTAAGAGAATAATCTTTTCTTAAAATCCTCACAGTATATATTTTCTTGATAAAATATTTAATTTTAAATCAAATCACGTGGTAAATAAGTGTAGAAATCAATAGATTCCAGGAGAATTTCTATTGTTCTGTTGTACAAAATAGGAGTCACTCTATACTTAGCAAATAATGGTGAAAAATGTAGGGAATTACATAATAATTGTACTGAGTTCCATTTATTTTCATCAGTAGAAGGTTCCTTTTAAAATAGATGTTTTTAGCAATTAACTGGAATGATATATGGAAAAGATTTAAATTACAACACTATTTTCTAAAGTACTTCAAGAAGAGCTTAAAATATTGATTTGAATCATTACTAGATTTTAGCAAAATCTCAATGGGTTTTGACTTTCAAGCAGTTAAATATTGTACCAAATTATGTGATTCCTCCTAAGTATATGCAGTTTGTCAAAATGCTTTTCTTATGTGGTTCAAGGTAGGTGTGTAAATTTTGCTTCTTGTAGACAATTCATTTAAAGATGGCAGGACACAAAGAGCAGGAGGGCTTAATGGTACATGGACTTTGTGAGAGAAAACTCCATGATAAACATCTGACTCAATTCAGTTATTGGACAGTTAACCAACAGTACTGTATTTGGGAGGGGGGGTGCATATTAGTGGAGAAAAATGCCAATTTTCAGAAAATAATTTTATTGTTTAAGAAAACCTAAATATTAGGTTTTGATAAAGGTTAATCTTTGATCAAAGGTTAATCAGGTTCAACTGAGCAATTCTTATTGAAATCTCTTGGAAGTCCATGTTCTCATAATACTTGAATGGAAGCCATTGCTTTACAATTAAGAAACATCTATGGTGGGACCCCATTATAACTCTTGCTGCATGGATTATGTAACTGAAATAATAGTGTATTTGCTCTGTGTGGTTCTTGGGAATGTAATTGGCTTGCACTGTATCCTGATACATTTTCAATTACAAACTCTTGTAATGGGGTTCCATTGTATTTGACTTTTCTTAAATTGAATGTTGTGTAATTCTGCCTTCTTCATGAAGACTTTCATGTTTTCTTCATTCTTTCATTTCAGATTTTTTCTTTCTTAATTTATTTTAATGCTCAGTAATGCTTAGAAATGTTGCTTACTGATTTCAAAACATTCATTTGATTATATTTTTGAACAGTATATACACATTTTCAATTTCAGGTCAAATGGACTTTCTCATTCTTGGAGTGAAAGAATTCCAGACACAAAACATATTTCAGACATCTGTGAAAATGGACGACCTCGGAGTAACTCTTGGCAAGGTATAGGGCAGCATTCTGAACCCATCTGTCCACACAACCTTAATTCTGTATTGTGTGGTGCCTGGTTATAAAGACTTGTTCTTTTTCATTAGTTCTTCAGCTCTTCTCCCAACAAAGAGGAGGACATTTCTTATGAGAGAATCCGGTTCTTTTTCCTTGGTTGGGAAATGATGGGATTTGGTAGCACCAGTGCACTGGGTACATGAGAAAGCTGCACAGTGCTCTCAAGTCTTATGTTCTGGGCTGGTGCTGTTGTGAATTGCATTCACTTAAAGTACAGTGTAATTAAACACAGAGCAATTTTATATATATATATATATATATATATATATATATATATATTCAAATCTAGCCATAAACCATCTTTTTCAGGTAACCTGGGAGGCAACAGAAAGAAAATCAGAGGCAAAAGATTTAGACCTCGGTCTAATTCAACTGAGTAAGTCTGAACCTCTAATGGAAAAAGACCCTGGAAGGTCCTGTGCAATTAGTGTGAAATGTTAATTAACCTGATCATCAAAGACCTGTAAACCATGCCTCTGGGTCTTGGTTTTGTCTTTTTAATCCTTTTATTTATTTATTTATTTTGCTGTTTTAAAATTAACCATGGCTTTTCTCTTTTACATAGGCATCTCCGCAACTGTGCCCATACCAATACCCCCTGATAGTGGGGGGTCTCACCCTCGCTGCAGGCTTTGTCCTCCAGTAACCTGCCATTGTGGTGTTTTGGTTCTGTTTGAAGGGAATTTTGATAACATTCCTTTCTTCTCATCGCCTGGGGTCCAGCCATTTCAGAGGGGTCACCTTCCCTCTCCCCAGTATTCACACAGCCTAGAAGCATCAGGGGGAAGTTTCCACCACACTAGAGCATGAGAACTGCTCGCAGTGTGAAACCACCGCTCCCAGGGCTTCATGGCCATCTAAGCATTCTCTCAGACTACTGGAATATGGGTCCCTTTTAAATTTGCCTTCTGAGGACGTTTAAAAGGGTATTTCCCTAAACTTGCTCTTTAACGGAATCATTGTCACTGAATGCAGCACTCTGTATTTTAAATGATAGCCACATTTTTTTTTAAGTCAGATGGGGTTAGCAGTTACATTTAAAGTCATTTATAATGAGGTAAACACCATGCACTTTTAAAATTTGTCTCTCCACTTAAGAAAAATCAAGAAAACCAAGCTTTTTGAAACCTTTATCTCCCATTATGGAGTAAAACACATCCTTGGTTTTCTTCTGGACCTTGCCACCTGGTTTTAATTAACCATACTTTTTGGGCCCACCTAATTTTTTTTTTTTTTTGTACTGATTTCTCACTGTAGTGCTAGTGATAATTCCCTGGATCTCTATTGCTTCTTCATGCCTTAATCCTTTAAAAGTCTGAGTAGCAGATACTTGTTCACTGCTTGTCAGAAACTCATGTTAGCTTTTCCATCATATACCCTGCCTTTTTCAGTCCAGGACAATAACATTGCCCTGAAATTTGGAGCTTCCTGCTGATGGTATTGTCTTGTAAGTGGCTTGTCAGTTTACTAGAGGATCTGTTACTTTAGCAACAATAAATAGGTTCCAGTGATACCATTGCATGGTCCAGAATGGCATCATAGAACTCCATCACAAATGACTAATCTGTTAGAGTTTATCTTCTACATTCCCAAAGCGCTTGGATGCTTTAGGGCTCATCATGGATAAACTCTTGGAATGTTTGATTTGTTTTGCATGAGATCACCTGGTAAGAGCTTCTTAGCTTATCTCAGTTGCTCACAAGAGTACAGGTAAAACTGCTGAATGTTCTTCACAACTTCCTTTGTGTAACTGAGTAGTGTTTTAAGAGTATTTTCTGTAACAAGGCTTCGAAAACTCCTAAGTGAACAACCACCAAATATCCAGTATTGTATTAAAGCTATGAGTTTAGGATCCAAGGAATACTTAGTATTTAGTGACATTTTCTAGCAAATCACTTGTTTTTTTAAAATTATTTATCATGCAACAAATATTACGATACTGTAGATAGCCCTTGAGAAATCTTGCCTGTGAGATAATTATTACATTTAATAAGTCATCATAATGGAGTCGTCATTATGAAGAAGAAGTATTAAGGATACTCTTAGATTTTTCAGACTTTCAGACTTGGTTACATGACCCATCTAAAGTAAATGGAACCAAGTTTGTAAAGCTGACCACTTCTCATATTCTCATATACCTTATTGTCCAGACACTGTGTTTTGTTTTATTTTTCTTAAAAGAAATCTAACACATAGCGTAGCAGGAATTATGTCAACAGTTTTTTTTTAATACTTCCCATGTTTATTAAATAATTGCAATTGCATCTGATATAACAATATCATTTGTATGACTTATAAGAGGAGCAGTATGATCACAGACAAACATACTTTTAAATTTTTTTTTAGATTAAGAGTTACTATCAGGTCTATTATTTCAACATTCCCTTTAGTATCTGATCATCCCAAAGGATGATGAAGCAGGAGTTCATTAAAGAGACCGTGCACCATAAATGCATACTGTGCTATAAAACATCCTTGTTTATTGTATTGTTTTTTCACTCAAAGCTTTTGCATCTTCCTCACTGTTGTACATGATGTAAAAACAAAAGGTTTTTGGCTTAGACTTTGTATTATATATTGTGTTTTTACAGGAGGGAGCCCCAAGCACCTGAGCCTGGGCACTCCCTCGCCCAGACAGTCCCATCCCAAGGCATAAGCTCAGGGGGCTCTGACAGCCCCCAGACAGGGAGTCTGGATCACAGGTCAGTCTCCACCTGCCCCTTCATTCTGGGCTGCCACTCAATCTCCCTCCAAGTCCCTTCCTTGGCTGAGAGCAGAGTCATTTGATCTCTGAATGACCCCCAGCGTCTGCTCCGAGGTGCTCCTGGTCCAGCCAGCACCGGCTAATTTTCCTCTGCCTTTCCATTCTGGAGAACACAAAGGGCTCTCCTATCCTGTTGAACGCTTTTTTTTTTTTTCTTGCATGTTGCGCTACAAGCCAAGTCAAGCCACGTAGGCAGATGCATCACAATTTGATGAAATCTCATCACTCTAGCCAGCACGACCTAGAGATTATTAGGAGGCCCACTGTGAAGACACTTTCGCAGGCACAGCCCCAGAGGGAACCTCAATTGAGAACTCTCTTCAGTGACTTAGCATGAAGTGATCACAGCTTTTTGAGATGCTCCCTGACACAGAGCGAAAGGCCTGCCACGTGCTCATCAGGCCACATGGCTGTAGGTTTCCTGAGACAGCCATGGCTGTTCCTTGGGGCTTCTAAGATTGACAGGGAAAGGAACACATGTCCCCTCCTGGAGTGGCAGACTGCCTGTGGGTGACTCAGTTTGCTGTGCGGCGATGTTTCACCCTCTAACAGCTGCATGGGCTTTTTCTAGTTTTCCCCAGGCCAGAGCATTCACTAGCCGTTACGTGTGGCTGCACTTGCTTTTTAACTTTTTTCTTTTTGTTCAGAGTCTTAGTGGAAATCTTTATGCAAGTTTTAATTGGCTATCTCTGTCAAAAGCACAAGTTGGCAATGATTGTGGCTAAAGGCAAAAAGAAATGTGAGTTGTGCCCAAGTTGGACACTATCTTAGCAAAAATGGTCTTGTAAACATGAAAAGAAAGCAAGCCCTTCCCTCAGGAGGGAACTGACGATGTTATTTTGTAGTGTACCTTGGTTATAACTAAAAAGGAAAGGGAAACTTGAGGGAAAGCACTATGGAAATATAATCTAATATTGTTTATATAACTGTGGAAATGTATCTTGATTTAAATGTATCTACAAAAAAAAACCTAAATATGGAAGCAAGAAGCAAACTTTAACTACAAAAAATACAGTGTATTTTATAATTTCCCCTGGTTTGTTTCGAAATAACTTTAAACATTTTACTGAGCTTAAATCTTCATTGTCTATGGTATCTCTGGAAGTTACCTTTTAAATGAGAAATCACGCTGTAAAATTTCCAAATTCTTCCGTGACTGAATTTGTTGAATCTTTATGTATTTGTCAAGGGCATATTCTAAGAGGATGTGTTTTTGCTTGGCTCCCAGGGTAAAAATCAAAAGAAACTCTGGAAAAAAATATAAAAACTCTTGTACTCATAATTTTGCTGCCTTTAACTTCTTCCTTTGTGCAGTAATTCTGATGGAGACTTTGTCAGATCCATCAGGAAAATGTTAGCTCAGGTCATTATTATCCTCTGGCAGTCACTCACCCAGTAATCAGATACTCAGAAGGCAACTTCTGAGGCATTTCCTGCTGGAAACATGAATGTGAAGTGCGCAAAGTGAAGGAGGATGGAATGGCAGCTGCACCTAAGTTACCAAACCCTCCTTCAAGATCATGGAGGCCTGCTGGGACCATACTGTGTGTTGGGGCTCCAGGATCAGCAGAATGGGACCCTTTTTGCCCATTGTAGAGCCAGCTGGATCACCTTTCTCCTAAACTCCAGCTTGGGATCTGCTCTCAGGAATGAGACAGAAGCCATGTAAAATCTTTCCTTTCATATTGGAAAGAGAGCTTGGCTTCTTTTAATTGTTCTTGGGGTGTTATGTTCTGAAACACCAGGTTGGAATTGCAGCCATCTGAGTATTTTCAAAAAGGCCCAATATCATTTGAAAGCCAAGGAGACAAATGAGTGGTGGCCTGGAAGAAGCCTTTGGAGGTGGGTGAAGGGGGCTGCTGACATTACTCTGAAAGAGAGTTTCTGATTCACTTTGGGAAACCACTGGAAAGGCTTTCCCTGAAAGGTTGAATATATGCTAGAATGCCTTGAGCCTTCTTGTAGCCGAGCTAATTGTCATGTTGTTGTACAGACTGCCTCATAATCACCCAGCATCCATCCTGGTTTATTTGCCATAGTCACTTGCATTTAGAGGGTGAAGAACATCCTTGCTAAGCTTGTGCTGTGTATTTTCAGATTTTCTATCTTGTTCTGCTTTCTTTGTTCCTTCCATTGCTTTCTGCAGGTATTTAAACCCATGGTTCAAAAGAGACTATAATGTAGCTAAGTGGGTAGAAGATGTGAATAAAAACACTGAAGGACCATACTTTAGGTATTTTATAAATTAATTTTATATCCTTTTCAAACTCTCCCAGCACATACAAATACTGTTGTGTGACTGGTTTTCTATCTTGTATCTCCCAATACAAGTTCCCATAGGTGGAAAAGATTCTTGTTTATTTGCTGCCTTTTGACCTCTGTTTTTGGCTTCATGAGCAAGTCTAGTTCTTTTCTGAATGTTTCAAATGAACATATTTGAAAGGGTCGCCATCTAGTGCATGTCCCTAGCACCATCTTGAGCTTTTTAGTAGCTTTCTCTTCATGTTATGTTATGTAGTGTTCTATGGGCATGAAGCATACTTTCCACTAATAAAGAAGCACTATTAACCTGAACAATTTAATTTCTAGAACCTAGCAGTTTCATAATGCATTTTTCCTACTTACTGCCTTAAGAGTGCATAGTACATACAAAAACTCAAGGAAAAACATGAAAAGTAATGAAATGAAATGTAGTGTAATTTTACTTTCAGTAAAAACAATTATTTGATGGAACTTAAAAATTATTGAGATACTATTGACCACAAGAGAGAGTATGGAATAAGATGAGGCTTTGTTCATAAGTACAGCCATTTGCTACCAGAGAAGAGCTGTGCTGAGAAGGTTTTTAAAGACTCTCGAAAAAGCCTCTAAGGAATTTTTTTATTTAAGTAAGAATGTTGTTGTCTAACCCTTCAGGTAGAACCAGGAAAAAAAGTCAGAAACAAGATCTTGATTCACAAAAAAGCAGACAGAGTATTCCTCTATATTGGAAACTAGCAAATTTACTCAATTCACTGCAGCTCAGTTAACGTTAGAGGTCAGCGAGAATTTCCAAGAGCTCCTAATGGCATTTTTTCTCTCTTTACAACATCAAACTGATTTCCTGGATGTAAACATATGCTTTAAATCTGACAACTTTGTGGACAGCTAATGTAAAGAAGCAATACTACCTCTTTGGAGCATAACTTCAGCAGTTAGCTTTCAGATTCCTTATTGCCATGACTTGGATCAGCACTGATCAGATATCAAAATATGTATGTGTTTTCAACTCTCAGCACCCATACAAGGTGGACTTTCTCTTCCAGTGTACCATTTAATTTAGACATGTATAGTTTGAGAAAATGATTAGACCAATCTGCATTTTAATTTGATCCATACATTTGCATATAACTCAAGGAAAGCATAACCCTGCTTGCTCACAAAGATATCTCCTGCTTTTATACCCCCATCTTCCCCCTTCTTCCCTGCCCCTCTGCTAATACCACTTTCCCACTGAACTTCATACACATACACTCACATTCAAACATCCCACCTCACCTATAGCTCCCAAGATGGCCAGCATCAGGAAGACAGGTAAGATAATTTTGAATGTTATTTGGAATCTTGGCTCACCTGCGGTCCTACTTCTCCTTTCTATTTTCCTCAGGCTTGTGGGCAGATTATAATTTGTATCAGCCATGGAACCAAAACACTGTATCACGGCGACTTTGGTCCCATATGGGGTAGGGCTTACATGACCTAAACGAACTTAGCATTTTTGTAACACTGATTTGTGAAATGGTACTCCGGAAGAGTTGATTCACCTCCCCTGGGTGAGCTGAGTAGTTTATGTGGCTCCCAGAGCAGAGTTCACATTTCTTAAAATCAGCACCCAGGTCTGCCCAGAAGCTGCATGAATAAATGCAATTTGGATGGGGGAATGCTTCAGCTTCCCCCGTTGCACGTGCAGAGCTGCAAGGGCAATGGTAGAGGGTTCCTTTATCTCCTCTCGTGATGAGTCATTGGTCCCTGCAGTGGATAGTCATTGAAGAATTCCTTACTAAATGCATATGTATGTTTAAAGGCTAGATAAAATTTAGTGGAGGGTTATAAGTTAACTGTCATTTGGGGGTTAATAAGGGTTATTTATGCCTGTAAGACCTGAAAGTCAACACAGAATTTTTGTGGAAGTGGTAAATAATTGAGATGTTCCAGGGCTTAGAACACATGATACTAACACAACAGAGTGAATTTCATCCACTGTCCGTCCACACCAAGCCTCACATAGGAGACCCAAAGGCTTATGCTTTGCCAGTCCTATACTTAAGCTCAGGTCTGCTTTGTCTGCCGCCAGGTCATTCAGGATTACCTGCCAAAACCACCAATGAGGGCAAAGGTCACTTTATTAACTACCGATGTGGTATGGGGTTTGTGGCATCCTTATCAAAATGGAGTGGGGACTCTGACTACAACAAACTAGTCCAAAAGACAGTCCAGTATTGAAAAAAGAAAAATGGTATCTATATCACTCTGAAGAGCAAAGCCAATGCAGGAAGATTATGAGTGATCAGATTGTCTTGCTCGGGCCCCTTTACCCAGTTCTTTTATGACAGTATTTGTTCAAATTATTGTCAGTATATGTTCAAATCATCACAAAGGAGCAGGTAAGGTCACAGTGAGCCCTTTATCTTTTCACAGCTAGATCCTGGGAGCAGTTATGCTGGCGACAGTGCTTTACCAGCTCTTGGAAGGTTTCCTTAGTGTTGTGTATTATCCACTTGATTGCTCACTTCATCCATGGTTTGTTAGTTCTTTTCCATGATCTTATGGAAATGTAATAACTCTGGAAAGAAACTAATGATAATAACTGTCACGTATTGGGTGCCTGCATTGTTCCTTTATTTCTCGCAACATCATGAGATGTAGGCATTCTTGTTTCCTTTCTGTGTATGGAGAGCACTGAGACAGAAGAGTAACTCGAGGTAACACAGCTAGTAAGTGTCAGAACCCAAATTACGAGCCTGGCTCTGACTCAGACATCCGTTCCTTTTCCATCAGACTACTATAAAATTTTCATATGAACACAGCCAAGTGAATTAAGGGGTGGGCATGTGTGTGTGTGTGTGACTGGTTTTTGCCTGTTCTGAGGGACAGAAGTGAACCAATATTGGCCTTGTCTGTGGACAGAAGGCAAACCCAGAAGGTCTGATATAGCCCCCAAATACTCCACAATCCATCTGCACATGGATGTACCTTCACTGTGTAATTCTCAATGGCACCCGTTATGACTATGGGTTATTATGGTTTTAAAATATGCTGTAATGATAATGGTTAGCATTTATCCAGAGTTTACTCTGTAAAGTGAATGAGCTGGGTCAGTGTTTGGTGTTTGGTGAAAGCCAGATTGGAACCACGAGGCAAGTAGCCAGGTTCAGAAAAGTACCTGGAGGCAGTTTTGAAGAAACATCTGTCTTAGATATTTATGAAAATTTTGAAGTTTGTTTTCATTTTCCCTAAACTAATTTACCTTACCTTGTTCTCTCCTCTTATTCTGACTTCTGCTCTGATGCGCTGCATCCCCCCAAGACAGTCCCCTGATGCTGTCACACACCACTCAGTCCTAGACCTGAAGCCCCTCACCCCTGCTAAACTGTGCTGCTTGGTTTCTCTCCCTGTTAGCGTTCAAAGTATCACTTAAACTGTGCAATTTGAGAAGTAGTAAATGCGCAATTTCTTTGAGGTTCTGGAGGATACCTCTTTGTTTTTAACTCATTGTTGGCTTTGGCTAGGGAGATATTTGAGGGGGAAGCTGGACTTCAGCATCCTCATTGGAATGGCCCTGTGTGTATACAAAGCTGGTCACTTGGAACCATGACCAAGTGAATGGCTGGCATGACTTTGAAGCTATAAGCCAATACCTCATGTGTGGACACACATGCACACAGCAACATGTTAAAAAAATGACTGAGTTTGTATGATCCCCTAAAGTAAACGAGGTTTAGTTGTTTGTGTACCTGACTCGTTTCTGAACTTGGATGTCTTATCAGTAGTGATTAGGCTAAAAATCTGAACCCTGTTTAATATCCCTAATTTTAGAAGGATGTATTTAAATATTTAATACAAAAGTATATGCTCATTTTGAACATATGGAATTTGTTTCCTAAAGATCACAGTCCTATTTGACATGTTTTCCTAAAATTGAAAAAACAAACAAACATTAATTTCTGAGTTAGAAAAAGATGCAGTAGTACATTGCTTTAATAATACTTTAGAGGATTTGAAGTATTTACATATTCTTAGTTCCACCCATCTTCTCTTCAGTGGAGAGCTTTAATACAAGAGGCATCAAACAGTTGCAATATTCTGACAGTTCACATGAAGGACCATTTGGTCCTGGACATTTTCCAAAAAGAGAGGAAACAGTAGAAATTACAGATTAAAAGTAAACTGAGTCATTCTTGATTCTTAAAATCGAATCAAATCTCAGGATTTGTAGGAAAAATTATTTTCAAACCTTAACTTGAATTCAGTGTCCATAAAATAGAAACTGACTTGAAAACTACAGCAAAACCAGAGTAAAGGATAATCTGTGGATAGGAATGAAAATTTTTAATCAGGGAGGGAAAGATATCTTTATTTGGTGTAGGCGGTACAGTCAGGCAATTTCCCTCTACCCAAGGCTACCCCACCACCTACACAGGCTAAATCAGTCACTCACAGCAGGTGAGATGCAGCCTGCTGAAATGAGTCCCAGGTGCTCCAGCACTGAGGTGTAACCACTTCAGTGACGTGGGTCATTAGCACTTGTACCAGGAATTGAGGAGTCACGGATGTGTAGTGGTAACATTTGTAAATGGGTAGCTACTGCTAAATGATCATGCCTATTTTTCATTGACATAGTGTAAGTTGAGGTTTTTCATTTTCAGCTTTTTTTTTTTTTTTCACTTTAAAGACAAGATAGCAGATATGGGCTTTTCCAGTGTGCTTTGCTTAGTCATGGATATTACCACTGTACATGCTGAACAAAACAACAGCACTATAATACACCAAGAGCTCATGCAAATTTTTCATAGGGAATATCTCCGTGATGAGAACACATGTTATCCAAATAAGAAGAGTTTTTGTTGTGGTTCAAAAATTACAGTCATTAAAGTGTTGCCACCTTGTCGACATGACAACTATACCCTCCATGGGTTATCAAGATCTATGTCCATGGCTTAGAACCCTATACAGCTATGGTGATTGTAGGGGCTAATCAGACCATTTTTGTATGTTCTCATCAGACTCTTTGTTTGGCTGGAACTCTGCACTCCTTACCGCTTGCATGTTTACTAATTTGTTATTAAAACCCTCGTATCTGCCTTTGTTCTGTCACAACTAACACACTGGCCTCTGAATGCATGAGTTTTGTGTAAACTGGTGTGTGACTTAATAACTAATAAATGTATCAGTTGTATCATATTTTTAGATCTTAAAAATACATTTGGAATTACTGTACTAAAAAGTTTTTTACATTAAGTCATAAATTAAGACAGACTATTAATATGTTATACACTTAATTTACCATTATGAGCTCTTAGAATATTTTTAATCTCTTCTTCATTTTTACTTTTTAAAACTGTTTAAAAAAAACCCTCATTATTGGCTTTCTAGCTGAAAAGTATGATTCTGTGTACTAACATTTAAACAATCCATGGCAGTTATGAAATTAGGAAGATAAACACTAGCTAGCATTCCAGGGTTGTGATTGACAGAGTATGTCCCAGTAGTTAAATCTTTCAGTAGTGGACTATGAAAGTAGAAATCAGAGGGTTCTTTCTGAACCCACTTTTCAGAATTTGAAAAGATTTTAGGCAATTACATAATATGTATCTCATGTGTTCTCAACGTCTCAGGACTTTATCTCCTGCCAAGTCTCCTTCTTCGTCAACTGGGTCTATTGCTTCCAGCAGAAAATACCCTTATCCAATGCCTCCCCTTCCTGATGAGGAGAAGAAAGTGAACCGACAAAGTGCCAGGGTATGTGAGAGCTTCTTCCATCCGTATATTAACATCCTCAGTCATTATCATTCATTTGTGAGTCGATATTTTAAAAGAGAGAGCCATTTTCCATTTTTTGTTTGTAAGAACATGAAAAAAATTGTTTGAAAACATAGATGGTTCTTGGGGCTTTTGGGCCCAAATTTGTTTAATTACTGATGAATTTAGAAGTATTGGACATGTATTAATCATTTACTTCTTTTTATTTATGTCTTTTGTTCATCAAAGTTAATATATTAAAATCTGGAATAGATAAAACAGAGACTATTTTATCAGTTTTTCATATACCTGGAAATTTCTAGAGATTAAGTAAACCAACCTTATTTCCACGCACAGTTTGCTTACTCAGACTTCTCACTGGCAAATCCTATTGGGTAATAGGATTTAAGGACTAGAAACCCATAACAGGAAATCAGATCAGTGTCTTGCAAATGGGGGTGAAATTTAGATGCAAGGAAAGGAGCCTTGAAAATCTGCAAGATTAAGAATATAACAAAGAATATAGTGAAATTTAGCAAACTTTTATTTAAAAAATTAAAAACATATTTGGAGTTTACAATTTTTATAAAAATATGATTCACCAGAACTTTCATATAAATACTAAGTCCTCTTAGTCTCACAACATTCCCAAGAACACTTCCATTGTGCAAAACGTGAGATATAGTTGAGTTTAGAGAGGCAGACCAGCCCCCAGAGACTAATATGAAAGAAATAACTAAAGAATAATTATCTTTATTGATGTACAGGCTCTGTTGTGGTTAGTTACGTTGTAGCTTTGATCTTCTCAGAAATAATTTTGCAAAAAATTAAAATGAAACTTTAAAAGCTTGGACAGATTTATCTGCTAGTGGGCCCCAGGTTCTTGGGCTTTTTGGTTTTGAAAGATATTTCAGAGCCTCTTAGATTCTGAACTTAAATTACAGGGTTCAAGGTAAAAATGGATCATTTGAATTTTAACTTGATCAACTCAGAATCAGTAAGAAAACACAACTTGTTAAGAAGTGATTAGATCACTATAATCAAAAAGATTTTAAAAACCATCGGTGGTGTTTTACTGACCATACAAAAAATTACCTACATATGTTTATATCGGAAATGGTAAAAGATAGAAAGAAAAAAGATAACTCAGATTCTCATCACTCAGCTTTCTGTCCCTAAAAAAAAAGTTTTGAGTAGGCATCCAGTTGTTGGTGACCTAAGTATGTGGTAATGAAACCTTAGGTGATATCATTCCTTCCCTCTTCAGGGAATTGTTGAAGTAGAATACCCCACATTTTCTCCCTGATAAACTGTCTACATTGTTGTTTATTCTATCTAGTTGGGGACATTCACTCACCTGTTGTCATGCTAGGGTGTGGGATTTGGGGGATGTATGAGAGCCCATGGAAATGACATCCCCCCTCACAAGAAATGGCTGGCCCATGGCCTTAACCCTAGGCTGAATGGGGTGGCTGTGAAGACTCTATAGCCTTGGGGACATTGTGTGAAAGGTCTGCTTGGTTCCATCCACTGTGGTATGGTCACATGATCATGTAGCAGATCCCTATAGTATAGGCAACCCCTGCCTTGGGGATGTCTTCGTGGGCTGTGGACAATGTAACAAGCAGATCTGTCCGTCAGCAACCCTGCTGTTACAGCCATCCAGACACGGCCAAGGTCATGCCTATTCCTAAAAGCGACGACTTGGCAACTCTGCTCCTCTTTCCTCACTAGGTTAACCGTGGCCTTCAGGTTTTCCCAGTGTCATTCCTTGGCTCTTCTCCTCTTTATGTGAGCTGTAACTTAATATTTAATCTTTTTAACCATTTGTGAAGAAACTGGGCTCACTGAAGCTTAAGTCTGAACTCTTTTCTACTTTTCACCAACATCTGGGCATCAATCGAGAGCTTCTCTCGCTCAGATGCCCTGCAGACCTCCTGGTTAATCATTCATTATGACTTGTCTCCATCAACAGGTGTCATCCATAGCAGAGATCCTCACAGTTGGGGTATTTGGTGTCTTTTTTAATGAAAAGGACATATAAAGCAGACCTAAAACAGATACCAGAATATTTCCATGAAGAGTCAAGAGAACATATTAAGAAAATCTGTAGAGAAATGCCCACTAGTTTCTTAGCTGTTTCTCCTTCTCCCCAATTCAGAAACCCATAAGGTATCCTACTATGATGTGCCCCAGATTTCCTGTAAAAATGGTATTTGGATGGAAATTGGATGCAGCCTATATCACTCTGGTCTTAGCTTTCTTTATTCACATCCATAATAATTATACCCAGATCATATTTCCTGGAAACATATTCTTATCAGCTTGATTTCTTTTTTGTTTTTTTAAAATTGGTCTTCCTTCTCTGCTGAACTGAATGGCACTTCTCTTTGATCATGCTTGTTTTCAGTCCATTAAGGCAATTACTGAACATTTTAGAAGTTAGATATGAATAGAGCTGCTGTAAAGAAATGGTGGCAGAGGCCAGGAGAGGGAAGAGATGAGGGAATTAGGGAACTGACATCCTGCCCTGGATGCGTTGTTCTACTCTGATGTGTCAGCTCCTGAGAGCGGCTATTGTTAAGGGGATAACAATGGATTTGGAGCGTGTATAGCTGACCACAGGCCTAGGGCAATGATTTTTAAGTGGGCAGTGGTGGTACTAATGGGCTCACACTTTCCTAAGGCCAATAATTCTCTGCTTTGACTATACAGAATTGTCTGAAAGACTTTTAAAAATATGCTGATGCCTGAGTTTCACCCAGAGCAATTTTGATTTAGTTGACCCGGTGTGCTGTCTAGGCTATGGAATTTTCAGAACGTCCCCAGATCAATGAAATGTACAGCAGGGTGGAGAACTACTGTTCTAGATGACTTTATCAGAATCTTGGGGAAAACAGCAGTACATGTAGTTTTAAAAAATAATATTTTAAATTATTCCTTTTGAGATACCATATTTAATTTATTCACAATCTCAAGTAATCTTAAATGAGGCTGTGAAGGGTTTTCTTTTGTATTAAAAGGGGACCATTGTTAAAAAGGTTGAGACTCAGGCTTAGAGGAAAGAGAGAGCTAAAAATTAGATTGTTTATTTTATGTATCGATAAGACTTCACATCCACAATCACATCAGCACAGATGGAAATCACTGAACCTTTTTCATCATTGTGGCTGAGAATGCATCTGTTTCTTGCTTTCACAATGTGAACTTTTGCTTTTCTCTGTTACGCAGCTATGGGAGACATCCATTTAAGATCAGCTGTTTACATGTGATACATCGAAACTGTTTACTTCAACTTTTATACAAACCCAGCCTCACGGAATCACTGCAAATCTATCTGCTCTTCAGACAATTTGAAAACATCTCTGAGAAGCCACAGAGGAGAGGAAGCCAAGATTCACATCTGGATACCATTTTCTTTTTGTCATTGGCTTAGGATTTAACTGAACCATGAAAAGGACTACCGAAATGTTACACTGTAACATGGAACAACAAAGGTACTGGTATGTTAATGGATAATCCGCATGACAGATAACATGTAGAAACATCACTAAAATTAACTCACATGACCCAAATGTAGCAAGTTACTAAGGGACAATAGTGGATTCAGAACTTGACATTCTGAAGCACATCCTCATTGTAGACAGTCAGTAATGCTATGTGCATGAAGCTTCTGTTTATTGTTTTCTACATTTAAGGAAACAACATCCCATAATAGAAATGAGCATGCAGGGCTAAGGCATATAGGATTTCTTCTGCAGGACTTTACAGCTTGAGAGGCCAATATCCCATATGCTAACTGTAAACATGTATTTTTCTTTTTTTACTTTTCATATTTATATCCGCATACAAGGACAACTGTACATATGTAAACATTTTAAAATTAAAAAAGAAAAGCAGCTGTTACACACAAGTGTATTTTGCCAAATGCCTAAAAACAATCAGTCACAATCACGTCATTGTCATCCATCAACTGTTCTTTAAAGATTACAATCGGACGATGTTGTAAATATCGTGATCAGGGCTGTATGTGTGTCTCCCCTTAATTGATGTTTGTCCAAATCATGTGCTAGCCTTTTAAAGCGTGCACAGTCTGGAGGTAGTTTTACTGAACAAGAAGACAAAATGTCCAACCGAACTTTGGAACTCCACAGCTTGCTTCCTGCCCCCAGGCGCTCTGCTGCCTGTTGGCTGGCCCCTGGGGATCCTCCAGCCTGTCCGTCTTCTTTCTGGGGGCTACAGTGCCTGCCTCCGCAGCTGTTCTTTTTCGCTACCAGAGCACACCTGCTAGTCTCACCAGGGGGCCTGTGAGCCCACAGCAGTGTGTCCTGCTGAGATCAAACAAGTGCACCAAAGACACAGGAGCCCGCGGCTGCTGATGCGTCAGTAACCCCCACCTTGCTGATACTCCAACCCTGTGTGGCCTCAACTTCTGTTCTTTAAAAAAAGTTTTTAGCTACCCTTATCTGTGACATGAATGACTTGTTTTAATGAAAACAACTTTTACACCGTTTATATTTATCATCAGTGGGATGTGAGTCCCAACAAGTCATTCTGCACTGATTTGTAAATAAGACATGGAAGGTTGTACAAGGTGGGCTGGGAAACCTCAACAGGCCACAGAGGGTTCAAAGAAACCTCAAACCACAAAAGTGAGCAACTGTGAAGTTACCCAAACAGCTGACACGGGGAAGAATCTGATGTCCTGAACTCTCTATTTGTTTTTAATCCATAGAAAAGTGAGAAATCTATGTTAAATCCCCCTCTTTAAAACCAAAGTTCCATAGCTATCATCATGCAGCTCTGTCATTCTTAAAGAAAACTTCTCTCCAGAGGCTAACTTAGTGAGCTCAGAAATGGATGGGATCAATCAGATGCTTCAATGAGAAGAGTATTTCTGAATTTCCTTATTTTCTCTCCTTTGTCTTGAGAGGAATGGAATCTGCAGACAAAATTTCAGAAATATCCTTTAAGTTTGATCTCTCCCAGTAGTGTCCGAGAACAAAACCCATTTCATCTCTAAGTATAATCATCTTGGGGTCCCAAACTGAAGGGCCACATTAGAAGGCAGTGTTTTCTCCTTTATCTGTTTATGTCTTCTATAACAGACCTCTCTTCTGAAAGTCTTTGAAAACATTTGAAAAGCAATTTAATTATCCCAAATGATACCTTATAAACAGCATTTTTCATGACAGGAAGGGATGTGATTGTCAAGACCACAATAAAATGATCCATCAGACTCAAGTTTGAGTGGGTGTTGGGTGATGTTCCCACATGGCTCAAGTCAGGGACAGGAGGGCAGACAGATTTAAAGATGTAGCAAATAAAGTGGCTTTTGACCAAGATCACTCTAATGCACTGAATGTTTTCTGGTACTGAGTGTATAGAAGCTAATGTTAGAAGGTTTATTTTGACTATAACAGAGTTTATAGATTTGAATGTAAGGTACCTCATGTAAATATGCTTCCTAGTTATGGTTACACATCCCTCATTTTAAAGAATCTACAAATGATTAGCCATATAGTCGATGAATCCCCTTTACCTTTCTCTCTCTTTCCTCATCTTCTCAATTATTTTTACGTGAAGATTATTATTTCTAGTGAAAATCATTATTTGTGCCTTTGGGAGACATGGTTGCTCTAGAGGTATACAGTTTATAGTTATCTTCCTCGATAATAACCTTCATATGGACCTGAATGAAAGTGTTTCCTTTGCGGAGAGACTATGATTTTATAGTACTTTTCATGTTTTATTCTAGATTCTACTCAATCTAGGAATGTATAAACATTCTTACAGCCATTTGCAGCCTTCTTTGACACATATATAATTTCAGTGGTGAGTAGTGAGAATTCGCTATATTTATATTTATGGTTGGCATTCTAGATGTATTGAATCTAAATATATATGACTGTTCATCCACTGAGGCAAGGAGAATGGAGCCACAGCAGTAAACACAAGCACAGCGTTATTATTATTTTTTTTTTTTAGTATCTGTTTTGGAGAGGAACTTTGAGGCCACATAGCAGTTTGCATCATGAAACTAATGTTTATAGTCCTCAGTCAACTATAGGATCATTATGAAAAGCAGAGGAAAGCAACTTTTTGGCCTTTGTGTCCCATTGTATGCCTTTTCCCTCTCTTTCCAAAGTTTTATGCATAGGGAAGACTTCAGATCGGACAGCTCTACAGCCTGAGATGTTCCATCTGTCCATAGTCATTACAGTGTAATGCACTCTGATTTAAAGCAACATGGTTCTCCACTAAGAGTGCCCCACTCCCTTGCTTTGCAAAGGCTTTCCAAATTGTGTTACTACATAAAGTCAGTCTAGCATAGATTACCAAGTGTAAGATTGATAGGGTTTCTAAAAGAGGTTGCTGTAAAGATAAAATCAGGTATTGTGTGCACTTCCACAGAAAGACTATGTTTGAATTCCCAGTCTTCCATCTCTTTTTTCTGTTGTTCCCCTTGAAGGTTTGTATAAGTTAATCCTGTCCATTATTTCAGATCTCTTGTGGCTCTTTTACTTTTTAAGATTTTCTCATTTACTTTTTATAGTTACCTATGACCCAGAGGAAATACTTTATTTTTGTTGATTTTTAGTGTTTCAAAATCATTTGCTCATTTATTGATCTTGGCCATTCTTCATATCCTGTTGTCATGTAATTTTATTTTAACATATGTATTTCAGTTCAGTTCAGTCGCTCGGTCATGTCCAACTCTTTGCTACCCCATGGACTGCAGCATGTCAGACTTCCCTGTCCATCACCAACTCCTGGAGCCTGTTTAAACTCATGTCCATTGAGTTGGTGATGCCATCCGATCATCTCATCCTCTGTCGTCCCCTTCTACTCCTGCCTCCAGTCTTTTTCAGTATCAGGGTATTTTCCAATAAGTCAGTTCCAATATAAACATATATATTTAGTGCTTTAAATATTTCCTTGTGTTATTCAACATGATAATAAATCCTTACCTAAAGAGAAGACTATTTTACTTCACTTTATTTTACTTACATTTATTTATTTATTTATTTTATTATTATTATTTTTTAAATTTTCTTTACTTTATTGTGTTGGTTCTGCCATACAATGACATGAAACTGCCATGGGTTTACATATGCTCCCCCTCCAGAGCCCCCCTTCCTCCTCCCTCCCGATTCCCTCCCCCTGGGACATGTCGGTGCACCAGCCCGGAGCATCAATCCTGGGCTGGCGATTGATTTCACATATGATAATTAACATGTTTCAATGCCATTCTCCCATATCATCCCACCCTTGCCCTCTTCCACAGAGTCCACGAGTCTGTTCTATACATCTGCGTTCCTTTTGCTGTCTCGCATGCAGGGTTCTTGTTACCATCTTTCTAAATTCCGTATATATGCGTTAGTATACTGTATTCTTGTTTTTCCTTCTGGCTTACTTCACTCTGGATCATAGGTTCCAGTTCCGTCCACCTGAGTAGAACTGCTTCAAATGAATTTCTTTTTTAATGCTGAGTAGTATTCCATTGTGTATATGTACCACAGCTTTCTTATCTATTCGTGAGCTGATGGGCATCTAGGTTGCTTCCATGTCCTGGCTATTGTAAACAATGCAGCGATGAACATTGGGGTACACATGGCTTTTTCAATTCTGGTTTCCTCGGTGTATATGCCCAGCAGTGGGATTGCTGGGTCATATGGCAGGTCTATTTGCAGTTTTTTAAGGAATCTCCACACTGTTCTCCATAGTGGCTGTACTAGTTTGCATTCCCACCAACAGTGTAAGAGGGTTCCCTTTTCTCCACATCCTCTCCAGCATTTATTGCTTGTAGATTTTTGGATTACAGCCATTCTGACTGGTGTAAAGTGGTACCTCATTGTGGTTTTGATTTGCATTTCTCTGATAATGAGTGATGTTGAGCATCTTTTCATGTGTTTGTTAGCCATTTTTATGTCTTCTTTGGAGAAATGTCTGTTAAGTTCTTTGGCCCACTTTTTGATTGGGTTGTTTATTTTTCTAGCATGGAGCTGCAGGAGTTGCTTATATATTTTTGAGATTAATTGTTTGTCCGTTGCTTCGTTGGTTATTATTTTCTCCCATTCTGAAAGCTGTCTTTTCACCTTGCTTATAGTTTCCTTTGTTGTGCAGAAGCTTTTAATTTTAATTAGGTCCCATTTGTTTATTCGTGCTTTTATTTCCAATATTCTGGGAGGTGGGTCATAGAGGATCTTGCTTTGGTTTATGTCGGAGAGTGTTTCGCCTATGTTATCCTCTAGGAGTTTTATAGTTTCTGGTCTTATGATTAGATCTTTGATCCATTTTGAGTTTATTTTTGTGTATGGTGTTAGAAAGTGTTCTAGTTTCATTCTTTTACAAGTGGCTGTCCAGGTTTCCCAGCACCACTTGTTAAAGAGATTGTCTTTTCTCCATTGTATATTCATGCCTCCTTTGTCAAAGATAAGGTGTCCATAGATGTGTGGATTTATCTCTGGGCTTTCTATTTTGTTCCACTGATCTATATTTCTGTCTTTGTGCCATTACCATACTGTCTTAATGACTGTGGATTTGTAGTATAGCCTAAAATCAGGTAGGTTGATTCCTCCCGTTCCATTATTCCTCCTCAAGATTGCTTTGGCTATACGAAGTTTTTTGTATTTCTATACAAATTGTGAAATTATTTGTTCTAATTCTCTGAAAAAGACCTCTGGTAGCTTGATAGGAATTGCATTGAATCTATAGATTGCTTTGGGTAGTATACTCATTTTCACTATGTTGATTCTTCTGATCCATGAACACAGTATATTTCTCCATCTATTTGTGTCCTCTTTGATTTCTTTCATCAGTGTTTTATAGCTTTCTATATACAAGTCTTTTGTTTCTTTAGGTAGAAATACTCCTAAGTATTTTATTCTTTTTGTTCCGATGGTGAATGGAATTGTTTCCTTAATTTCTCTGTTTTCTCATTGTTAGTGTATAGGAATGCCAGGGATTTCTGTGTGTTGATTTTGCATCCTGAAATTTTACTATATTCACTGATTAGCTCTAGTAATTTTCTCGTAGAGTCTTTAGGGTTTTCAATGTAGAGGATCATGTCATCTGCAAACAGAGAGTGTTTTACTTCTTTTCCAATCTGTATCCCTTTAATTTCTTTATCTGCTCTGATTGCTGTGACCAAGACTTCCAAAACTATGTTGAATAGTAGTGGTGAGAGTGGGCACCCTTGTCTTGTTCCTGACTTTAGGGGAAATGCTTTCAGTTTTTCACCATTGAGGATAATGTTTGCTGTGGGTTTGTCATATATAGCTTTTATTATGTTGAGGTATGTTCCTTCTATTCCTGCTTTTTGGAGGGTTTTTTTTAATCATAAATGGATGTTGAATTTTGTCAAAAGCTTTCTCTGCATCTATTGAGATAATCATGTGGTTTTTATTTTTCAATTTGTTAATGTGGTGTATTACATTGATTGATTTGCAAATATTGAAGAATCCTTGCATCCCTGGGATAAAGCCTACTTGATCATGATGTATGATCTTTGTAATGTGTTGTTGGATTCTTTTTGCTAGAATTTTGTTAAGGATTTTTGCATCTATGTTCATCAGTGATATTGGCCTGTAGTTTTCTTTTTTTGTGGCATCTTTGTCAGGTTTTGGAATTGGGGTTTTGGTGGCCTCATAGAATGAGTTTGGAAGTTTACCTTCGTCTGCAATTTTCTGGAAGAGTTTGAGTAGAATAGGTGTTAGCTCTTCTCTAAATTTTTGGTAGAATTCAGCTGTGAAGCCATCTGGTCCTGGGCTTTTGTTTTTTGGAAGATTTCTGATTACAGTTTCAATTTCTGTGCTTGTGATGGGTCTATTAAGATTATCTCTTCCTGGTTTAGTCTTGGAAAGTTGTACTTTTCTAGGAATTTGTCCATTTCATCCAGGTTGTCCAGTTTATTTGCATATAGTTGCTGATAATAGTCTCTTATGATCCTTTGTATTTCTGTGTTTTCTGTTGTGATCTCTCTGTTTTCATTTCTAATTCTGTTGATTTGGTTCTTCTCCCTTTGTTTCTTGATGAGTCTGGCTAATGGTTTGTCAATTTTATTTATCTTCTCAAATAACCAGCTTTTGGCTTTGCTGATTTTTGCTATGGTCTCTTTTGTTTCCTTTGCATTTATTTCTGCCCTGATCTTTAAGATTTCTTTCCTTCTACTAACCCTAGGCTTCTGCATTTCTTCCTTTTCTAGTTGCTTTAGGTGTAAAGTTAGGTTATTTATTTTACTTACATTTAAAGGAAAAGAAACTTACTGGAATTTACTGAGTAGCTTGCCAGCAATATCGGAAGAGGACCACTGAATAAAGGCAGTTAGGGAATGAAGGGAGGCAGGCTAGCCCCTCCACAGCCTAGTAGGACACAGCTCCCTGTTATGGAGAATGCTATTCTTTGGGCAGCAAAATTTTTTTTTTTGGCCAAGCGGCATGTAGGACCCTATTTCCCCACTAGGGGGAACCTGTGCTCCTTTCACTGAAAGCACTGAGTCTTAACCACTGGTCCCCAGGTAAGTCCCTGGGCAGAGCATTTTAAATACAAAGGTTCCAGTTGGTAAGTTGACAAGAATTTTACACGAAATGCCTGACTCCCATTTGCAGCATAATGTCTACTTTTTAATGCTCTTAAGTATCTCTGCCCCCCTCATCTGTGTTTCCTTTAAAACTGATAAATGCATAAGTGGAGTCAAGAATTTCTTATTCTATTAGCTTAAAATATACGAAGCAAACATTTCTGTGGAATAGGACTTAATTGGAGGCTCAACCTGTAAATTTTTTCTCCTCTGAGATATTTTCTGAATGGATAGGACTATTTGGATTTTGGAGGTAGCAACTTTCCTCCAGCATGAGACAGCTAAGAACTTTCGCGAATAGCTTCCTGTGTTTCTGAGATTGTGAGGTGCTGAGACTGTGCTCCTGAAAATTAGCCGACAGGCAGCAGCCTATCCAATTCTGTACGTTGGGGTGGGGGAAACAGCGACACTGCTGGGCACCTTTGGCGCATGCTTATAGCATCTGTTCCCTGGGCAGGTGCTTTTAATTCCAAGAGAATTTTCCAGCATATCTGCAGAGGCAGAGTAAACAAAGATAGAGTGGGATCTTAGAAATCGGGTATTTCTGCTTGTCAGCTTGTCAGAGTACCCCAAATGGAGCATTTTCTGGTTCAGTTTATAAAGGAGAAAACAGAACAAAAAGCTGCCCAGTATTTTTGTTCTTTTTATCCAGAGTCTGACAAACCATAAGCATTCTCATTGTGGGTTTGCGAAATGCTTCCAGACCCTTTCTGCTTCCACAGTCACTCCCCGTTCAGTAGCTGTCAAGACCTTTTCTCCTGACTAGGAACCTTCACTGTCATGGAGGCAAGTCCCTCTGCCTGGACTGGCACTCGCGGAACCATCGGGGGCGCAAAATCAGGAGAGTGGGGCACGTTTAGCCTTCTACTGGCATCTGGGCATGGATTGTGCGATTTGGGACATCAAAATTGGTTGTCAGGGTGTGTTTCAGGCTGGAGGGCAGGTAAGAAACAGCGAGCCTTGGAGGTTATGGGGCAGTTAGCCCTGGTGAGGAGCAGGATGGAGAGGAGAGCTCAGAAGAGCACAGGTTGGCCACTGGTGGTGTGCATTGTGTGGTTAGGGACGATCTGTGTGCTTTGTAGTTTTACTGAGCATTGGCTGTGTAGTCCTCATTGTCCAGTCCTAATGGGCCAGTGACTGGTGTGGCATGTCCCTGTTCCATTTTTCATAGAACCTGTGTGGTATCTGGAGGTGCTTAAAGGCTGCAGGGGTTTGGCTTAAGGACATCATCATTTCATATTTTGGTATCCCTGAAATTGAAACCAGAGGAAAAGTGTGTTTTTTTTCTTTCTTTTTTTTTTTTTACAAAAAGGCATACAATGAGACTAGCAATGTTAAGATACTGTGCTGACAAAACCATCAATACAGTTTTTGAAGAATTTATGAGTTTATGAAGAAAAGGTGAAGTTGAAAATTGAAAATATATATGCATATAATACCAATTGATATTTATTTTAGGGCTTAGCGGCTCATTTTATGAAGTTTCAGATTAGATTTGTGTTTTGATGATCAAGCCCTTAAAAATGCAAATAGCCCCCAAATCTTTAAACACAGCGGTGCTAAGTTATACCAGATGACACAATACAGAAAGTGCTGATAGAAATTAATACATTGATTCAGTGATAATACAAGAGTCCTTGGCTAAATTATACACTTGTATCACTGCCTGATGAGAAACCCTACTTTTCTTTTTTAATCCAGCACAAAATCAAACTGTGATTCTATAGCTAGTCTTTTTAATGGGACAAAATAACCCAACATCTTTGTTTTGTATGGGAAAAAGTTTTTTTTAAAAACACTAACTTAAAAGTGCTTAGCAAATGTTAATTCAGAATAATAAGCATGTGCTCATTTTTTAACTTGTTGGAAGAGGCTTGCCCCTCCAATTTAGCATCACAAAAATACAACTTCATTTAGAAACAGCTTTTTTACCTAAACATAGCAGTTATATGTTAGCCAGTGTAGGTCTGCACTAGCGTTTTCCACATCTGTTATCTTCAAGGGGTAATGTCCCATTTACAGCTAGTGGAAGCCACTTTGTGGGAAAGTGTTAATGGCAGCACAGTTTCACTTTCCGTAATCAGATAATTAGGTGTATATAGTTTGGCTTCATTTTAACATTCTGTTCTCTCTGCTACTCTGCACTTCAGGTTAAGCTACTTTAAATGTTACTACTGGGTTTTGGCAAACAGCAACTGAAATATATGGCAACTGCTTTCCAGATCAAGTGTGATTTGTTTCATGGCTGTTCAAGTTATAAAGTTGTTTTACTGTAGGTAAATAAAACCTTGCTGTTTTTATAGGTCACTGTAACTTAAGATTCAAAATTTCTGCCAGTTTTATTAGTATTCACTTCTGAAGCTAATAAGGTACCACAGTTTTCTATGTTACTCTCATTGTAACATCAATAAAGTGACTTTCAATAAAAGATTTATGTTATTTTGATGATGACTCCCTTTAATCCTGCTTTTCTCCAAGTCACCGTTTCTCTTTCAGAAGCTTTGTTGGGATACTGCTGGGGGTTCTTTCTTTTCTGTTTCACAGTGTCCTAGAATAGACCATCTGCATGGGGAGAAATACCACACCCCTTAGAGGAGTCTGAATGGTTACTTTGTTGGACAATTATCCCAGCTGGATGACTGATGGAGTCTTCTCTATTATCCTCCTGCCTTATTTCAGGAACACTTCCTCCCTCACCCTAATAAGGATCCATTTACTGTATTCTGTCCTAGAGCCCGGCAGTGATGCTTATTTAATGAGCTCACTTGTGTTGGAATGCATCCTGGCTGGGTTCAGTTTAGGTGCAGGAATTCACTGCCTAAAAGATTCTTCCATCAGCCTTTTCATAATCTCTTGAGCAGCCCTTTCACCCACCAGTCTTTACCCCGGCACTTGGAGGTTCCTTGCCTTCAGCTCCTAGTCTGTGGAAGGAAAAAGCAGTTATAAGTAGTCAAAGTGCTGTTTTGTTTTTTTATTTTTAATTGGAGGATAATTGCTTTACGATGTTTTGTTGGTTTCTGCTGTACAGCAACATGAATCAGCTATAACTATACATATATTTCTTTCCTTTCATCCCATCCCAGTACTGTTTTAATGTGAGAAAACCAGAAGTCATTGACTAAGGGTTTGTATATTTATTATGAGACTAAAAAAAATGTATGGTGACTACATAGCCCCGTTTCTTTCACTTAAATATTTTGTTGTTGTTCAGCCGTTGTCTGATTCTTTGTGACCCTATGGTCTGCAGCACACCAGGCTTCTCTATCCTTCACTATCTCTGGAGTTTGCACTAACTCACGTCCATAAATATTTTAGGCATATAATAATCCATAAACACTGAAACAGTAACACACTCAGCCAAGCAAAGTCTAGCTCAGAGATAGCAGAAGTTTTTGCTCACACGTCATGTCATGGACTGATGACACCGCCCGGAATATCACATTGGAGTGGAGTCTAGACTCTTCTTTGGCTCAACAGGAGTGAGAACTGTGATTAATGAAATGTGATTGCTGTGGTGCAAATCCATGCCAGCTGTCGCCAGGGATGCACGGGGCTCCTGCGGCCACAGTGGTGTGGAAGTGCTCAGAAAGGGCTGTAAGTACTTAATCATCACAAGTCTCTTGACACACCAGGATAAAGATCTCATCTCCAATATTAAATTTGAGTTGGGGAGATTTGAGAAACTTATTCTCCATATGAGTGTAAGAAAAATAGAGCAAAACCAGTTTTGAAGAAGGCAGCAAGGCTGCACTGGACGTATGGATCTAATGAGTGAAACAGAACCCAGCATAAAACAGAAATAAGGCAACACAAGGTTGACTTGTAATGGAGACTGTGGCTTTAACTGTAGGACTAGAATACATCAAATTTGTCAAGGGGAAGGAAACTTTCCGTGGGACATGAGGACCCATGGAACTTTCCTGGACTGAAGACCAGGCTGTGTGCTTTCAAAAGGAAATCAGAAGTGGAGGAGATAAGGAGACTTGCTCTATCAGTAATTAAAACTGAATTGAGTATTCCAGAGAAACACAGTTTTATAATACTTTAGGTCTTACCCCAGAGCAGACTCAGAACCATGACTGATGCAGCACACCTCAGGACCTACCAAAACAGGATGGTTCAAATCTGGTCCACGGCCTCTGGAGACAAGGGCCTTCTTCCTCACCACCTCCGTCACCTAGGAAATGACCACTGCCTTAAACCAGGATTTCCAGAGGGTCTCGACGAGTGCGAAGCAAACAGGTTCTGGGACAATGAAGGTGAGTTCCTTGCCTCCCGGGCCTCGGTCCATTCTTTTCTGGACAGCTCAGGCTCAAGCCAGGCTTTCTGACCTCATGGACTACTAGTATATATGGAATGAAACCTAGGTTCCCCATGAAATTAGTGTAAAGCAGGCTGACTCACATTCTGAGATGTAGCCTGGGTGTCATTACATGACAGAAATACATAAGTTAGAGTTTAATAGATATCTGTTAAATGTGTTTATATACATATATATATAGAGAGAGAGAGCACAGTATTTGAAAAAATAATTAGTGGGATAAGGCTAAAGATGCTTAGAAAATCTTTTATTTTTCATCCGTTGACAATTAATTGATCATCTGAATGGTACTTCTCTAAACTGAGAGGTGAATTGCTGGCAGGGAGACTAACTTGTTTTGTCTGTTAAACTCTTGCTAAAAAGAACAAATCAGGTCAGCTTTAAATTTAAGAAACACAAAGGTTTTGATGCTTATTATGCCAACACTTTTTCACATTCACTTCATATTCAACTACCTCATGAGGTAAGTATTGTTTCCAAAAATGGGGAAATTGAGGCTCTGAGATTATCTAAAATGGTCAAACCACCTATCTAGTAAGAGGCATGGCCAGCATTAGAATTCAGACCTTACTTAAAAACATATGATTTAAAATTTAAAAAGAAAAGTCTATTATTAATATAAATGTAGTACCAATACTTGCTAGTAGAGAATATTTGGAAAAGTAGTAGGAAGAAGGAAAATGAACCGATGATTCTGATTTCCAGGGGAAGTTACACAACATTTTCATATACTCTTTCCAGTCTTTCTGCTGTGTGTATTGTTTAATATGTGTGAACACATGGTGTATCAAAATAGATGTATCATTGTTTTAAAAATTAGCATCTTCTGATTGTAAAAGGAAAGTGCAAATATTATAGAAAACCTGGAAAAGACTGAAATGCACTAAAGGACTGAAGTCATCTAGAATCCCGTTAGCCAAAAAAACCCACAGTTAATATTTTCATATTTGCTTTTAGTCTTTTTCTATCAATTTTTTTTACATAGTTAAATATGTAGCTCATAATGTACAAGATTTTTAACTATAGTTATGGGCTTCCCTGGTAGTTCAGCTGGTAAAGTATCTGCCTGAAATGTAGAAGACCCATTGGGAAGATCCCTTGGAGAAGGGATGGGCTACCAACTCCCATGTTCTTGGGCTTCCCTGGTGGCTCAGAGGGTATAGAATCTGCCTGCAATGGTGGAGACCCAAGTTCAATCCCTGGGTTGGGAAGATACCCCGGAGGAGGACATGGCAAACCTACTCCAGGATTCTTGTCTGGAGAATCCCCATGGACAGAGGAGCCTGGTGGGCTACAGTCCATGGGGTTGCAGAGTTGGCCATGGCTGAGCGACTAAGCACAGTACAGAACAGAGGTCTACATGGATAATGAGAAGGCAGAACTTAGTGACAGATAGTATTTGCCACTTACATTATTCAACAGGGTTTTTTTGGCCACACAGCTTGGTTTCCAACCAGGAGTTGAACCTATGCCCCCTGCAGTGGATCATGGAGGCCTAACCCTGATTAGGACTTTTCCTAGCCAGGAAATCCCCTTCAACAGCTTTCTAAGTGTGTCCATTCATAGACCCATCAAAGGTTCTGTAATCCTTAAAGCTTGTGTTAAGTTTCTAGCAAGGGGAATCCTGATTTGGATCACCAGGTCTTTGTTTTTTGTTTTTTGTATGGAAGTGGGTATAAGCCATTTACATGGTAAGAATACTCCACATATAAAGCTTTCACTCTGATGTAAAAGCCCTTCTAAAAGAGGGGAGGACAACAGCTGCAGTCTGATGAAAAGGTTTTAGTATCTTACAATGAAAAATACATCAACTGGCATACCTGAATTTACATAAAAGAGGCTTTGCAAGAAAATAAGGCTTGATTGACAGTGGCTCAAGAAGTTCTAAATGGTGTTTAACAGACAAGATCTTCTGATAATATCATCTCAAAGCATTTATTATCAAAACAAAAAACTTCAGTTATACGTAAAGTAATAATCCTTTACAAGACCTGTTAAGGGAAGGTGGCTGTGTAAGTCTGCACACAATTACTGAGGCAAAGAGCAAAGGAGAACTCCAGTCGGAATGTGGATTATGTTCATTCAGCTTACTCCTGGTTTAAACACTCATGACACACTGAATGAACTGCAAGAGAGAAACCAGTGTTACACTGCAGATCCCAGAACATGGAATACACTCATGCTTATTATTATGAAGCTTACATTTTGGTATTCTCATTTGAATTGTGGGTTAAAAAAAAATAGTTTTAGAAATAAGAGTAAATGATGGGTGGAAAGGTTTATTTTGTTGAAGGAAGCACTCTAATATAAAATCCAGAGGGTTTCTCATATCAAACCATCTTCTAAGAAGCTGATGCTACCTTAATGCATAGAGAATTATTTAAATTCCAAATTAATACTCACTCTAAATGTGATCATGATCAAAGGGACCTACTCACAAATATAAATAACAGCAGAATTTATACTGTTCTGGCCCATGGGAACTTCAGAACTGCAGTCTTACCCCACTATTCTACCAGACTGCCTTTAAAATAGTTTATTCCTTTAAAATTCGCTTAATTAAAATATTCGTGTATGTCAATATATGGACATAAACAGTGTTCAGAAAAGCAAAACAAAAACAGAATATCTGTTCCTTCTCCAGTAATTCAGAAACCTGAGTGTGGAAGCACCAGTTAATTGCTGTGAAAAGTTTGTTCCACTATCAAACACACAACAATAGTTTCTGCTCCTGTTCACAGTTTTCTTTGGCTTTCTTCTACCACCAGCGAGGCCCTGGATACTGCTAATTCCTACAGCATTCCTATAGGAGTGCTCCCTCTTTCAGGGAAAAGGGAACTTGGGTCAGGACATTCAGATAGATACCCCTTAAGCGGCCCCGTGAGAGGCCTGTGCACTTTCCACCCTATAGGCTGCCTCTCCATCTTTGGAAACAGAGTGGGACTGTTAACCTGAGACGATAATGCACATTGAGGGAACACACCTTTAAGCAAAAGAAATAAACATATTTACGCAACAGCCTTTTAAAAGTGTACTCACAACTGCAGCTGCTGCTAAACTGAAAATATGTGCATATTTGTATTCTGAACTGGAGAAACCTTTTAGTTGTCACAGTGATGTCCATTCTAAAAATGGTTTATCAATGGCTGAACAAAAAACGGAGATGTACCTAAACAAATCCCCAGCTGCGCTGTGTCTATCCAACCAAGGCCATCAAAGACTGAATGTGGTTATGCTCACACTGGTTATGTGTCTGTATCCTGACGCATTTAGTGCAGCTGTACAGTAAATACATTGTTTTAAATTATGACTTAAGTTTATGCCTTTTGTCCTCAATGAAGAACACAGACGTGCCAAGTGCATCTTTGAGCCATTCAAGTTATTTCTCAATGACAGAGGTGATTTGCATAAAGGAGACAAAAGTAGATATAACATCTGCATGATGGCATTTTTCAAGGACATTTCTTATTGAAATCTCACAACAGTCTAGTGAAGACAGCATTATTATTCTTTCCTCAAATAGTCTCTGAGCAATGAAAAATCCTGCCTAAGTGATCCTGCTAATCAGTCACAAAAGCTGGGCCTTGACCTAGATTGTTTAATGCAACAAATGGTGGTCTATGGATAAGACAAATAAATGAAAGTAATAAATTGTGGATGGTGACTCCTGATCATGTAAGCCTTAACTGCTCTGGGATCCTTAAGATGCTCTAAAGAGCCAGCTTCAAAGGGATGCCCAATTGCTGCACATCTTTTTTACTCAGTTATGAATTTACTCAGACTTACATCATCATATGGGAAATTCACTACACCTTGCTGAGCAGTATCCCGTCTTCGAAAGCTGTCTGTAATACACAACAGTTAAATTTATTAGCTTTTTTAGAACATCTGAAATCATAATAGTTAATTATGTTAGCACTGAGTTTCAAATACAGTAACAAATTGTACAACCAGCCAATAGAAACAAAAGGCCAAACCAAAGAACTCAACTGTAGCAATATGAATGGATTTAATATGCAGCCAAGTAACAGAGCAAGCAGAAGTTGGCCAACTGTCTTTCCCAACCTGGAGTTGGAAGAAAAGGCCTTATCTCAAAGTTAGTAAAAGCTGCACAACTTCTGAGGCCATTCTTAATTGTGATAGAAGTACAAAATTTCAGACTTCTTAATAACAAAGATATGTTAAGAAACAGATGCTTCCCCACTGGCTCAGCCGTAACCACCTGCAATGTAGGAGACGCAGGTTTGATCCCTGGGTTGGGAAGAACCCCTGGAGGAGGGAATGGCAACCCATTCCAGTTTTCTTGCCTGGAGAATCCCATGGACAGAGAAGCCTAGTAGACTACAGTCCACAGAGTCACAAAGAGCTGGACATGACTGAGCACACACACACAGATGGATGGCATCCTTAGTATGACAAACAGCTATGATCAAATACTCCATCCATTTGAGCTTTGTCCTACTAAATGAAAAATATTTACTTTAATAAAAAAAAAGAATCTGCCCTCAAATTTGTCAGGATGCAAAACAATTATAAAACCATATATTAAAAACAGTAAAAAAAACTAAAGAAAGGAATGGAATAAGAAAAAACATACAAAGGAAAGAAAAAGAGGAGAGAGAAAAGTAGAGATTATTGATACAGCCTCATCTGAGAAAGACATCTGAAACACAGAACACCATTTTAAATTACTCTCCAACAAGAGGAATTAGGAAAGAGGGCTACCGATTGGGTAATTTCACATTTTTCAAGTAGTTTAGGGAGAAATCACAGAATACTGCTCATACTCTAATCAAAAATGTACCAATTAGCTTGGTACATTTATGTTATAGAACATTAAAGTAAAGTTTAGTTAGGACTTCTTTCTCTCCTTCTGAGCCGCTCAGCTCTCCAGGTCTTACTTCCCTGACCAAGGCTTAAACCCAGGTCCTGGCAGTAAAAGCACCATCCTAACCACTGGACTGCCAGGGAATTTAGCTAGGATCATTTTAACGGCAGATTACTTAATATGTGAGAAAAACGTCTGAGGAAACAGAATTCTTTGCCAGGCATGCTAATAACACTCTCCAAGGACAGACCTGTTAGAGCTCGCAGCTTGACGCAACAGGCAATGTAATCATCAAAGGTGATCTTTCCATTGGTACTGTATCGTTTTGCAATTGAATTCACAGCCTGGGGACTCAGCCTAAATCCTGAAAGGAAGAAAAAATCATCCAGTGAAAAAAAAGAAAAAAATTCCAATTTCAAGGATTAAAAAAATACATTAAAAATAATTTTAAGCCCAATTTTTTAGGAGGGCTCATTTAAACTATGAATATGTGCTATTTCTATAAATAGAAACATAGCACTTAGTTTTATAAATTAAACAAAAAAACAAAACCAAAAAGCTACTAGTGAGCAGAGATGGAATCAGTCATACACACCCATTGTTGTCAGGGCCTTCTGCAATTCTTGGGGATCCACTGTTCCACTCCTATCACTGTCAAAACTGATAAAGTGTTGTCTCCAGCCATTCAGTACAGCCCAGAGTTCTTTAAATTCATTGAAACCCATTGTGCCTGACATGTCTCTCTGAACTGTAATCAAGGATTAGAGCATCTTTATTTTGCAACATTTTCTAGTGATTAAATCAAAGATCAAGGATAAGGGAATTTAATGTTCTTTCTGCTGAAAAAAATATTGTACATTCTTTGGGGCCTGACAGGGCAAAAAGATACTCTAATGATATAAAAATAAAGGCCTATGGAGAAAAAGCTGTGAATATGTATTTTCTGTGAGGAAAAGATATCTTCTATATGAATGACTACAAGAAAATTAAAAGGCCATTGTGAGCTGCCTGTAACAACCAAAGTGGTCTGCACTTTCTGGGTGGTCCAGGCTATGCTGCTTACCCTTCTGTCCAGGGTCCTCTTTAGCCCTAACATCCCCATGGTAAGCCCTCCCAGACCCACTGTTTTCACTTTTGGAAAATGAAGTGGGATGAAGGCACCATACCATCAGCAGTAACTAAACTAGTCTAACAACTGTGATATGAAAAATCCCACTGCTTGAAGGTCAGTGTGACTCATGCAGGGTAATCAATGTCACAGCAAAAAAGCCGCCTTGACTGCTCTGGTTTCTATACTTATTTATGATGTTTCCTCAAATTCTTAAATAACAAATGTTCTACTTATTAAACTTCCTTCTTTTTCACACCAAGTGACATCTTAAAAGCTAAGGACTTTGGAAAACTTTTCTGTGGTCATTTGTCACTTTGTGTTTACTGAATATTAGTTCTAGACAAATTCCTTCATGGTTTTTTTTTTTTTAACCCAGAAAAGAATACTCTAGACTGCCATCAAAGTAAAGGATACATCCAGCATTGAAACCATAAGCCGGCAAGTCTCCAGGTTAAAAGCTGTTAAATCAAGAAAAGTACATACATATTAATATGATTTCAAAAATTCACATTACACTGGATATATTCAAATTAATAGGAATGTGATTATTTATACACTTTTATTCTTACATGCTGCTTAATTTATGTGAAACTAAATTCGTGGAGCTTTGAAGTAGGCTTATTTTCCAGATAGAGAGAACTCCTTCCAGAACCCAAATTTGCTTTTAAAAAATTTAATAGAAATCTTTTTTTAATGTGTGGCCTAGTACATTTAATTAATATTTTATTAATATTAATTAATATTAAAATTAAAATTAATGTTAATATTTTTAGGTGTGATTCATGGCTTTTAAGTTGGGGGATAAAAAAACCTTTAAGAAAAATATGCACTGGAGTTATCTGTAGGTAGAATAATGTTAAGAGATCTGGAATCTGCTTTAAAAGAAAATGGCTAGGTTTATAGATAAAACAAGAAGAGCAACACATTGATAACTGTTGATGCTGACAGATGGGTACAGAGGAGTTCATTGTATAATTATCTCTATTTTTGCACAGGCTTACAGTTTTTTATAACATAGCTTATAAAAAGTATTATATTCTTTTTTGCCTTTGAAACTGTAATACAGTGAGTTCAATCCACCATAATGAACCACAGTGTATTATACCCACCACGGTGAATGGGTAGATCCACTTGCTTTGTTCCTACGCACAACTGACTTCAGTTGGTTTTGCTAGTTCTGTGTAGATCATTTGTTTCTCTTTCTTTTCCCTTTAATGTCAGACACTGAATGGTCACCTCCTACCCCAAACTGCCTATGGCCTCTTTTCATAGACAATAAGATAAATACACTTGCTAGAATTGTGAGTCAAATGAGAGCATTCTGGACTAAGACCAGATGACCCACTCAGTGACAGCCACTGTTCAGAAGCCTTTTCAGTTTACTTACGGCTCAAGGGTGTTCTGAGGGTATTTCCATGCCTCACTTAGACAACCAAACTAGAATCCACTTGTTGGTTTATGGCCCAGTAGTACTCTACCTAAGTATCAACAAATTAAAGAATTCCTTGCATCTTACCAAGACTTTGAGAGAGTATTCTTAGGTACAAAGAAGCTGTAAAACTAGGAGGAGGAAGTGATAAGGTTCATGTGGGCAAAGCTAGCATAAATCTGACAAGGCTGTTGAGATGTACATAGAGGTAACATTATTTACAGCTGTTCCAGCTTCATTTTAATCTTTAACCAAAATGAGTTTAAAACACTAGGCTAACTCTTATTGCTGTAATGTTTCCAAATGTTACGAACTACAGGTTTTCTACTTTTAATAGATTCATGTGTTTGGCATAGCTTGCTGCTAAGTCGCTTTAGTCGTGTCCGACTCTGTGAGACCCCATGGATGGCAGCCCACCAGGTTCCCCTGTCCCTGGGATTCTCCAGGCAAGAACATTGGAGTGGGTTGCCATTTCCTTCTCCAATGCATGAAAGTGAAAAGTGAAAGTAAAGTCACTCAGTCATGTCCGACTCTTAGTGACCCCATGAACTGTAGCCTACCAGGCTCCTTAGAACCCTGAAATAAAAGGTTGGAGACTATTTCTATTTTGGTCCCTTAATCTCCCTCTGATCCAGGAGATAATTCTCAGAGGTGATAAAAGACAACACTTTTTAACATTTAAAGAGTTGGTTGATTCTTTGTTGTGATTTGTAAGTTGTGTAGAGGTATGAAGTCTCTCTAGTCTAGACTAGAGGTTCTCAATCCTGAGCACTTAAAGAATCACCCAAAAGCTTTAAAAAGACCCTGATATCTGGGCTAATAATTATTACTTTTTTAGCTTTACTAAGATATAATTGACATATAACATTGTGTAAGTTTAAGGCATACAATGTACTGGTTTGATGTATGTATATAATGACTCTAAGAAGGTTAATTACCTCATGCATCACCTCACATAGCTACCTTTGATGCATGTGGTGAGAACTTTTACGATCTACTCTCTTAACAACTTTTGTTAAAGTCAGCATCACCACAGAACAATTAGAATCAGAATCTGACCATGGGAATCAGGTATTAGTCTAAATGGACACTTCTGATTTACACCAATAATTACAAGTAATGCATAATCCCTTAGGTAAATACCAATCTTTCTTAAGTCAAAATATAAATAAGGGTATGTATATATATACTTTTTTTTTTCCATTTTAGGCAGTCTCCCATACTCATTAATTCATCAAATGCCTATTAGGTACTGCTCATGTGCAGGGCTCAGGATACCAGGGACACTGGAGATAACATCTGTGAAACTGGATCCCGCCCTGGCTGACCGTTTGAAGTCACGTGCACAGGGTGGTGTTGGCTTCCTTGCTAGGTCGTGTCTGACTCTTGCGACTCCATCAACTGCAGCCTGCCAGAGTCCTCTGTCCATGGGATTCTCCAGACAAGAATACTGGAGTAGGCTGCCATTTCCTTCACCAGGGTACAGGGTAGAAGATGGTAAGCCATAATGGAGATACCAAAAACTACCAGATCTTGTGTGAGAGGCTCCTTCATGTTGAAAGAAAGACTTGATAGAAGAGGTAACATTTAAGCCAAGTTGTGAATGACAGGAAAGATCTGGGATATCTGGGGACAGTCATGGAAAGCTGGGGATCTGCACAAGCAAGGAAAGAAGCAGTGAACTCCAGACAGGCAGAGGGGGCAGAATGTGTTGAGGGGTGCTGTGCATCTGGGACTGAAATCCTGCTAGGGCGTCTAACTTCTGCTTTATAGGGGCAGCATGGAGCTACTGAGGATTTTGAAGAAGAGGAGAGTGACAGGTTAGAGTTCTTTGTTAGGGAGAACAGAAATCTGGTCTGAGAAGGGAGGGAATGAGATGGGCAGGAACAAAAGAGAAAATTCACTATTCTGGGAAGGCAGTTCTGATGAGTTCGAACACTGACGTCTTATTAGTTTGGGTGAGGAGAACTCCTGTTCTTTTCCTTCTTTTCTCCAGAAAGAGTTTTTAAAATGCTAATCCTATTTTAAACAATTTTAAATAATGCTAATCCTATTTTAAATAATTTCAAAGAGCAACTTCCCTCATCAACACCACCTCTAGGCGTGACGTTAAGATACCGTGTGCTGCGCGTGTGCTCAGTCGTGTCCTTCTCTTTGCGGCCTCATGGACTGTACCTGCCAGACTCCTGTGTCTATGGCATTTTCCAGGCAAGAAAAGAAGATGCCGAAGGTTTTACTGTCTCCTGCATCCCCACCTATGCTTTTTGGTTTGGAAGCTGGGTTGAAAAAGACCAATGGCTGCATAACTTCTCCATGACAACACTCACTCTGACACTCACAAACAGGATGGTTTTGTGGGTCGTTACAGTCTCACATGGAGAAGGAAATGGCAACCCACTCCAGTATTCTTACCTGGGAAATCCTATGGACACAGGAGCCTGGCGGGCTACAGTCCATAGGATCACAAATGGTCGGACACAGCTGAAGCAACTTAGCATGCATGCACAACCTTCACAATGAGATGACAGCAAGCAAATTAATCACACAACCCAGGTGATAGATATGTCCTTTCTGTAACTCGGTGATTTAAAGTAGTTACTAAATGTGGCTTTCTCAAAGGAAATTTCTAAAGGGACTGCTCTATAAGAATACACTGTCCACTTTGTTAGACTGTAAAATTGGCCACACCTCTTCTACTGAACAGAAGTAGAGTAATAGTCTGTATTGTGACATAGCTCACTTGTGTAAAACCTGCTATTATATCTCCTTTGTTCACCAGCCTGAACTGCTTGAGGTTAACAATTTAAATGTACTGCCTCCAATAGTAAAAAAAAAAAAAAGAAAAAAAAAAAAAAACCCTAATGGAGAAAAGGGCTTCTTTCTCGTAGGACCAGAATAAATGGCAGAAATCCAAAAGGTTTTTTCCACACTAGGAAATAGTAACTGGATACTGAAGTCATAAAACAAAGGATGATAAAAATGGATATGTTAATAGTTTAAAAAAGAGAACCACCTAGTAACTATGCCCTGTCAAAGAGTCAAAGATGGCCACTACAGGTCCACAGGTATGAATTCTAGTTTGTGGGGTTTTTTGTTGTTTGTTTGCTTGTTGTTTTTTGGCCATGCTGAACAGCTGTGGGATCTTATTTCCCCAAACAGGGATTGAACCTGGATCCATAGCAGTGAAAGCCTGGAGCCCTAACCACCGGACTGTCAGGAAATCCCCTCGTTTGAATGTTTTAATTCACAGCTTACCAAGAATTGAGGCTTTGATTTGATGTTCTGTCTCAGTTAACAACAGGCAAAGAAGGTGGTAGGTCATGCATATCAGCCAAAATGCTGTTCTATCAATGGTCAAGACAAGATTTGAAGGGAAGCGTGTGGCATGTGTGGGATGATGAGAAGGCCCCTGCCAGGAATGAGCATCCTGGTAAGAGTTCCATCTCTACAGCTTGTGCAGAATTCAAAAGGAAGAAAGTGGGTATAAGCACAGGGAGAGTCTATGAGGAACTAGGAGGCAGCAGGAAGAAGGACTAGTTTAAAGAGTTTAGAAATTTAGGGAGGGTACCTCTTACTTAGCCTGATGTAGAAAGAGCAAAGACCTGGGGGATGTCAATGTGGGCATTCATGCTGCCAGGAGCTGAGAGCAGGAGTGTAGAACTGCCTCTTTGAGGACTAGGGGTGGGGGGCTGGGCACTTGTGAAAAGGGAGGGTAGGACCAACTACTCAGAACTAGGGATGCAGAACAGGTCACCCCGGGACCAGGTGCAAAGGACCAGGCACTGAAAGCCCTAAGTGACACCAGGTTCGAGCCAGAATAAGCTCCTGGAAAACAGTGAGCAGCAAATGTGAGCTCCCATCATTAATGACACCTGACCCGGAGGATTTCATTTCAGCACCTTACCTCATTTTCTGAGGAGGAGGCCACACGTCTTATTGGTTTGAATGGTTCCTGACACATGGAACCCAGATCCAAGAAACCCACCAAACTGGTGGGTAGTGTGGGATGATTCATATGAGCATTTTGAAATACAAAAGAAATAAATTCAGCTTCTGAAATTCTTAACTTTGCATTCCAGAAACTCTCAGATTCCTGGAAGGCTGTAATAATAACAAGTAACATCTGAAAACATGAAATACAAGAGATTCCGAGACACTCCGGGGCTGCTAACTCACGTTTGTATCCTCCAGCAATGCCCGACTGTGTCAGGCATCTTTGTAGTTCATCAGCATCTATTTGTCCATCCTTTTGAAAAAAAAAAAAATAGGAAAAGGATTTACAAGAGTGACTTGTACCTTCCAGTTCTTTGTTTACATTCAGCATTCAGTATACCAATAATAATAAAGAAAATGAATATTATCACGCATGAGACTTTTTTTAAATGGGCGCCTTTCCAAAGTAGGCATTCTTTTTCTTCACTCTACTTCCCCAAACAATCAAGTTACTGAAAGAAAGGAAATTGCTCAAGGTTCTCCCACAAATGCATAATTAGGGACATATACCAAAAATACCTTTTTTTAAAATGGGTATTCAATTTCAGGCTTTATTTGCAACAATCATTACATAAGAATTAACCAAGTCTGAAATCTGCTTACACCTATACTTTGGTGTTACGAATATCTTTTCATCATTTCCTATAAATTCCTCAATTAGACTTGGCATAACTTCTCAAGTATAAGGTTCCTCTTCTTAATAAAACAGTGAGATGAATTCAGTTTCTTCCACTGAGACACATTTTTAAACATATGAATACAACTAGCTTCTATCCTGAACTACTCTCAGTCTGAACTAGGAAACTACCAAAGTAAGCAATTTAAAATACAATTATTTATGTATTTGATTAAAAGTTCTATTACTTATCCTAGCTTCTTTTTTTTCTGTTGAGGGGGTAGAGAGCTGGGTACACAGATGACATCAGTAAACGAAAAGTTTGGTTCCCACAAAAAGCAGCCTCTGTGGGACTGCTTTGCTAAGAATATGATGAATGTTTTTTTCAGATCACAATTATACCTGGAAGACAGGTTCTCCATGCCTATTCACTGGCTGACCTAGGTCAGAACTAGAAACACATTAAAGATTTTAAAATAAAATGCCTAAATCCTCAAGTTCATGACTATTATACAATCTAGATGACAGGCAGGATCATTAACGTGAAAGACGATGGACATGCTGCCGCAGACCAGGACTGCTGAAAGCTAAGCAGGTGGGTCACTTTCATGGCTCCTGGTACTGGCGATCTAAGAATGCAGAGACTTGAGCTTTGCTGTGTCTTGTGGTTTCAAAGATACTGATCACTAACAGGTGAAGCAGATACTTAAGGGGAAGCTCTTTCAGTTTTAGACTCAATTTTCCATTCAGTTTCTCAAACTGTATTTCTTCCAGTACTGTTCTAAAAGGTGGTCACACGTTTTTATCCCGTCCATAATAGTCTACAGGCATTGTCATATTAAGACTATGCTATTTCTAGCTTTTGACTAAAAGAAAGCTAGGTTGAATTCATAAGCACAAATGTCCTCCCTGAACATGTTGGATTATAACAGCAGTATGGTACATACAGTGACCTGGTAGCTGAGGAAAAAAGGCCTCCTACAAGATGAACTACCATGTCACACAACTAGAATGTTAAGTGAAAGATCTTGGGGTGCTGACCTTAATTCTCTCTCTAGGTCAATAGACCACAACACCTAACAAGGACATAGTAATAGCATCCGCAGCAAAGAAAAACTAAACTGCCCACAAGATTAACTTCCTGATAGCAAGAAGAAAGTACCTTTCTTATTTTGAAGCTGGTGGGTTTTTACCTGAAGTACCCATTTCCTAAGGGGGTAATTAACAGTCAAACTCAATGCAAAGAAAATGTCCCTCAGAATCTGGCTACAGAATTACTGGTACTATATGCTTCTAATTATACAAAGAAAGGTTTAAAGTTCAGCTGACTTGGAATTTCTTCTCTGAAAATTCACTGTCTGGACCCTGACAATTCACAGTTCTAAAGACATCTTTCTCCCTTACATATTTTCAAAGCATATATTTACTAGCTTATTGTGTTCAATCTGACACTAATTTAATCACAAGTTTAGTTCTGAATTGAACATAAGCATGAACTTCCTTCTCTCTCTCTTTTTCTTGAGCAGAAGCAAAGACATTCTTTTCCAGAGGAACAGTCGTTTTTCCGTGTGACTGTAACAAAGGTTAATATAAATGTAGAACCTGAAATTCCTTTATTGTTAAAGGGAAGAACTAACCTGTCCAGCTACAGCAGCAAAGTAACCATAGAGCGGATCCTGAGTTTGTCCGGGAAATGCAGGCCCTCCTGGAGCCCCTCCGTACTGTAAGACAGGGAACAAATGCATCAATCCGCTCACCAACTTTTATTCTTCCACCACTGAGTGCCTTGTGCAAAGTCAGGTTCACTGTCAGTCGTTTGCTCCCTTCCTCCCCACCTCCCTTAACTCTGTGTACAATCACTCCTCCCCTTTCTCCCCTTCTCACCCCAGTTATAATTTAAAAACCCGCAGCTAGGATCAAAATGAGTTGTCTTGACAATGACATCAGTATAAATGAAGTAACCTCTGCAAATTCCCATTAACCTGCAGTTTACTGAGATGAATACAACCTGGCTACGGAACTTAGCAGCGGGGCTCAGAATTGTCTTGCATATTTTTTTTTCTAGAGTTTATGGTATTTTTAGAGCGTTCTGAGACAGGTGTAGCCTCGGGAGGGTGAGGTGTGTCACGGCTAGGGAATATTCTTTTTAGGAAACAGTTCCCCAAAAGATGCCCGTCCCAGACTCAGATCCAGGCTGCCTTCCTCCCAGAAGTCTCTGACTAGCGGACTTTGCCGTTTTTCTCATTTTCGGAGAGAGAAGCGGATGGCAGGACCATACTATATTAAAATGGCTGTTGCTCTTAGGGAAGGCGGAGAGGAAGGCAACACCCATTTGCACGATTTCACGCCGCAGATCCGGGAGGCACCGGGTGGGCTTCTTGGGCAAACCCACGCGCGTCCCGGCCCCAAGCAGCAACCCGAGGGGAGGAAGGGTCCGAAGGAAGGAGGTCGCCGGAGGCCGAGGCCGGGCGGCGGGGGCGCTGGGCGAGGCGGCGGCGCCCCGGACCGCCCGGCCGAGTCGGCCCCGGTGGCTTCCCGGAGCCCCGGGCGTCCGGGTATCGCGCCCCGGCCCCGAGCCCGCGCGGGCAGCACTCACCCCGCCTGCGTAGTAGCCGCCGCCGGCGCCGGGATGCCCGGGGTACGCCATGCCGCACTCTGCGCCGCCGCCCTGCCCGCCGCCTCCCCGCCCGCGCGCGGACCGCCCAGGGCCGCACCACCCGGCGCCGCGGGGGCCGCCCGGGGGCCGCCGCCCGCGCCGTCCCCGCTCCGGGCCGCCGCCCCTTCCTGCGCCCCCGGGGGCTTCGGCGTTTCCTCTTCTCCCGCCCTGAAGACCCCGAGGTCTGGTAGGTGACTTCACGCGCGGGATGCAATTCACGCCTGGGAGTCTCCTCCCTTCAAAACGAATGGCACGTCCCAACACCCACCTATTTCGCCGGGTGTGCCTTTTCTCTTCCTGCTCGAGCATCTTCTGCTGCGTTTTGTATTTTAAACAACTTTATTGGACAGGCCTACGGGGCAGGAAGCAAAGTGTGGTATTGGGTGGGGGGAAAGGGGTTGAATGCCTCAGGGCAGCTCTGAGGTGCTCTCAGGGAGAGGAGACGTCGAAAAAGCTAGCTGCGAAAGCGCCCCTGGAAATCAGCAGTGAACTTCAGGACCTGAGCGCCTTCGGAGCGTCGGTTTGCGGTTGACTGTTTCACTCAATACCGGCGTGTTTCCTTCCTAGGCGACACGGTCATCTCCAGGTTAAGCTGGGGGTGACTCGCATATGGCCTGAAGAGGGCAGAGGGCACTGACTGGGCAGGGCAGCCTCGGCTGGATTGTTCTTAGAAGCTGGGTTGTTCCAATCATCTGGATGGGTCAGGCAAAACAATCCCGTCTCCAGAATCACTCAGCTACTTTTTGTGCAAGAAAAGTTTAGCGCAGGCAAAGAGTGTGTTGGTAAAAACACACTTGTCAGGAAGGTAAGAGAGTTGGATCTTGAATTTGACTCAGGTGATTCAGGAAACAGTTTTCTTTACTTGACAGCTTTGTTTTTCACCCAGTTTAACAGTTTGAAGCAATTCAGACGTGAGATTTTCTGGTTTGGTTTTGTTTCATACAGTTTCTATCACACAGAATTCTCTGAATTTCAATGTTTTAAGAAATGTAACAGTAAGCAAGATTCACAGTATTTGCTGTGGAGGTTGCACAGAAAAATTGAATGAGTCATCAACATTTAACAAATATTGATGCACCTGCTGTGTGTAGGACAGGGCTTGCTCATGTGGTAGACTGAGTTCTCACTAGGGTCATTGTTTTCCTCTCATGTATAAACTTCCTTCTCAAGTTCTCTTTTTGGATCGCCCACATCTCAAAATGAAAGTCCTGAATTGTGAGAAAAATTCTGATATTCCCTGTTGTCTTATATCAAATCAACTATGCATTACTTGCTTTGTGTTTGATTCAGGAAGTTGATTACTGTTTTTAGGGACCACAGTCATCATCAAGGTAGATTAGAGACATAAGTTCTTTGGCCTATATGGAGGGTTTTATTTTTTCCCTAGTATTTTTATTGTAGTAAAAACACAACCTGATATCCTCCTGCCCAAGTGTACAGTGCGCTATTGTTAAAAGCATCCACAGTGCCACATAGCAGATCTCCAAAACTTTTCCTCTCACATGACTCTACCATTAAACAACTCTCCATTTCCTCCTCAGAGGCCCTGGCAACCACCATTCTACTTTCTGTTTCTATGAGTTTGTCTATTTTAAATGCCTCATGGGAGGAGAATCATGTAGTATTTGTCTTCTTGTAATTGACTTAGCATCAGTTCAGTTCAGTTTAGTTCAGTCACTCAGTCGTGTCCAACTCTTTGCGACCCCATGCACTGCAGCACGTCAGGCCTCCTTGTCCATCACCAACTCCCGGAGTTTACCCAAAATCATGTCCCTCTAGTCGGTGATGCCATCCAGCTATCTCATCCTCTGTCGTCTCTTTCTCCTCCCGCCCCCAATCCCTCCCAGCATCAGGGTCTTTTCCAATGACTTAGCATAGTGTCCTTGAAATTCAACCATGTTGTAGAATATGATAGGATGTCCTTTTTTAAGGCTGGATAACAATGCATTGTATGCTGTATGCCACATTGAAAAACATTCATGTGTAGACAGACATTTGGGTTGCTGCCACATCTTGGTTATTGGTGAAGAATATTGTTGTGAACATGGGTGCAAATATCTCTTTGAGATTCTCTCTTCATTTTTTTTTTTGGATATATATCCAGAAGTAGGGTTGCTAGATCATATGGTCATTTTATTTTTAATTTTTTGAGGAAATTCCACACTGGTTTCATGGCAGCCTCACCATTTCTACTTCCCACTAATAATGTGTAGGATTTCCAGTTTCTCCACATACTTGCCAACACTTGTCTATTGTTGTTTTCCTTTTTATAATAATAGCCATCTTGGCAGGTACGAGGTGATACCTCGTTGTGGTTTTGATTTGCATTTCGCTGGTAATTTGTGACATTGACCATTTTTTCTTATACCTTCTGTGCATTTGTATGTCTTCTCTGTAAAACTTTTAGAGAATAACTTCTTGTCAGATGCATGGTTTACAAATATTTTCTCTTGTTCTGTGAGTTGCCTTTTCATTCTGTTGTTTCTTTGCAGTGCAGAAGCTCTTCAATTTTACTTATTTAGTTTTTGTTGCTTGCGCTTTTGGTGTCATAGACATGAAATCAGTGTCAAGGCCAATGTCACAAAACTTTCCCCTTAAGTTTCCTTTTAAGAGTTTTACAGTTTTAGATCCTATATTTAAGTCTTGATTCCATTTTGAGTTGATTTTTCCATATGGTGAGAGATAGGGTCCAATAGTCACTCTTTCGCATGTGAGCATCCAGTTTTCCCCAGTGGCTCAGTGGTTTAAAAAAAAAAAAAATGAATCCACCTGCAATGCAGGAGATGTGCAGGAGACCTAGGTTTGATCCCTGAATCAAGAAGATCCACTGGAGAAGGAAACGGCAACCCACTCCAGTGTTCCTGCCTGGGAAATCCCAGAGCAGAGGAGCCTGGTGGGCGATAGTCCATGGGGTCACAAAGAGTCAGACACAACTGAGCACACACATGCACTAATCCAGTTATCAGAGGGCCGTTTGTTGAAGAGGTCAGCCTCTCTCCATTGTGTACTTTTGGCATTCTTGTCCAAGATCAGCTGACCATGTATGCGTGGATTTATTTCTGGGTTCTCTGTTCCGTTCCTTAGCCTCTATTTTGAAGTCTATTTCTTCCAACTGTAAGGAATAGATGGTGAGGGCTGAACTCAAACTTGAGTGTAAGCTTCTCTAAGACTCAAGTTTGAATGAAGAATATAGCATAAAAAATATTTGTAAGAATGTAGAACTAGTTTTGTGGATAAGCATCTATGCTCATTGTTATTTCAGTTGTTTTTAATACCTTCCTGCTGCCCCTTGAATGTAACTGGAGTGCTACAAATGAAATTCTCACGGTTGTTGCTAACAAACTGGTATGCTGCTGCTTGCTTTAGTTTATGAAAGTGTGACAGCTAATAGTAACAGACCCATAGATGGTACTTAATATGCACCAGACCCTCTTTTAAGCACTTTATACATTTGTTTAACCCTCATAAAACCCTCATTATCCATTGGAGGATACAAAGGAAATGAGAGAACTTGGGCAAGTGGAAGGAACCCAGAGCTGAACTCTGCTTCCAGGCTGTCTGGTTCCCAGCATCTGTGCCCCATATCAGGGGGCAGTGAACTTTGTAAAGGACCAGGAAGTATATAGGTTTTATGGGATATACAGTCTCTCTAGCAGCTGCTCAGTTCTGCTCCTGTACAGATGTGTATGCAGGCATCCATAGACAATACACGAATGAATGGCTGTGGCGTTGTTCCAGTACGACTTTACTTATGGACACCAAAGTGTGTGTCTCATATAATTTTCACATGTCAAGAAATACTATTCTTTATTTTATTTTTTCAATTGTAACAAATGATTAGGTCCTAGGTGTATAAAAGCAGGAAGTGGGGTAGATTTGTCCCTTGTGTGGTAGTTGCCAACCAGTGTTGCAGACCCCTCCAGGATTCTGGTTTATGACTCTGGGAGAGTAGCACTTTAACAAATGATTTCAGGGTGAAGCGAGTGGATAATGGTAGCTGAATCACCCTGAGGAATGCTGACCTCCCTGGGGTAGGATCCTGTGTTTAGAGCTCTCAGACTCTTCCCCATTGCCCAATAAATAAGCTGGTCAAAAGGAAAACTGTGAAACTGACTTATTGGTTTCAGTCTTGCCTTGTGTAGTGGTAGCCAGAGGGTGTGCCCAGTGATGACAAAGCTGGATGCAAAGCTAGCTTTTAAATGTTACCCACGTAATGTGGGTTCCTTTAATTATGTCTGAGTATTGTCAAGCCTGAAAACATTCAGGAAAAACTAAAGACTCAGTAAGAATTCTATAAGAATAGAGGTGAATACAGGCAATTTACTTTTATGGTGTTGATATTCATTCCAGTGGAAGCAGTGAAGGTAGTGAGTGAGAGAAGAGAGCAGCTTTACTGGGTTCTTTGTATGTGCCAAGTGTTGTTCTGGGTACGTCCTTATAGATCCATTTCAAGAAAATCACCTTGGAAAAGAGATGCAATTGCCTACATTTTATAGATGAGGAAATTGAGGCATAGGTAACTTTCCCAAGGTTATAGACCAGGTCTTGAGCCCAACTGATTTACTTAACTCTAAAGCACTGGTGTCTAAAATGTAAACAGACTACAAAGATATTAAACTAAGCTTACATTTCCCCCCTTATTGTACTGCTTCCTGAGGAATTTGGGCAGAAGAGGAACTGCCAAAAAAGAATTTAGGTGTATAAAACCCTGCAGAGGTTATAAGTATCAGCCTTCAGCAAGACCACACAAATCATCAAAGATGTAATCTAGAGAAAGAGAAGCCATTCCTTGGGTCTGTTTTAATTTTGAACAAAATAAAAACCCCAGTGGGATAAGAACTCATCTTATTCCTGTGCCTTCAAATCACAGAACTCTAGATATGGACAATAAAATCCTCACATAATTTAAAGAAACTCAACAAAAGAGCTTTTGAGCTGTATAGTTAGAAGAGGGATTCCTAACTGGTTTGGACAGTCTGGGGAGCTAGAATACTGTGTTATTTGTCCTAACAATTTGCTAAGTCCTACAAAAAGACTGTGGGAGTTATACAGCCATATCACAATGATTGAGGGTCCTGGCAGCAGCTTGGGTCAGAGAGCATGCAATAGGAGGTTTACATTTATTTATTATTTTTAAAACTGAAGTATAGTTGATTTACAGTGTGGTGCTAGTTGCTAGTTTCTGGTATAGAGCAAAGTGATTGGGTTATATGTATACACACATACACACACACACATATATATATGCTTCCCCAGTGGTAAAGAATCCACCTGCCAATGCAGGAGACATGAGTTTGATCCCTGGGTCAGGAAAATCCCTTGGAGAAGGAAATGGAAACCTACTTACCCCAGTATTCTTGCCTGGGAAATTCCATGGATGGAGGAGCCTGGCGGGCTATAATCCATGGGGTTGCAAAAGAGTCTGATATAACTTAGCAACTGAACAACAAATACACACACACACACACACACACACATAAAAACTTACCATGATGGTTTATTACAAGAAATTGAGTGTAGTTCCCTGTGCTATACAGTAGGACCTTGTTTATCTATTTTATATATAGTAGTTTATATGTGCTAATCCAAAATTCCTAATTTATCTCTACCCCCAAGTTTCCCCTTTGGTAACTATAAGTTTGTTTTCTAAATTTGTGAGTCTGTTTTGTAAATAAGTTCATTTGTATCATATTTTAGATTCCACATATAAATGATGTCATATGACTTTGTCTTTCTGTCTGACTTACTTCACTGAATATGATAAGCTCTAGGTCCATACATGTTGCTGCAAATGGCATTATTTCATTCTTTTGGATGGCTCAGTACAGGAGGTTTTTAGACAGGATCTGGATCAGTGTCATTCGGGGAAGTCATTGGAATCACAGAAATATTTGTAATCAGCTTCCCCAACCTTGTTGTTTTACAGATGAGGAAGCTGAGCCTGGGAGAAGGTACATGGCTCAACCTCTTGAAGGGCTTGCCTAGCCTGATTTAAATATTTGGCTCTTCCAATTAAAATTGTGAATTGATCGGAATAAACTTCTCACAGAGGGTCTTGTTCTTTTGTGGTGTACTGTCCCCAGTCATCTGTATTCCTACTTTGAAGACAAAAGGCATATGGATACTTTCTGTCCCTGGATAAAAGTTAACATAAAGTCCTGCATATGGCATCCAGAAATGTCTCAGTCAGAGAAGTGCCAGAAGGAGTGCTCTAGCTAAGTAACTGCCATTGTTTTGCCATTTCCTATAGTTGAATTAATCACAGGTCTAACATAGCAGGAAGAAGTGAGCAATTACCTGTTCCAGGTTAAGATCTCAGCTTTCGTTTCACTCTTAATCTGCATCTGTCACTTCATGATTTGAAAAACTCTGCCTTAGAGAGAACTCAGATCTCCAAACATGCGGAAAAATGATTGTTGGTAGTAACATCATAAAGCAGTAGAGCTGTATTCCCAGGTAGAAAATCACTTATGTTCAGTTCCCTGAGGATGAGTGTTCCTAAGATCATTGGCCTCATATATTACTTGGTGTCCTCAACTCTTGAAGACATTGTGTTCTAGAAGCTGGGCATTTGCAACTTGGGATATATTTTCCTATAGAAGTCATTTTGTGACTGGTTCTTAGGCAAGCCCCTCAAAAGTTATTCATAACCCTCAATATTTTTTTCTGAAAAGAACCAGTCCTGGAGCCAGGGCAGAGCAAGGCAGGGGGTGGAGAGCGCTCACTTAGGCTTGTTTTCTGCCCAGTTCCTTTATCCTACCAGTCCTGATGTCACCAAGTCTACCAGAACTGGGCAGGGATAGAGGGTAGTCTCATCAGCTCTATTAGTATATAGGAGGTGGCATTGGTAGGGAGGAAAAACAGAAGAAAATTTCAAACTAGAGCTCTGGGGAAGGAAGAATGACCTGTTTTGACTCCCAGGCACCCAGGTGGAGAAGCTATTTCCAGAAAGCCAAATTTGTATGAAGCCTATACATAAATCAGTTATAATAATATGTAAATTGAGGATTTCTTAATTAAAAGTAAAATAAACTCTTTATAGAATTTTTTTTTTTCCAGAAAGTGACTTGCCCATTTTCATACAATGGGAAATCAATGGCAAATCTGAAAAAGGAATCTGGGTGAATTAATTCTCATGCCTGTATTTTTGCTGATAAAACACAAATTGTGATACTACTATTATGGTAAGCAAAGGATCAGTGCTCTTACACACTGAGAAGCATCAGTTTGTCAAATATCTGGAGCTTCTTCCCAGGTGGCTCAATGGTAAAGAATCTGCCTGCTAGTGCAGGAGCTGCAAGAAATGCAGGTTCAATCCGTGAGTGGGGGAGATCCCCTGAAAGAGGAGGAAATGGCAACCCACTCCAGTATTCTTGCAGGGATAATCCCATAGATGGAGGAACCTGGAGGCTATAGTCAATGGGGTCGTAAAGAGTTGGATACCAAACATGTATGCACAAGTGTCTAAGACTCTCAATGGAAAAATCAATCTAACTATCTCAGTCTAAAACATTATCAGAAGTGCTACAGGTATCTTAGCATCAATTCATGACATTCTTTGATGAATCTATTAGAATTACTGTTCTATGAAGCAACTTCTGCTATTTACATTTTATTAAAACAGGAGGAATAACATTAACTTAGACCCAATTTTCTCAGAGCAAAAAAAAAAAACAAAAAAAAGCTTTTTTCTTGGTAAATCAGGGGAATTTAGAAGAAGTAAATTCTCTCAGAAGCCAAAGCTGCATATACCTTAATATTCTATTAGTTTATGCTAATATTCTCAATGGAAAAATCCAATCGTCATTTCTGTATACCTTTAAAAATCTTAAGATTGAGAACACATTTTTCTATTTTAAAATAATTTCATATACTGTATTTGTTCATTTCTGTGCTTCATTCTTAAACCTTAGTTCCCAAAGAGCACTTAGATGATATTTTATAAAAATTTTAGTTCCCCAAGAGTGTTTAGATATTTTATAAACTTGGCATATTCTCAGCCAAAAACAATGAGTTAGTAGAATTTCATAGATTAGGCACTTCCATATTTTTTTTAATCAGTAGAATTGGAATGTTTGTGTTGCGGAACTAACCTTGCATACATATCTGCACTTACCTGCATCTTGATGTGAAGTCTTAGACGCAGAAACTCGTGATTCTTAGAGGAGCATATCCTTGCTGATGGTCAAAGAGAATGATCAGGAAGTATAAATTGTAACAGTAGATTCATCACATTGCCCTCTTGATCCTTGGCAATCAGTAACCAACTATAAACATATTCGACAATACAGGCAGTTTTCCCATTGGTCCCAGAGAGGTCTTCTATGAAAGAGACGTGTTTCAGTATTAGAACATGTTACCTTAGCTAAGGCAGATAGGAGTCAACAGCAACAGTATACATAGCCCAGTGTTTGATATTTCATCAGAATCATTTCCCCCATCAGAGACTTCCAAAGACTTTCAGAGTTGTGCATCAGCAATGTGTGGGAGTTGGCCAGCAAGAGCCAAACTTCAGGAATTTTTCCAGACCATTGTTAAACACTGCCAATATTATAAATTAAAAATTTTAGCTTACTGAAAAAAAAAGCTATTAAATAATCCCCATGCATCACTTAATTATTTTTCTATATTTAAACTATGTAATGGGGGTAAGGTTGGACATTAATTTCCAACTGCAGGCTTGATCATATTGTGTCCATTAGTAGCTTGAAATAGGCCATGGAGGGAGTATTTACTCCATGGATATCAACTTGTACTTATAAATAAGAGATTGGTTTATTGTTTTATTTTTTGTCTATTCTAAACTTGGGAGTCAGCAGGTTGGAGAAAATTTCATGTGTTAACTGCAAGTCTGGAGTAGACATGCAACAACAACAAAAAATATCTCTAATGTGTGTGTGTGTGTGTGTGTGTGTGTGTGTGTGTGTGTGTGTGTGT
>ML660772.1:15455057-15602767 GCA_007570785.1 Antilocapra americana | reverse complement strand
TGTGTGTGTGTGTGTGTGTGTGTGTGTGTGTGTGTGTGTGTGTGTGTATGTGTACTCAGCTATGTCTGACTCTTTGAGACCCCATGGACTGTAGCCCACCAGGCTTCTCTGTCCGTGGGGCTTTCCAGGCAAGAGTACTGAAGTGGTTGCCATTTCCTTCTCCAGTGGATCTTCCTGAACCAAGGACCGAACCTATGCTTCCTGCATTGGCAGGCAGATTCTTTACTACTGAGCCACCAGGGAACCCATTTTGAGGGTGAGTGTTTTAACAGTAAATCATATATCTGAACTGGCAATCATTTATTGAGAAAGTGTTATTGCAACTTTGTCCATCATTGTCCATTTCAACCACAAGTTTACTATAGATAAAAAAGAATCTTGTAAAACTAACAAGAACATTCTTTGAGAATCAGGTAGCTGTATGAAATTAACAATAAAATGTACTGTATATTGCATCATTATTTATAAATTGTATGCTGCACATCCTTTATATCAGTAAAGCTTGTAATGATTTAATATGCATATATATGTGCATTATTTTTTATTGCAGAGCCAGTTGTTAAAACATTTACCAGTACATCACTGGCTGCAGTCTAAAGGGAAGGAGAGTGTCCTTTAGACTCAAGGAGTTACAGAACTATTTCTGAGTTTGAGGCTGTGAACTTGACATTGATTGCCAAACCTAAAGTAGCATGTAATGGGATTTTTAAGCACGTCTAGGGAAAATTTCCTTCTCAGGTGGTGCTAGTGGTAAAGAACCCACCTGCCAATGCAGGAGACATAAGAGATGAGGGTTCGATCCCTGGGTTGGGAAGATCCCCTGGAGGAGAGCATGGCAACCTGCTCCAGTATTCTTGCCTGGAGAATCCCATGGACAGAGGGGCCTGGTGGGCTACAGTCCAGGTGGTGGCAAACCGCTAGACACGACTGAAGTGACTTGCACAGGCAGAATTTCAGCAGTTTGCCTTCAGGGCCATTGCATGTGCCTTTCTGGTCTTTTCTTCTAGGATCTTGAGCAGCTATCCAGGACATCTAGGTGTCCTTCTTATGCCTCTGTGTCTGTCCAATGTCCCTGCTTCACAGCTCAGCCCTCCCTGAAGAGTTCTTGAGCTTTAAAATAATGATCATGCCCTATTTACTTATATTTTTATTGAATATGATGTTAGCTGTTTGTCATAAATAGTTTTTATTATGTTGAGATGTTCCCTCTGTACCTACTTTGGTGAGTTTTTATCACGAATGGATGTTATAATTTGTCAAATGCTTTTTCTGAATCTGTTGAGATGATCATGTGATTTCTATGCTTTCTTTTGTTCATGTGGTGTATCACGTTGATTTGCAAATATTAAACCATCCTTGAATCACTGGACTAAATCACATTTGATCAAGGGTGAATGATCCTTTTTGTATATTGATAAATTCAGTTTGCTAATACTGTGTAGAACATTTTTGCATCCAAATTCATCAGAGATATTGGCCTTTAACTCTTTTCTTGGTAGTGTCTTTGTCTGGTTTTGGTATCAGGGTAATGGTGGTCTCATAGAGTGAATTTGAAAGTATTAATATTATCATTAATAGAATCTGAGAGCATTTAAGTCTATTATAGAGAGGTGTATAGGCTATACAGTGTTATTACATATCTCTCCCTCTATAGAACTGGACTGTAGACTCAATTGTTAAAGTGATTATCCTTAGGTGTTCAGTTTGTGGACATTTTTCTTTAATTTTCTTTGTGTATAAATTGTCACATTTTTTAGTGAACATTAAAAGGAAAGAAGAGTCTTCTTAAATGAAAACAAAAAATACCCAATAAACTTTGTAACGTTAACAAAAATCCTACTATTAACAAAATAAAAGACCACATAACTAGAAAAGATAGTTGCAACATCTTTAGTGATGGGTTTATATTCTACACAAATATAAATCATTAAAATGAATCATTAAATTATTAAATCATTAAAATGAGTCATTACTTTATTAAATATAAATCATTAAAATGATCAAACATGTGTTTGATTGAGGTTCATCTTGTCTTTTACCTACTCTGCATTTTGACCTACCACCCTCTCATATATAATTCTATATGCACATACACACACACATACACCCTGCTCTTATCAACCCACACCCACTTTTATCTATAATCCTATATCTACACATATATACCTTTGCCCGTAGATACTTACTCTAACTTACAAACCTATATCCGTACACATCCACACTTGACCACACCTACCCACCCAACAATTTGATGTCACATTTACAAAAGGCGTATAAACTGTCTTAAATTGATGGTTAACCCAGATTCCTGGTTAATGATTAAATCTGGAATTATGAAACCACCCTTTGGTTTACAGATAGTTTTAAAAGATAAAGTGATTTAAGAAGATTGAACTGTTAGCAATTTCTGAGTCCTAAAAACTCAGGTCACCTGAGGCTCTATCCAGTGTCCTCCGATTTGTACCTTGTCTGTCGATATACATCTGCTTAAATAAGACCTGCGATGATGTCTTTAGCGAATGCTTCTCTCAATTTGAAACTGAGATATAAAACAAAAGTGAGACACATATGTCCTGTGGTAATAGATTCCCTGATAACCGTTGCATCCTGGTGATGGTTGTCTGGAGCTTCCCAGGTGGCTCAGTGGTAAAAAAATCTGGCTGCCAATGCAAAAGATGTGGGTTCCACCCCTGGGTTGGAAAGATCCCCCTGGAGGAGGAAATGGCAACCTGCTCCAGTATTCTTGCCTGGAAAATTCCATGAACAGAGAAGCGTGGTGGGCTGCAGTCCGCAGGGTTGCAGAGTCAGACATGACTTAGTGACCATGCACACATGATGGCTGGTTTAATATATATCCAGAATATATAAAGAACTCTTACAATCCAATAACGAAGAAAAACCCTCAAATGACCCAATTAAAAATTGAGCTGAGAACTTGACTCACCATTTTTTCAAAGAAGAAATACAGATGACTAATGCTCAGCACCATTAGTCATCAGGGAAATTAAAATCACATCCACAGTGAGCTACCACCTCATACCCATTAGGATGGCCATTATGAAAATACAGGACATAGCAAGTGTTAGCCATTATGTGAGGGGAACCCTTGTGTAGTGTTGGTGGAATTATAAAATGGTGCATGGAGATGCCTGAAAACATTAAAACTGCATAGCATTCAGCCATCTCATTTCTGGGCATATATCCAAAAGAACCAAAGACAGAATCTCCAAGAGATATTTGCATACCCTTGGACACCAAGGAGATCAACCTTGAATATTCCCTGGAAGGACTGATGCTGAAACTGAAGCTCCAGTATTTTGGTCATCCGATGTGAACAGACGCTTCATTGGAGAAGTCCCTGATGCTAGGAAAGATCGAGGGCAGAAGAGGGCATCAAAGGATGAGATGGCTGGACAGCATCACCAATACAATAAACATGAACTTGGGCAGTCTTTGGGAGATGGTGAGGGACAGGGAGGCCTGGTGTGCTGCAGTCCTTGGGATCACAAAGAGTCAGACACAACTGGGGGACTGAACAACAACAACAACCGCTTCATTATTATTCACAATAGCCAAGATATGGAAGCAACCCCAATGTCCATCTACGGATGAACGGATTTTTAAAAATGTGATGCATAGCCTACAGTGGAACATTGTCCAGCCTTAAAAAAGAAGGAAAATCGGTCATACGTTACAATAGAGATGAATTTGAGGACGTTGTACTGAGTGAAATGAGCTAGTCACAAAACGGAGAAATACTGCCTGATTTCGCTTATAGGAAATAGGTAGTCAAGCTCATCAAAATAGAAAGTGACATGGTGGTTGCTAGGAGTGGAGGAGGAGGGAGATACGGAGTTGTTCACTGGGATAGCTTTTTAGTCGTGCAAGATGTAGATGGAGTTCTGGAGATCGGCTGAACAACACTGTGCACAGTGTATTGTACTGAAGATTGTTTAGATGGTAACTTGGGGTGTGTGTGTGTGTTTTAACCACGGAAAAAAGAATGAGCATATCATCTAATTCTGACCAGTAAGATTGGGAGGGAAGTCATGTGGGGTGGCAGGAGGACATGTTTGCTTGCTTGTAAAGCAACTGAAGAAGAAATAGTTGTCTGAAATGGTTACGCGTGTTTCAGTACCTGTGTGACGCTGACATAGTGCACCTGGAGACCCTCAGAGCACAGAGCCAGACCCTTGACTTGCTGCAGCTAAAGCGGCCATCCCTTCCAGCAACAGATTTCCGTATTTAATTTAGCTGAGTCACTGCTTCATGTTACTTGCATCTTCCTTGAAGAATAGAGATGATTTCTAAGATATAATTTTATTCTTTAAGTATCTTGACAAGTTATCTAAACTCTATAGCTATTGACAAATAGACCTGAAAATCTAGACCTGCATTAGAGCAAGAGATTAATTTATACATTAGGATTACTTATTTAAAAATAGAGAGAAGACTTTCTGTTTTTAAATGCAGGTTTATTGAAGTGTGATTTATGTATAGTGAAATCTCAGTTTTTGATTTTGACAATCAAAAATCTCAATTTTGATTTTGACAAACACATACTTGTTTATGGATTAGTCTTTATGCTCATTTACTAAGTAAAAATAAATTGTGACGCACTGTCCTAATTTCAGCTTTTGTTTGAGAAGAAAAATTCTCTGTATGGCGTAAACTCTATCTTTTATATTTGTAGCTCCAAATTAACTTTAAAAGAGCTGTGAAACCATCTGTAGAGATAGAGATAAGAGTCCAATTTAGATAAGTATCTTGAGTGCCCAGAAGTGCTCTGTACGCAGTCACATTATTTAATTTTTTTTGGCCAGTCATTTCTATTCATGTAACTCAGGGCTTTGCTGATACAGGCCCTTACTTTGACTGTTCTGTTCCTATTCACTTTTGGAAATCTTTCCTTGAATCTTTATTTAACTCAGATGTATTTTCTGAATCTTTGCATAGCCACAAATCTGTATTCAACATGGGACAGTTGGACTACAAGACTTTTCTCTCATTGGTCCTTTGATGCCGATCTGTATGTTCATTCCCAATCTCATTAATAGACAACCCATTTCTTTGTGAATGCTTTGCTTGTAAGGTTTTCCCTTTATCTTTGGAGTTTATGAATTTCTAGAATATACCTTGAGGTGTGCGCATATATACATATATGTGTGCATGTTTTATTTTTATTTATTTTTTATTTCAGTATAGTTGATTTATAATGTTTCAGGTGTATAGGAAAGTGATTCATGTTATATATATAAATGTTTATACATATATTCTTTTTCATTAAGATTATTAGAAGATATTGAATATAGTTCCCTGTCCTATACAGCAGGTCCTTGGTTGTTTATTTTTTATATAGCGGTAGTGTGTCTCTGTTCATCCTACATTCCTAATTTATCCTCCCTCTGTTACTTTTTGGTAACCATAAATTTGTTTTCTGTATCTGTGAGTCTGTTTCTGTTTTGTAAATGAATTTATTTGTATTATTTTTTAATAGTCCACATATAAGTGATATCTTACGCTATTTGTCTTTCTCTGACTAGCTCCACTTAGTATGCTAATCTCTAGGTCCATCCATGTTGCTGCAAATGGCACTATTTCATTGTTTTTGATGGCTGAGTAATAGTCCATACTATACACACACACACACACACACACACACACACACACACACACACACACGTGTATGTGCCACACCTTCTTTATCCACTCATCTATTAATGGACACTTAGGGCTATTGTAAATAATGTTGCTGTGCATATTGGGATGAATGTATCTCTTTGAATTTGAGCTTTCATCTTTTCTGGATACAAGCCCTATATGCCCAGGCATGGGATTGCTGTATCATATGGTAGCTCTGTTTTTAGTTTTTGAAGGAACCCCCATAGTGTATATGTATTTTAAATCAGTCCTTCCTGAAACTTGTTGAGGTCTGTCTTTAGCCCTGGGAAAAATTCTTAATTCTTTAATTATAACCTCTCCCTTCTTTTATTTCTGAATGTCTGTTTGTATATTGCATCCGTTGGATTTATGCTTTAATTTTCTAATATTTCCCCTCATGAATTTCTCTCTCTTTCCTTTATTTTTTTTTTCTATGTTACTTGAAAGATTTTCTTCTTGGTGCTCCTTACCCTGAGCAGCTTTCAGGTACCCAAGAGATACCCAAGGGCACTAGTTAGCATGTGTGTGTGTGTGTGTGTGTGTGTGTGTGTGTTTGTGTGTGCATGCGTGCGTGTGCTGTTGCTTTAGTTGTGTCCAACTTTCTGTGTCCCCTTGGACTGTAGCCCACCACCCTCCTCTATCCATGGGATTCTCCAGGCAAGAATACTGGAGTGGGTTACCATGCCCTCCTCTAGGGGATCTTCTGGACCCAGGGATTGACTTCTGGACCCAGGGATTGAACCTGTGTCTCCTGCAACTCCTGCATTGCAGGAGGATTCTTTATTGCTGAGCCACTGGGGAAGCTCCACTAGGTAGCACCTCAGAGTCAAAACCAGCTTTTATACTCACTTATCTCTTGAGGTAAAAGGTCTAATGAATGCTTTTTCAGATTGGAGAAAAAACACAGTTTACCAAAGAATGCACACTAGTCATCAGTTTTTATGCAGAAATAGCAGTCTCAGACTTTATGAAGCAAAATTGATCTACAAGGAGGAATAGACTAGTACAGCCTATTAGCAGTTATTACACAACTCTCACAGACACTAAAAGATCAATTAAGCAGAAAATAAGAATAGAGAAGACTAGACTGACATCATTAACATGTAGAATCTAAAACACAGACTGAATTTCCTAGGTAGCTCAGTGATGGGTAAATAATTAGCCTGCTAATGCAGGAGTCTCCACAAGCCTCAGGTTCGATCCCTGGTTGGGGAAGATACCCTGGAGGAAGAAATGGTAACCCAGTCCAGTATTCTTACCTGGAGAGTCGCATGGACAGAGGAGCCTGGCAGGCTACAGTCCATGGGGTTACAAAGAGTTGGACTCAACTGAGCGACTGAGTGCACACAATACACAGACTACTGCGCATCTAACAGCAGGGCACATTCTTTGAAGCATAGGATATCTTTGAAAACTGACCATGCAACAGAGCACAAGATGAAAGAAACCAAAACATTGAATTTATTAATACAGTCAAAAGTCAGTTATATAAGAAATCTAATAATGTAGAAAATCTTTGGTATGATTGACCAAGGGGAAAAGAGCATTGGGAGCAAAAAGAAATAAATACACATTTTAACAGGATCTATGGTGAATGGCATATTGTTCTCAGTTCATTACTGCTTCCTAACCAGTAACCTTCCTAGTAGAGTATATTATTTCCATTCTTGATACAGGGCTAGGCCATGTGACTTACACTGGTTGATGAGTTTGAACTGACAGTGTTCCAGTTCTGAATCTGGTCCTTAAGAGATATCACCTGTTTCCACTTATCTAACATGAACTTCTGCCATCACCATGAGAACACGTCTCATGTTTTTCTCATGGGTAGCCAGGTGGTCCAAGAAGGCTGTGAGGCATACCTTCAGATATGGAGCCAAACCACCAAAGTAACCAGTTCCTAACTGTCTTACACGTGTGTGGGCTGAATTAAATGTTGCCTTTATCACTGATTCTGGGGTGGCTTATTATACAGCATTATTGAAGCTATGCTATTCTAGCAGTAAATTTGAAAAAAAAATTAAATATCCAGATAATTTTTTAAGAATTGCATTTGGGAAAAATAGACTCAAGAAGTAGAAAAATTGAATAGAAGAATTATCAAAAAGAAAATTGAATGATATTGCAAAATTCTACCCTGACCAAATGACATATTCTACTAAATTTTCAAATAACAGATTATTTGCATATTATATAGATGGAAATGAGATGAGAAAGAGATGAGATGCTATCCATTTCATTTTTTTTAAAAAAGGTAATATGATGAAAACAACACAAAACTAGGACAAAAAGAAAACAAGTCATTGACCAAGGCTAATTGAACATGCATGCAGACATCCTCAATTAAACAGGAGTGAAAAGTTACCGTTAAGAACCAAAACAGAATGTTGCGTTCATGTTCAGTGGCTTTAGTTGTGTCCAACTCTATGTGACCCCATGGACTGTAGCCCACCAGGCTCCTCTGTCCATGGGGATTCTCCAGGCAAGAATACTGGAATGGGTTGCCATGCCCTCCTCCGGGGGATCTTCCCAACCCAGGGATCAAGCTCCAGTCTCCTGTGTCTTGTCTCCTGCATTGAAGGAGGACTCTTTACCCACTAAGCCACCTGGGAAGCCTGAAATAGTATGTTAAATGATCATATACTTAGGAGCCAAAAGTGAATGATAAAGTTTGTTAATAGTAAATACCGTAATGGTGCTGAGACAGGGAAAATAAAAGTTTTCCTTTTTTCCACACCATTTTTCCATCATTAAATGTCCATTCTCATCTATGTTCTACCCCAAACTCAGGTGAACACGTCTTCTGTGATGCCACCTAAGGATTAGTTTAATTACTTTTTGTAATTTGACTTATTTAAGTACATGTGAGTCCTAAAAATTTTATAGAACTTTAAAGGTGGCCACTGGGAACTATTCATCATCTTCAAGTATCTTGCGAAATATAGACCCTCAAAATATAAACTCAAAAAATAGACCCTCAAAATTATTGTTTGGGAAGTTCCCTGGTGGTCCAGTGGCTGAGATCCTATGCCTTCAATGCCCGGTGCCTGGATTTGATCCCTTATTGGGGAAATGCATCCCATATGTCACAAGGAATATCTCGTTTGCTGCAACTAAGACCTGGCACAAGCAAATTAAAAAGAAAAAAATCCTAATTAAAAAAAAATTGTTTGTCTGATGCATGAAATGGGCTATTTTAAATTTCTTTCAGACAAAATTCTAAATTAAGCAGATTTATAAATAAAGATACTAAGCATAATGCATAAATGTTTTTCAACTCTTTGTATAATAGTTTATAATACAAAGTTTATATACATTTTCCTATTTAATATTTTAAAATTTGTGAGTTGTGTTTTAATCCTCATTTTACAGATGATTATACTGAGGCTAATTAAATTGAAGTAATTGCCCCCTTATCTCTAATAAATAGAAAGATTAGACTTGAATTTAAGGCTTTAAATGAACATTCTTGTTTTCTAATATGTTAATCTCCTAAACTTATTTCCATAGTAATTTAATTTTAAAACACGAAAGCGATTTAATTCTGTTAAAATAACTGGCACAAACATCCAATTAGTAATAGAAAGTTTTTAAGACCAGAATTTTATTTTTAAATAGGAAAATTTAGAAAAGTTTATGGATGTACCATGATTCCATTACTGCTCATTTCATCGTCTCATACAAAAACAGAATTAGTTTACTAGGATTGGTTGTTATAAGTTTAGTTTCCTTTTTGAAGGTTGAAAATTTTAATTAAAAAAGAAATAAACAGAGGAAACAGATATAATGAATAGGAAAAACATTTTAATTCTGAGAAAAGGTGAGGATCATTGATTTGTTTGGGGAAAAATGAGGTCTTTAAACTTGGGAAATTTATTTATTTATTTTATAAACTTGGGAAATTTAAAATGACAGTAAACTGAACTAGAGAAAGCTAGTCTAACGAATGAGCTAGTGCTCTAGCATAAGGGATATAAAAGTGATTTTGCCAATTTATACTATTGACCTGTGTTATTTGTTATTCTAGATCAACAAATAACACACACACATATATATGTTTAATGTTTTTGAAATTCCAAAGTATTTAATATCTTTCGTTGTTTGTGTAGCTCATGTTGTTTCACTGCTTGGGTTCATGCTATACTGCGAATGTCCACGAGGTGGCACTGCAACATTATATTTATTTTGGAGTCTCCCTAGCGTTTTCACTGTTGCTGTAGTCAGCTTGGATTTACAGGGATGCTCCTGGAGGCTGCTGGCTGCTCAGAGACTGCTGAAGAGTCTGCTCCCAGAAGTTCTGAAAATATCTGAGGGCTGAACTAACAAAGTTGCTGATGGGCAATGCCCATCACTAGAACTGAGAAACTGAAAAGAGTACTTTTCTCCTTTCCATTTATCTTTTACCTCCCTTTTGTGTCCCTACAAACAACACAACAGGAAGTCAGTGGGCAAAATAGGGGAATACAGTTTGTAGTCTCAGCACAGAGCGGAGTGGGCTTGGATGAGAGAGACAGTGAGTAAATAAGCAGCATGAATAAATCAAACAACCAGACCTCATAGTAGAAGGGGGTAGTGACTGGAGTTGAAACATTATTGGTGTTTGTGTTATTTAGAAGACTCTAAAAATTCTTAAAGAGATGTGAAAGCTGTATGCAGGTCAGGAAGCAATAGTTAGAACTGGACATGGAACAACGGACTGGTTCCAAATTGGTAAAGGAGTACGTCAAAGCTGTATATTGTCACCCTACTTATTTAATTTATATGCAGAGTACATCATGTGAAGTGCCAGGCTGGATGAAGCACAGCTGGAATCACGATTGCTGGGAGAAATATCAATAACCTCAGATATGCAGATGATACCACCCTTATGGCAGAAGGTGAAGAAGAACTAAAGACCCTCTTGATGAAAGTGAAAGAAGAAAGTAAGAAAAGTTGACTTAAAACTCAGCATTCAGAAAACTAAGATCATGGCATCTGATCTCATCACTTCATGGCAAATAGATGGGAAAACAATGAAAACAGCGAGGACTTTGTTTCCTTGGGCCCTAAAATCACTGCAGCCAGGAAATTAAAAGAAGCTTTTGCTTCTTGGAAGAAAAGTTATTACACACATAAACAAAATATTGAAAAGTGGAGACATTACTTTTTTGACAAAGATCTGTATAGTCAAAGCTATGGTTTTTCCACTAGTCATGTTTGGATGTGAGATTTGGACCACAAAAAAGGCTAAACACTGAAGAAGTGATGCTTTTGAACTGCGGTGTTGGAGAAGACTCTTGAGAGTCCCTTGGACTGCAAGGAGATCCAACCAGTCCATCCTAAAGGAAATCAATCCTGAATATTCTTTGGAAGGACTGATGTTGAAGCTGAAACTCCAGTATTTTCGCCACTTGATGCAAAGAGCTGACTCATTGGAGAAGACCATGATGCTGAGAAAGATTGAAGGCAGGAGGAGAAGGGGATGACAGAGGATGAGATGGTTGGATGGCATCACTGACTCAATAGACATGAGTTTGAGCAAGCTCCAGGAGATGGTGAAGGACAGGGAAGCCTGGTGTGCTGCAGTCCATGGGGGTCACAGAGAGTCAGATATGACTTAATGATTGAATAACAACAACAAGGCTCTGTCCATGAGATTCTCTAGGTAAGAATACTGAAGTAGGTTGCCATTGCCTTCTCCAGGGGATCTTCCTGACCTAGGAGTCGAATCAGTGGTTCCTTCTTTGTAGGTGGATTCTTTACCAGCTGAGCTACCAGGGAAGCCCAGATAGAGAAGAAATCAAGTCTAAAGACTGAGGCACAATGCATCCTAAACCTGGAGGGTGGGAAGATGATGGAAGGAATTTCCAGCAAATGAGGAAATTATAGAGTATTTAGAACAGAGTCATTATAGTGTATTGAGTAGAGTTCCCTGTGCTACACAGTAGGTTCTTATCAGTTATCTTTTTTATTTCTGGAGCTTCCCCACTGGCTCAGTTGTAAAGCATCTGCTGGTAATGCAGGAGACACAGGAGAATTCCATGGACAGAGGAGCCTGGCAGGCTACAGTCCATGGGGTTGCGAAGAGTTGTACATGCCTGAGCGACTTTCACTTCACTTCTTCTCTATCTACACTCATGTCTCAGATTATTCATTCAGTTCCAGGTCTGTATGCTGAGGGCTCCTGAATTTACGTCTTCAGTTTGGTTCTTAGACATGTACATCTGCTCTCATATGTGACACTTTTACCTAGGCATCTAATGGGCACTTTACTTTTGACATGTCCAAAATGAAGTTTCCTCTCTTCAAGCCAGTTCCTTCCCACTCTGACCGTGCCTCACCATGTTCACTATGACCACTTCAGTCAAAACCACAATTAACGTGTTTCTGAATTATCATCTTCTTTCTTCTTTCCCTCACCCAGCCAAGTGAGTGAACCTTTTGAAACAAGTCACTCCTCCATCCTAAAACTCTATATTGATGTCCCTTTCAGCGAGACTACACAGCTCCTATCCTTGCCCAGGCCTCTGAGGCTCACAGGACCTGTGACCTGTTCTGCCTATTCTCCTGGTTCATCCTGTTCCCACCACACTTGCCTCCGGGTTCTTCCATGAGCAGCAAACACTGTCCTGCCTTGGGGTCTTTGTACCTGTTCCTGTACCTCCCTGGGATTTCCCCTCAGGTATCTACATGGTTCACTCCCTCATGCTCCTTTTCAGACCCTTGATTCAGTGTTACCTTTCACATATCCTTTCCAGGAAACTCAGTCTAAATTGCAGCCTCCCCATCCTGTGCACTTAATCTGGTTTACTTTTGCTTTTAGAACTTAACCACCTGACATAATATTTTTATTGATGTATAATAACATGTAGCATTACATTAGCTTCAGTATAATGCTAGAATGTATTGTTAGCATTATAGTCCCTTGATAGAATAAAAGTTCCATAAAGACAGAATTTACCAATTTCTGCCACATAGCTGACTTTCAGAAAGTACTTTCGTTCATTCTTGAATGAATTGTATTTTCCCTCGGAAATTTCACGTTATGAGTTCTTAAGTATTCACTTATTTAACAAAGTATTTGCAACCATTTTCTTTATTTCATATGTGGATTACACAAATTGGAATTTTCAGTTAAAAATTTCATTAATTGGTAGTTGAAATTCTCAGATAGAATAGCTTTTTTGAGCTCCAGCTGCACTGTTTATAATATATAACTTTTATGAATTATGTAATTTCTGATGCTTGGAATCCATTTGTATAATACAGTCTAACCCCTGGTGAACCAGCCTCCAGTGACTGAATTCATTCTCCCCGAGATGATCAATTCTGTCTTCAGGCAAAAGTAGCCCTTACGAAGAAGAATCTTGTCCTGAAGGTCCCGTGGAAGGTGTCTCCAGGTGACTTTCACTCACCGGTCCTAGTAATGGCCAACGGCATCTCCTCACCGTTTCCACCCAGCGTGACAGCTCATCAAATGTCATACCGAAGAACAGATATCATTGGCCACATTTTAAATTCTGACCTTCCTTTAGAGGCCTGACACTGCACTCTCCAGCTCAGGATCAATTGTCTTAATTGTAAGGTTTTTTTTTTTTCCCCCTGAGAGCCCAGATATTCATCTGGGGTCACAGCATTGGCTGTCTCTTGAGGTACTGCGATGCAACACTGAAGGAAGTTAACTCACCCACTCTTCGTCTTTAATGTGAACGTGCTCAGTTGTTTCTGACTTTTTTGCAACCCCATGTACTGTAGCCTGCCAGGGTCCTACTTCCATGTAATTTTCCAGGCAGGAATACTGGAGTGGTTTGCCAGTTCCTACTCCACGTCATCATTAGAAGACTCTTTCTTTAATAGAGACCATGGATTACAAATCAGGGATAAGGATGTTTGAAAACAACTGGTCTTTGTTTTTCTGTCCTATGGATGAGTAAGTATTCTGCCTATTGAGGATACAGAAACAAGTGCCTTACTGAAATTGGGTGCCAGCATCAGCCACTGGAATTTGATATAAAACATTTGTCTGGGCTATGGCTACAGCTTTTACATGTCATAGAATTTTAGAACTAAGAGACATCTTAAAAACAATGTAATCTAACTCACTAGAGATATCTTAAAAACAATGTAATCTAACTCACTTATTTCCCAGATAGGAATTCAAGAAAGTTATTCTGTTTAAGCTACACTTTCAAGCTTTTTTGTTCTTGTTACTCAGTTCCGTGCCCTCTGCTGGCCTGAAAAGGAACAGTCATATTACTTTCTAGTGATTGGGGTAAAGATGAGACATAAAGTGGTCTAATTTCGCATCTTTATAGATCATGAGATCTGAAAAGATAAATGATTTGTCAAATTCAGAAGATTAGTGTGAGAGCCTGACCCTAGCTTTCTTCTGGACTTGTATTCTAGGGCACTTTCTATTGCAATGGGGTTTCAATTAAATTCTTAGGTGATTAGAAAGCAGTAATTACCAGTAATCTAGAATCTTCCATTGTATTTCTGCAAAAGTAATGTGAAATGCTTAAAGTATTTTTAAGTATTAAATATACTTAATACTCTGTCAAAGAAAGTTGACAGAGGTCTTTGGGCCAACCGTACTTTTAAAAATATATTTTGAAAATTTGAATGTACATAAAAATAGAATTATAGTATAATGAATATCCATGTGCCAGATTCAACCATTATCGTCATTTTACCTCACTTGTTTAATCCATTCTTTTTTTTTCTTTTTTGTTGATATATTTTGAAACAAATCCCAAATGTTGTTATTTTAACTTGGCATGTATTATAATACTTTGCTAAAAATGGACTTAAAAATCATGAAACCATTGTTGCCACTAACAACACTGACAGTTCCTTGGTATAGTCTAATACATTCAATATTTATAACTCTATAACTGTTTCAAAAGCATCTTTTAATATTTGATTTATTTAATTAAAGAACTCACAAGATTCGCATTCTGCATCTGATTACATCTAGAGTAGTTCCATCAGAGAAGGCTGTGGCACCCCACTCCAGTACTCTTGCCTGGAAAATCCCATGGACAGAGGAGCCTGGTAGGCTGCAGTCCATAGGGTCACAAAGAGTCAGACACGACTGAGCGACTTCACTTTCATTTTTCACTTTCATGCATTGGAGAAGGAAATGGCAACCCACTCCAGTGTTCTTGCCTGGAGAATCCCAGGGACAGGGGAGCCTGGTGGGCTGCCGCCTGTGGGTCACACAGAGTCGGACACGACTGAAGCGATGCAGCAGCAGCAGCAGCAGAGTAGTTCCACACCCTCCTTGCCCTTGATTTACTGAAAAAAATAATTGGATGCTTTAACCCTTAGAATTTTCCATATTCTGGGTTTGTCTATCTGCTTCCTGTTGATGACTTTTAATTGTTACCCCACCCACTGTATTTCCTAAAATTGAAGTGAGCATTCAAGGCTTGAAGAGATTTGGGTTCAACGTTATTAGCAAACATCTGTGGTCTTTGGGTGCTTCATAGACAGCCTATGGTGTTGGTGTCTGGTCATCATACTTTGGTGATGCTGACATGATATGGTCACCTAGAAGCTTTCCACCTAGCCATTTCATCTACTGGTAAAGCATTTTCATTGGGCAAAGTTGCACTTTTCTAATTTTCTTTTAACTTTTATTAACTGGGTGTTTTCTATGGAGAAGAACATTCTGTCATCAACTCTTGTACAAAGAAAGCAGGGAAAATGCTTAATTCTTTTCTTTCTACTGTCAATTTTCAAAATAAGGAAATGTTCTAAATACAATAGTGACCAACTAGATTTTTGCTTGTGTGTTTTGTTTATTTTCATTTTTGTTGCTGTTGTTTTTAGTGATAGAATGAATTCATGAGTTCTATTAATTAACAGTGTCACTATTTTTTAATATGTTCTCATATTTTTCCAATGGGATTCTTACTTATGTTTGCTCCTGTTTGTTTATATTTGCTTCTGAAATATCCCAGTAGTCTTTGATTGCCTCCTTGTTTTCTGGCATAACTTGTCACAAACCCATTTAATGCATTTTCTTCTCCAAATCTGGAATCAGAATTCTGCCATAGGCTTTGGATCCTATACTGGGAAATGCTACTTAGAGACCAAAATGTGGGCACTAGAGGTACTCTTGTTTTTGGGTGGTCACTGACTGTCCTATAGATCTTTGCAGTTACAGAGCTAAGGAATATACATTTTGAACATAAAAAAACCAATCATGGAATAATACTGATTTGTCTGTATTCAATATCAATATTCAATTCAAATTTAATATCAGGGAATTTTAATTTAACTTTTTAAACTTTAAACTCTTTTACACCAATAATTTTAGTTCATGATAATATTTACAGTATTATTTGACTTTATGGAAAACTGTGACCACAACAAACTGGAAGATTCTTAAAGAGATTAGAGTACCAGAACACCTGATCTGCCTACTGAGAAACCTGTGTGAAACTCAAGAAGAAACACTGAGAACCGGACATGGAACAGTAAACTGATTCCAAACTGGGAAAGGAGTACATCAAGGTTGTATATTGTCACCCTTCTTATTTAACTTATATGGAGGGTGTATCATGAGAACTTTTGGGCTGGATGAATCACAGGTATGCCGATGATACCTGTGATAAATAAAGAGGAACTAAAGAGCTTCTTGTTGAAGGTGAAAGAGGAGAGCAAAAAAGCTGGCTTAAAACTCAGCATTCAAAAAACGAGGATCATGGTATCTAGTCCCATCACTTCATGGCAAATAGATGGAAAAAAAGTAGAAACAGTGAAGGATTTTATTTTCTTGGTCTCCCAAATCACTGTGCATAGTGACTCCTGCCAGGAAATTAAAAGATGCTTGCTCCTTGGAAGAAAAACCGTGACCAACCTAGACAGCATATTAAAAAGCAGAGACATTACTTTGCTGACAAAGGTCCATCTAGTCAAAGCTATGGTTTTTCAGTAGTCGTGTATGGATGTGAGTGTTGTACAATAAAGAAGGCTGAGTGCTAAAGAATTGATGCTTTCAAATTCTGGTGCTGGGGAAGACACTTGAGAGTCCCTTGGACAGCAAGGAGATCAAATCAGTCAGTTCTAAAGGATATCAGTCCTGAATACTCATTGGAGGGACTGATGCTGAAGCTGAAGCTCCCATCCTTTGGCCACCTGATGTGAAGAGCCAACTCACTGGAAAAGGCCCTGATGTTGGGAAGGATTGAGGACAGGAGGAGAAGGGGATGACCGAGGAGTAGCTGGTTGGGTGGCAGCATCGGTTCAATGGGCATGAGCTTGAACCAACTCCCGGAGATAGGAAAGGACAGGGAAGTCTGGGTGTGTATAGTCCATGGGGTCGCAAAGAGTCAGACACAACTTAGTGAGTGAGCAACAGCATAAATATTTGTGTGTATTTGTATATGTATAAGCTAGTTTCAAATTAGTAATACTAATGTTTATAATAAATATTGAATTGAATATAAGATTTATTTGAAGCTGTCTTTGGAATTAGAACTCATACCACTTAAAGGGCTTTCCCAATGGCTCAGCAGTAGTCTCCCTGTGATGCAGGTGATACAGAAGATGTGGGTTTGATCCCTGGAAGAGGAAATGGTAACCCGTTCCAGTATTCTTGCCTGAAAAATCCCATAGACAGAGGAGCCTAGTGGGCTACAGTCCAAAGGGCCCCAAAGAGTTGGACACAACTGAGTGACTACGTGCACACACACACCACTTAGGATACACTCTCAAAATACTCAAAGTCACTATATCTATCATTATAAATAAATAAATAATTTTTATATTATAATGTCATTAATTTGATATTGATAAGTCCAATTGTTTCCATTTGTCGAAAGTTTAGAGGCAAAATGTGATCTTTAGACCAGCTGTTACTTGTGGGCTTATTACAAATGCAGACTTTCGGGCCTCATCTCAAAACTGTGAAATCAGAAACTTTGGGAATAAGGCTCTGAAGGTTATTTTTATGTACACTAAAATCTGAGAACCACTGATCTGGTGATAACCATTCTTATTAGGTTTTTTTTCAAATATAACACATTTGCGTATATGTTAATAATCTCTTTTCTTATCGAAATGCTAGTAGAATATATGTGCTATTCTGTACCTTGCCATTGGAAAAATACACTTTGCATACAAGTCATTATGTATTATTTTTTTAACCAGGATTTTTTGATGGTAGAATCATAGAACTGAATTTGCTATGTAGATTGCTAGTAATTTTTTTTAAAGATATTGTCAAATTTCTTTTACTAGGATCTGTACATTTTGTATTCTCTTCAGCTGTTTCCTGAAATAACCTTCCCAGCAGAATATGTTGTCAGATTTTTGGATGTTTGACAATCAGATATATGAGGAGTTGCAGCTCGTTGTGATTTTCATTTACATTTCCCTGAATAAGAGCAAGTTTGAGCATCTTTGTGTACATTTAGGTGCCATTTTCATTTCTTCTTTTGTGAATGTCTGCTCATATATTTTGGCACTTTCCTATCAGACTGTTTATTTGTTTCTTCTCGGTTTGTAGGAATGATTAATATATTAAGATTATTAACATTTTAAATGCAAATATTTTTCTCAGGTCATCATTTATCATTTTAACTTTGTGTTGTTTTTGTGTCATACCAGTATTTTAAGGAAAAGTGACTTAATTAGCTTGATCAATATTTTATCTCATAGCTTTTAGTTTTTGAATTAGTAAGGTTATCTTCAGATCAGATTATAAGGCAACTTTCCCATGCTTTATTTTAGTGTGTTTTTAGTTTATACATTTAAATTTTGATTCATTTGGAATGCATTCCAGTATGAAGTACTGACCTGATTTTATTTAAGTCTAGTTATCTTATTAACCTTTTCCCTCAGTACTTTGAAAGAGTTCCTATTGCTAATTTTTACACTTTTCCCCCTAGTTCATTCTTGACTTTTGTAAATTTTCATTTTTCTATCCTCCCATATTTTTTGCTGCACAACTTCTACCAATAAAGCATATTATAGTTCTTTCATTCTCTCAGTCAGAAAACTCGTTACGGAGTTACCCCTTACCTAGCTAACAGCAAGTTCATAGAGTGGCTGATTCTTACTGTTTTATCAAAGCTGAATCTAGGGATTGTTTAGGGTTTGAAGATGGTGGGGAGTTTGGCTCTGGGCCCAAGATGGCTTACATCTTCACTGTGGCTCCTCTGGATTCAGGATACTCCTGTTAAGAATTAGCTCAGTTTAGGCACTTTGCTTTGGGTTGCCTTAGAGGTGTTTCTTAGAGCAGTCCACTCCAGTGGCTAGGAACCTTACGAAAACCTTTGTGTCACACCGCAGCACAGCTCAACAAGACATCACACAGCATTGGAGATGCTTCACTCCGCAGACTTCATTCCTCTGTCTGCCTCTAACTCAAGACATGAGGGGTTAAATGCACACTTTCCTCTCAGATTTGACCATCTTCACTTTTGTTACCCAAGCCTCTTGCCTTCTTACCACATTAGCCCCTCTCTGAGACCAGCAGCTTTACAATTTTCAGTGCAGTAGAAATGCACTTTTGTTCTTTTGTGTGAGTGTTTTAAAGATTATTTTATATCTTTAGGCCTTTAGAAACGTATTGTCTTCCCTTTTATGGGAAGGGAATTAGAGCTTGGAAAAGCAGATGTAAGCTCTATTTAACACTTTACTAACACACTCTGTGATGTGGTTTCTCACTCATTTATGCTTACCTTATTTTAATATAAATAGTTAACAAACCTAATTGTTGAAGGATATATTTGGGTGAAGGACACAATAAATGGTTTGATAATTAAAATATAAAAAAATAGGACTTCCTCATTGGCTCAGGAATATGCAGTGGTAAAGAATACACCTACAGTGCAGGAGCTGCAAGATATGTGGGTTCAATCACTGGGTCAGAGAGATCCCCTGGATGAGGGAATGGCAAACGACTCCGATATTCTTGCCTGGAGAATCCCATGGACAGAGGAGCCTGGCGGGCTATAGTCCATAGGGTCACAAAGAGTCAGATATAACTGAAGCCACTTAGCGTGCATGCATAATGGGCTTCCCTGGTGGTTCAGACAGTAAACAATCAGCCTGCAATGCAGGAGACCCAGGTTTGATCCCTGAGTTGGGGAGATCCCCTGGAGGAAGGCATGGCAACCCACTCCAGTATTCTTGCCTGGAGAATTCCATGGACAGAGGAGCCTGGCAGGCTACTGTCCATGGGGTCATAAAGAATTGGACACGACTGAGAGACTAACATTTCCACTTTCATAATAAAAGTAATTATTTTGCAACTTTTAAACCAAAGATGATTGCCCAGTTTGGTCCTTGAAAGCAGACCTCAAGATCGGTGTAGAGACATATTGGAGGAAATGCCTTGAAGGATAAAGGAAGGGTAAGCTTTCATACTGCACAGATGTTACTACACCTGTGGAAGAGAAAGGAAGGGGAGAATGGGATAGGACGATGCTCAGATTTCAGTGCAGTTGTGAAACACTCTTGGGTTTACGGGAAATACCCAAGCAGACATTGCCCATTAGAGGAATCTTGCACGAGGAAGCAGTGGTTCTGGTATCTCTGTCACGCGCAGTCGTTGGCAGGGGAGCAGCCAAGGGCAACATGAATCGTGAAACCAGTGAAGGAGGTGGTGCATTGCAGGGCTTGGCAGCTGGAGGCTGCCACTCAGCTGTGCCCCCTTGTAGCAGGTGCTCTTGAAGGGACATGTGGCTGTCTCCATGGCTGCCTTGATGTCTGCTTCAAAGAAATGTTTCTACTGTGAATTTCTTTTATTTTAAAGCAGTTTGACAAAGTCTCCTTCATAAAGGGAAGAAGAATCCTACCATTAAATAATGGACAGCTTTTTGTTGTTGGATATTCTTAAAATGTCGACGAAGGATTTAAATATTATTTTAATTTAGAGAATGTGAAAGGAAGTAACAATAAGATTTTATTATTTACCACTCTAATAATCATAAGATATCTAAACATACTATTAGATAATGCTGTTCCTTTAGTCCCGTCATTTTTTTAAAGGTAAACATCGCTGACTCAGTGGATATGAGTTTGAGTAAACTCAAGGAAATGATGAAAGACAGGGAAGCCTGGTGTGCTGCAGTTCATGGGGTCACAGAGTCAGACATGACTTAGTGACTGAACAACAACAACAAAGTTGTTTACCATGTTAGCAATTAGTGAAAAGACCAAAATTGCTAACTGGATATACCTATTTATGATCAGTCTGTCCTTTAGACCCTTTTGATTTTGATCTGCAACCAATTTGTTTCCAACTGAATCACTTGCTTCCAAAAGGACTGGAGAAACTCCTGGCCTGAGAATTGGAATCAGATCATCTGTGGTCTAATTCTTCTTTGTTACCATGTAGCTGTGTGACCTTGCAGAAATTACTTTAGCCCCTTGGGCTTTAGTTTCCCAATCTATGAAATGAGTTTATTAGATTAGATAATCTCCAGGCTTCATCTAGGGTATGAAATTTTGTGGTTGAAGGTGGAGGTTACAGTTAAAATGTTTCTGTATTTATTATCAAAAGTGAAAAGCTGTATTTAGGAAATGTGTGGACAGCAAATATATAGGAAAACACAATTTAAAGCAATCTTCCAGGCTGAAATGAGAGATTACTTTCCACAAGATAAACTTTAATAGAGTGGATTCGTTTGTTTTTTAAAAATAAATTGAGATAGTTTTAGATTTATAGAATTGCTGTGAAGATAGTACAGAGTGCTTATTTATTTTTGCTTTACACAATTTTAGAAGTATTGGTGGAAATCAATGCTGAGTGGGTGGTATTAATGATGAAAGGGGGCAGGGAAGGAGCCAGTGGGGTGGATGGTAGAGAGACTGGACTTCACATTTTTTATGAAAAGAATTTAAGCATATTCTGTGATGTGATCCTGATATATGTGGCTTTCCAAAAAAGAGAAAAAAAAAAAACCCTAATAAATGCTCAACTACTATTACATTAACAGAGACTCATCATCCAGAATAAGGGAAGCAACGGTCATACTCTAACTTAGCTATATCTTATCTGAAGTTCTGGGTTTTGTTTTCAAAGGGACACTGAAATATTTGTAGGTGATCCAAAGAAGAGGGAGCAGGATGATGAGAGATATGGAAATTATGTAAGAGGAGAGACTGAATGAGCTGGAGAGGTTTGGTATGAACAAGAGAGGACTTAGCAGGGATCTGCAACCAATTACCTTTTTTTTTTTTTCTTTGGTGACCAATTACTTTTTAAATTAAATTTATTTTCAAAATTAGGTAAATCTAATATTATATCATTAAAAAATCAAAAATGATGTAAAACAGATGTAGTGCATCTACTCTTACTTCTACTCCTCTCTCTCCCCATCCTGTTTAGGTATGATTTTTTTATTAATTTTTTTGAATCCTTTCATTGTTTCTTTAGGCAATACCAGCAAATGCACATATACAAAAGGAATCAAACTTTACATGTTATTTTGCACCTTGATTTTTTTTTTTGCTTGATAATATATTTTGGAGATGTTTTTGTATATGTATAAATAAGGTGACTTGTTTGTTTTAAATAGGTACATAGAATTTCTTTCTGTGAAAGCATTATAGTTTACTTGATCCATCCTGAAGATGAATGCTTGAGTTCTTGCCTATATTTTGTTTTTACAATGTTGTTGTTCTTGAAAAATAAGAAAAATGAATAGTAATGTCTATTTGTCATTTCAAATGCTTGCAGGCATATCTGTAGGGTAAATGCTCCCATGCAGAGTCCCTGGGTCAAAACTTAACTCTGCATTTTTAATTTTTTATTTGAACATGCAAATTTATTTTAAAGTCACATAAATAGAAAACGCATATGAAAACTGTCATAACCAGATTTTTTTCTTAAGCCCAAAGTTCAGATTTTCTCATTTTTTTCCTGTTTTTTTGGAAATTAGAGGATAATTACTTTACAATATTGTTATGGTTTTGGCCATACATCAACATGAATCAGCCATAGTTATGCATGTGTCTCTTCCCTCTTGAACCCCGCTCCCTTTTCCCATCTCATCCCATCCCCCTAGATTGTCAGAGAGCACTGGCTTTGGGTTCCCTGCATAATACAGCAAACTCCCACTGGTTATCTATTTAACATATGGCAGTGTTTCAATGCTATTCTCTCAAATATCCCACTCTCTCCTTCCCTCACTGTGTTGAAAAATCTGCTCTTTATGTCTGTTTCCTTTGCAGGTTGGTTTGCAAGAGTTGGGCACAGTTTAGCGACTAAACCACCAATATATGGTATTTGTCTTTCTCTTCTGACTTTGTAAATTGATACAGCCACTGTGGAGAACAGTGTGAAGATGCCTTAGAAAACTTGCAATAAAACTACCATGTGTGCATATATGCTCACTCACTTCAGTCGTGTCTGACTCTTTGTGACCCTAAGGACTGTAGACCACCAGGCTCCTCTGTCCATGGGATTCTCCAGGCAAGAATACTGGAGTGGGTTGCCATTTCCTACTCTAGGGGATCTTCCTGACCCAGGGATCAAACCTGTATCTCTTTACGTCTCCTGAATTGCAGATGGATTCTTTACCACTGAGCCATTAGTAAAGCCCATAAAACTGCTGTACGACCTAGCAGTCCCACTACTGGGCATATACTCTGAGGAAATCATAATCGAAAAAGATGTACATATCCTAGTGTTCATTGCAGCACTATTTACAATAGCTAGGACGTGGAAGCATAGATGAACACTAGCAGATGAATGGATAAGGAAGTTGTAGTGCACATACACAACAGAATATTACTCAGCTGTAAAAAGGAATGCATTTGAGTCAGTTCTAATGAGGTGGGTGAACCTAGAGCCTGTTATAGAGTACATTTTTAGTTTTGAAAGATAATGCCTAATTTCTCTCCTTAGGATTGTCCCGATTTACACACCCTAGAGTGATGCATGAGAATGTGTGTTTCCACAGCCTTAGTCACAGAGTGTGTGCTCAAACTTTTGGATTTTGCCCATCTGTGAGGTAAGAAATGGCACTTAAATTCAGGCTGAGTTTTCATGCATTTCTTTATGAATGAAGTCGAGTGTCTTTTCATATACTGAAGTACCTTTGTCCCACTGTGAACTGTTCTGACCGGCTGTTCTGTTCAGTTGTATAGCTGTGTTAGTGCTGACCCCGCACACTCCCTATGAGCCAAAAACTGCATCTGTGGGCACCTGTGACACCTTGACTGTAGGCTTTCTCTTTGGCCATGGTGGCATGTACAGTGAGCATATGGGAAAACTTCAAAAGAGCCAAAAAGTTAGTGCCTAGAAGCTTCTCTCATCGGGTAATAAACAGGAATTTGGTGTAGAACTGTCCCTCCCATTTTCCTTTCTTCTGGATGAGGATAACAGGCATGACGCTGTTTCCCAGAGTTTTCCAGTGGAGCTGGACCTGCGGTGGTAACTGACTTGAGGACCCACACTTTATTCCTTCCCTACTCTGCTTCCCTATGCTATGCCCCATGCTTAATGATTTCATTTCCAAAATAAACTACACATTTGCATTAGAATCCATGCCTCAGAGTTGGCTTCTGGGAGAACCCAAGTCAAGCCTGGTTATGAGACCTATCTATGAGTGCTTCTCAAGGTGTGGCCTGCAGATGGTTTGTGATTCATTTGTCACCTGTCTGATAAAGTCAGAAATTGAGCTTGAAAGTTTGAAATAACACAACATGTTATATGATATTGCTGTTGCTGTGATATTTAAGTGTGGTGATTTTGTGTTTTACACACACAAACACACACACACAATGTGATGAACTGAAAAAAATAAAAACACTATAGGACTTCCCTGGTGGTCCAGTGGTTAGGAATCTGCCTGCCAATGCAGGGGACATGAGTTGAATCCCTTGTTGGGGAAGATTCCACATGCCTTGCAGCAAGTAAGCCCATGTGTCACAACTACTGAAACCTATGTGCCCTAGAGCTCATTCCTCACAATAGAGGCCACCCATTACAATGAGATCCCCGCGCACTGCAATGAAGTGTAGCCCTTGCTTACCGCAACTAGAGAAAGCCTGCACACAGCAGTGAAGATCCAGCACAGCCAAAAATATTTAAATAAGTTAATAAATAAATACACTAAAACATTGCATAGGTGAAGAAGGCATAACTTTAAATGATGGCACTGAGGCCAGCAAATGGAAGAACAATTAGGACAGTTTTGGTTTGGTATGAGAGTTTTCTAATTGCCCTGTGTACCTAAGAATGGAAAGATTTCCTGTTGGTGGCAGTCAGTACACTCATCTTGAGAAGAATTAAGCCTGCTTGGCTGGCTGGACAGTTTAGACTATAAAGAATCCTTGAGTTTGAGGGCAGACTTTTCGTCTTAACAGATTTTACTTCTCTGCCTTAATGAAATTTGGACAGTAATTCTCTTCTTCTTTCATCTGTTTCTGTGAAAGAAAAGATTAGAAAAAGTGAAACCAATATATGAGTTGTATTCCTTAATACATACTTAATGCAGACTGATTCTCTAAAAATCCTAAGGGAGAGTTTAAATATAGTTAACTCTGTTCTGATTGTTTTGATGCAGTGTGGGTTCCGTTCTAACAGCCCTTCCTATTTACAAAACTGAGAAACTGGCAACTTTAGGTAGTGAGACTGAATCTTGTTTTCTTTAGCACTAAGATTTCTCAACTAGTCTTTTTTTTTTTTTCAACTAGTCTTAAAATACAAAGTGAAAAGTGTTATGAAATTTCTTGTGTGTGTCACCGGATCTCAAGAGCAAATAAGTCCTCTCAGTACACAAAGCACTGAGGTGAAACCAAATAGAAACATTGGCCTTTTGGCTTCTGTTGAACTGTATTTTCGTTGGCTGCTCCTCTGAGTCCTCAGGTCAGGGGTTTTTGCCTATGTACACCTGAACTACCTAGTACCTACCTCCAGGAGTCTTTCTGCTGCTTAAAAAAGCTTGTGGCCAGACTGTGGTGGAAAGATTAAAGTGGCGCTTGCAACAGAGCTGTGTTCAGTGCTGAAACCAAGGGGTCACAGGTCCCTACAACCTTAAATGGCATCCTAATATCAACAATAGGCAAATATGGAGTGCTAAGGATGGGGCCATCAGAAATATTTAAGGCTCCCATTTAAAAACATTAAAAAAAAAAAGGTTGCCAGTGGTTCAGTCTACTCAGCCTAATATATGGATCCTCAAGCATACTTTGGAGGTGCACGTGAGGGCTCTCCATTGTACTATGGTGTTGAAAGGTGGTGGCCCTGGACTCAGATGGTCTTTATTCAAATCCTATGTTTGCCTCTTTCCAGGCAAGGCACTCTGTGTTTTTGTGGCTCAGTTTCTTCTGGAAAATGATAATAACAGGATTTTAGACAGTCGTTATGAGGGTGAAATAAGGTACTGCATGTCAAGTGCATAGTGTTTGGTCATAATATCATACAGTCAACATCATTAAATGCTTCCATGATTCCTTCCAAGCAAGAAACAGGTAGAACTTTATGTGAACTGGAGGAATCTGCTGTGTTTGGATAGTGAAACTGATTTGATGGTTTGGGGAGGGAGAGACATTGGGAGGGACGAAAGGAGGAAACTGCTTGGGCTAAGGCAGGGTGCAGGATCCTGCTGGTCTGTGCTCCCCTTTACTCAAACTTTCATTGCTTTCCCCTTCACCCATGATCCTTCTCCCCCCTCAGTTGGATTGATTTCTTGTTTCTTCTTATCTGAGAGCTCAGGGCTTTGCTGAAAACTTCAGAAAGGTAATACAGAGAAGAGTGACTTACTCCCCTTCTCCTGAATGCTACTGAATGAAGCTTTGGAAGAGTGGAGGGTTTTTCTACATTGTGATCTTAACTCACTGTAGAAAAGTAGAGGAGGATCAATAATATAAGGAAATATTTGATGTGTGTGTATTAAATAGGTAGTGGTGTGGACAGTCACGATGGAGAATGGAAATTGCAAGCTCTGTGTGCAGCAACTTGACTGCCATTCCACCTTGATTTGGGGAGGAGGTCCAGAACCTTTTGAGCTGCTAGTGATCAAATTCATTATATTTGCATTCATTGTTATCATGACTCTTCTGTGATCCTTGAACTGTAAACACATGGAGAGCTCTTGAGTGCAATTTCTAGTTAAAGTAGCTTTCTAATAGGGACTTTGTTCTGTCTGCTTCTAGCTTACTCAAGGTTGCTGACCCTTTCTTTACTTATCTTTTTTTGTTTTGCTTTTGAAATAATGGTAACACCCAACAGGGCTGAAGTTGTTCACTTGTCCAAGGCATTTCATGTCTGGTCCCAGAGGTTAAAATTCAACTTGAAATCAGTCTACCCATTAAGGCAGTTGCCCTGTCTGGGTGGCAACTGGGAGAAGAAAGGAAGGCCTTTTTTTCCCTCCACAAAAGTCCAAGTGTGGGATAGTTTGACCCCTACCTGTTTGACATGCTAATGATTTTTCCCTCTCTGAGGCTACAAACTGAAACATGCAGGATGTTGGAATATATCATGTGCCAAGCGTAGGCATGTACCACATGAAGCTGCAAATCCACTAATGTGCTTTCCAACCGCTATACTTCTTCTCCTTTTCCTTATCCCTGAAAGGAACTATTTTTAGTTCCAGATGCTGGAACTACTATAACCCAAACCCTTCAAGTCACTTTCTTTGGAATGCAGATGAGTCAACACCAGAATGATTATACAACTAGAAAGACTTTTAAAACAAGGTTTAATGCATACACATTTCCAAAAGCAGTCATCCCTTAATATAGGGAATACATACAAAAATAAAAGGTCTATCATATAATAAAAATGTTCCTAGAATACAGGAAACGTATGAGGAGTGAGGAAGTTTAGTCTGACTTTTTTAATGTACAAGAATAGTTTCTAACAATTAAAAGGAATATAGTTCACACAGCACCTATTTCTGTTTAAAACTCTTTTCCACCTTAAGGAAACTGGGGGAATCAGCAGTGTTAGGATGGGCATATTGGTTTGATGGCTTGGGAATGGATGTTGGGAGGGGTGAAAGGAGGGAACTGTCTTCTCTGGTCAGCTGGTGGGGCTTAGAGCCTTGTGGGTGAGGCTGAGGGTCATGCCCAGCACTGCGCCGTGATGCCAAAACCACCAGGGGTGCTCTGGAATGTCTGGCTTCCCGGATGCCTTTTGTGAAGTACCCAGGAGGAACATTTTTACTAGGTTATAAAAGCGAAATCGTTTTTACTGTAGGTAAGCATTTTTTTTTTTTTAAAAGCTGGAGTGGTTGCCATGTTAAATCCCAGGGGATCTTCCTGACCCAGGGACTGAACCCACATCTCTTATGTCTCCTACAGTGCAGGCGGATTCTTAACCCATCGAGCCACCTGGGAAGCCCCTTGTTAACCTAAGAGTGGCATTTTCTAGTCTTGTTAATGAATAAGATAGCCAGTAAAAAATAGTACTCTTTTACCAAAAAAGGAACATGGTTAACTCCAAAGGTTTCCTTTAGATTGGCCTGGATGGTACTTAACCTTTAGATAACCAATTCTCTAGCCAAAAGGCAGTGGCCAACCCTAGAACCCTTGGTTATTTTGCATAAAATAGAATAAATGAGTAGTGATAGTTGCCCTGTCTTTTTCACTGATGCCCTGGGGTCTTCACCACACAGCAGAGCTCTGCTAAAAGTCTCAAGCTTTTTTGAATCCTTGAGTAGATCAAGGATAAATTAATAAAGCATATATTCTGGGTGTCTTCTCATTAACATAAGCTGAAATTAAAAAAAAATATCTGTAGGGGTATAATGGGAAAAATCGAAGGCAGGAGGAGAAGGGGACGACAGAGGATGAAATAGTTGGATGGCATCACTGACTTGATGGACATGAGTTTGAGTAAGCTCTGGGAGTTGGTGATGGACAGGGAAGCCTGGCGTGCTGCAGTCCATGGGTCACAAAGAGTCGACCATGTCTGACTTAACAACCGAACTGAACTGAACTGAAGGGCATAACGAAACCAACATCTTCAAATGGTGCCAATGGTATTAGCTTCAGAAATAATTTGGCAATTACATTCAATGTTCTTCAATTTTTAATCCCAATTCTTCACAAGGATTCTGAAAAAATAACTTAAAATACACACAAAAGTTATAAGTGCTAAGGTATCCTCTGAAACGTTGTTTTAGTAAAAAATGGATATAACCTAAATGTTGAATTAGAGCAGTAGTAAAATAAATGCATATTTGATGTAATATCATGAAGCCACTGATTCAATATAGCATGTAAGTAAGCAAACAAAGTTGCAGTATATTAAGTGAAAAAGGGAAGGATACACAATTGAATATACAGTATAGGTAGAACTATTTTCAAAAAGTTTTATAGAAAAATATTCTGGATTGTGGCTGATGTTTTAATATATTATAATCATTTCATATAATGTCATATAGAATATAAGATAGTGAAAGTGAAAAGTAAAAGAAATGGCCTATGGGAGCCAGGCAGAAGATTTTCATATCCGAAGCCTTTTGGTTATTGAGGCTTGTGGAAAGGTCATACATAAGGCTCCTCTCAGCTCCATATATGAGCCAGGAAGGCTAATCCTGCTGCAGTTCATCTTGGAAATGGCATCATTATCACAGAAAAGCAGAGAGAAGCATCCTGCCTTCCAGCTAGGACTTGAGAAAGAACCAAGTCTCCTATTACAAACTGTTGTTCACACCTCTCCCACCTAAGACTTCAAAATTCTCTTTCATCTGTGTATTGGTCCAACTTACACTTTAATTATTCATTTAATTTCACTGCTTAAAATGTGTAACAAACTATGACAAATTATAGAAGCTACTATTTTATGCTAGCAATTCATCTTATAGATGATTAATATTGAACAAATTTGGAATATGTTATTTACAAAGCATAGCAAAAAACCTAAATAATAGTAAACCTGATGTAGTACAAACTTTATAAAATTTATTTAATTTTTTTTAACTTTTTGCACAAGGGCTTTTATCAACTCTTCTTCGCTTGTAGTACATTCAGAAAATCCAAGTTGATAGCCCTCATTTTTAACTCAATCTTTTTTATACCTATTCCTTTGTGGAAGAATGATCTTATGACAACTGTATAAGTTTGCACATATCCAGTCCATGATTATTTCTAATCTATTGTGAGATTTTTATTGTTTTATAAAATAATTCCCCATACTACATATCCAGGTTGGTAAAAAAAAATATATCAAAAAGCACCCGTAACTACAAAATTTACCATGGCAATATTTATAATCAGCTGCACTTCCAAAAACCATGCTAAAAATCTCATTTCTTTTCCTTCCTTGGCACTTTTTTTCAGACACATCTAATAAAGCCCTATCAGCGGCCACCGTCTTAGTATTTTCTCTTTCACTCTGCTTGGCCCTTGAACCAGAGAAGGAAACTGCATGTACTTCCCCTGGATTTTGCAAGACATTAGGTCATGCTTGTTGCCCACAGTAAAGAAGCTTCTTATTGTGAAACCACAAAGCTAATGGTGATTCAGCCCCCCACCTCCAGAAAGAGGAGAAGCAGAGATCAGCAATAACTTAACATGGACCTAAGATTAAATGGTGTCCTGTTTCTCAAAGTCAGGCATGATTTCTTTCTCTGTTCACAAACTTCAGCCCATGGTGGGAGAAAAATACTTTCTTCACTGCACTAATTATTCTTCTCTAAACATGCAACACCATGGTTAAGAAGTCCAGGTGAATTGAACTTGGCTTTAAATATCTGTTTTTCCATTCAACACCGATTCTGAGTTTTTCGGGTTCCTTTCCCAACCCTGGCGGATCCGCATAAGGGTTTTGTCTATACACGGCAGGATGAGGATGAACTTGATCACCAGCACTGTGCAAGGGATGATCAGCGCAATCACGTAGGCTGAAGGGAGATACCACACGAGGTTCGAAGGGTTGAGGAATCTCTTCCCACCGTACACCAAGGTGTGGGCTGTGCACAAGATCAGGGTCAAATAACCTAGTTTGGACTATAAACAAGAAACAAAAACATGTACATTAACACTGTTTACATTTTTACGTGAAATACTGTGAGTCAGTGAGGGTATTTGTCAAAGCCACAAGTCTTTGAAACCTGTAGTATTTAGAACACTACCAAGAATTGAAGAAACATTAACTCTTCTTCAGGATGATCATAGTATCACTTAAAAAAAAAAAAAAAAAAAGACAAGACGGCTTACAAATGACCTGGTGGTTTCATCTTAACCTAACTGGATGAGAAAGATTACTAGGAATAGATTCTTTTGCATTTAAATAAGTAATGTACCTTCTTTTTCAATGGTAACTCTCTTTGCTGGATCATCTTTTCTGGAGGCCAGAGATGAACTAAACACAGTATGTCCTCAAGAAGTACCACATTAGTGTATGTTGCTGACTAAAAGCAGACACTAGCTGAATTGTATCGCAGTAAACAGAAGTTAGCAAACTTTACTTTTGGTTGTTTATTTAGGCCTACATACAAAGCCCAATGTTTATTTCTGTCTTAATGTCTTGAATAAAGGTATAAACATGAGAATATGTTGACTGCATTTGGTCCTTGGGAGAAACTGTAAAACTTGAATTTAAACAGTTCTATAAAGTGCAATTCCGACTTCCGTTACTAATGGTCTATTCTATTATACTAGTTCTCAAGGAATACGCCCCATAATCACCCAGAGGGCTTATGAAAACAAACCCACTGCTGGGCCTTACTGATCTTGGATGATCTCGGATGACCTCGGCCTGCAGCTACTTGAAGCTGGGCTTCCCTTCCCAGCCAGAGGCTGAGGACAGGTCGAGGCGGTGAGAGCACCAAATCCTAGCCACTAGACCAGTGGTCGGTGACAAGACCCTGACTCTTTGGTTTTGCAGAAAAGAATTCCCACAAAGACAAAAAGTAGTGAAGCAAGCAAAGTGTTTATTAGGAGAAAGAGTATAGTATGTGTGGGTAGAAACATGGTCAGGCTCAGAGAGAGAGAGTTGCTGAGTCACCCTTTCATGGCAGTTTGAATTACTTTTATGGGTCATTTCTTCTGGGTTTCCTTTGGCCAATCATTTTGATTTGTTTGGTCCTAGGCCATATTTGGTATATCTCAGGATCCTTCCATGTGTGGAAGCTCATCTCTTTGCCAAGATGGAGTCTAGTGAATAGTGAAGAGGTTTATGGGTAGTTGACATCACTTACTCTGAGGTGTCAGCCCCTCCTTTTTTACCTCCAAGAAGCCTTTCTGTGCATGTGTAGTTGGGGAGGTCTCCTTAACTTTAAGAATGAGGAATATGTGGTTTGTTTGTTTTTTAATTTTTTATCTTGGCAGGGCACAACCTCCTCCATCATCCTGCTTTTATGGAGTTTCTCCTATTATGGGGTTTTCATCCACAGGGGAGAAATTGTTCCACCTGGGGCCTGTCTCACTTCTGCCTCAGTACCTCCAGAGTTTCTGATTCAGTTTGGTAGGGGTGGAGCATGAGGATTTGTATCTAACATGATCCCAGGTGATGCTGCTACTGCTCGTGGTCCAGGGGCCACACTTTGAAGACCCCTGGTCTACAAGATTAGTTACTAACTGCTTTTAATAACGTATCTGGTGGTTGATGTGTGGAAACACTGATTTTCCATCTTACGGACCAGCACTGAATCTGGTATGATGACAGCCTAGCACAGAAAGTTTTATACCCATAAATCCATACTCTAAAGTTGATTTTCAGAAGTAGAAATTTTGTGTTTGAGCTTCCTTCCACCTTGTGCCCAGTATATCTCCATACACAGGGTTCAATAGTAGTTGGTGCTTTTTACTCTGTACTCTGAGCTGTGTGTCTCTGGGAGTGGTCAGGAATCTTGTCCTGCTAGGAAATCAAACCATTGTGGAATCTGCCTTTGGATTCCAGAGTTTAGCTTTTCTAATCTGAACTTGTTTCAGTTGCTATTTTTATGTGATTGGAACTGATGGAGCAAAATGAAAATTTATGCGGCTATGAGAGAAAAATCAGAGTATTTGTAAACTCAGAGTCATTTTGCACTAACAAGTAAATTAAATCATGAAGTCTTTTTACCTGGACAAATCGGAACTCTCTCCAGTTGACCATGTTGCTAACTGATGGCAAGGAAGTGATTCCCAAGAGCACAAACAGGAAAAATCCGAGCATTCCCAAAGCGATATATGAATCATTGAGCCAGGAGGTAGTGGTACTAAATGGATTTTCTTTCTTGGTTATTGCCTAAAATAGTTAGAAGCAATTTTTTTAAAATTTCAATTTTTCACAGACTGCCCAAACTTTTAAGGTGATGAAAAAATACCTCTGTGTTGTTTCTTTGCTCAATGCAAGTTGAATAACATTTCTGAAGAGTCACTGAAAATAATTACACTTAGAAAAATACACTTAGATATTATGTTTTTTGATCGAAAAAGTAATTGGTTCTATTGAGACTTTACTATGATAGTTGACTCCAGAAATTGTATAGAGAATTTTAATTGACCCTGTAAATCCTAAAACAAAATAAACATTTACTTAAACCTTCTTTACCATATGGTTTCTTGTTCCCCAAGCAAAAATCGATGTTCTCAAATGATTACATCAGGGTTCTATTTTCCTGCTTTATATGCTGATTATTCATACACATGAAGTTTGAGTTCTTTTCTGTTTTTTTTTTTTTTTTGTAACATAGCTTCCGGTCTGTTGTAACACATTTTGAGAGAAGTCTGGCCTGTGTTACAAGACTATTACCCAAGGAGATGCTATGTATTTGTTACAGAAATAATGTAGAGAAATCCCACAATGAGTTATTGACTAATAAACTTTGAGACTGCAGTAGGATTGATCAAAACCAATTATTTCCAAACCAGAACTGATGTATAGAACTTTTTCTGGGACTGCATTAAGACTCCCTGAGCTGATTCTCTCTGAATATTTTGACTGTGCAGAATATAGCTTTTGACATTTGCTCAGAATTGTGTAGTTTTCTAGTCATTGAGAATGGCATCCCACAAGACAAACATTAAGGGAGTTATAAACACCCTTTTGTAAATTTGTTTACATCCCTCTGATTCATGTCTGGACAGCCCCTTCCTTTATAAGATTGTTGGTTTTGACTTCCAAAAGAAAGTAGCATGCATAAAAATGAAAACTTTAAATTTTGGCTTCCCATTTATCGAAGTAACTCAAGTAGGTTCATTAGGTTTTCCTGAGCCCTCGTATCTGTTACTTTGTACCAGTGAATCCTGAGAATACAGATATGGAGCCAAGTGAACCTGGTAATCTAACTTTGACTCTTCAGTAGTTATATGAGATTTCAACAGGATTTGTTAAAAAAAACTGAAGTAAAACAACAAACACCCCAAGACACACATAAACTGTCTAATTGTAGCTCCTTTAAAAAATAAAGATGTTTAGAAGAGTGATTTTCTATAATTATGAAATGGAATATGATGTAGCAAGATTGCTCTTTGATTTAAAAATAGTAGAATACAAGGTGAGTAGAGATTTACCTGGGTAATGGTTCTGTTGTTCAATGTCCATCGTACAAAATAACGAATAGGGATCACAAGTGTGTAGAGGACATGAAGGAAGGCAAATCCCAGTGCTACCAAGCCAAGCTGTTTTCTGCAAAGCATCCAGTGGTCAAGCCAGTCTGGAAATCGGCGGTATTTCGTACCTCGGTACAGCTGCAGAATGGCAGCAGCAACACCAGGGAGGTAAACCAAGGCGAGTAGTGTGAGTGCTACTATTGGAAAGACACGGTTTGGAATAGAAATGGGCAGACGGAATGTCCTGTCTCTCTTTTCATAAACGTAAGGGTAGATTACTTCTCTTATTACACAGTAGAAAAAGAAGAAGACACACAGAACAGCAGACAAATAGAAGGGGAACCTCCACATTGGGAATAGTTGTAGCGGGTAGTTTTCAATTTCATTGGCTGCCACGAGAGATCCTTTATCCAATGGAGTAAGTCCAAGACTACGAACGACATCCATCACTCGTTGCTTGGCTTTGCTGTCATTTCCACAGATAAACACCTGGGTTAAAATAATTAATTTTGTATTTATTCTTTCTTTAGTAATGGAGGACGGTGTCATATAGTAGTTAACTGCTTCTGAGATAAGGCTGTAGAATGAACATATTTAACAAGATAATGGTTTAGACTTGCACATGTGTTGGATAGTTAAGTACCAGGATTTTAAGTTGAGAGTGGCTTTGGGCATATGGCATTGATGTGATTAGACTTCGTTTTCTGCAACACAGACAACTTGAGTTCTCCTCTGTATTTGTGGGTGCCATATCACGTATGGATTGCTTTTAATCTTGATGAATAAATAGAACCCATTTCATACAAAGTAATAGGAGTGGAAAGGATATCCATCAACAACTTAGTGGTGTTATTTTCTAGTACTGACAGGAGGCCCCTAGAGGTTGACACCATTGGGTTCTATCAAGCTAAAAGCTCAGGGTGTAGATAGTGGGAAATAAATCATTAAAATTGGTTACCCTACTTCGTCACATCCAAGAAAGCTATTCATGGCACATATTAGCACAATAAAATATTTTCTTTTGGTATTATGTTTTGGAATCTTTGAGGTAAGTACATATTAAGGCATTTACTTTTTAAAGATGGAGTTAAATCTATCTTGTAATCTTACCTGCCGACTTGCATCCAGTGCCCCTGACTGAAGAGCCCAGGCTGAGATGGTGTTAAATGCTTTTACCACGTGGGTTCCCGGCACCAACTGAGCAAGGTACTCTGCATTTGACTCTGGATACTGATTGATTTTGAGGTTGTTGCTGACATCAACCAATATTTTCCCATTGAGAACCTCGGTTAATTCTGTGAGAAAATCGTAATGTTCCCTGTGTATTGTTATGATTATAATGTCAGATTTCTGGGCTGCATCAGAGTAGCTCATGACCTCTGCATCACTGGGCAGCAGGCTGGACATCCGGGGGGTTCGACTTCCAAAAACAACAGAATAACCACACTGGAGCATTTTAAGTCCCAGTGATCTTCCAAAATCTCCAGTTCCAAAAATGCATACAATCCGTTGCTTTTCTGAAGAATGCATAGTGAGAGGAAATGCATCTGTTGAAATTTTCTCCATAACTGAAAGATAATTGAATACCCAAACAAAATATGAATGTTCTGGTAAAAAAGAATGAAAATTATATCAAGGAAACAGTGATTGAGTGATGTTTGAATCTTCTGATGAATTATCTCAAGCACATTCCCTACAAAGTTTGGAAGGAGTAAAAACTGTCTCATATATTCTCATATGTCTTATTTAACAAAATCTTGTATTGGATAAAGAAATGCAGTGAAAACCCAAGACACTTACCAGTTGCATTCTTAAGCTGTGGATGTGTATCACAATGATAATGCATTATTGAGTTCTTACAGTTCCCAAAGTTCTCAAGAGCAAAATCTAACAAAGACTGCACTAATATGGAAATTATAGACCAACTTATTTACATTTAGTGATGCAAAATCCCCAATTAACCAACAGTATCTAGTTCTATAAATTCAATATTAGAAAATCTATTAATATAATATGCCATATTAGAAGATTAAAGAGAAAAATATGACCATATTTATGTATGCTAAGTGAACCTACATTAAAATTTGACACTGTTTCTTTATTTTTATTTTAAAAGGAATGAATAAATATTTCCTTAACATATGAAGTATCTTTCTCAACCTAAGATCTAGTTTCATACTTTGAAGAGAATTACTAGAAATATCCCTAATAAAGTCATAAGCCAGATAAATATATATATCCTATATTATTGTTTGGATTCTAGCTAACACAATTGTATTGGAGAAAGAAATTAGAGGTATAGAAATTCAAAAGGGGTTGCAGACAATCAAACTGTAATCTTGGAAAACTCAAAAGTCAATTGAAAAAGTGCTGTACACAAAAAAGCAATTTTGTCACTCAGTTAATATCGATACTCTTCTCATATGAGAAAAATAAACCAATTTGAAGATTTAATAGAAGAAAAGGCCCTATTTATGGCTGCAACAAAATAGAGATAGTATTTAAGAGTGAACTTAAGATACAGGGTGTATATCGAGAAGATCCCCTGGAGAAGAAAATGGCAACCCACTCCAGTGTTCTTGCCTGGGAAATCCCATGGACAGAGGAGCCTGGTGGGCTAGAGTCTGTGGGGTCACGAAGAGTCAGACACAACTCGGCAACTGAGCATGCACATGCACAAGATATGTACAAGATCCAAATGAAGAAAAATGTAAAATTCCCCTAAGACTAAGAAGATTCATGGAAATGTACAGCATCTCTGGGTGAGTAGCCTCAGCGTCACAAAAATGTCAGTTTTCTCTGGTTTAATCTATGCATTCTGAAAAGTGGGCTAGTTCTATTCTAATAAATATAGGACCAGTTCTATTAAATATTTAAATATTTTAAATCTAAAATATGTCACTGCCACAGGAATAACAAATGTTCAGTGGAATAGGAAAAAAATCAGAAATGAACCTAAATTTATATGATAAAGATGAGCACCTCAGGTCGATGAGGAAAAGATGGCTTATTCAGTAGCTATTATTATGACAACTAAATAACCAATTGGAAGAAAAAGTTTAATCTATACTCACACTCTTCCCCAAGGTAAATTTAAAATATATTAAGGCTTGAAATTTTTTTTTTCTTTAAAGAAATGGACCTATAATAGAACTGTAAGAGGCCATGGAGAATTCTTTTATAATCTTAGAGGGGAAAGGTTATAAACTTTATGACTTCAATATAGTAAAAGATTTCTTAATCTTACCCAATGTAAAAGAAATTCAGGGCAAAACTAAACTGATATAAAGTTATAAACCATCTGACTGTGTTGCTTTTTAGGATTTTGAAATTTAAATTAATAATAAAAGTTCTTGAAGTTTTAGTGATCTAATAAAATCGTCTAGGATACTGTCTCCATTTTCAAAGAATATTATTTCTTTTTTTTTTTTTTTAATTTTCTTTATTGTGTTGGTTTTGCCATACAATGACATGAAACCGCCATGAACCCCCCTCCCTCCTCCCTCCCGATTCCCTCCCCCTGGGACATCTCAGTGCACCAGCCCCGAGCATCAACCCTGGGCTGGCGATTGATTTCACAAATGATAATTAACATGTTTCAATGCCATTCTCCCATATCATCCCACCCTTGCCCTCTTCCACAGAGTCCACGAGTCTGTTCTATACATCTGCGTTCCTTTTGCTGTCTTGCATGCAGGGTTCTCGTTACCATCTTTCCAAATTCCATATATATGCGTTAATATACTGTATTTTTGTTTTTCCTTCTGGCTTACTTCACTCTGGATAATAGGTTCCAGTTCCGTCCACCTGAGTAGAACTGATTCAAATGAATTTTTTTTTTTAATGCTGAGTAATATATTATTTCAGTAATCTTATTTCAATACTGAATTTTCTCAAAAAATTTCTCTTCCCAGTATTTAGCACATAGTGTAAGCTTTTAGTTAATCTTTTTTGGGGGTGGGTGGGTGGTAGTCTCTTGTGTTCAGTGATGCATCCTCAGTGCTAAAAAGAGCACTGACTGTGATGGACCAGACACTTGTTGATAAATATTTGTGGGATGATATTGGAGGGGTGAATCATTGGAGTTGTAAGCTGCAGTTTTTTCTGTGTGCCAGGCACAGTGAGAGGTGCATGATGAAGAGGAAGCTGAATGAGAATAGAGTGAACACTGGGAGGAAGGGAGGAGTAAAGAGGGAGAGAAGTTGGGTGGCGGGTAAGCTATTAAGGACATTACTTCTTTCACCCAAATGGATTTAAAGTAAAACTCCATGAATTTGATGTGGAATTTTAAACCAGACCTAATCATTTTTCATCTCCGACATGATGAATTTCATGCAGATTGCAGAACATATGAAGCCTTCACCTTTTTAAAAGAAGTTCAGAAATTTGCCCTTTCTATTTTAGCCTATGGAAAACACCTGAATTTGTTTGTTTTCATATGTTTTTATCCAAGCATAGTTATTTTCCAGTGTTGTGTTAGTTTCAGGGTATAGCAAATATATATATATGTGTGTGTGTGTGTGTGAATATATATATATATAGTTTTCCATTATAGGTTCTTACAAGATGTTCAGTATAGTTCCCTGTGCTATATAGCCAGTCCTTGTTTATCTATTTTATGTATATAATAGTGGTTATATGTTAATCTTAAACTCCCTCCCTACTACCCCTCCACTTTGATAACCATCAGTTTTGTTTTCTACACATGTGAGTCTATTTCTTTTTTGTAAGTAGGTTTATTTGTATCATTTTTAAAAGATTCCACATGTAAGTGATGCCATATGGCATTTGTCTTTGTCTAAATTACTTTGAGGTCTTCCCAGGTGATGCTAGTGGTAAAGAACTTTCCTGACAATGCAAGAGACATAAGAGATATGAGTCTGATCTCTGATTAGGAAGATCCCCTGGAGGAGGGCATGGCAGCCCACTCCAGTATTCTTGCTTGAAGAATCCCATGGTCAGGGGAGCCTGGCCAGCTACGGTCCATAGGGTGGAAAAGAGTTGGACCCTGCTGAAGCGACTTAGCATGCAGGTCCATCTATGTTGCATTATTTCATTCTTTTTTTTTTTCATTGTTTCTTTATTTCAGTGCATCCAAAGTAAATTATTTCATTCTTTTTTACGACTGGCTAATATTCCAGTGTTTATATATACCATATCTTCTTTATCCATTCATCTCTTGATGGACATTTAGATTTTTTCCTTGTCTTGTCTGTTGTAAATGGTGCTTTTGTGAGAATGCATGTATCTTTTCAAATTAGAAAAAGGAATTCTTACCTGAGCTTATCTGAAGGTGTGTATTACAGGCAGATCATTCAGACTTTTATAAGCAGTCAGAAGTTATAGAGAAAAGGGACAAGACATACAAGACTTTTCTATACTTCCATAGAAACTCTTTGAATAATTGAATTAACCACAACAACTGAATCATTTTATAAACTAGCCGATGACTGATGTCCTGAACTATATCAGAGAAGGGTGTGACTTCTCTGGGAAAAGTACCTGGAGGTGATCAGAGGAAATCATATGGAAACACAGCTATGCCTTTGAAAAACTCTTAGCAGTATCTTCAAATGCAGACTAGTGTAGCAATTTATATTATATTTCTAATCAGTTAACAATTAGTTGTTATAACTCAAACCCTCAAACTGCTGAATGATGTCTTAATTTTTTACTTCGTGGAACTGGTTTGTAAGTGTATCGAAAGAATACCAGTGTGCCTGTCTGTCCTATTACATTTTTTTGTTATTTTTCCTAATATATTATTTTTCTCTCTTTTATATTGGAATGAACGTTTGCAAGCAAAATACAGATTTGACAAAATTGCTGGTGTCCTACAGTGAGATGGATGATGTCTTTATTGACGTATTCTCATTTGGATCATCTTAATCATTGCACAGAGAGAGAGTCCAGACTTTGTTTTGATCATGTGACCCCCACATGCATCAATTCTAGTCTTTCATAAACTTAAATAAAACTGAAGATATTAATTACACTATACTATTATTTTGTTCTCTGCTTACTAGTGTGTGACCTTGGGCAAATTACTCAAGCTCTTTGTGTTTCAGTTACATTTTCTTTGAAATGAGAGCTCTATGGTACCCACTTTAGAGACATTGTAAGGGCCAGATGAATTAATGTATCCTAGAACAATTCTTGAGACATGATACGTACTCAATAAGCTGGCCATTCTTAAGAGAGTATTTAATATGCTATAATTTAATCTAATTAGTCAATCTATTAATGATCTAATTAATGTAGTTTTTATGTAAATTCTATAAATTAAGGGTTCATTATTCTTCTATGTTTATTGGAAATGTATTAAATTTATTTGAAATAACATTCAGTAATTTTTTAAGAAACTTCTGTTTTCCCCACTTGTTATTTAGTCTTGAAGTTGTGTCTAACCCTTTTATGACCCCATGGACTGTAGCCCACCAGGCTCCTTTTTCCATAGGATTTCCCAGGGGTGAATACTGGAGTGGGTTGCTATTTCCTTCACGAGGGGATCTTCCTGACCCAGGGATCGAAACTGTGTCTCCTACATTGCAGGCAGTTTATTTATCACTGAGCCACTTGGGAAGCCCTTTCCCCACTTATTTCTTATAAGTAAAACCATGTATGAAATGGCTTCAGCACATAAGAATTTATCAAAACACAGATGTAAAAACAACTCAAGTGTGAATTTCCCTCATTTGTAATTCTTTCACATTTTAATATTCCCCTCTTAAAATGCAGCTGGAAATCCAATATAACACACTTGGGTTGTTACCCCAACCATTAACATTTATCTTCACTCTTAAATCTTCAGAGACATCCCTGGGCAAATTGAAGATAAAGAAACAATAAGGAGATATTGAAATATTACTGATGGAGTTAATAGAAAGAAATATAGTTATTCCATTGGGCAGTTATTCACTCTGTATTAAGTTATAGCAGTTTTAAGGTTGATAATTGTATTGCATACATCTTGAGTTGCACTTCAAATCCTCCTGCTTCTATTTCTAGTCACTGGGCAATAATTGAGCTCTGCTCTGTTTCCACTGCCTAACAGAAGCTCACTTTGGGGCTTTAGATCTTTTACCTCTTGATCTTTGTTCGGGGCTTCTCTAAAACCTGTACCTTTTTGGCACTCAGACATGTACAACCCATGGCCCCATCAGAGGCCAGCAGGGGACAGGACTCCGTGGATAAGGGCTTCCCTTTTCATTGTCTGGAACACAGTTCTGACACTTTAAGGCTTCTCTGGAAGTCCTAGGGCAATAGCGCGCCACTCATCTCTGTGTGTGTTGTCGCCTCAGTCGTGTCTGACTCTGCAGCCCCATGGGCTATAGCCTGCTCAGCTCCTCTGTCCTTGGGAATTCTCCAGGCAAGAATACTGGATAGAGTGGGTTGCTATTTCCTCCTCCAGGAAATCTTCCTGACCCAGGGATCAAACCTGCATCTCTTATGTCTCCTGCATTGGCATGTAGATTCTTACCACTAGCACCACTTGGGAAGCCCTCACTCATCTGTAACAGTGGCCAACTTAAGGGGCTCTTGTCCTATCTTCCCCTTGTTCCCTCTTTTAAGCCACTTTCCCCTCATTCCTTCTCCTTGCTTCTGTAATAAACTATCTGCATGCAGACCTTCATCACAGGCTCTGCTTGCAAATCAACCCAGGGTAATACAACATTTTGATTATTATCTTTTTATGATACAAGAAAAATGATCAGACCTAAGGTTACCATAACTAGGATGATGAAATAGATGTAAAAAATAGAACATTAATTAATTTTTTGGAAGAATTTGATTCCACACTCTTGAAAAAAATATCCTAATGCTAGGAGTTCATGAAAATGAGATGTACGCATACTCTAAACCACAAGGGAGATCTTGTTAAGGGTGTATTTTATAGGAAGTACTAGGTAAAGAAGGAAGTTATACCCATTTCAGACTATTTGTAACTCAAAATAACTCCCACTTATAAACATGGATTTATGGAGGTAGAAAGGCTTCTTGTTTAAAGACTTGGGGAAAAAAACAAACAAAAAACTTTCCAAGTTCTCTTTTATTTACAGATGTAGGATGGAGGAAATAAAGAAAATAAGGAAGGTGGTAAACAGGAAGCAGAGTTATTAAGGGAAAGTTGGGGTAACTTAGTTATGGCTAAATTATGGCATAGTGGTCTCCTTCCTTCAGCTCTTTGCAAACCTCAGTTACATAACAGGAAATAAAACAAGATTTTACCCAGGTTTGGAAAATCTCCAGGTTTTGGCTTCCCTGGTGGCTCAGATGGTCAAGAGTCTGCCTGCAGTGTGCAAGACCCAGGTTCAATCCCTGGGCTGGAAAGATCCCCTGGAGAAGGAAATGGCAACCCACTCCAGTATTCTTGCCTGACAAATAACCATGGATGGAGAAGCCTGTCAGGCTACAGTTCATGGGGCTGCGAAGAGTTGGACACAACTGAGCGACTTCACTTTGCCTCCTCTGGAAGACAAGACAGGTAAAGCAAACCCACAAGTGACACAGATGCAAAGGTGGCAGAGACAACTGCAGGGGCCATGGGAGAAGCCACCACTAAGGTGTGAATGTGTGTGTGATGAGGGGGCACTGATGTGGGTCATGTAGAGTCGGTTTTAGATGAGTCTAGAGTATTAAGAATTTGGAAATGTCCAAACAGGATACAAAAATTTCATATTTTAAATAATTATTATTTAACAAATCAATGGTATAAAAGAAACCTTTTTATTGGGAGCAATGATAGATTCACAGGAAGTTTAAAGATAATATAAGAGGTTCTTGTGCATCCCTTACCATTTCCTCCAACACTTACCTTTTACATAGCTAGAAAGTGAAGTGAAGTCGCTCAGTTGTGTCTGACTCTTTGCGACCCCATGGACTGTAGCCTACCAGGCTCCTCCATCCATGGGATTTCCCAGGCAAGAATACTGGAGTGGGTTGCCATTTCCTTCTCCAGGAGATCTTCCCCACCCAGGGATCGAACGCGCGGATCTCCCGCATTGTAGACAGACGCTTTACCATCTGAGAGGACATCAAAACTGGGAAGCTGATACCAGCGCATTGGCTGTGTCGCTCTGTGCTGCTTTATCTAGTGTGTAGCTTCATGTGGTCACTACTGCAAGCAAGATGCAGAGCTATTCCATTACTACTCCCTTTATAGTCAGTCATACTTGACCCCCATCTCTCCACCTCCCCCAATTCTGAAAGTCATTAATCTTTACTCTATAATTTTATCATTTTGAGAATTTTATGTAAGTGAAACCACACAAAAGGAAATATTTTCAAATTTGCTTTTTTTTTCATTTAGCATAATGCCTTTAAGATCAATCCAAGTTGGTGCATGTGTAAATAGTTTGTGCAAATTGTTTTTTTTTTTAGTGTTCAGTCCATGGTACGGACTTCTTAATTTGCTTATTTGCTATCTGATGTCTGATTTGATATCTGATTTCCAGACAATGCCTTGTTTGGAAATGTTGGGACAGAATTACAAAATTTGCATATTTTAAATGCTTATACTTAAAAAATCAATGCTATTAAATGCTCAGGTACCCCCTCCTGAGATTCTGAATCAATTGTTCTGAGATTGGGCCCAGGAATCTGTATTTTTTTGTGAAAAAACAAACCAAACAAATGAGTTCTCAAGAGCATCCAGAGCTGAGAACCACTGGAAGTGGGAAAAGATAAGGATATCTTTTTTGGAGAGAGATGGTGGGGAGCGAAAAGGCAGAGGGAGAACAGGCTATGGATGAGCTTATAAGGGGTTGCAGAAACATTTCACTTGCTTTAAAATTGCTTCCTCTAGGTAATAATTGGCTGGGTATAATTGATAACCTAGAATTCCTATTTTTATGGTAACTGAAGAGTGTTCAGGCACTCCAAGAGAGAGGATCAAGGGATGCCAGACACAGCACTTGGTAGGCTTTGCTCTGTAACTCCTTTAAGGCAACTTTGATGAGTTGTCTTCCATGAGCCACAAGTTATAATTTGATCAAATCCAGCCATGAATCTACTACAGTTACTCTTCCATAGCATCTCTCCTTTGGTGCCATACAACAGCCTGGTTACATTTGGATGAAACCAGTATTAAAGACATTCTGTCCCTGTCTTCCATGTAGAATTCAGCTTTGAATTCTGAACTGAGTTTTCATGCAAGGTTTTGAATTCCTCCTACATTATCCTCTCCAGCCACCCATCTTCCCTCCTTCAGGGTTACTGTTCGCAATTCCAATGATCTGGCATGGCACCTCCCAGAGAGTCAGAATAAAAATAACACTTCAAACTCCATACGCTGTGGCAGGATTTTTCATTTTAATTTGATGCCTGTAAACAGGGATTTTTCTTAGTCCCTCCTTCTGTTTTATTATTCCTTCTGAATTTCACTCTGAAAGCCCTACATGACTTGACAACATATTTGTAATGAGCTGAAGCCCATCAATCAAATATTTCCTTTCATCACCAGGCATAGGGGCAGGAGGGAGTTCTGCAACTAGTTCAGCCTTACTGTGATTCAGAGCATTTGTTTTAATATATCCCAGGGATAACTGGGAAGCAAAAAATGGTCAAAACATTTTTTTAAGAAAAACCTTACAATAATACATGAACCCGTCCTATTTGTTCACTGAGCTATTTCTGTATTTAGTGAGATCAAGGCTCTTTAGGGAGAGCAAGCATGATCACACTTAAGTGCATATTCTTTTACTGACAATTATATATTATTGTAGCAAAATTAGAAGATCTTGATTTAAAAAGACCACTGATTGTTGTTTATAAAAAATGTAATGTGCCCATAATCAATAGAGTTTTCTAATTTTTGACAGTTCAATCTTCAGTCTATATATATTATTTGAAAATATAATAGTACATTTCTTATTTTAGCCTTGTAGTTAAAAGTAGCTCTGTTAGTAATAGCTAAAGACTAACATAAATCTGTCATCTAAAGCCCTTAATCTAAATAAAGAAACCACTGCAGGTTAGTTGCTAAAAAACTAACTATCTCAATTGTTTTGGGAGAAAATGTTACATATCTCATAGCACTCTAATTTACTGATAATTACTTTTTATGCTATCCAATAGAATGACACAAAAGGAAACAAATCAAGTTGTACTCCTGATCAAGTAACAAGAACATAACTACATATAAAACTTTTACGTTGATGTTCTATGGGGATAAATATCCATGTGGATTGCTAGTAAGTAAAACTAGCTATGACATGCTGAAGCTAAAATGATTCTGTCAGCAGCATTTCACTACCATCCACTGAATTATCAGAGAGCAATGTGACGCAGCTCTGTATTACGTATTTGAATTATACTTTAGATGAAACTTTATTTTTAATATTAGTTCTTTGGTGAAATTCTGATCCAATTAAATCTCTTTCTAATATGTGTTTTCACATTTAGATCTCAGTTGCATCTGTCAAGATAAATGAAGATTGTTTTATGATTCCCTGACCAAGAATTTTCTCATGTAGGTTCATTAGCCCCTGTCTAGGCTGGTTAGTTCATTTGATTAAAGCTGGAGCTCATGACGGAAAGGTCAGGGGTTCAGTCAGGTCTAAGTTAATTTACCTTGACCTCTGTTTACATACTAAATTCTGAACAACTTCTTATAGTTCCACTGGGAATTGTCTGAATATTGATTACTGCCAACCTGTGGCTCTGATCCTCTTTCCCCCTCTCCCTTTCACCCTGCTGATGGTGTAACTCCAATCTGCTTCAAAGAATCTCCTTACAATGTTTAGAAATCTTCTGGGAGTGCTTTATATGTCCTTTATATAATCTACTTCATCTTCTTTTGGGTAACATTTTCTTTCAGTTTTAATTTGCCTTTGGAGGCAAAGATGCCCAATGGCCAGAGTACCTCCAATATTTGCCAAGATCCCATGAGCTCGAGCTGTATGGAATGATCTGGCCTTGCAGCTGCTCCATTTCTTACCCCAACAAAGAAAGTATTCTTGAAACTCCTTCCCCCTTCTCATGTTATACTCTGATATACAAGCGTGAGAGCACTGCTGGTTGATAAATATATTTTAGTGAAACAGTTCCTCCTTGTTAATTCCTAAATTTTTAATCGCAGCTCTTTTTGGTGGTGTGGTGTGGCTGGAGCTGGCTTGCCGGCTGAAAGTTTAAAATCAGCCAGCTTTGGAGATTTCATGCCATAGAAATCAGCAAGGGCTCCTATTTAGGACATCTTTTTTCCTTCGAGAGCCGTTTACTGGCATACACTGGCTCTTTGTCCATCTCTCATCTTCTTCTCTCCAAGACTCTGCCTGGGACCATGGAAGTGGGAAAATAGTTGGACTGACAGGATGATACACTTGCTCAATCCTGACTCTGGACTTTAAGCTTTAAAATCTCTTTCCTTAGAGCCTCTCTCCCTCTTCTAGTGAGGCTCAGGCTCATAGGTTCTTAATGAAAACAGAATCCATGAGGGTCCCTCCACCCCAGCAAAGGTCCCAGGCCCTTTGAACACCATGCATAGAGTTAACACAGTTTGGGCTGTAAGTCTGATACTGCTCAACTCTTGACTCCCTTAGGAAGATAGATAACAGGGACCTCTTTGTGTATCATCATTCCCAAACACATATTTTTGATTTTTCAGATATGATATTTTTAAAAAAATAGGAGCTTAGGATCTTAGTTTGGGATAACCATTATTAGCTGCAATGTATCATTGACTAACTTGCTGATTGCTTTCTCCTTAAGTGCCTCCTATATCCCATACTATGTCAGGGCAATTGAATACAATGAAGAAATCACTTTAGTATCAATACTTGGGTACTGGAAAAGAAATAGCTATTTCTACAATAAGAATGACTTGATGTAACTTAGTTCTTTTGAGCTAATCAGTAGGCTTCATTTCTTATGCCATGCCTTCAGGTAGTAAAAGAAAGGCTCAAGTGTTTTGTTTAAGTTAAACTAATTAAAACCTTTAAAAATTCAATATTCCAACTTTCATGACCTCAGTTAAATGCCTTAATTGCATTATGTCACTCTTTAAAATGAATTAAACTCCAAAGTATTATAGTTACAAATTTATTATGAATCTTACCCAGGATAGAAACATAATAGGGTTATTAAATTAAGGTTAATTAGAAGAAATACCAAGGTTCCTACAATGTATTTATTCTTTTAAAAAAGCAGAATAATTTCCACTGCTTGCTTTATGTGTATTGTAGAGTATAAAGCAATCGCGTGCTTCTTCCCAAAGGGCAGGTAGTTGAAATCTGAACACTTTGACCCTCTTAACTAGTACAGCACAGGAGGTATCTGTGCATCTAACCTCCTATGTCCATAATTACTAGCATCTTTCGAAAATAAAAAGACATCAACAATGTCTTGATACATTAAAACAGTGTCTTGATACACAAAAACACTGCATGTTTTTTGACAGATTTATTGGACAACCTCTCTATGCAAGGCACTGTGCTACATAAGAGGGGTAAAGTGGTAAACTAGACCCTTCTTGTCCTCATGGGGCTCCTCATGTCTTGGGGAGGATGTAGACACATCATCAAACTGCTGTCAAACAACTTGTGAAGACACTGAATGTACAGAGAAGGGTGCTAATCTGCCTGAGAAGCAGAACAAGAAAGTTTACCAAAGTCTGTGCATAACTGTTTCAGCCACTGCTTTATTTGGGCTGAGAGATATTTCCACACCTTGTGAAATGAGATGTATAGATGAAAGATGTATGATCAGTGTGGCCATTAGCCATGTTCTCCTATTCTGATTCTTCTCAGTTATTGAGCCATCGCCAGTGAAAATCTGATTGGAGCACTTGGCTCTGTGCTTGATGCCATTATTTTCCCTCAATTTACTTGGAGTTAGGGCAAAAGTGATGGTCTAATATGTGTTCTGATAACCCCCTCCCCAAGAGGTATGCTATATAGTTATATTAAGTACCTCTTAGATTTCTTTGTATTCAGAATTATAGTTCCTGACTTTTCAAAATTATCCTTTGCATACATTTACCTTCCTTATAAGATGAAAAGTGAACTTCATCCTGACATGAAGACTGATCATATAATCTACACTTAAAAGTAACATACTTCTCTCAAAATAACTTTTCAGAAATATGCAGCCATCAGAATTCAGTATGCTAAGGCTTCTTTACACATGGCAGACAACACTCTTCTAGAACATTGTGGAGAAGCATTCAGATTAGGATGTCATGTCCTGCCTCATCAATTAGGGTAGAAATGCTTCTTTGAGTAGAACATTGCATACTTTTTTGCAGTGATGTATTTCTGAAAGATGATCTTCAAACAGTGCAAGCACTCTTTGATCCTTTTTCCATAATAATTTGGTAAGAACAAATTGCTTAAATATGTTGGCCAAATATGTTTTCTTATCATGCATTGTTTTCAGCATTAGTTATCCTTTAGTTATTAGCTTTATTCCTTGCAGGCCTGATTTTTCTCAAAAAAAAAAAATAACAAATGTTAGTTTAAATCATTTTGGAAATGACCCAAAAGTCATTTAAAATATCATGGTAGGTGGAACACGTAATGTGGAACTCTCCATAGTTAACTGTCCTCATAGTTAACTAATGACCTGTTGTTCTCTTTGGGTGTACAAAGCACAGAAGGATGTACAAAAGCAGTCAAACAGGTGAATTCAGAGGCCTTGTAAAGCTTATTACTTCTGGCCTAACTGTAACTTAAAAATAAAAAAAAAAAATCCCACACAGCAAACCTCACTATCCACAACATGTCCTAGACTCTTAGAGTAGGACTTATAGGTAGATGTAGTTGCAGACACTTAGTAATTGACCTCCTCTCCCTGGTGGCTCAGACAGTAAAGAATCTGCATGCGATGCAGGAGACTGGGTTCAATCCCTGGGTCAGGAAGATCCCCTGGAGAAGGAAACGGCAACCCACTCCAGTACTCTTGGATGGAGAATTTCATGGGCAGAGGAGCCTGACAGGCTACAGTCCATGGGGTAGCAAAGAGTCAGACATGACTGACTGACTAACTTTCACTTTTTCCCTGGTCGCTTAGGTGGTAAAGAATCTGCCTTCTATGCAGGAGACCTAGGTTTGATCCCTGGGTGGGGAAGATTCCCTGGAGAAGGGAATTGTTACCCACTTGACTATTCTTGCCTCGAGAATTCCATGGCCAGAGGAACTTACAGGCTACAGTCCACAGGGTAGCAAAGAGTTGGACACAACTGAGGGACTAACACTTTAAAAAAACTTTTTCACTTTTTCAGAGGATAATTCAGAGGAAACCTACAAGGTGCCCTGGCAAGTCTTCAAGTTTGAAAAGTGATTGTATTTTTTTTTTTTTCTGCTAGCAGCTTACCAACTTTGTTAAGATTTTAAAAGGAAATAATTTTGAAACAGCAGTTGACAAAAGATCCAAATGACTTCCAAAGAGAATTGGGTGGTGAGGATCATGAAACACTGGATGTGTTTCTGAGGGTGACTTCAGAATCAGCTACTCAGGAAACTTTAAAAAGAGAATTTATACCCTTTTAATAATGTCATGAATAATGGTAGCATGATGGGGGTTGGTCCTTGAGGAAATGTGGAGTGACTGCTCATGTGTTCTTCAATTTTGAAATTCTATGATAAATGAATCTATTTTTCTTAAAACTGTTCAGAACAAGGCTCAGGGTTTTCAATTTAAGCACAGGTTTATAAAAATTTATTTGGTTACGTCTAACACCAGTTAGCAAGCTTAAGCAAGGCAGACATCTGGAAATCATTCTTAAGTTAAGGGTCAGGCCTTGAAACAGGCTGGTTTCTGAACCTCAGGTTGCCACGTGAACTTCAGCAGTACCATAAACGTTGCCTGATGGAGAGAGTGCCATGACCCAATTTCTCCATACACATGTTCCATTTACTTTACAACCTCCAAGCATGATAAATAAGGAGTGCCTCATCCTGTTTTCTGGGGTGGCGGTGTTTGCCATGCAGGTGGAATACAGCCAGGTAGAATTTGATACCGTGCTAAATCACAGCATTCTGAAAAACTCAGGGTCTTGCAAAAGGCCATATCTCAAAAAAGTTACTGCTTCAAATAAATGTGCCATTTTATAAAATTACACCTACTGTATCAGAAAAAAAATGTTCTTTCATGTGAGTGACATTTATATGACTGTCATTTATACGGAATAGGACATTCTCACACAGCAAGGCTGAAGAATTGGTTTAGAAAGCTGAGAGAATTCTCTGAATGATAAAAGTGGTGCAAGTCCAAGGTATTCAGTAGAAAAAGACTGTCTCTCCACAACTGGGTAGTTTCCCTAAAAAAGTGAAATCTGCATTATTATGAAGAAAGAAATTTCTTAGTTACAAGTACATTACTGATGAAGTTTTCAATATATTTCAAACCTGCAAGCATCTTTAGTCATGGGTTTTTTACCTTGTTAGAGGTGGATTTTGTGGCTACTCTGCCCCAATAGTCTTTTATTTTATGTGTGTGGAAACTGAGGCTGAGGTGTTGAATTTCTAATTAGAACTAGGAATAGAATTCTCCAGTCCCACCCCTGCCCTATTCTCCATCCAGTTGATTTTCCTTTAGACCAGTCATCTTCTAAAGAAAGTTACTCGGGCCTGGTGCAGCGAGATTTCCCAGGGGCGGGGGGGAAGGAGCGGGGGGAGGAGGGAGGAGGGAGGGGGGTTCCGGAGGGGAAGCATATGTAAACCCATGGTGATATCATGACAATGTATGCAAAAACAATAAAAAAAAAATTAAAAAAAAAAAAGAGAAAGTTTTACAATTACTACCCAGAGGGGAAAAGTACCTTCCAGCTGCCTTTGGACAAACAGGGAACCAAAGGTTTTATTTACTCTTCACATCGATTACATTCCAAAGCAGTATTTCTCTGGAAAAACAATTGCTAAAGATCAAGGATGGAAGCAGTTGCAAATCTCAGGACGCATTTTCAGCTCTTGGCCAGGAAGTGTACTCAGATCTGAGATTGCCTTTATCTAGAAGTAAGATACAGAGAGGAATCCAAAGCCCGAAGTTTTCCTTCTTAGGGCTCCTCTGCACCCGGAGGAAGCAAGAGATAAAACTCCTGGAAGCAAGCCGCTTGCTGAATTGCTTAACTTATCCCGCCACACCCTTGCGTGGTCGTGCACCTTCTTCCCCGGGCAAGCAGGTTTGCGGAGCGGAGTCCTGGAAGGAGGGATTCGAGATGGGCAGATAAGGGAGGGGAGCCCTGTGGCGAAAGGTACCAGGCGTAGGCCGGCAGCAACATGACCCACCTGCGGGAGAAGTGCTTCCGAGGCGGCTGTGTCCAGCGCCGCTGCTGCAGGGCGCAACGAGGGCCAGGTTGGGAGGGGACGCTGCTCGGTGCTCTGTGCTACTGCGCTTAGCCACGCTTGGTTTAAGAAGCCCGAAAGCGGAGGGAGGGCTCGCTAGATTGCGCAAGAGAAGCGGTGAAGAAAGCGCTTCCAGGAAGAGTTCAAGCTGGGAATCCCGGACAGTTGGGGGGACCAGAAATTCCGGTGCTGCCACTGCCGCTGTTGCTGCAGATGTTGACATTGATCTCGGGCCAGTGGAGTTTTTAAAGGATTTCCCCCAGACCCTTTGGGATCTTGTGCGTCCCACCAGATTGAGGCTTGGAGAGGCTGAGGAGGACCCCTTTTCTGAAGGAACCAGAGAGGCTACTTTGAAAAGCTGAGAAGACACTGCCTGGTTTTGGTTTCTAGGCATTTCCCCCTGTGCCATAGTGTCTTAATTCAGAGGTGAAATCTTTCTCCTCTACCTGGAAACCTTGGGTTTGGTGGGGGGAGGGGCATAGATAGGATGATCTTGAATTTGGAGGTCTTAATTTAGGTAGATTAAATGGTTCAAAGGAAACAAACCAAGTAAGAGAGAGGGATGGTAATGAGGATGTCAATGCATGTCTATACTTATATAATATTTGATAATAATGGTGCAATTATATATATTGGACTGATAGGTCTTTCTACTTAGAAAGAGCTCAAGAGTCATACCTGTGATGGTTTAAAATTTAACTAACCATGATAATCTACGGGGCAGAGCACAACTGCACTCCAAAAACTCTGTGGTCTAGAGCCCGGAGCCTTCTCAATTTGTCTCTCACCCAGTCACCTGGTCTTAGTGGTATGCTTGCCCAGGGCAAGATGTTCAGCCATATAGGGGGCCTTTTCCCAGAACTTTTGAGTCAGATCCCTTTCTGCCTGGATTGCGACTCTCCCCGGAGCATCTCATGGATTCAGGTCATACACCATGTCTTCCAAAAGGTCTTCTTTGAGCCACTTGTTAAATTAATCTTTTCTTTCTCTATACAGTGTAATTTACTCTTCTACTACAGAAGTTAGGATATTTTGCCTCTTAAGAAAAGTATTGTGTATCTCCTTTCCTGATCTGCAAGCTTCAAGGGTTGACACTCTATTCTTTTCAGCCTGGAATTCTCCACCACACCTAGCACAGTAGTTGACATATAATAGGTACTCAACATTTATTGCACTCATTAGTAAATCTACTGCCAGTTATATTTTGCAGAAAGCTCATCAGGTAGAATTCTTCAGGGATGGAAGAAAGTAAAAAGGTATTCATTGCTTTTATAGCATCTTATTTTCCCAGTCTGAAGACTCACAGGGTGAGAGAAGGGTGTGAGAAGGGTGTAGCAAGGAAAGAAGGCTTCTTGCTGTGTCTCTAAGAAGTCTCACAGTTGATCAACACAATCGCTGTGACTTGCCCCTGGTCTAGCATCTGGCTTTAAGCCTTGTGGGCACAAAAACTCGATTCTTAGCACAATGAACCTGGTACTTAAAATTAGAATGCTAATTTGTTAGTGGTCAATGGAGTATAAAGCAAATAATTAGTGTGAAATACGGTTGCTATGGGCACCAGACATTGTGGTCACCACATGGTTTCCCAGTAGGCACATCTCGTGGAGGCCACTTTATGTAAATGGATGTTCCATAAACAGGGGAAGTGAGTTGTAAGATTGCAAAGTTGCTGGCATCTAGCCATCCACCAGTCATAAGATGGTGACATACATGCCACCAACAGCAGACAGCTGAGGTCTGTGGACCAAGTCACTCTGGTTTCTGGGCAGTGTTTGGATCCTTTATAAGTTGACAAAATAGAAAATCATATTCTCAAATGCAGCCTCCCATTAATAACAGATATATTTCAGTTATATAAGCTCTTTTCTTTGCCAAAGGCAACTCCCCAGAAAGTGAAGATTAAAGTGGCTGGAATATAAAAGATAGAAAAAAAAGTTGTCTTTATTAGTACCAAACTTAAGAGATAGTTGACTTATTTATCTTGTGGTTTAAGAAGTGATTTTTCCCTTGGTCTTAAGAGGGACACACAGTTCATAAGTCTCCTAGTCTTTCCTTAAGCCTTTACTCTAGGGCAAAATTAAGCTTCCAAAGATGCCAGGCACTGGAAAACCTGAGGGTTTTTCCCTTGGCAGGATTCACCCTTCTCCTTGTAGCATTATTACTGGAACTCCAGGTAAGCCTTCCCAGATGTTGCACACCATCAGAGGTCCTGTTCATAGATTTCCATGGGGACTGTGCCCTGAGTCTTTCCTGTTATTTCTTCTCCTGCCAGCCTACTACCTCCATTTTTCCACATGGGAGAACTTAGGAAAATTGATAAAGTAGATCTAGGGCTAGTGTTCATTAAATGTCATTAAATGATTGAACTAAAGTCTGTCTTTAACATCTTGTATCTCTCTTTTTTTCTGTCATTTTCCTCCTCTTTCGGGGCCCTCTTCTGTGCAGCTCCAGGTCTTACCCACTTGTCCCTCTTCCCTATTGTTCATGCTCATAGTATATATACCACACACGTTTTTAAGGGGTGGGGCTTTCAAGATGTGCTGGCCCTACATGTTATTGACTTGATAGCTTATCTAACTAGCATGTATTGCAGAAACTTTAATCAGCTTAAAGATGTATCTTCTAGCTATTTTGAGGGGAAAAAAAAATTGAAGAACCCCTCGGGATGTCTCTGCCTACTTAAAGGAATGAGTCTCAAGTTGAGGATTGCAAGCACATTGGGAGATAGTTTTGAATATGAGTATAATGATTTTTTATTTTTTGTTTACCCATCATTCAGGGCCAGGATGAGGGTGAAGTGAATGAGGAGCCTGGGGCAGAAAATTTGAGGAAAGTCTTACTGTCAAAACCAAACTTCCATGAATTAAAAATGAGTGTATGATTAACTTAAATTTTGCCCTCTTGGTGCTTCTCTGGACTCCTCTTGTCCTGGCCTTGCAGAATCCATTTCCTTTCTACTAATCGTAGACCTATATTTTTTTTCTTTAAGAAATACCCTTGCATAATCCCTGGTCCAGTTGGAAGCAGTAGCCCTGCTGAGATTTCAGGAATAGACCCATTACTTAGGTCTGGCCAATGCACGGCTATTGGCTTAGTGATTACCTAAGCTGGGCCAACAGGAATCTTTCCAAAGGGTTGTTGAGCTGCTAGAGTGTAAACCTGGGTGGCTGTGAAGAGAGAGTGAGCCTGAGAAAGCAGCCACTTCCAGGGAAAGGAGAGCAAAGAGATAGGAAGAGACAGATTTCTGAAGTTGCTAGAACTTCATACCCTTGGGTTTTTCAGTTATACGAGTTGATATTTGGATGTTTGCCTAATAAAACGGGATTGGGTACGATGAGACAATCACCTGATCAGTCTTGCTTCTCCAGTCATACCACAAGTTTAAGGTGGTTTCATCACAAAAAAGAATGATATTTGTTGTTTTGGGAAAAAACGTCCAAGTTTTCTTGTAGCAAATTTGGGACATTGGTAAGCAATCAATCTCTGTGGTTAATGCTTCTAGGCTTCTTCCTGGTAGACTTGGAAATTTAATTCCTTGTCCCAGAAAATTTCTTTTTCTACTCTTTTCCTACTTTTCCAGGAAGTGAACTAATTGAATCATTCACCCCCACCCCCCCGAACTGTAAAATTGTAAAGGGTACAGTAAAGAAACCCATGGACCTGGTTTTAACTTATGATTCTTGCCAACACAGAGAAGGAAACAAAACCAAACATTTTGCCACCCACTCATACCCAAAAAAAGTCCTGATGGGAAAATATGCCAGACACTGACAATAGTGAAGACTGGGCTAGGAGATGATGACAGTAAAAATTTTAAAAATAAAACATGCCCTAAAGAAACTCTCACTAGGAATTCAAGAGATGGCAAAAGTGGAAGAGTTGAGTATGTGAGATGAGTAAATAGTAATATTTTTCAAAGTCCCTGACTGCAGGTGAAGTGTGGCTACTTCTGGGAATTGGAAATGGACAAGAAATCCCAGTCCTCTTTATCTGGGTCTCTGATTCTCCAGGTCACAAGGTCTGTGTTAATGTTGGACATTCAAAGGCCACTGGCAGGGCAGTGAACTGACCATCCCCAGCAGAAATCTGAATGTGGGCCAAGCCACACCTGCTGACCTCAGAGGGGGTCACTTAGTTGTGACACCATCAAAGAACAAGGTGTTCAGAATAGTTTGAAGAGATAGAGAAACTTTTAGGTTGAATTGATGTTTTGATAAATGACACTGTTACTAATAAAGATGTTCTTTGGTAATCCAGCCTCCCAGTAGACACACTGATTTATCAAGCTGTGGCAAGAACTCTGATTCAACAGTGGGTGGTGACTACTGTTAGCACTACAGGTATTATTAGTAAAGGCAATTCCAGTCCAGTCAATCTACGCTTGGTGCCAGTAAGGGCAGGTTAGTTGGATTTTCAGTTGAGGAGAAAAAGATTCAAGTGCATTTAGCTTCATCCATTGGGCTGTTTACCTTCAAACAAAGTTAGCAATGAGTCAATCACAGGAGCAAAAGAAAAGGACAAGAAGAATTAAAATACTAGGTTTATTTTTGAATATTTTTAATATTTGTAAAGATAAATTACTTATAAGTGTTATTTTTCTTAGAATAGCCTTAAAGATAACTCTAAAACTTCTGTCATGCTGGCAGGGAAATACCAAATCTAGGTGATTTATTTTATATTCACAGATTATTTGCCACACCATTGATTTAACTACTGTAGGTTGTTTTGGGTTATATAACATTTCTTTTTAAAGAATTAATTAAAATATTTGAAAAAGTAATGCACAGGTGCAAAATTCAAGATATAAAAAGGGTACTTGTAAAACACATTTTTTTTCCCCCAGACAATGAGTTTTCCTGCCTGGAGGCTACTATTTTGATGATTTATTGGGCTTCTTTCACAGACAGATTGTGCACATAAAAACACACATACTTATTCTTAAAAATACAAGTGGCAGCCTACTAGTCACATTCTTTTGCATCTTGCTTTTTTCACTTATTGTAAATCAGAGATCATTCAGAATAGAACAGTCAAGGCAATTCTACTTAAAATTACACACATACATACCTAGCTCCCTTACCTTGCTTCCCTTTTCTTTTATTTCTGTACCACTCCCTACTTTGTAACACACTGTACTTGAATTATTTATTCTGTTTATTGTTTGTCTTTCCCTTGGAATGGAAGCACCATGAAGACAGAGAATTCTTGTATAATGTGTGCTTTGTTGTATATGTAACACCTAAGTGACTAGTGCATAATAGGGTCTCAAAAAGGGCGTAATGGACTGGTCTAGATTTTATTTCCTGTGTTTAAAGTTCTTCCTTTGCAATTAAAAACTCATTTTAAAACTGGAGAAAAAAAACAAAACAGGAAACTTAAGGCAACATCAAAATCTTCACTGACTTGTTACACTTTTTGAAAATACTGTGACTATTGTTTCTTCTACCCTACCCCCCTCAACTAAATCAACAGATCTTCAAAAACTCATGTTCCATTCTAATAAGAAACCTTCAAAGGATTATTGTAGGCAGTCATAAATTTTCTTTAAAAAACAACAATATTGTTTTTTCAAATATTGTTTGAACTATTTCAACAAATACTGATGAATGAATGAATGAATAGTTTGAAGGGAAAATGATGGACTGATAGAAACCCATATGTAAAGGAGATATGTAGACATATAAGATATTTGAAATGATTCATGTCAAAAACATTGGTGAGATTAAACCTGTGCTTCAGTAGCTAAAGTGACATACTCACGAAGCTGTCTCTGCTGATTTCCACAAAGATTTGTGCTCAAGTTGTTCAGAAAAGGCCAAATGCCTTCAGCTACTTTATCTCTTCCTATTCCCAGGGTTCTGCTTTTCTTCAGACTTTGTTTTCATCTATAATCTTTTCACTTAATTACTTCTTTCCCAACTCCATATCACCTATGTCTGCAATAGCATTTTGTGAAAATATAATAGAGTTCTTAGGCCTTTTTTGGAGACTGTCTCTGTAGTGAGATATTGCTTGCTAAGTCCCAGGAGTTAGCAGTTGTCAACAGGCTGTAGAACCACATCCAGGATTCACTATATGACAGGGAGCAGAGACTCCCCTCTTCACATTTTGGAAATGCACAGTAGCCACTAAAAGAGTTTTGATTTCTCAGAAATGTCATCTGTGTTTTTATGTGATAATTGTAGGAAAAAGAGATGTGGACATGTGCTTTCAATTGGCCTAAGTAAAAAATACTTTTATCATTAAAAGGAGTGGAGATAAACAAAATGAAGGGCTTACACTAACGGCCTCCTTTAGATACCTAATTTAGTTGGACTAGTGGCTATTTGGGAATATTCTTAATTTGTGTTTTTTGCATTTTGTAAGCAGTGATAGATATTGTACATGAAAAAGGCTACAAGAGAAAGAATCTTTAGAGGCTCTGGGGAGGTAGGTTATAATTTTTTGTGTTAGTCAAATATGAATTATATAAAACCTTACATCAGAACTATCTTAATGTTGAACTTAAATCTAATGCCCTTTGTAACTTAATAGCTATCCTACAAGGAGATCATTTATAAGCAGATGATGTATTTTAATTGAACACTAGATATTTAGAAAGAGAAGTTTATAAAATCTCATCAAAATCCACTTCTTAGAAATAAAAGCTTATTATTATTATTTCTGGTGGTATCTGACTGCCTGTGTCCACTGTTCCTTTTTAAAGAATAAAGCTTCATTTGAGAGAGGGAGGGAAACCAAGAAAAGGACACCTGAGAAAACTGATTCTGAGAAGCCCAGTTTTCAGGCTACTATGCCTGAAAGGAACAAAGGATGAGACAAGAAAATTCTAAAAAAAAAAAAAAAAAAAAAGACAAAAACCTTAAGATTTTCAAATATAAGTGTCAAGAATAATTTATTGTAGAGGCAGAACAATCAGAAAATACTGAGCCAATTACCACATATGTCATAACATAATTAATCTTTATGTTGTTAACCTTATTATGACCAGAAAAATATGTTTGATGTACTCCAATAATACAAGGAATGATGTAAAAACCATTTTAATGGCATTTCTATCCAAAATGATTATAATAAGGAATTTAAGGTCAGTTTTTGATATTGATCCATACTCCTACTGTAGATACCACATATGCAGTCACCACATCTACCTTTTCATTACCAACAACTGCCATACTTTCATTTCATGCATCTCATTTTCTGATCATTACTTCTTGTCTATCCAGCTCACTTACCCTGTTTAATCCCACCCTTGCTAGTTTCTAACTTCATCAATACCTCCAATCCCCTGCCCTCATCTTTTATTATTTTATATTCCTCAGTTGCTTCCCTCATCTTTTCACTTAATCTTCCTATCCAGCTGATATTTCATGTACTACTATGATTATTTTCTTGCAAATGCTTCTTAATTCCCTTGGCCATCTTTTTGTTCACTTTCCTTGCCTGGAAAATACCAACCCTGATTTCACCCAAATAAATGCCCACCATATACCTCCAAGCAGCTAAATGTTGCTGGAGAAAATCCAATGACTGTGCCAGTTAGAGTCGTTTCAATACCATGACCCCTGAGGTAAAGGCACAGCTGAGTGCCGTCCTATTGTACTTGCTGAGCATATTCAATTTCTCAGTCTCTGAAATGATGCCTTAAACCTCTACTTCTCCCTCGCCTTGTCAATTACATGTTATGATCTCACTATTTTTTTTTAACCACTAATTCTGAGAGCCCATGATACAGATACTTGACTCTACCATGTCTCTTGGTCCCTCTCTAAGGCCATTCTCTCCAGGTGTTCCTGGATCCGACCCCATGCCATCTTCATAAAGGCTTCACTCCTCTAACTATGCTCTTCTTTCTCCCAGTTATCAGTTCATCTCTCTGCACTGGTTACATCTGACAGCACTCTGGTAATGACTTAATACACCAACCTTGAGCATTTGTTCTTTTTCTTAGGATGCTTGTATGTTGTAGTTTTTATTGCTTCTGCTCGGAAAGCTCTTTTCTCAGATCTATAAACAATGGCCTCATTATTCTGGTCTCAGCTCAACTTCTTAACCTTTGAGGACCTTCTTAACTTAAAGTAGCTCTCCCATCCACCACCTTTCAGACAGGCACTGTATGTCACTTTACACAATTTTATTTTCTTCATGGTACATATTATTGTGTTTTTAATCACTGTGGTTGTATATTTCTTTCCCCACTGGAGAATAACCTTATTGAGGGCATAGACTGCCTCTTCTTCATTACTGTATTACTGTACCTGGCACAGCATAGATTCTCAATAAATATTGACTGATGGATTGACTGACTATGAAGACATTGTTCCCCAGCAACACTCAGCAGAAGATATATTACTGTACTTATTCCTTCAAACAAACCTATTTATGTAAGGCTAGTGAATAATAGCAGATGATACCACTCTAATTGCAGAAAGTGAAGAGGAATTAAAGAAACTGTTGATGAGGGTGGAAGAGGAGAGTGAAAAAGCTGACTTAAAATTCAACATTTGGAAAACTAAGATCATGGCATCCGGTCCTATTGCTTCATGTCAAATAGAAGGGGAAAACGTGGAAGCAGTAACAGATTTTATTTTCTTGGGTTTAAAAATCACTGCCGATGGTGACTTCAGCCATGAAATTAAAAGATGCTTGCTTTTTGAAAAGAAAGCTATGACAATGTGTCAAAAAGCAGAGATACCACTTTGCCAACAAAGGTCTGTATAGTCAAAGCTATGGTTTTTCCGCTAGTCCTGTATGGACTTTAGAGTTGGACCATAAAGAAGGCTGAGCACTGAAAAATTGATGCTTTTGAATTGTGGTGCTGGAGAAGACTCTTGAGAGTCCCTTGGACTGCAAAGACATCAAACCCGTCCATCTGAAAGGAAATCAATCCTGAATATTCACTGGAAGGACTGATACAGAAGCTGAAGCTCCAATTCTTTGGCTACCTGATGTAAACAGTTGACTCACTAGAAAAGACCCTGATGCTGGTAAAGACTGAAGGCAAAGAGAGAAGAGAGTGGCAGAAGATGAGATGGTTAGATAGCATCCATTCATCAATGGACATGAATTCAAGCAAACTCTGGGAGATAGTGAAGGACAGGGAAGCCTGGAGAGCTGCAATCCATGAGGTTACAAAGAGTTGGCCACAACTTAGCAACTAAACAGCAGCCAGTGAATAATAGTGTTATAAACACCTCTAGTAATGAAAATGCTTCTCTAGCACTCTCTATGTGCCAGACAGTCTTCTGAACACTCCAAATGTTAGCTTACTTAAATCTCACACCAACCCTTTGAAACAGGTACAGCTATTACACCCATTTTACAAATAGGGAAACTGAGGCACACAGTGCAGCAGCGCAATTAGGAGTTTCTCCAAACTCAGGCTCTATTGTTGCTTCAGTGGGAAAAATATTGAGCAATGTTTATCTAATATGAATTCCCGCATATCATCACATCTGTATGTGGTCATTTCCATAAGAAAGAACAATCATTTAGTATGAAGTATTAGGAAATCTTATGGTTACCTGTGATCATTGTTAATTTATTATATACCAGGAACAGACTAGGTATTATGGAGGATACCAAAGAAGAATAAAATACAGTCCTTCCTAGAAATACAGGGTGTAATCTAGGTAGTAATAGGGCTATACGATTACCAAAAAACTGTATAATATCATTAAACAAAGTGAACAAATTGATAAAATATACCTTTGCATGCACACTTCTAATTTTTTAGATGACAATGTGATTTCTGTTTCGAAGATATGGGAAATATTTATTAAGTGCCCACATCACCATACCTGGGCACCAACTTCTGAAATCTTAGGATATATAAAGAGTATTGGATCTAAACAAGAATATTTCTGTTTGTGCATTAGATAGTCAGCTCTCTCTGAACACCATGACTGGAAATATTACCTGGTCAGATGCTACTTGTCTCTGTACTATACTGAGTCTTTTTTCCACTCTAGTTTCAGTCTTTATGTAAACATAAAAACATCAGTAAAGTTCTCTACATACCACTAGATGAACTATGATTTTTTTTTTAACTCACAAAGAGGTAATTTAAGGACTAACATAGACAGCATATCCTAAACAATCCAGTCATAGCTCCAGCATAGGTTGGGTGACACCCAGTCTATTTCACTACACAACTGGGAATATCCTTAGGCAACAGTGACTAAGGGAGCTTGTCTCTTCATCCTGTTTTTACATCCTACACTAGCCCACATCCTCCAGGGCCAGCCTGGGAAGAGCTCATTTCAGACATGATTGCCAGGAGTACCTGGTTTGTGTCTGTAATTCCTCTAAGTTCCTAAAATATCTTAACTTTCTATCTAAACTACATAGTCTGCACTAACTCTGTTTCACTTCTGTAGATCCATACCTTCCCTGTGTTTACTGTACACATCTGCAGTGCTAGAAATTTATGATGTGCAGTTTTTTCATATACAAATATCTACTAATATTTTCTATAAGGAAATCAGGTGGTTTGTACTGCCTATTATCATCTTTTATTCAATGCCTCTGTATCTAGGATGTGTGGAATTTGGGGATCTCTTGGTAGAATAGATTAAATTGTGTCCTCCCTGCCCCCTGAGAGGAATATGCCAGTCCTCACAGCCAGTACCTGTGAATGTGACCTTCTTTGGAAATAGGGCCTTTGTGGACATAATTTAGGATCTTGAGGTGAGATCATCCTGAATTTAGGGTGGGCTGTAAATCCAGTAACTGATGTCCTTATAGGAAACAGGAGAGAGAGATTTGAGACACAAACACAGAAAGGAGAAGGCCAGGGGAAGACAGAAGTAGATAGTTATGCAGTCTTAAGCCAAGGAGTGCCAAAGGTTGCTGGCTGCATGGGAAGGGAGACAACAGGGAACAGAACCTCCCTCAGATGCTGCAGAGGGAGCCAACCCTGCCCGCGCCTTGATTCTGTTCTTCTGGCCTCTAGAAGTGTGATGGAATAAATTTCTGTTGCTTTAAGTCAGCATTTTGTGGCAATTTGTTGTGACAGCTTTAGGAAACAAACGCACTTGATTTAAGGTTTTCCTGGTGGCTCGAATGGTAAAGAGTTTGCCTGCAATGCAGGAGACCCGAGTTCGATTCTTGGGTTGGGAAGATTCCCCTGGAGAAGGGAATGGCTACCCACGCCAGAAAGTGCCATGGCCAGAGGAGCCTGGTGGGTTACAGTCCATGGGGTTGCAAAGAGACAGACACCACTGAGCAGCTAACACTTTCACTTCTTTCACACTTGGTTTTAGGTGGGTAAATAATAAATTCAGGCTTGGGTAATGCCGTGAAGATCCTTGTCTACTTTATGTTTCATTCCTGTCTCATATATCATCAAATGTCTGCTTTGGTTCTAGTACCTGGGTTAGGGGCTATTTCTCCCAATCTTTATAGTAAGAACAATCCAATACTAACAATCAGCCTACCAACTACCAAAAAAGAAAGCCGTACTTCTGCACTTTTGTTTTTTAAGTATTTCATGTGTGTTTTACATATGATATTAGAAAATTTCAATGGCCATACTTTTATTAATATTTAAATTAATAATGCCATCCTTAGAATTTTGGTGAAGTAAATTTTCTGGTAGAATTTTAATCAAAATATTACAGAGAGAAACATACTTAGCAACATAATCTTAGATACTTAATATTATCATTTGCACAGTATGGATTTTCAGGATCCTTCTTCAGGATCCTTCTTCAGGACCCTTCTTGGTGCCAGGTTAGTGGATTTCTTGGATGTTGCTTCTCAAAGTGTATCAGAGATTCTCCACATTCATCTATATACTTTAATCTTTTCCATGCTTGTCAACAGCCTTCATAGTTCTATGTCTGCCCTTTCTGATCATTCAGTTAAGTCTTAGTAATTCTAGGACATAAAAACTTAATTTAGTTAATAATCACAGTTGTTATTCAGTTGCTAAGTCATGTCCAGTTCTTTGTGACTCCATGGACTGTAGCCTGCCAGGCTTCTGTGTTCATGGGATTTCAAATCCCAGGCAAGAATACTGAAGTGGGTTGCCATAATCCCAGGCAAGAATACTGAAGTGGGTTTCCATTTCCTCCTCCAGGGGATCTTCCTGGACCAATGATTGAACCTGTATCTCCTGGATTGACAGGCAGATTTTTTTTTTTTTTTTTTTTTACCACTGAGCCACCGAGGAAGCCCCAGAGTTGGTGAACACCGATTGTATTTATACCACTTATAAAAGGGACAACCAAGGGTTCTTATACAAGATTCTGTAATCTTAGGTTCATAAACCTTCTTTATTTATATTCAGCTCAAACTGAAACTAAGGATCTCTTTCAATTATGAATTTAGGCTTCAAACTATGGAGCCTAAAACTATAATGTATTGATATAAACCTGTGGTTTTGTTACAATAGAAATTATTAATATTTCTGGATATCCTTATACATTATAGTATTTTTAAAATGTTCATGCTAATAGCTATATTAGAAATATAGTAGTTATTAGCTCCATTAGTAGAGCTATTATGTAATATGTTATTAAAGAAGTTGCCTATGGAGAAGGAAATGGCAACCCACTCCAGTATTCTTGCCTGGAGAATCCGTGGGCAGAGGAGCCTGATGGACTGCAGTCCATAGGGTAGCGCAGAGTCAGACATTACTGAAGTGACTTAGCATGCAGGCAAAGAAGTTGCCTGTTACCATATCATAACACTTTCATTTACTATTTTCATAGTTTTGTTTCAGTTGCTTTTCAATTGTAATTTGATTTCAGCTACATTTGTAAATCTGTTTCTTTTTATGCATTTATACATTTTCTTTTAGGAATAGTTAACAGGCTTCACCAGACTGTCAAAGACATCAGTGGTACAGACAATTTTAAGAACCCCTGCATTAGCTCTTGAAAGAAAGACAACTGAGGTTTGAGGTCACGAAATCATTTACTTCTTCAGAAAACTGCCCTATTGAGCATATTTCCTTTCAATGGCATAGATATGTGTATTCCAGTCTTCCAAAAATGATCCAAGCCCTTATTCTCTTTAGTTACTTTACATTTTATTTACACTTTATGTAACAACTTTATTTTTGGTATCATATTGGGCAAGTTTAATTAGATTTTCTGCCCAAGGTTACGAAAGGTTATAATCATCAATCATTAGCAGCTCTCAGTTTTGATCTGGAGCGTGTGAGAATCTTTACCCTATTACTCACAGACTTTATTTGATTTGTCACTGGAAATGGGAAGCATGCAACTATTGGAATGTTAAGGCTGGAGGCACCAAGTCATTTCATAGGAAAACAGTGACATTAGAGAAAGGTCATGTGAAAAACAGGATGATAGAATTTCCTTTATGAAAATGAAAATACTCTCTGTTTATATCACTTGCCTTTTATAATGGCAAATTATTCCGCTGATGATATGGCTTCTGAGTGTACAGGTTGGGCTGAATTATCTCGGCTATGACATGTAATTACATTCCTCTTCTCTGATGTTCAAAGCAAGGAGGCTTATTGTTGTTTTTGATTCTCCTTGGGGTGAAGAACCATAGAATGCTCTCTTTTATGAACCAATTAAAAAAAATCAGCAGCAAAAGTACTTCTGTACTTTTGTATGTATATATTCACACATGCATATTTGAATTACAGATTCATTAATTCATTCGATGAACATTTGTTAAGTGCTGATTATCTCCTCTGCCTCTGCTATAGACTGTGATGTCAGTGCTGGCGTTGTCTCTCTTAGACCTCTCCCACGATGTTACCGAGAGAATGCAAGACACCATGCTCATGCAGCTGTTTTCCTCTCTAAATCACATTTTCTATTTCAGGAACACACTAGTTCTTCTTTTCCCTTCCAGAATCTTTTTTTCATTTTCATTTTTCTAGTTTTATTGCACTAATGTATAATTGACAGTCATTACTGTATGTCTAACGTATTCAGCTTCGTGATTTGAATTACATACATCATGACATGATGACCACGTAGGTTTAGTAAACATCCATCATCTCACATAGATACAACATCAAGAAATGGAAAGAATATATCTTTCCTTGTGATAAGAATTCTTAGGATTTAGTTTCGTCACAGCTTTCTCTTTTCAACTTTGAATGTTAATTATCTTTATCATATCATACATTACATCTCTATTACTTATTTCACTTGAAACTGAAAATTGTCCCTTTTAGTAACCTTCATCTAATTCCCCTCCCACACTCTGTGTTTCTAGTAACCACAAATCTGATCTCTTTTTCTATGAGTTTGTTGGCTTTTGAAGTATAATTAACCTACAACACTGTAATTGACCTGGTATACAACATAGTGATTTGATATTCCTTTACATTTCAAAAGGATCACCACAGTAAATCTAGTCACCATCTGTCATTATACAAAGATATTACACAATTGCAGACTGTATTATCCACGATGTATATTTCATAGCTTTGACATTTATTTTGTAGCTGAAAGTATGTCCTCTGAATCTCCCTCACGTATTTTTCTCCTCCCCTCAACACCTTCCCCTCTGGCAACCACCTACTTATTCTCTGTATCTATGACTGTGCTTCTGTTTGGTTATGACTTCTCATTTGTTTTGTTTTGTAGATTCTGTACATAAGTAAACAGAATACTCATATACACTTATATGCATATAAGTGAAGTCATACTGTATTTGTCTATGCCTGTCTGACTTGTTTCACTGAGCATAATAGACCTCTAGGTCTATCATGCTGTCACAAGTGGAAAGATTTCATTCTTTTTGATGGCTGAATAATATACTACTGTGTGTGTGTGTGTATCTCCGCATCTTATTTATGATACATTTAGGTTACTTCCATGTCTTAGATACTGTAAATAATGCTGCAGTGAACTTAGAATGCATATATCCTCCTGAATTAGTGTTTTTCTTTGGGTGAGTACTCAGAAGTGGAATTGCTGGATCATATACTAGTTCTATTTTTAATTCTTTGCTGAATCCCAATACTGTTTTACATAGTGGCTGCACTAATTTACATTCTCATCAACAGTGCACAAGTGTCCCCTTTTCTCCATTCACACCAACACTTGTTACTTGTCTTTTGGACAATAGGCATTCTGACACGTCTGAGGTGATATCTAATTGTAATTCTGATTTGCACTTCCATGTTGATTAGTGATGTTGAGCATCTATTTTTTTTTTTTTTGGTGCCTGTTGGCCATCTGTATGTCTTCTTTGTAAAACTGAGTATTCACTTCCTCTGCCCACTTTTAAATTGGGTTGTTTGTTTTTTGATGTTGAGTGGTATGAGTGTATATTTTGTATATTACCTTACCCTTTGTTGGATATATCATTTGCAAATATCTTCTCCCAAACTAAAAGGTAACTTTTAGTTTTGCTGATAGTTTCCTTCACTATGCAAAAGGTTTTTAGTTTGATGTAGTCCCATTTTTTTTTCACTTTTGTTTCCTTGGTCTAAGGAGCCATATCCAAAAAATATTGTTAAGACCGATGTCAAAGAGCATACTGCCATGTGTTCTCCAGAAGTTTAAGAGTTTCAGGTTTTACATTTAAGTCTTTAATCCACCTCGAGTTTATTTTTGTATATGATGTAAGAAAGTGCTTTAAAATAAGATGAAAGGGTGGAATACAGGGCTAAGAGTACAGCTAGGTCTCCTAGGACTAAAATGCAGGTGACAAGCCATTGGGTACTCCCTTTGTGTCTGTTCCTTGATTCTGTTTGTGCTTCTCCTTCATCCTTCTCTCTGCCAATTCTTCTCTAACATTTCTTTACAGGGAAGAACATGGCCTCTCAGAGCTTCTAGATTTATATTTCCTGGTAGGTGGAGAGAAAAACTCTCCTTATCTTGATATCAACATTCAAAGGCTTCCTTTAGAAAACCTGCTTCTCTGGATTGGATCTATGTATACTTGAGGCCAATTAACTAGGGCCTGGTTGAAGATATTGAGGCTTCCCTGATGGCTCAACAGGTAAAGAATCTGCCTGCCAATGCAGGAGACATAGGAGACACCAATTTGATCCCTGGATTAGGAAGATCACCTGGAGGAGGAAATGGCAACCCACTCCAGTATTCTTGCCTGGAAAATCCCATGGACAGAGGAGCCTGGTGAGCTACAGTCCAATGGGTCACAAAGAGTCAGACATGACTAAGTGACTAAGCACGAGAGGAGTGGAGATGTTATATGGTACAACATGTCTGGGTACACTTTAATGATAGTAATGGGGAGGGCAGTTCTCAGAGAAAGGAGAGGGGAGGAATAATTCCTGTATTGAGAGGAGTTTCCAAAGTGGGCTCAGTCAGAACTAGGACTCGGTGGTACGATAATGGTAAAAAACTGGCTTGTCCACTTACTAGGCATGTGGTCTGGGGCAAGTCACTAAACTTGACTAATATTTCATAGGGTTACTGGGGGATCAAATGAGATAGTAATCTGAAAAATGATTTGTAAATGGTAAAGAACTATGTTCAGTTCTGTTCAGTCACTCAGTCATGTCCGACTCTTTGCGACCCCATGGACTGTAGCACGCCAGGCCTCCCTGTCCATCACCAACTACTGGAGTTTACTCAAACTCTTGTCCATTGAGTCGGTGATGTAATCCAACCATTTCATCCTCTGTTGTCCCCTTCTCCTCCTGCCCTCAATCTTTCCCAGCATCAGAGTCTTTTCAAATGAGTCAGCTATTCACATCAGGTGGCCAGAGTATTGGAGTTTCAGCTTCAGCATCAGTCCTTCCAATGAATATTCAGGACTGGTTTCCTTTAGGATGGACTAGTTGGATCTCCTTGTAGTTCAAGGGACTCTCAAGAGTCTTCTCCAACACCACAGTTCAAAAGCATCAATTCTTCAGCATTCAGCTTTCTTCACAGTCCAACTCTCACATCCGTACATGACTACTGGAAAAAACATAGCCTTGACTAGATGGGCCGTCTGTTTAGGTTGGTCATAACTTTCCTTCCAAGGAATAAGAATCTTTTAATTTCATGGCTGCAGTCACCATCTGCAGTGATTTTGGAGCCCAGAAATATAAAGTCTGCCACTATGTAATTGATGTTTATTATTATTGTTGACATCCTTAGTATTGTAAGATGCCAATAAGAACCTAGGAATTAAACATTTTCTCTTTATAAATAAATCCTAAGGTTAGATTTTGTAAAGGGCAGTACATTTCCAAGACCAATAAAACTCAACTCTAATATTTTAGCATATATTAACCTATCTAATGAGTCAATGTATCAGTCAGTAGGGGTATGAGTCAGATGGAAATCTTGATTGTTTGGTGATAGATTCTAGTCATACTTTCAATGTCATTTCCTCCAAGAACTCTTTAATTAACAAATCATCAGTAGTCTCTTCTTCTATACTCCTATATGATTTATTCAACTCCTTGCCCAACTATCATACTGAAAAATTTCCTTAGAAGGCTTGGATTAACAGAAAGACAAGACATCCCTTTGAGGAAATACATTTATTTATAGTAGGAGTGCAATACAGACTACAGTTAGGATAAATAGTGGCACAATTAGCATCATCATTGAGTACAAAGATGCAAATTTCAGAGCGCCCCCATCTAACCAGGGATGACATGGTTGGGAGTGTAGACTGCAAGTCTTTCTGGAAGTGCAACTTATCCCTTGCCTTGCGCAGTGTTTATGCAAAAGCCTGGAGAATGTTAATATGTTGTTTTGTCTGGATCTCTGCTGATCTCCCTCACTTGGTCCAGATACACCTTAACAGGCTTGTGCATGCATGCTTAGTCGCTTCAGTCTCATCTTTGGGACCCCTTGGCCCATAGCCTGCCAGGCTCCTCTGTGCATGGGATTTTCCTGGCAAGAATACTGGAGAGGTTGCCATGCCCTCCTCCAGGGGATCTTCCTGACCCAGGGATCAAACCTGTGTCTCCTGCATTGCAGATGGATTCTTTACTGCTGAGCCACCAGGGACACCCCTTATCAGGCTCAGCATTGTGTAATGCAGCACGTGATTGAGGCAGTGCATTTAGTCCTTATCCATTAGCCTCAGACTCTTTAGCTGATCCAAACATGTTCCTAAATTCTGGGTTATAGAAGGAGAATAGGCATCAATTCCCTAGAATTCTTTGGATCTATTTTAGGAAGCTCTTAAATCATGTCAGAGGCATAACCTAGAAGTCTTAGAACATTAAAAAAATGTAGTCTATTAATATTAATTTGTGTATTAATCTCTCTCCTAGATTATAAACCTCTGGGGAAGGGTCTATAATATTTTATAGAAACTTTAATTTATAAGACCCTAGCACAAACTCTTGTGCATACATGGATGCCAAAATTCTTCTCTTAACAAGTGAATTGTTCATTATCCAGAACATGGATGCCTACTTACTCCTTCTATCTTTCCTATTTTCTGAAAATGCCTACTTGTCTTTCAGAAAACTTGGGTTGTTTATTATCACCTTATCTGGGACATCTCCCTGAATTTTCCAAGCAGTTAGTGTCTCCACTCCCATGCCCCAGTAACATTTTCATTATACCTGTATAAGCACTGTTTCCACTGTGTTGTAATTACATATCCTCCTCTAGAGTGTGAGTTTATCTAGAGCTTGAACTATGAGTCATTCATTTTTGTGTTTCTTTCAGCCAGCTAAAGCTAGAATCAATTCATCATGAAAGTTCATTCACGGCATGAATCCTTAGTCTCTCCCTCCCCACTGAGTGCTTGTTATTGTAATGGAAGCCACAGATGATGTGATCAGCTGGTCCGCTAATACAGAAAGGCAATGTAACTTACTAGGCAAAAATGTGACCTCCAGAATTAGATTGCTTAGGTCGAATTCCAAATCTGGCACTTACTAGCTGTGTGACTCGGGTCAGTTACTTAGCTTCTCTGTGTCTCAGCTTCTTTGTGAAGGAGTCCTTGGGCCTAGAAAAGAAAACAATGGTCTCAAAGGCCCTTGCTGAATCATCTAACTTCAGGGAAAACAAAACCAAACTTTAAGTCCCTCCCTGATGCTCCAACGGTTGCATCTACCTGGGACTTACCCTCTGCATAGAAACCTCCCACCCCCTATATCTGCCCGGGACTTATCACCCCTTGCTCAGGGGACTTATCACTGCCTGCCCAAACCCCTCCACCCCCTGTTCAACTATGAGTGCTATCTCAACTAAAGATTACCCTAAACGTCCCACCTGACTAACGTTTCCCTTATCGCTTCTACAAATCTCCCTTTATATATGAAGCCTCCCTGATCCCTCTCGCACTCAGCCTGGTCATTAGGCTGACTGTCACCCCTCCTTGCCTGAATAAAGGTAACCTACCTCCTTTGAGGTTATCTCTCTTTCTCTTCTGCTTCTGCCCGAACTCTACTTTATACTTTGTCTGTAGAGTGGAATATGAATAGTATCTACCTCAATAAATTGTTTTATCAAGTAAGATAATATTTGTAAGGTGCTTAGAGAAATGCCTGGCTCATAATAGTTTCCCTGTAAACACTGTCTATTGTTATTAGAAAAATTTTCAATACATGGCTACTGAATTCAGTAAATTGTGCATGCTTGCTCAGTCATGTCTAATTCTTTGTGACCCCATGGACTGTAGCCCACTAGGCTCCTCTGCCATGGAATTTTCCAGGCAAGAATACTGGAATGTGTTGCCATTTCCTCCTCCAGGGTATTTCCCCAATCAAGGGATCGAACCTGCACCTCTTGAGTCTCCTGCATTGGCAAGCGGATTCTTAACCACTGCAGTGTTAATAAATTAGCGAATGGGAAAAGAGTGGAATGCGGTATTTTGTCCTATTATAATAATGATTTTATTTGTTTATTTCTAACATTGATTTCTCTTTTTTTCTTTTACTTTTCTATTCTGTTCCCTTTCTTATTGAGTGATAGGTCCTGTTAGTAGTAATCGAAGTCAGGATTGGGAGTTGAAAAAGCAACAGTTTTTGGAAGTCCCTAGACTGAGCAGAGTAGACTGTGATAATAACAGGATTGTGATATATATGAGTCATTTGGAAAGGTTTCATGGATGTAGGCCTAGCAGGTTTCAGAAGGAATATCCAAAGATGAAAGGAATGTAAACTGGCCATTGTATGACATGCATTCAACATCTGTCACCCTGCTTGGCTATTTAACAGTTCTTTGTTTAATACAAATACAATGCTACTAACATTTTGGGTGAGCTATACTTCCTTGTTTATAGATTTAAAACTTCAAGGATCCAAGATTGAGACTTCCTTATTTTTAAGGGGCTTGTAACCATGGATGAAGATTCATGACATTGTACAAGAGGCAGTGACCAAAACCATCTGCAAAGAAAAGAAATATAACAACACTAAATGGTTGTCTGAGGAGGCCTTACAAATAGCTGAGAGACGAAGGGAAGCAAAAGGCAAAGGAGAAAAGGAAAGATATACCCATCTGAATGCAGAGTTTCAAAGAATAGCTAGGAGAGATAAGAAAGCCTTCCTCAGTGATCAATACAAATAAATAGAGGAAAACAATAGAATGAGAAAGACTAGAGATCTCTTCAAGAAAGTTAGAGATACCAAGGGAACACTTCTTGCAAAGATGGGAACAATATGGGACAGAAAAGGTATGGACCTAACAAAAGCAGAAGATATTAAGAAGAGGTGGCAAGTATATACAGAAGAACTGTACAAAAAAAATAACAAAAAACAAAAGCAGTCTTAATGACCGGGATAATCATGGTGGTATGGTCACTAACCTAGAGCCAGACATCCTAGAGTGTGAAGTCAAGTGGGTCTTAGGAAGCATTAGTATGAAAAACCTAGTGTAGATGATGGAGTTCCAGTTAAACCATTTCAGATCCTAAAGGATGATGCTGTTAAAATATTGCACTCAATATTCTAGCAAATTTGGAAACTCAGCAGTGGCCACAGGACTGGAAAAGGTCAATTTTCATTCCAGTCCTAAAGAAGGACAATGCCAAAGATTGTTCAAACTACTGCACAATTGTACTCATTTCACATGCTAGCAAAGTAATGCTCAGAATCCTTCAAGCTAGGTTTCAATATACATGAACGGAGAACTTTCAGATGTACAAGCTAGATTTAGAAAAGGCAGAGGAACCAGAGATCAAATTGCCAACATCCACTGGATCATAGAAAAAGCAAGAGAATTCCAGGAAAAACATCTACTTCTGCTTCATGGACTCTGCTAAAGCCTTTGACTATGTGAATCACAACAAATTGTGGAAAATTCTTTAAGAGATGGGAATACCAGACCACCTTACCTGCCTCCTGCAAAACCACTATGTGTGTCAAGAAACAACAGTTAGAACCAGATATGGAACAACAGATTGGTTCCAAATTAGGAAAGAAGTACATCAGGGCTGTATATAGTCACCCTGCTTATTTAACTTACAGGCAGAGTACATCATTGGAAATGCCAGGCTGAATGAAGGACAAGCTGAAATCAAGATTGCTGGGAGAATTACGAACAACCTCAGATATGCAGATGACACCACCCTTAGAACAGAAAGTGAAGAGGAACTAAAGAGCTTCTTGATGAAGGTGAAAGAGGAGAGCAAAAAACCTGGCTTAAAACTCAGCATTCCAAAAGCTAAGATCATGGTATCTGGCCCCATCATTTCATGGCAAATAGATGGGGAAACAATGAAAACAGTGACAGACTTTATTTTCTTGGTTCCAAAATCACTTCAGATGGTGACTGCAACCATGAAATTAAAAGACACTTGCTCCTTGGGAGAAAAGCTATGACCAACCTAAACAGCATAATAAAAAGCAGAGACATCACTGTGCCAGCAAAGGTCTGTGTGGTCAAATCTATGGTGTTTCCAGTAGTCATGTAAGGATGTGAGATTTGAATCATAAAACAGGCTGAGCGCTGAAGCATTGATGTTTTCAAACTCTGGTGCTGGAGAATACTCTTGAGAGTTCATTGGACAGCAAGGCGATCAAACTGGTCAATCCTCAAGGAAATCGACCCAAATATTCACTGAAAGGACTGATGCTGAAGCCGAAGTTCCAATACTTTGGCCACTTCATGTGAAGAGCCAACTGATGCTGGAAAAGATAGAGGGCAGGAGGAGAAGGGGGCAACAGTAGATGAAATGGTTGAATGGCATCATCAACTCAATGGACATGAGTTTGAGCAAACTCCTGGAGATAGTGAAGCACAGGGAAGTCTGGCGTGAGGCAGTATATGGGCTTGCAAAAAGTCAGACACGACTGAGTAACTGACCAACAACAAATACTTCAAAGGGTGCATATAAAACTCCATTTTTTCAACCATTATGCTAATTTAAAAATCTCTTTTGGCAAGTTTTAAAAAGTCTTGCTGTTGATATAATTTGGTTTTTGGTAGTTGTATGAAGTATGATCTCTTTATATTGTTTGTCCTTGAAATTCTAGATATATTTGACTATCTCCTTTCAACTCCATGTAGTACTATAGTTGGATACTACATAGCATAACAGAGCTGCACATTTTTAGCTTGGAAACTTTGGCCTGCTGTTTTTGTCTGGAACTTCCTTTTAGTTCTAGATGAGGATGGTGCCACAAAATACACTGTACTTTAATGCCTTTAGCTTAAGCAGAACTGTTCATTGAGAAGCAAGTATTAATATTTGTATAGCCAGCCCTAAAATTTAAGTGTATTTCCTTCAGTCTCTTAAAAAATACGCTCTTTTTTATATAATCAATTATTTGGGGGAAATCAGGAGGTGTGGGCTGGCTTAGTGGGTAAAGAATACACCTGCAATGTTGGGGACGTGGGTTTGATGCTTGGGTCAGGAAGATCCCTAGAGAAGGAAATGACTACCTACTCCTATATTCTTGCCTGGAAAATCCCACGGGGAGAGGAGCCTGATGGGCTGTAGACCAAAGGGCCACAAAGAGTTGGACACACCTAGGCAAAGAGGCATGCTCTTAGGCACCTGTGCTGGGACATAGGAGTACTGTCAAGCTATTATGTTTGAATGAGGTAGATTTTCAAGATTAGAATTAAAACTGAGGTGTACATGCATTATTCAAGCACTGTGGGAAAAAAAGCCTAAACTTAAAATAATTTTTTAAAAATGAATCTTATATGAAGTGAGTTTGTTCTAGTAAGGAGGATGTTCGGTTTGGATATTAACAGGGGCATGAGAGAGAAACATATATACCATGGTAATTGGAAATTAAAACAAAGCTATCCAGAAATGACTGGAAATAGATTCTGATGACACATTAACCACAAAGGTGAAGCTTGAGTGGCTTATAAGGCCATGAAAATTCAACAGTAAGAGCATATGCTTACTCACAACATCCTTTTATTTAAGATGCTGGATGAATGCCTCACAAGGTCAATGAGAAACACATGTTTAATGAACCGCTCCTTTGGTTTTCTTCAAGGCTTCATTAAGTAGAGGTACCCAAATCAAATGTCCTTGTTGTCTTGAGTTTTCTGTAGCCAAGCAGAAATTTTGAATATATCCTCTATTTTCATATTTTTTAGAACAGCATGTTTATATAATTCTTTGAATATATCTTTATTACTTTTGACTGCTCAATTTGAGTAAGTCAATGGGTTTCTGACCCAAAGCTTAAGTTACTATGTCAATTCTGGCATCAGGAAAAATATCATGCTATTTGTGGATACATGTTTATTAAGGAGAACATTTTCAGTGGGGTGATTGGATATGTGGAAACTTTTAAGTAAATAAGAGATTAAGAGAGATATTTCTGTTTCCTCTGGTTATTCCCCACAACCACAAAAATTAGCAAGTGGTGATGGATGACATTTAGATTCAAAGATCTAAATAACTAACTAAATTTTACTTGACTAGCAACTTTAAAATGCAACACTTGCTTATATTTTTTTCTTTTTTTAGTAATGAGGGGGTGAGTTGAGAGGATTTTATAAATGTGTAATCTGAAAGAACTTCTATTTAATACTTTAAAAATTATTTTCTATTCATGTTAAAATATACATGACATGAAATTTACTTTCTTAACCATTTTTCAGTGCACAGATGAGCAGCATTAAGTGTATTCCCACTATGCAATCCCAATCATCACCACTTATCTCTATAACTCTTATTTAATACTTTTTGTGAAGTGAAATTCTCACATCTCAAATTCAAGCTGCCAAATGTGGAAATGAAGGAGTAGAGCTACTTTATAAGAAATACTTTATAAACAGCATTGAAACATGTAAATTATCATATTTGGAATGAATCGCCTGCCCAGGTTTGATGCATGATACAGGGTGCTCAGGGCTGGTGCACCGGGATGACCCAGAGGGATGGAATAGCGAGAGAAGTGGGAAGGGGATTCTGGAAGGGTAACACATGTATACCCATGGCGGATTCATGTCAATGTATGGCAAAACCAACATGATAATGTAAAGGAAAATAAATAAATATTAAAAAAAATGTGAATCATGACTAAGGTAAAATTTGTTGTTGTTTAGTTGCTAAGTCGTGTCTGACCCTTTGCAACCCCATAGAGCTCACCAGGTTCTTCTGTCCATGGTATTTCCCAAGCAAGAATCCTGGAGTGGGTTGCCATTTCCTTCTCCATGGGATCTTCCCAACCCAGGGACTGAACCTATTTTTCCCGAATTGACAGGTGGATTCTTTACTGCTGAGCCACCAGGGAAGCCCAAGGTAGTATTTCAAAATATACAACTTATTTGTGTAGAAAAAGAGGAGAAAGCAAATGGGCCATGGTTTAAGTGATGTTTGTGGTGGGAGTCAACTTTATTGATCTAAAAATATACTCCATCTGGCTTTGTTCCTGCAAAATTTCCATCCCTAAACCTTGCCATGTGTTTAATTTTCAAGGATTAAATTTGAGGCTATGTTGAGTGTTGCTTTGGCTACAAATTGGATGCAAGGGCAGGGGTCACCGTGTCTATTCTGGGGCTGAGAAGAGGCTCTTCACAGCTCTCCAGGGTTTGATGACCCCCTTCTTTCTACAGTCTCAGGCCTCTCACAGTCATGACTGGAGAAGAACTTTAGGTCAGAGAGATATTTTTATTTTTCTGGTGCCTAGTCATTCAGTCAAATCCAACTCTTTGCCACCCTATGGACTGCAGCCCACCAGGCTCCTCTCTCCACCTTAGGACAAGAATACTGGAATGGGTTGCCATTTCCTCCTTCAGGAGATCTTCCTGACCCAGGCATCAAACCTGCGTCTATCACATCTCCTACATCGGCAGGCGGATTCTTTACCACAAGTGCCACCTGGAAAGTCCTTTATTTTCCTAGGAAGGAGCAATTACTCTCCACATCCTTCATATTCAGATGAGAGCCGAGAAGGATGCGTAACTGATGTCAGAACTAGAAGTCAGAGTATTCTGATCTAGTTAAGAAATTTTGAGATCTAGAAAAGTCTGTTTCCCTTTGTACCAAGGGAGAGCTTAACACTGGTGCTACAAGGCACGAGTGAACCTAACAGTGGCCAGAAAAGGGAAGAGCACATGTTTTTCCCATGTAAGTAACTAGTGGAAAAGATTGGTTATACAAATCTTAGGTCATGAACTGTTAAGGATGGTGAAATCAATAGTAGGTTTCCACCAATATCTTAATAAACTCAAATAAAAAGACAGTAGAGGATGTCATGAGTGCTGCTTCATGAAACATTTTTTAGGTTTATATGTGCATATTCATTTGCTTATGTGTGGGTATGAGTAAATAGTATTTACCATATGATTATTACCATGGTAGAGAATTTGCCTGCAATGCAGGAGAGCCGGGCTTGATTCTGGGTTGGGAAGATAGTCTGGAGAAGGAAATGCAACCCCCTCCAGTATTCTTGCCTGGTAAATTCCATGGGCAGAGAAGCCTGGCAGACTACAGTCCATGGGGTTGCAAAGAGTTGGACAAGACTGAGCAGTTGACAGTTTCACTTTCATAAGTATTGTAAATTGGATACAATACCGTGCAGTAAATTGGATACTGCATTATCCGATGCAGTGGATAATTTATTTCTTACCAAGATGTCAATGTGAAAAGGTTTGAATCTACTGAAATCAAAACTGCTTGCTTTCAATTTTTACAGAGTTTAATTTCCTCTAGGTATTAACTAACATCTGGGTGCCATAAAATCATATTAGTAAACTTTTCCAGCTTCTGTTTTCAAATAATTCTTGTGAACTCAATAAACTTGGAGTACTTACTAGTCAGTATGTGGAAATGGTGATTCACTACTAAAAATAGTTAACATTCATCCATATTGCCCAGTATTGTTCTAAGAGTGTTACATGTATTGATCCTTACTACTATTCTTTGGGATTGGAAACATTATCACCTTCATTTTATAAATAAAAGAATGGAGGCATGGAGAACTTTAGTGAATTGTCAAAGCTGCATGGCTGGTGTGTGGCAAGCCAAAATTCCAGCCCAAGCATCAAATCTGAGTCTATGACCTTGGCCTCTACTCTAACTACTTTACACTATATTAAACAGAAATATTTTATAAACAAAAAAGTCATGTTTCTAATACCATGTTGTGGATTTAAGGTTTTAGTTACACCTGATTCAAAGTGATTGAAATAATGTTAACACCACTCTTTTCCATTTCAGAAGCTGTTTGCTGAGGACTTGCTCCTTACTCATTGGTCAGGTGCAAAGGTACAGCCTAACACTGTCTAAAACTAGGCTAGCTTAGACTTAGTTGCTCTCAGTGTGAAGAGAAACAGTATCTGTGAACATTGAGTAGTGATTGTTGAACAAGTTGCCTATTAGTTCAAATTCTATGAGATATTTCCAATTGGTAGATAGCTGCTTAATGGGGCCTGAGGGCAACTATGCCATTGTTTTACCCATGAATCAAGTAATGGCTGCTGAATGTGACTTTTCATGCATTTTATGGTTCTGGGAATTAACAAGTAATAATAGTAGTATTAGAATTGGAAACAAACTTCAATTATTACAATAATTGAAGCTACCCATTCTAGATGGTTTACATTACTTAGAAGGATAAATGTATGCTGCTTGTATCATTCACAGACAAGGCTTCATTATTATTCCGAGGATTTACTATTTCTGGGTATACCAGAAGATTCCCACTTGGAAGCCATACTGTTGCCATCGGTGACCAGTGTCCCTGGAAGATGATAGTTTATGAACTCCTGATTCCAGGTATGTTGCTTCAGTTCCCTTTCTTACCAGAGAGTAGAAAATATACCAGGTAAAACCATAGAAAAATACTGATTGTTTTTGATATCGTGACAATAGGATATGAGTATGTGTGTGTATTGGGGAGCATGTAAGCTTGGGCAAGGTAGGGAGAAATTAAAGTACAGAAGTTACATTTGAAGGATAAGTAATTCATCAACTTGCATAATGATTTTGTAAATCCTTTAAAACAGATTGTTTTGTGATTATGTGGACCAAAGTTTTCAAATTGTTTTGTTTCATAAACTATTTATGTGGTGATTGTATAAATCTAGCAACATAACTATTTAAGTACTTATCAACATACCTCAAAAATTAGAATAGTAATTAATATCTTAAATGTTGTTATCTTAGTCTGTTTATGCCATCTCACAAAGAGCACTATCTATGAAAAGTACAGTCTTCTATTTTTGATTATTTTTTCTACCAGCATCCTTTTTCTAGAGAACTTCTGCATTTGCCTGACATACAACTTTGGAACTATTAATATTACTTTGGCTACCCATAGTAGCATTCTGACACTACTGCATTGTAAGAGTGGTTGTTATTTATTATCATTTCAGAGTGGCAAGTTAGAGCTATATCTCTAAGAGGTAGCACACAAATTATTCTCTATTGTTGCAATGAACCATCGCTTTTCTTTCCAATCTTCTACTGCACATAGGTGCATTTCCTTTATCCTACAATTTAAAAATGCATAACGCTTTTTATTAAAAGACAATATACATTCATTATAGCTGAGTTTTGGAGTAAGGGTACAGAGACAATAAATAAAAATTGTATATAATTAAAATATATAGGAACAACTACTAATAACATTTGGTATATTTCCTTCCAGATTTTTTTGAATAAATGCTTCGGTAAAAATACACATTTATTTTTTGACTAATTTGACATTATAGTAAGTTTAAAAACAGAATACATTTTAAAACTTAAAACTATATTGTATTTTTCAAAGTCTAAATATTTTAACATCTTGTTAATAGCTTCATTATATCTCCTTGCACTGTGAATATTCATGGTTTATTATACTCAACCTCTTGCATTAAACATTTATGTTATTTCCAAATTTGCATAGTTTTTATTACACACAATACCAACATCTTTGTAAATGAACTTTACTGCATATCTATGATTATGTTTAGTCTAAATCACCAGAAATCAAAGATCAAAGAGAAGTACATTTTTGAGGCTTTTGACAAATTTTTTCTTGAAGTGATCATACCTATTTTCACCTTCTAAGAGTCCATTTTTATATTTTTGATAACATGAGTTTTATATTCCATTGTCAACTAGTATGATACCTCATGGCTAAGTAAGAATCAGTTTGGTCTATCAATCAACTATCTAAGTAACATAAGTACACATATATGTCATGTATATATCCTCACATATTTTACTTTATAAAGGAAAACTGACATTTAGCAGTGGTGTGAATTCATCTCTCTGGGATACTTTCTCATCCAAGCCCCTCGTAACCTGTTCCTCTGCCCATGCCCAGTGGGCTTGCTAAGAATGGCAGGAAAAGGACCTGTCATTATGTGGCTGTATCCCAGCTCTGTTTGTTTGGAGATCATTTATAATGCAATTCATCATCCCTGTGTAAACCAGAATGACTGTCCTACTCACTCTGGCACATTTTAAAGAAGGTTAGGAAATTCCAACAAAATTTATTTTGCGAGACATAAACTTTAATATATAAAAACTTGATTTTTCCTTTGAACCCAAGGGAAACTATTTTGCAGGTGGAGTGAGACTGTGGAACAAGCAAAGGTGAACATGCACAATGTGGGCTAATTTTCAAAACTAGAAGAGAATGTGCCTAGTTCATGTATGTAGAATTACTAGAAAAGTCACTTAGCAAGAAGGAAAAGGCTTGTAAGAGAAACCTGGTCATTTTCAGAGGAGATGTTTCAACAGAGTTAGCTAGTTGGACATCCCATTGCCTCCTCCCTGGGTCTCACCTCTCCTCCTTCACGCCAGCCTGGGGTTGTCCTTGTCAGTACTCACTGCCACATTATTCTGGTTGCAGCCACTAAAGCTACCTGGAACTCTTCCTCACAGAGGCCTTCTGCCTCCTCAAAGCCTCAAGGTACTCATCACCTGGTCCAATGGCAGGCACGTGCTGAAGTGACATTAGAAGGAGGCCTGCTCCCTTAGTGGGATTCAGCCTACACTCTCCTCCCAGGGTTTATATCTACTGTCCTTGTCCAACCCAGAAGCCATGAGAGACTGAAGAAAGGTTGTTTTTAATCCTGCACATACACTCTTGACACTGTGCCTCCAAATGGAAATATCTCAATGCTTAGATTTTAACTGTTTATTTATTCACTCAACTAATAATTATAAATTGAGAGCTTTCTATGTGTCAGACACTTCTACGTGATATGGACTCCACCTTGAAAAAATTAAATTCATGACCATAATGGAGATTACAATCTAGTAGGGGTATTAGTTAATAAACATGTAGCAGTAAACATGCATCATGTGATGTTAGGTAGTAACAAGTGCGATGAAGACAGATTAAGTGGCATATGAGGATAAAGAGAGAGAGAGAGGCTACTTTTCTGGATAGGAGGTCAGAGCAGGTCTTTCTTAAGAGATGGCATTTCAGCAGAGACCTCAAAGGAAGAGCAAGAATAAGCCATATAGATATCTGTAGGACTTACGGATGTGCTGCTTGGGAAAACTGTAAGTGCAAAGGCCTTGGCATGGGAGTGTGCTTGAAAAGAATAAAGTATATATGGATAAGTCAGGGGTGGGTAGGAGAAAATGAGGCTGGAGATAGCTAAGGGTCAAGTAAGGTAGGTAATGTAGGGTCCTGCGAGTGGACAGGCTGAACTTATTTGAAATGTGATAGGAAGCTAGTGGAGGATTTCAGGAACAAGAAATGTCACCTATTAACTTTCTGTTGCTTTTGCAGATTTTTGAAAATTTTATTTTTATGGTCTTTCCCTATGGCATTAAGATAGGAGGACTTTTTCCAAATTTCATTTGCTTTTGTCAACATCGCCATGTGGGAAACAGTTTAGACATATAGATGTTCTGTCTCTGCCAAAGGCATAATTAAAATGTCTGAGGTTTTATATAAAACTTCACAGAGGGCTGGGACTGATGAGGTTTCTTTCCAGTAAAGAATCAAACACAGATTACTTGAGCAATGTTCCTTGGAAATTGATGGTATGTCTTTCAGAATCCAAGGAAGAGGTCCCTCTGGGCATTGGGGAGCAGGACTGCTTCAAGGGGCCTTCACAGCAGCTAGTTTTGATCCCTCTTTTGCTGTTTGACATTAAAAGTCCACATTATTAGGAGAGAGAATTTGATTGGTTCAGCTTGACTCAGGCATCCTCTTCTTCCAAATCAGCGAGTTCTAGCTAAGGGTGCAATGACAACAGAAATAAAACAGCTCTGAGAAGTCCCATTTGATAGCAAGGGACACTTTTATCCCATTTTGTACCTCCTCGAACAAAGTGAAGGGCAGAGGAATTTCTGATGTTCAATTTTGCTTCAAGGCCCTAGGTTCTTTTTGATCCTGAAGCTGCCCCGACAGCTCTCTAAAAACCATAGGTTCTGTTTTACATTCTTAAAAGATTTGCTGATAACTTGGCAGGCAGATACAGTTTTATTGTGAATACATTTTGCTCATTCTCACATGTACTGTTGTGCCAAGAACATGGAATTCGGAGTCAGGGAACTACAGTAAGTCTGGTTCCTAGAAAACTCTGAGGTGGGGATTTGTGAGCAGCAGTTCCACTGGGGAGCGTTCTGAGGGTCAGCACCTGTGAGGGAAGCTAGAGTAGGCAGAGGGAGAAGGTAGGCTGGGGTGCCATAGCAACAGAGACTCCAGCCAACCCTACAGGGATCTCTGGATGGACCTCCACTGGAAGAGAGGCAAGGGAACCAGGACTCTGTACATGGCAGTGATCAGTATGGGGTGAGGGCTTGCGTTGGGGGAGATAGCTTTCTTAGGTCTAAGGCAGGGTCCTGGGAGGGATGCGAACTCCCAGCCTCCAATCCAAGAAGCAGCTAGAGAATGAGTGCTTATCTCAGAACTGCAGGCTGGGGACACGGAGAGTCTCCTTCATCCATCGTAGCATATACTTCCAGACTTAAATTTCAATTCTTCCCTACCACACTGGCCTATGAGGTCTTGAGAAGATCATCTGATTTCTATGAATCATCATGTCCTCATAAAAAAGTGAACCCAACCAAGCCAAATGAACAAACCTCATTTTAAAAATGGCATGAGGTGGATGAAACTGGAGCCTATTATACAGAGTGAAGTAAGCCAGAAGGAAAAACAACAATACAGTATACTAACACATATATATGGAGTTTAGAAAGATGGTAACGATAACCCTGTATGTGAGACAGCAAAAGAGACGCAGATGTATAGAACAGTCGTTTGGACTCTATGGGAGAGGGCGAGAGTGGGATGATATGGGAGAACGGCATTGAAACATGTAAATTATCATATGTGCAGTGAATCGCCAGCCTAGGATTGATGCATGATATGGGGTGCTCAGGGCTGGTGCACTGGGATGACCCAGAGGGATGGAATCAGGAGGGAGGTGGGAGCGGGGTTTTGGAAGGGGAACGCATGTATACCCATGGTGGATTCATGTCAGTGTATGGCAAAACCAACACAATATCATAAAGAAAAAAGTCTTTCTTGAATTTGTTACAATAAAAAAAATAAAAAAAATAAAAATGGCATGAAATAAAGAATGTTGTGAGCATATTAGAGGGTATTTTCACCTAGGCTGTATTGTTTAAATCTCTCTACAAGTATATGGTGTCATCTATGTTAGGACAACTATACTGATAAGCAGACAAATCCTCAGAGACATGAGAGTAGTTTGCTTGAATTTGTACAGAGAATGCATTCTCACATGTTCCAAATGTAAATTCTTATTCGAGCCAATTCACTCAGCAATAGAAATAACATGAATAATACTAAGACTAATAATGGCAAATAACCCCTAACTTACATGGTTGTTATGAGAATTGAATGAAAAATTTATAAATCGTAAGTTGCTGAAAAAATTGAGTCAGTATCAGTGTTCCCTAAAACTGTTTTTGTCATCAGTAAGAGATGGGCGTGGTCTGTTAGTGGGTTAGCTGCTCAGTCGTGTCTGACTCTTTGCAATCCCATGGACTATAGCCTGCCAGGCTCTTCTGTCCATGGAATTCTCCAGGCAAGAATACTGAAGTGGGTTGCCATTTCCTTTTCCAGAGCTTCCCAACCCAAGGATCGAACCCAGTCTTCTGCATTGCATGCAGATTCTTTATCATCTGAGCCACCAGGGAAGCCAGGCATGGTCTAATCCATCCTGAAAAAAGGAGAGAAGGTTTACATAGGATCCTAGGAAATCTCTCCTACTCAGCCTCTAAAAGGCACAGGGCATCATGTTGCCTCCAGTTTCTCTAACTGATGTTTCGATTTTTTTGGTTCACTCTTTGAAACTTTAGTAAATTCGACTCACATATTCTGAGCTGAACTTTACTCTGTGAGAGTTGTGCTTAGGGTAAGGAAATGAAAGAATTGTTGTCCTTCAGAGATAAAAATAAGACCATCAGTGACCATCAGTGACAGCTCCTGTTCTGGAGGGAGAGAGACATTAAAGGAGCTTGGAACAGGCTCTGGGAGTCTGGGCCAGACTCTTAAATTGTCAAGGAGACTCACAGCATAGATGTCAGCTTGAACTTTATTGACTTTGACCTTCAGGACCCATTTTTTAAAAGGTGACGAAGTCATGGAAAAGAACCAGGCTGTGGTACCTCTACCAATTTGAAAAAAAAAAAAAAATGCTCACAACTCTATATGTAAGGCTTCTTGCCACTGGCATGTGAAATATTTTGCATGACACACAAAATCCTAAGGAAAATAAGTTGTTTTGAGCACATACATGTACCCAGCAGCATGTTTAGATTGGGATTGAAATAGTGTCTCCATGTTGTTGTGAAAGCCTAGTTGTACACTTGTCTCATAATTACCTTTCTAAAAAATTCTATGTTTTGATCAAATTGTTGGTTATTCTCTCTTGGAAAATAATCAGATGTTACTACTAACATGCACTATTTGACCAAAGGAATTACTCCTGAACCATTGGGTCTAAAGTTCTGGGTTTTTTCATGTTTATTTTTCCCCCTCTGGCTTCATTTAGTAAATTTCATATTCTCCAGGGTAGCAAGTTCAGTAGAGGTCAGTGGATTCTCATGTCATTGGTGTGTTTACTTTTTGTCTCCACTTGACCTAGATTAAAAAGTCAAGCCTTTTTTCTGGCAGGAGAAATTATTTGAAAAGGTATTGTAATGTTTCTAGGATGGTTAAAATGAATAGGAAAATTCTTTCTGTAATTATAGAGAGACTAAGTCCAAAATGGTTAGTTTGTTTAATCACAATTTTCTTGGCTTCAATGGCAACATGAAAACATGTCTGCGGGGGCTATGTTTCTTATCACTGTGTGAACCAATCAATGCAGATGACTGACATTTAATTATGTGTTGGTAGTATAGACTTGGCTAATGTTTTGGGCATAACGTAGCATAATATATCAAATTATAAAACAGTATAGATATACATATCGTGTGTGTGTTTAGCCACTCAGTCATGTCCAGCTCTTTTCAACCTCATGGACCGTAGCCCATTAGACCCCTCTGTCCATGGGGATTCTCCAGGCGAGAATACTGGAGTGGGTTGCCATGCCCTTCCCAACCCAGGGATTGAACCCAGGTCTCCCCCATTGCAGGTGGATTCTTTACCAGCTGAGCTACCAGGGAAGCCTATATAATAGCTAAAGACAATTCTGATTGTGATTTGTAGCAAAGAAGAAAAAATAGTAAAATCTTTATGTGTATTTTACTCTTTTCCCCCCAAAACTGTTGTTGTCCTTTGACTCAGAATTGTGAATGAATGGAAAGTGTCCCTTGGCATAAGATGCAAAGCTCATGAAGACCATTAAAAAATTATTTCACATTTTCACTTATAAAATATTGGAGACAAGATATACTTAAAACAACAATTAGCCTTAGGAATGGATATCATAGCAGAAGCATCCTTCGTATGGGTGGTCTAGTCAAAATTCCTATTTTAATCTGAGGAATGTAAATACAATTATGAGGGGCTTCCCAGGTGGTGTGAGTGGTAAAGAACAAATGCCAGAGACTTAAGAGATGTGGTTCAGTTGTTGGGTCAGGAAGATTCCCTGGAGCAGGGCATGACAGCCCACTCCACTGTTCTTGCCTAGAGAATCCCATGGACTGTGGAGCCTGGTAGGGTACAGTCCACATGGTTGCAAAGAATCGGACATGACTGAAGCAAGTTAGCATGCATGTAAACACAATTATCCGTTTTCAACACAGGTCAGGGTTATCTCAGTCTTAGCAGTACTGACGTTTCATGCTGGAGAATTCTTTGTTCTGCATTGTAGATTGTTTAGTAACATCCTTAGCATCCAGCCAGTAGATGTTGGTGAAGTAAAGTGTTAGTCGCTCAGTCGTGTCCAACTCTTTGTGATCCCATGGACTGTAACCCATCAGGCTCCTCTGTCCATGGGATTCTCCAGGCAAGAAAACTGGAGTGGGTTGCCATTTCTCCAGGGGAATCTTCCTAACCTAGGGATCGAACCCTTGTTTCCTGCATTGTAGGCAGATCCTTTACTGTCTGAGCCTCCAGGAAAGCTCCTTGATGTTGGTAGCACCTCCAATCTCCCCCTTCCCCAGCCATGACAACCAAAAATATCTCCAGAGATAGCCAAGTGTCCTGGGTGTGGAGGAAGGGCAAATTACCCTAGTAGAGAATCCGGACCCTAAAGACTCCTGGGTTTCATGGTGACATTCCATATTATAATTTAAACACAAAATTTACCTATGGAAAATATTTGAAAGATCTGTAATCTTTGCTAAGAAGATTAAAAAAGGGAACTATATCATATATCTGGCACACAGTGGCTAGAAAAAAATATCTTTGTGTGAACTTTCCAGTGCTATGATTTAGTGAGACATTTAGAGGAGGAGAGACTTCAAGGTCTTTCTGTTTTCAAGCTCATAGAATCCAATGGCATGTTTTGAAAATTACAGCTAAAGTAACTGAAGTATAAATTGTGTAATTCTCATATTGCCTTCATTTCAAAAAGGAAAATAACATTTAGATTTAGAGAGAAACAAGTTGTCAGCAGCTTTGGGAAATATCTTGGTAGGTCTAACTATACCAAAGACCATGGGAATAAAATTAGGCCTCTTCTCAGTGATGTTGCCGTGGAGAATCATATTTGCATCCTTCGTCCACATGATTTTCTCATTTATAATATGCAAGTAGAGGATTGAGAGTACCACTATTGTTAATATTTTCCTGTCAACAACTGTTCCTATATACTCTTCTGTTTTTCCTTTTATTTCTCTAGAATTAAATAAAAATGGATTCACAATACATTTGGCTTTAGGATTTACAACAATTGGCCTTACCATTTGACTTGCATGCATACATGCAAGTGTGTATGGATGAGTTCTTGGAGGAACCCCAGGTTGGCCTGCCTTTTTGTGTCCATTTATAAGGCTCTCCTTCAACATGTCTTCTACCTGCAGCATGTATGTTGTCCTTAGGAAAAGGTGTTTTCAACATTTTTTAGTTTAAATTCGGTCAGATCCAGATTTTGCATCAAAATGCATTGTAGGAGTCAGAATACCATCAAAGTACACAAGCCGGCCATCTTCCTCTCTCGGGTTGGGTGTCTGTGCAATGGTCTGACTTGCCTGGGACAGACTGCTCTGACCTTTCAAGGTATGCATTTACTCCCACAGCTGCTTGCCTGCCCAGGACTCCCTGTAGTGCTGCCCCACAGCTAGTCTGAACATCTCGGCAAATTCTCTATTAAGTATGTTAGGTTGTGCAGTTTATTTTCTCCCATTGTCTTCACCATCCCCCTTTCTTAAAGACAATTCACATTTTTCAGAGCTTAAAGAAAACTTATATTTGGAAATCTTATATTTGACTTTTGTCCCTCACCTACCCATTGCCTGTCTTCTTAGTTAACCACTATTGTCAGTTTCTTATGTATCCTTCCAGAACATACCATTATCTCATTTCTTTCTTCCTCAAAAAAGAACATGCCATACTTGAAGAGGAGCACATTGCTTTTTCTACTTACCAATTTTCCTTGGGGGACCTTTCCATAGTAGTGCACAAAGAGCTTGCTTATTTTTTCTTATTGCTGTAATATCATTCAGTATATGAATGTACATAATTTACTTATTCCCATATAGATAGACACTTGCATTGGTTCCATTCTTTCACTATCACATTAGTAGTGAAGAATATTTAACCATTATTTTTTGTACAAGTGCAGGTACATATGCAGGATAAATTCACAAAATGAAACTGCAGGGTCCAGGGCTATGTGCAGTTCTAATTTTGATAGATATGAAACTGTCTGCCATAAGGATAATCTTAACAGCAACATATGAGAATGCCTGTTTCCCCATAGCCTGGCCAACTCAGTGTTAACACAATTTTGAATCTAACAATGTGATAGATAAAAATCGGATAGTTTTAATTCACATTTCTCTTTTTATGAATGAGGCTGAGATCTATGGCTTAATCTTGATTGGGGCTTTTGATTTCTTGTTAGATTGTGCCCATTGAACTCTAATAATTTTATGCAGCATGAAGTCATATGGGGGCTGCTCAGAACATAGGACTCTCCTGCTCTGTTTGGATGTCAACATTAACACAGCTCAGAGAACGTGCTGAAGCGTGTTCCACTATTTCTCTTAGAATGAACCCAATATGTATCTGTCAAAATACTGACTTTCATAGCTACTAATTTGTGTTTTCTTCTGATAGTTTACATATTCTAAGACTAGCAATTTGATCCAATCACTTGTCTTTATCTGTAATAACACTTTATATTTCCTCTGTAAGTGCTCTGGAATTATGACAAAAGAGTAATGCTTTCTCATTACGGCAAATCTGAAATTCTGTCTCCATTTCCATCATGTGAAGGACAAAATAATGGAGAGGTTTCCTGTCAGATATTGTCCTCTGGGTATCTATCATCTTTTCCATTGCATTCTATTCTGTATAGATAGATGTAGAAGATGCCACCAAGTGAGTGCCTTCATATAGGCATTCATCATTCAGCCAGGTTTCATGGAGTGTCTGCTATATGCCAGACACTGTGATAGGCACCTAGCATGATCTGTTCTAGCCCAGCAAAGACAGACAGACACTGGGTATTCATCACGTTTACTAGATTGAGTGTGAGTTGGAAGGACCATGCATGGGCAACATGTATTGCTTTGTCTGTCAAAAGATCAAGGCTGGCAATTGGGACACCAAGTTCTATCCTTGGATTTGCCCTTATCTTGCTGTGAATATTGGACAAGCTCTTTCCTCTCTATGGGCCCCAGCTTTCTCATCTGTGAAATATGTAATGTTGACTAGAATAGATGATATTTACATCCCTTCTAGTTTTAACATTCTAAGATCATGATGCCCATATGCTACTTTTACAATTTAAAAAATACTTGAGTCCACATTTATATACTAAGAAGAATAATTGTGCCCCTTCCCATTTGCAGATACCCCTCCAAGTATTCATAATTATTATTTTTTTCCATCTGGAGGTGGCAGGAATATATTAGAACTTGTCATGGTATATAAACATTTGCATTAAAAAGTCTCCTAGGATGTTAAATATTCAAGATTTATGACATTTTTTTGGTCAAAGTATTTCTGAGTGAATAAAATGTCACGAGGTATAAATCTCAGCATAGATCTTCAACAATAGACAGACTCTGGAGAAGCCAGCAGTACTCAGAACATGGATATCAGAAACAGACATTTTAGCATAGGTGATGTTGATCTATGGTCTGTAGGACCATCTGCTTTCTCACTCTGGAAGGATTCAACTCCACTGGAAAGGAAGATACTGTATTCTAACTCTTCACCTAGAAGCAGGCTACCTGCCTATGAGCCTGGAAGCAGTGAATTCATTTTTGAAAGATGCTTGAAAATGTACCAACATTTGATCCCATCACCCTCACCTCTGCTTTCTCCATACCCCTTTCTATTCTCTATTATATTCACCCTGGGGTATTCCTCAGGTTAAACAATTTCATCTCACATGGTAGCAGATTAAGTTGTACACTCAGTTTTAAAATGTATCCTATTTCATTGATTTGCAATCCAACAAGTTAAATAATTTCTCTTTAATGTAGTATTTAAACTAATGATATTAACTTATAATTCATCATTTTGAATAAATAATCAGTATCTCTTTATTATTTTCAAGTTAACATGATTTAGTGGAAAAGAATGGAGTTTTGGAGTCTAGTTTTAAATGCTGGTTTCATCAATTACTGGTTGTAATTTGCCAGCTTTATAATTTATATGACTTAAGTTTTTTCCCCCCAAATGATACTAATAACTTTCAAATCATTATGAGGTTAGAAACAATATATAAACATACAAAGCTATCTAAACACAGTAGGACTCAATAAATGTTCACTGTTTTATAATTATCATTATCATTATTGTTATGACTGATCAGACAAAATATCTGCTAGCAAATTTTTCTCTAAATTTTCCATATAAGGCCAAGATTAGATCTTGCTGTTTTTCTTTATTTCTTATTGGCATTTGAGAAATATTTATTTTTTATTGCTATTTGAAAACATCTAGTAACTTACTTAGATGATGAACATTAAAATACTGGACCTATTTAAAGAGGGATGAGTAATTGCTCATATAATCTAGTAATTGATCTCTATGTATATATTTCTAAAATGCTAACAGTAGAGCTATTATTTTTCTCATTGCTGTTATTCTCAAATTCAATATCATAAAAATATCAACACCATATTTTATTTAATGCAATTGGATTCTATTAAGTTTGGAGACTTACGAAGAAAATAACTGTGTTTTTAAAGGAGGAGAAAGAGACACTGAAATATCAGAAAGGAGTGATCTGAACAGGAGTACAAGGATGAATATCAGAAGCCAGTCTGACCTTCCGGGGACACATCTCGTTGCAGAGCCAAGCCTCTAGATGGCGAAGGAACACCGCGGAGACTGCACGGCTTTTGCAGGGCTCCGAGGCGGTGGAAGCGCTCAGAGCTCCGGTGATTTAAAAGCCCCCGCATGCGGAGCCGTTTGGATTGCAATACCAATTTTGCAAGTTATTAATTATGCTCTCAACATAAACGCCGACCTCATATTTTCAGGCCACTGTGTACCCCTGCCTTAAAAAGAATAGTTGCTTAAATATAAGAGAGCACGATGTGTAATTCAGCAACACATCACTTTTTCTAAAAGGAAAGTGTGTTCAGGAGACTGGCCTTTAAGTGTTTGAGAAGCAGTGACCTTTGAGGTGTTGGGGGAGGTGCGAGACCCTCAGAGGGTTACGGTCCAGACTCAGAAATGGTGTGGGTTTGAATCTCCGATCCCCTGAATCTCTCAGCGTTCTTCGATAGGGCATGGACACCCTCTGACCTTTGGTTTGTAGTCTGGAGATAACAAGGGCGCATACTTCATTAGGTGGTTGTAAAGAATAAAGAGCGTTTGAGGTAAAGCACTTGGCACAGAGATTGACACGCGGTAAGTGGCCAATAAATGACAGAATTGGAATTTGGTGAAGCACTAATACGAGTTAAATTGGTTTATTCAAGTTGAACAATCCGCATCATGGGAACGCGAGACATCTCTTGAATCTGAAGCAGTGATTAAGCATCCTATCAGCTTTCTATTCCTTTCTATTTAAATCCAAGAAGATGCCTACTTCTCTATGCCTGGCTGACAGAATATTTTGGAGGGGGGATGGGTGGCTGCAAAGTTCTGACAGGATTTTCAGGGTACACTGTAGCACAACACCCCAATGTAGTTTCTCAATAGAATTCTGGTGCTTTCTTAAAAGTCAGCATAGAGAATCTTGTCAACAGCTGATGTTCAGAAAGGAGAGGGATGAGGGGGTGTTTTTCCTGAAGCCTTGAACAGAACTTTATGCTACCAGATTCTGGTTACAGTTGATGCCCAGAATATGCATCTCCAAAAGAATCATAGAGAAGTCACTTCCAGCTTCCCAACCCAGGGATTGAACCCAGGTTTCCTGCATTGCAGGCAGATTGTTTACTGTCTGAGCCACCAGGGATGCTCAGAGAAGTCACAGAAAGGGATATTTTGAATAGTTTTCTATAGTAAGTGAAACAGTGTATTACAGCTAAGTAAATGTAGGAGTTAGGGGGAAACCTGACATGTTAAACAAGAAAAATTGCAGCAAGGGCTGAGAGGCTATCTTTTATAGTCACACTATCCTCATCTTTTTATATATTAGCCTAATGTTTTCATTCTCAGTGAACTTTCAGCCATAAATTATCTGGGAAACATGTAGATAGTGCTGCCAGTACTTAAAGGATGTAGAGCTTCAAGTACTTTATAGGTACCCACGGGGGCTTCCCTGGTGGATACCATGGGAAAGAACCCTCTTGCTAGTGCTGGAAATGAGAGTTGTGGGTTCAGTCCCTGGGTCAGAAGGATTCATGGAGAAGGAAATGGCAACCCACTCTACTATTCTTGCCTAGAGAATTCCATGGACAGGGGAGCTTGGCGGACTATATTCTATAGGGTTGCAAAGAGTCAGACACTACTGAAGCAATTTAGCATGCACTTGTAGGTACCAAGAGATATGTTTATCTGAAAAATAAATGGAAAAAATAAACACTTGTTTTTATTCAGAAGCAGTAGCATATCTAAATGCCAATATTTAACTTACACTCTATTCTTTGTGCCCTGGAGAGTTAAGGAACAGGGAAATCGGTTTCGTAGTTCTTGAGTCCGCATCCGTGGGCAGCTGTGCATGACTGTAGCCCTGTCCTTCCCCTTGTCTTCACCACTCTGCTAAACCAGCCTCTACCTGCCCTGTTCCTCCTCACCTCCTGTGGTCAGAGGACCTCAAGCAGGAATATCAGTGGCTCTGTGGGCCTGAAGCAGGGGCCCCTCCGTATGAAGCAGAAGTTTCAACTCTTGCCCAGGATCACGAGGTCTTCTCAGTGATCTTTGGCAAGTTATGCATCATGGAAGCAATCCCTGTGTACTTAGGTTTTGAAGCTTGGAGATACTACATAGACTTCCATAGATTCTGCTCTAATCATGGCTTAAATTCATTCCCTCCAGCTGCAGTTATTTTGTGCCTATTAGATACCAGGTCCTGTGCTGCGTGCTACCCAGACATGTAATAGAGTAGGATGTGGTCCCTGCTCTCAGGTATTAATGAGAGTGACAAGCAGAGAAAGACAAAGAAGGCATTATACTCCCGGCACATCTGGTATGTGATTAGCCCACTGCTTCCCTGCTTTCCTTTTCTTTGAGAGCTGGGACTGTTGGTGACGAATTAATTGTGCAGGCGGTGAGCTGGTGTGAGGGCAGAAAAAAAAAAAAGAGAGAGATCTTAGCCTTGCACGTTATGTCAGGATTACCTCAGCATTACATTTCACAGAGCAGCCGTTCCAGCAAAAAAAATGTGGCGAGTTGGTCCCTGTGTATTATAACCTACTTTATTAGGGAATTTCAGGGTTGTAGGGGGCAATTTGTCATGTTCATGATAACTCAGAATGACGATTTTTTTCTTTGCCAATTTCCGTCTCTCTCTGTTGAAAACACTCATCTCTATATGTACTGTGAGCTTCCTGAAATCTGAGGCAAGAGGAAAGAGATGAAATGATCACTTCTTTATTCAGCTGGAAGGAGGAAGAGGGGAATTGGTTAGGATCTGACGGTGTTAGTTCTCTTGATTTCTTGTATGAATACTTAGTGTGTGAGACTATGAAATAAACTATGGATAACTTGAACTGACAGCTTTGGAAATAACAGATATATAAATATGTATAATGGCCTTTTATTTTATTTTGTAAGTTTAATTTTTATGTTATATTACAGTAGAGTTGATTTTCAATGTTTTGTTAGTTTTAGGTATACAGAAAGGTAATAGTTTAATTGTCTTTTAATGGCACAATTTTAAGATAAAAGCCAATATTAGTACAATGTTTGGAAGTAGAAATTTGGTATAATGTCATTTTCAAATGTGAGATTTTATTGCTATCTCTTTTCTCATAGGTAATCATAATTTTATTGTCCTCATAAATACTACTGCATCATGTCATTCAGGTTTCTTTGAATGAAATATTAACACTAACGATGAGTGCTACCATTTAGAACCTAAGGGAGAACTAGAATCATAAGGTTATGGAGGCACATGAATAAATGGGGACCATCCATCTTTCTTAAAGAAACTCAGAGGTTGACTCTTTGAATGTTGAGAGCAATTGAATATGAGTAATATGTGTGTGTGTGTGTTCAAAATTTATAATGTGTTTCTGCCATCTTTATTAAAAGTCTTTGAAATGTAAAAATATGAAGAAATGCATTTTCATCTGACGCGTGAAGCAAGGCCCCAGGAAAGTCTTTCAAAACTCCATCTTATCACCCAGGAAGTGTCACATCATTCGCCATGTATAATTAATACATCCCCTCTTCACTTTCCTCCTTGAGCACAGGCGTTGCAAAATGAGTCCTGTGATTTTGTAGTAAATAACACTATTTTCAACAATTTGTTTCCATGTCTGGGCAAATGTATCGCTTAATTTGTTGATTCTGGAAATTTATTTATTTTGTTCCATTTTTGTTCTTGGATGCAAACAGATACATACCTGCTACTGCAAACATATAATAAAAATCTTAATTTTGTTATGTTATATTATCATATGTGAAATGAATCACCAGTCCAGGTTCGATGCATGGTACGGGGTTCTCAGGACTGGTGCACTGGGATACCCAGAGGGATGGGATGGGGAGGGAGGTAGGAGGGCGATTCAAGATGGGGAACACGTGTACACCCATGGCAGATTCATGTCAATGTATGACAAAAGCAATACAATATTGTAAAATAATTAGCCTCCAATTAAAATAAATAAATTTTAAAAAATAAAAAAAAAAAGCAGCACATTTTGTATACTACCTTTGGCTTTCAGTGTGAGAGCATGATTTATCAAAGCATCATAGTATTTAAGGAAAGTGAGATAGTTTTTGAAATGCAAAAGTCTAGGTGCAAAAAGGTCATGAGACTAATACAAGCATAGTCTCAATTTTATGTATGTGCAGTGGTCAATGATTTCATCCTCCAGGATGGTTTTTCAGTTAGAAATAAATTTTGGCATTTAGTGTGTTACATGATCATGAAGAGTACATGTCCAATTAATGCATAGCTATTTGAAGTTAATTTTAGGTTGTCTTCCTTTAAGAGAAGTGGCTTTTGCATAACTAATCCACAAGTATTTGTTCTAGTGTCTCACTGTGTGCTTTGAGTTTGCTTAATTATCAGTGGTTTTACAGAGAAGGCAATGGCAACCCACTCCAGTACTCTTGCCTGGAAAATCCCATGGATGGAGGAGCCTGGTAGGCTGCAGTCCATGGGGTCACTAGGAGTTGGACACAACTGAGCGACTTCCCTTTCACTTTTCACTTTCATGCATTAGAGAAGGAAATGGCAACCTACTCTAGTGTTATTGCCTGGAGAATGCCAGGGACGCGGGAGCCTGGTGGGCTACGTCTATGGGGTCGCACAGAGTCGGACACGACTGAAGTGACTTAGCAGCAGCAGAAGCAGCAGTGGTTTTATTGAAATGTGTGGGAATTCAAAATTTATGCCCGATGATTCAGTCATATAACTGAAAACTGACTCAGCTGTGTTCCTTTTTATTTTCTTTTGCTTCCCAATCCATGTGGGAATGTGATACTGTAATTTCTTAGAGAAATTAGTTTAGTTTTCACCATAGTAAAGAAAACTTTGTCTTTTAACCTTTTCACTAGATTGTTGTTGTTCAGTCACTCAGTTGTATCTGATTGTTTGCGACCCCATGGATTGCAGCACGCCAGGCTTCCCTGTCCTTCACCATCTCCCAGAGTTTGCTCAAACTCATGTCCATCAAGTCAATGATACCACCCAACCATCTCATCCTCTGTCATCCTCTTATCCTGCTGCCTTCAATCTTTCCCAGCATCAAGGTCTTTTCCAATGAGTCAGCTCTTTGCATCAGGTGGCCAAAGTACTGGAGCTTCAGCCTCAGCATCAGTCCTTTCAGTAAATATTCAGGATTGATTTCCTTTAGGATTGGCTGGTTTGAACACCACAGTTCAAAAGCATCAGTTCTTTGGTGCTCAACCTTCTTTATGGTCCAACTCTCACATCCACACATGACTACTGGAAAAACCATAGCTTTGACTATATGAACCTTTGTCGGCAAAGTAATGTCTCTGCATTTTAATATGCTAGGTTTGTCATAGCTTTTCTTCCAAGGAGCAAGCGTATTTTAATATCACGGCTGCAGTCACCATCTGCAGTGATTTTGGATCCCAAGAAAGTCAAGTCTGTTACTGTTTCCATTGTTTCCCCATCTACTGGTCATGAAGTGATGGCACTGGATGCCATAATCTTAGGTTTTTTTTTATTCTTTTTTATTTATTTATTTATTTTTCTTTACATTATCATGTTGGTTTTGCCATACATTGACATGAATCCACCATGGGTATACATGTGTTCCCCTTCCAGAACCCCCCTCCCACCTCCCTCTCCATTCCATCCCTCTGGGTCATCCCGATGCACCAGCCCTGAGCACCCTATATCATGCATCAAACCTGGGCTGGCGATTCATTTCACATATGATAATTTACATGTTTCAATGCCGTTCTCCCATATCATCCCACCCTTGCCCTCTCCCATAAAGTCCAAAAGATAATCTTAGTTTTTTGAATGTTGAGTTTTTAAGCCAGCTTTTTTACTCTCCTCTTTCACCATCATCAAGAGGCTCTTTAGTTCCTCTTTGCCTTCTGCCCTTAGAGTGGTGGTATCTGCATATCTGAGGTTACTGATATTTCTCCTGGCAATCTTGATTTCAGTGTTTGCTTCATCCCAGGTGGGATGGTGATAAAATATTTTAGTTTCAAATAATAAGCAAAAGAACACAAATATAAAGATAGTAGAAGAGTAACTGGCAAATGATTATAATAATTTCTTTAATCATGGCAATGGAAGTCTGAAAGTAAAACAGATTCTCACATTGTTAACTTTTTTCCATGAATAAGTAAAAGGCAGCTGTATTAATTTTAAAGTTCTTCTCAGTCTCTAGGGCAAATGAACAATAAAAGATAGTTGGAAACTAAAGCAGTTATCGAGTTACTCTAAAAAATTCTTACTAGTTACATATGTGCTACATATTTTAAGCAAAGGCAGATATTTTAACTGAAATAGATAAATAATTCCTTTGGTTTGCTAATATGATTAGTATTTATTTGTATGTGAATAGGTATACTGATTTCTAAGGTTGTATTTTCTAATTCGGAGGGGTTCCCTTGTTTTTAGAGGCAGTTGTAAATTAAGTTCAGTGTCTTTTTTTATCCCTAAATCACGTCTGCAGGCCATCCAGGTGACAAGCATTATCAACAACGCATTGCTGAGATATGAAATTGGATTTTATAAGCTCCCTTGAAAATTATGACATGTTGAGTTACTTGCTTTAGTGGAAGCTCAGCTCACACACTATTGAGTTAAATGTATCTTTATCTTGTCTGTTGGGTGAGAAACTCCTTTTCACTGAAACTCTACTTGGTATCCTCAGAATCACAAAGTTCAAAAGTTCTCTGTGTGGGAGGTGAAGAGCTCTTTGGCGTTAGGGGCTATAGGAAGTTAATCCATGTACTTCTCTATTCTTTAGACCCATGTAGAGGGATTATGCACCTACTTCTGGGGTTCTACTCAAACTGACACTTCCAGCCAAAAGCTTAGTTATGGACAAAGATAGAAATGCAGAAGGCTCATAAAATATATAAAAAAATATGCTGGTATACATTGATTCCATAGCTCCAGGCACTATAGGAACAGAGATAATACATAATCAATCAAAGGATGACAATTTTGGGGGAAAAAAAACCACTTTGTCTCTGAATTGAATAGTCCGGTCGTATAATCTTTAATTAAGAAGCCCTCTTGTCATCCCTTCTATATGGACATCTTTGATTTTTCTGCAAATTGGAAAATCCCATTTGTGTTCTCATTGGATGTCTCAGTGAATTTATGACACCTCGATTTTCTGGCAGGGAGTAAGAGAATGCATACAGTTTGGTTTTCCTCTTTTGAATCATTCCCTTTAGAAGTCTTGCTTAGAAGTTACTCATTATTAATTTCAGCTGTGGCCCCACGCGAGCCTACAGTATCCATTAGGATGCTTGCCCTTCATTCACAAGGATGTGAACTCTTTCCCCCCTTTTTTGAATATATATGCCTTAAATGTGCAAATGTCAGCTGCTACATTTTCATAACTTCTGAATGGATATCAGAGAGAATACATGCCCAGCACGTCTGTGACCCCAATTTATTGCTCATCCTCTGTTCTGTATTCATACTTTATGGATGAAAAAGAAAATAATGCTATGATTTGATAGCTCACTGCATTTAGGAATCTCAGATATATGGATGAGGTAAGGTCCTAAGGAAAAGTTGCATAATCTGGAGTCATAACAAAAAACACACTGCTGAGACTGTCTTTGAAAATATGTAGTTTAGAATAAAGGGGCTGATTTTGCCACGGCAGTAAAATTGCAATAGGTCAGCTCCTGCAGCTTTCATTGCTGCTTAGAACTTCAGAACTCAGATGTTATGAAAATGCAGGAGCTATCACGTGTGCATTTAAAAGACATAGTTTAAAGGGAAAAAATATCAGATCACCATTGAATATCTACTTGTACAAAATGTAATATTCTCTTATTTATTTATATTTCAAACCAGGCTTTCTGTAACATGGGCACATAAGAAATTACAAGGTATGGAAATTGCATAGTTTAATATTAGGACTTTTTAACTTGCCAAGAATAGGAACAGTTTTTATTAAATAGTACAGCTAAATATTACATTATATAATGCCGTAACTCACACAATAAACCAATTTCAACTCAAGAAATTACTTTTGCATAAGGCTGGCTATTAGTATCAGCTGCCGGGGGACTGACATGTTCATTATTTTTATTCTCCCTTGTTGAGGTTTTACTGTAGTGAGATTTCTGTGCATGAATTCTTGAGAGATAGGTAAAATAGTGAGAGGCTGAACATTTCTCTGAAAGGTTTGAGGACTGCAAAATTCCACTCTGACTTCAGTGGAATGCTCAGAGAGGTTAGCAACAATATTTTGGGAGAGCAGACACAATCGCTTCCTCACCTAGGCTAACTACTGAAAAGCCAGGAACTTTCCCTGCTAAAACATACTTTGAGAGGTAAGTCAAAAACAAACAAGTAGACTGTTTATCTTTAATATTCCCCTGGAGAATGGCTGCCTTTTAAGAAATATTGTGTGCCCAGGAGAAGGGAATTACTCTGTAGTAATCTGACTCTTGACTATTTTGCTCATTGTTTCATTTAAAATAAGCTTTTAATTTGCCATTTTCTTTTTAAAATAATGTTGTTGATGTTACCGTGGTAACCATGCTTTAGCAAACAAGCATGAGTGCTGCTCAAAGAGTACTCAAAAAATCAGAGAGTAAAAAAGTAAAAGCATAGTGAGACTGCCCGTATTCCCCGCTGTGGAACCTTGAAACAGCTAGTTGGTAGTGAAAAAAATAGAAAAAATGGACAAATAGAGGGTGTAACCTTGAGTAGAGACAGGTGAAAGGAAAAGGATTGAAAACAATGGTGCCTACTAATGGTTTTCTTTGAAGTAACCATGGCATTTTTAAAGTTAAACTGGAAGTAACCAGAAAACCTGCGCTCAGTGAGGTGGGCACAGGCAATTTAGAAAGCAATTCCAGTAGACCACCTAAAGAACTGGCTAGGTAGGGAATAGGGGAGTCTGGGGAGGAAAATCACCCAGACTACTGTGTGGATAAGGTTGTTTCGGACAGACATCTTTCGCGACTCAATTGTGAGCCCATTTTCTAAAGGTGTAGCATGTGTGTGTGTACATGTACATGGGTGTGTGTAGGGAGTGATTCCCTAGTTGAGTCTACAATAAGCTTCTAAATCTGGTTGTGTTTGTCAGAGGGTTGGTGGCACCTTTCTTCTCCAGCATACATTTCTATGTAATTCAGATATGATTTAATCTTTTAAAAATTTGTAAGCCTTTTTTTTTTTTTTTTTTTTGGTAGTGCAAGAAACTCTTGAGAGAAGGCTACAGGGTAATAGAGCAGGACAGTGCACAGCCCTTAGCAGTCTGCCAGTTGCTGGTGCCATTACTGTGCAACCATTATCCGCAACAGTTACCAGGATACCACTAAGATCCAGAGGGTTAGAGTGGCGATTAGAAGTCCGTTCTGCCATTGGTCAGCACCACAGTGGGCCCCTCCCCCAAGCGTCATTGAGTGACTGTTAGCAGATGTGCTCAGCCATTGGTTGGCTCTACTGTGGGCTCCTCCCCCAAGCGAGTAACTGTCACTGAGCAACAGTTAGTGGCCGATTCAGCAAACGGTCATCAGAATGGTGGTTGTCAGGTGGAGAATGAGGTGGAAGTGGATCGTGGCCTTCTCTCCGGTGCCCTCCATCTCACCCGGCCTCTGTCAGCGGGTGAGCTAGGGGGTCTAGGAAACAGGCTGGGAGCTCTGTCCTTCCAGAGCCCTTGACAAGGCTGCCCAGATCTTGAGGCAGCGGTGAACCTCTTCCCCCACTTCTGCCTCTGCGACATGCTGGCAGTTACTGTCTGCCTGGGTCACAGTCTACAGAACCTGGCCCCTACCATCCAGGTAGCCTGAGGAGAGCTTGAGGGCCAGCTGGGTCCTGGGTGCCTGGCTTCCTCAGCCATGGCAGCTGGACAGAGTCTGGGGACCTGGCCCTGAGGGAACCATCAGCTGAGATCTGCCTTCTTTTAGCCAGGACCTCGACCTCAGAGAGGGAAAGTTGTGCCTGGGGACCTCACCCTTTCTTGTCAGAACAGAGAATAGCATTTACTTAGTGGAGATTTACAGGAAGATATTTATCCGCCATGACCTGACCTCAAAGGCAAAGGATCTGACACCAAAAAGTGTGCAACAAATAATCACACCCCTCCCTCATCTTTCCTAGAAAAGGGCTTTGCTGAAAGCTTTTGGGGAGTTTGGAGTTTATAAGGCATGAGACATCCATCCCCTTGCTTGGGCCCTGCAATAAAACTTTCTCTGTTTCAGACTCCAGTGTTTTCATATTATTTGGCCTCACTGTGCATCGGGCACACAGATTTGGGTTTTGGTAGCAACATTGCTTTTAGCTTTGGCTTTTAATCACCTTTGTCCTGAGGGCAGTTGCTCTTCAGCATTTTCTCTTTAGAATCCGTCACTTGTTGGCAAAGTGACGGCATTGTAATTCAGATGGATCATTCCTTACTTAAAATCTTATAATGAATTCTGGCTGCCTTTAGGATCAAACCCTACCTTGTCTTTCATGATAAGTAGCTGTCTACTTCTGGCCTTGTTCATTGGTTGATTTCCTCTCCTCATCACCTGCCCTGTGCCATTAACAATCTCCTTCTAGTTCCTGAGTTCAGCTGGTTTCATGCTTCACCTCAGTGTGCCTAGAGCCACGCCTTTTTCCCTCCCTCTCCAGCCTACTCTTCACAGCCCTGCTAGCAGGAGGGGAGCCATTAAGAAAGAAAACTGATCAGTTGGTTGGCTTCATAACTCTAGTTGTCCTTTATTGTAATGGCAACTGGTCAGAAAAAAAAAAAAAACTTTGTTGACTTGTTTTTCAGATCAGTTTATACAACAGGGCATTATGGTCTGTCTCAATTTTGTTAGAAATTTCATTTCCATTTATTACAGTACATTGAGATTTATTGGTAAGATTTTATTATTTTAGTAATGACAATATTATCTGCATGAAGCAGTGTAAAATACTAGTGTTTCTGAGAACAATCCACATTTGGTTTCGCAATATTTAAAAAGTCTGGTCAAAATAGGAAACTCTGATCAAGTTTAACTAACTAGCAACAGTGGCAGCAACACTAATCTCCATCTTGTGGTTCTAGCAGAGGCATCCAAAGTGAGCTAGTTGGAGGCAATATAATATAACTGTGAGAAGGACCAGATTCTATCTCTCAGAGTTATTTGGGGGATATTTATATCATAAGAGTACACTATAGACAATATCCAAGTTCTCTTCCTTATGTATTTGGAGAAAACTAGATGGAGTCACTGACCAATCCTTGATGGCAGATCAGTGGTGGTGTTTTAAAAAGTTTAAATTAGATCCATTTTGACTTACTTCATGTTGATGTATGGCAGAAATCAACACAACATTGTAAAGCAATTATCCTCTGATTTAAAATTAGAAGAATATACATATATTTGGGAGCCCAGCCTGGCACTCTGATGACCTAGAGGGGTGGGAGGGAATATATATATAATAATATATATATAATATAATATAATATATATATATATATATATATATATATATATATTATTTAGTTTGGTTGTTGCACTGCAGAAACCAACAAACAATGTAAAGCAATTACACTCTTAATTTTAAAAAGAATATAAATAAATTTGAATAAACCAACTATAAATATAAAACATCAAAATCTAAATTAGAGACTTAGTCTGGAGAAATGAGGTATTAAAAATAAGGAGAACCTGTTGAAGTAGTTTCTGACCTTGGGTAAGTCTGCTTATTTTTCAAAATACTCTCCAGCCAACAGCAGTGCTTCTCAAACTTAGATGTACATCATAATCACCTGGAGGACTTGGGTGGGTCTCATCCTCAGTTTCTGAATTAGTAGCTTTCGGGTGGGGCCTGAGAATGTGCATTTCTAACATGATCTCAGGTGATGCTGATGCTCCTGGTCTGGGGCTAGACTTTGAAAATCGCTGGACTATAGAATATAAAAGTGCTCTGCATTCTACAATACTTCATGGATAAGAGTATAATTATAAACATTCCATTTCTCTTTGAGTTATAGTTACTTCGGATGTAGGCAAGAAATGGTTGTAACACACAATTTGAAAGGGGAACAAACATCTATTGTTGGTCTCAACAAAATTATTTAACACATTTTCCCTGGAAGGAAAAAATACTCATAAAAGCAAGAGAGAATTGTATCAAAAGTTCCCAACAAGACTTGAGTCTTGACTGCATATGTGAGGTAGTTTAAAAAACAAATGCACATATACTCACATTACTTTTTAATCTAATATCCTACTACTTCTTAACTGACTGATAAATGAGCAACAATCGACTAAAGCAGTATCAAAATTATGGTAGACATTGCTGTGTGAGTTTCAAAATAGCTGAACATTACATTTAATAATAGTAATAGAAAAGGAAGATTAGTTTTCCTTGTTGGGGAAAATAAAAATATCATGGGAACTAAAATATCCAGCAAATTTTTTTTATCCCTCTCAGTTATCCTTGTGCATTAACACTAACGAGAATCAAACCCATTTTCTTTTGCAATTCACTTTTTAATAATCAGACAAGTGATAATAGAATGAAAGATTAGTAGTTTTTTTTTTTCAAAAGTAATGGTTAGGTTCTGTTCTGAGATGAATATACTTTCAACACAATGTTGTGCTCTTTCTGTTGCTTCTGTTTACAATTCTGTAAAATTATTTTTAATTTCCATATGATGATGGTTTTTATCATCTGTTATCACACAAAGATTAAAGTATGTGATGGCAAGAACATCTACCAGTATATTTTCAACCTTAGGTATGGGATACTAAATCTTTTCAAGATAAGTCTCAGTTATCCAAAAAGTGAAATTAATCAGAGAAACTCATTCCTTGAGATTTTGCTGTCACTTCATAGAGGAAAATGAAATTAGTGGTCCCCTAGCTCTTTTGAGTTATTTTCCAAATGTGATAGTAGATTATACTGAGATGCCCAAAGCAGCTGTGTCCACAAAGTAATCTGACATAGATGAGATACATAAGCATAGTTTTATTAGCTTAATATTCTAACCAATGTATAATTATATATATTCTAAATTCTGAAAAGATATATCATTCTTTTTTAATTTAATTATATCAGTTGGAGGCTAATTACTTTACAATATTATAGTGGTTTTTGCCCTACATTGACATGAATAAGCCATGGGTCTACATGTGTTCTTCATCCTAAACCCTCTCCCACCTCCCTCCCCATCCCATCCCTCTGGGTCATCCCAGAGCACTAGCCCTGAGCACCCTGTCTCATGCATCGAACCTGGACTGGTGACCTGTTTCACATATGATAATATACATGTTTCAGTGCTATTCTCTCATATCATCCCACCCTCGCCTTCTCCCACAGAGTCCAAAAGACTGTTCTATACATCTGTGTCTCTTTTGCTGTCTCGCATACAGGATTATCATTTTCATCCTTCCAAAGTCCACATATTTGTGTTAGTATACTCTATCAGTGTTTTTCTTTCTGGCTTACTTCACTCTGTATAATAGGCTTCAGTTTCATCCACCTCCTTAGAACTGATTCAAATGTATTCTTTTTAATGACTGAGTAATATTCCATTGTATATATGTACTACAGCTTTCTTATCCATTCGTCTGCTGATGGACATCTAGGTTGCTTCTGTGTCCTGGCTATTGTAAACAATGCTGTGATGAACACTGGGTACACGTGTCTCTTTCAATTCTGGTTTCCTTGGTGTGTATACCCAGCAGTGGGATTGCTGGGTCATATGGCAGTGCTATTTCCAGTTTTTTAAGGAATCGCCACACTGTTCTCCATAGTGGCTGTACTAGTTTGCATTCCTACCAACAGTCTAAGATGGTTCCCTTTTCTCCACACTTTCTCCAGCATTTATTGCTTGTAGACTTTTGGATAGCAGCCATTCTGAACTGGTGTGAAATGGTACCTCATTGTGGTTTTGATTTGCATTTCTCTGATAATGAGTGATGTTGAGCATCTTTTCATGTGTTTGTTAGCCATCTGTATGTCTTATTTGGAGAAATGTCTGTTTAGTTCTTTGGCCTAGTCTTTGATTGGGTCATTTAGTTTTCTGGAATTGAGCCACATGAGTTGCTTATATATTTTTGAGATTAATTGTTTGTCCGTTGCTTCATTTGCTATTATTTTCTCCCATTCTGAAGGCTGTCTTTTCACTTAGCTTACAGTTTCCTTCGTTGTGCAAAAGCTTTTAATTTTAATTAGGTCCCATTTGTTTTTTTTTTGCCTTATTCCTATTACTCTGGGAGGTGGGTCATAGAGGATACTGCTGTGATTTATGTCGGAGAGTGTTTTGCCTATGTTTTCTTCTAGGAGTTTTATAGTTTCTGGTCTTACATCTAGATCTTTAATCCATTTTGAGTTTATTTTTGTGATTGGTGTCAGAAAGTATTCTAGTTTCATTCTTTTACAAGTGGTTGATCAGTTTTCCCAGCTCCACTTGTTAAAGAGTTTGTCTTTTCTCCATTGTATATTCTTGCTTCCTTTGTCAAAGATAAGGTGTCCATAGCTCCATGAATTTATCTCTGGGCTTTCTATTTTGTTCCATTGATCTATATTTCTGTCTTTGTGCCAGTACCATACTGTCTGATGACTGTGGCTTTGTAGTAGAGCCTGAAGCAAGGCAGGTTGATTCCTCCTGTTCCATTCTTCTTTATCAAGATTGCTTTGGCTATTCGAGGTTTTTTTGTATTTCCTACAAACTGTGAAATTATTTGTTCTAGTTCTGTGAAAAATACCGTTGGTAGCTTGATAGGGATTGCATTGAATATAGTATACTCATTTTCACTATATTGATTCTTCCAATTCATGAACATGATATATTTCTCCATCTATTTGTGTCCTCTTTGATTTCTTTCATCAGTGTTTTATAGTTTTCTATATATAGGTCTTTTGTTTCTTCAGGTAGATATATTCCTAAGTATTCTTTTCATTGCAATGGTGAATTGTTTCTTTAATTTCTCTTTCTGTAAGATGTATCATTCTTATAGGAAGTAAGTTAAAAAGCAAAATAGTTACTTTTATTCTCTTTTGTAATATTTAAAATTTATATATAATATGGTAATATATAAGTCAAACCAGTGGTCTTTTAAATAATGAAAGCAATAAAGTGAAGATATTCTGTAATGTTGAAATCATTATCATCGTGAATGTTCTTAGATTTATAAAATTAACTGTCATCACTAGAGTTAGGGAGTTAGAGCACTGAAGTTTTTGGAAATGATTTTAGTGAGGAGAGTTCCTTCATTTTATTGCATACATACAACTTAGAGGAGCATGATGAGATCATTTACTTCAGTTCAAAACATATGAGCTATTAGCTTAGAATTTCAGACTTCCTGACTTATCCACAATATGTATTTAAGTGAGTTGCTGTTGAGAACTCAACCTTTTGGAACTTCCCACCTCTCTTTCAATTTTGGTTTTAGACTCTTCTGTTGTTTTCTTCTCATAGTAATTATTTAATTTATAAATAATTTATACCCCTTCTTCTCCCAAGAAAGGATTTAAGGAGGCTGCATTTAACTCGGAAACTACCATAAATATATAATGAGATGGAGTTCAGTGTCCTCTCTCTTCTCTCTTCGTGGCTGGAAGGTCACTTTTCCTTCCCTGGGAATATAGTACACCATAGCCTCCTCTGTCAGATCCCCTCTGCCTCCCAGTCTGCCTGGCTCACTTGGGGGCAGTGCTGGGCTGACTGTCCTTGCCTTAGTCATTAGAGACATGGGCCAGGTTCAAATTCTGTTTCTTCCACATACTAGCTTTGTGGCCTGGGGCAAGGTACATAATCTCTGAACCCACATTCTGTTTTTAAAACAGGGATAATAATTGCAGTTATCTTAAACGGATGTTCACAGGATTAATGAATTATTATACATAGAAACTTAGAAAAATTCCTGGCAGGTAGCAAGCACTAGCCATTGTTATTCTCAACCAACCCTTCTGTTCTCAACTAAGATGCAGTTTCTTCAAAGATTCTTCCCTGAGACAACACCTTAAGCCAGTGATATATGGCTATAAGAGCCTTCACTTTGTCTTATGATTCTTATCATCATTTGCTATTGTTACTGAAGGCAGTTAATAATCTGTTTCTCCTATGAAGCTGTAAACTCCAGAAAGGCTGTAATATGTCTGCCTCAACACTCTATTTCTGACATTTGGGACAGAACCCAGCACAAGTATGTCACTCGGTTACTGTTGCATGAGTGGATCCAGGGAGCCTGTCTGTAAACATGCTAATTGAGATGAGATTACAAGTAAATATCTTGTTAGTTTTGAAAATTTTTATTTTCTAGTTTTTACAATTAATGTGTTTTCTTTATGTAATAACATAAAATTCTGTTAGACCTCATTTATTGTGCTATTGTTAAGTCATTGCAATGAGGCAGCCTAGGGGGCCATAGGATGGAATTCATGTCACCAAACGGGTTTAGCTGCTCACCGCTCAAAAGACAGTTACAGAGACAGATGTTGGTTAAAAAAAGGAAGGTTGCTTTATTCAGGAGGCCAGCAACCTGGGGAGAAGGCAGACTCATGTCCCAAAACTCTGAAGATTTTGGTTGCTTATGAAAGTTCTTAAAAGGAAAATGGCGAAGTGTCTCAGTTAATCCCTGAGGCAGGAGATCGGACTTACCATCTCCCACTGTATGCAGGCTTCTTGGCTCCTTGCGATCCTTCCTTAAATGCCATCTTGTTCACACCATCTTCTCATGATCTTCCTAAAGGGGGAACTGGGAAAAATATCCAGTCTTCTATTAATTACTTATTCTTCATTTCTACTTCTTTAAGAAAATAATCAACAGATTAGGCAAGGAATTATGTGATCAAAAGATATTAAAAGGTGTGATTGGACAGAGGTTAGTTGAGAAAGGGGGCATTTGCTGTAAAAGTTAAAATATAGCTTTGCTAAAGTGACAAGATAAAGGGTCTTCTGCAGATAGCTATTCCAGAGGAGAGCAGATACCTGCAAAGAGCTGGTTACAGTCACTTTTTTGGGGGAAGGGGGAGAATGTTGGAGTAGATTAGTGGTTCTTAATTGGGGATGATTTTGTCTGCTAGAAGACATATGGAAATGTTTGGAGGCACCTCTTGGTTGTCTTCACTGAGAAGTTGCTATCGGTGATTAGTGTATAGAGGCTGGGGTTTCGCTAAACATCCTATGACCCACAGGACAGCTTCTTCCCCTAATGAAAACCATTCAGTTTCAAATGTTAATAGTACCAAGTATAAGAAATCTCACCAGATGGAGACATCTGCAAAAAGTGAGTTCATATAACTCTTATGTTTGGTGAGCTGGTAAGTAATAGGACATCAGAATTTTGAAAGTTAAAATTGACTATGACTTTTAAAAATACTGGTTTGTATTTGCTTTGTTGTATGATGTTCCACAGTTTATTGTGATCTACATAGTCAAAGGTTTGACATAGTCAATAAAGAAGAAATAGATGTTTTTCAGGAACTCTCTTGCTTTTTTGATGATCCAGCATATGTTAGCAATTTGATCTCTGGTTCCTCTGCCTTTTCTAAAACCAGCTTGAACATGTGGAATTTCATGGTTCATGTATTGCTGAAACCTGGCTTGGAGAATTTTGAGTATTACTTTACTGGAGTGTGAGATGAGTTGCAATTGTGTGGTAGTTTGAGCATTCTTTGGCCCTGCCTTTCTTTGGGATTGGAATGAAAACTGACCTTTTCCAGTCTTGTGGCCACTGCTGAGTTTTCCAAATTTGCTGGCATATTGAGTGTAGCACTTTCACACCATCACCTTTTAGGATTTGAAATAGCTAAACTGGAATACCATCACCTCTACTAGCTTTGTTCGTAGTGATGCTTTCTAAGGCCCACTTGACCTCACTTTCTAGAATGTCTGGCTCTAGGTGAGTGATCACACCATTGTGATTATCTGGGTCATGAAGATCTTTTTTGTACAGTTCTTCTGTGTATCCTTGCCACCTCTTATTAATATTATCTGCTTCTGTTAGGCCCATACCATTTCTCTCCTTTATTGAGCCCATCTTTGCATGACATGTTCCCTTGGTATCTCTAATTTTCTTGAAGAGATCTCTAGTCTTTCCAAGTCTATTGTTTTCCTCTATTTCTTTGCATTGATCTCTGAGGAAGGTCTTCTTATCTCTCCTTGCTAACCTTTGGAACCCTGCATTCAAATGGGTTTATCTTTCCTTTTCTCTCCTGCTTTTCACTTCTCTTCTTTTCACAGCTATTTGTAAGGCCGCCTCAGAGAACCCTGTTGACTTTTTACATTTCTTTTTCTTGGGGATGGTCTTGATCCCTGTCTCCTGTACAGTGTCATGAACCTCCATCCATAGTTCATCAGGTACTCTATCAGATCTAGTTCCTTACATCTATTTCTCACTTCCACTGTATAACCATAAGGAATTTGATTTAGATCATACCTGAATGGTCTAGTAGTGTTCCCCATTTTCTTCAATTTAAGTCTGAATATGGCAATCATGAATTCATGAACTGAGCCATAGTCAGCTCCCTTTCTTGCTTTTGCTGACTGTATAAAGCTTCATCTTTGACTGCAAAGAATATAACCAATCTGATTTTGGTTTTGTGCATCTGGTGATGTCCATGTGTAGAGTCTTTTCTTGTGTTGTTCAAAGTGGGTGTTTGCTATGATCAGTGTGTTCTCTTGGCAGAACTCTATTAGCCTTTGCCCTGCTTCATTCTGTACTCCAAGGCCAAATTTGCCTGTTATTCCAGGTGTTTCTTGACTTCCTACTTTCATATTCCAGTCCCCTATAATAAAAAGGACATCTTTTTTGGGTGTTAGTTCCTGAAGGTCTTGTAGGTCTTCATAGAACCGTTCTACTTCAGCTTCTTCAGCATTACTAGTCGGAGCATAGACTTGGATTACTGTGATATTGAAAGGTTTGCCCTGGAAATGAACAAAGATCATTTTGTCATTTTTTAGATTGCATCAAAGTACTGCATTTTGGACTCTTCTGTTGACTATGATGGCTATTCCATTTTGTCTAAGGGATTCAGGCCCACAGTAGTAGATATAATGGTCATCTGATTTCAATTCACTGCTTCCAGTCCATTTTAGTTCACTGATTCCTAGAATGTCTACGTTTACTCTTGCCATCTCCTGTTAGACCACTTGCTGTTTAACCATCTCCTGTTTGACCATTTGGGAATACCATACCACCTGGCCTGCCTCTTGAGAAATCTGTATGCAGGTCAGGAAGCAACAGTTAGAACTGTACATGGAACAACAGACTGGTTCCAAATAGGATAAGGAGTACGTCAAGGCAGTATATTGCCACCCTGCTTATTTAACTTATATGCATAGTACATTATGAGAAATGCTGGGCTGGAGGAAGCACAAGCTGGAATCAATATTGCTGGGAGAAATACCAATAACCTCAGATATGCAAATGATACCACCCTTATGGCAGAAAGTGAAGAACTAAAGACCCTCTTGATGAAAGTGAAAGAGGAGAGTGAAAAGTTTGGCTTAAAGCTCAACATTCAGAAAACTAAGATCATGGGATCTGGTCCCATCACTTCATGGCAAATAGATGGGGAAACAGTGGCTGACTTTATTTTGGGGGCTCTAAAATCACTGCAGATGGTGATTGCCACCATGAAATTAAAAGACATTTACTCCTTGGAAGGAAAGCTATAACCAACCTAGACAGCATATTAAAAAACAGAGACATTACTTTGTCAGTAAAGGTCCATCTAGTCAAGGCTGTGGTTTTTTCCAGTAGTCATATAACAGTTGTGAGAGTTGGACTATAAAGAAAGCTGAGTGCCATAGAATTGATGCTTTTGAACTGTGCTGTTGGAGAAGACTCTTGAGAGTCCCTTGGACTGGAAGGAGATGCAACCAGTCCATCCCAAAGGAGATCAGTCCTGAGTGTTCATTGGAAGGACTGATGTTGAAGCTGAAACTTCAATACTTTGGCCACCTCATTTGAAAAGACCCTGATACTGGGAAAGATTGAAGGCAGGAGGAGAAGGGGATGACAGAAGATGAGATGGTTAGATGGCATCACCAACTCAATGGACATGAGTTTGGTTAAACTCCAGGTTGGTGATGGACAGGGAGGCCTGGGGTGCTGTGGTTTATGGGGTTGCAAAGAGTTGGACATGATTGAGCAACTGAACTGACTGTGGTATGATTTGTTGGTAATTAACTAGAAATTAGTATTTAATATAGTATATTCACCAACATTTACTTTGTCAGTAGAGAACTTTGTATTTTGTTATATAGGTTTTCCCTTTACATCTAGCTGAAGTGATTTGAAAAGTGTCAGCTGACTGCTTGTTTACGCACTTCTAAATGGCCAGTTTGACAGAATTCTTTTTAAGAAAGCAGTTTATGAGTCAATTTACCTAAATTTGTTGGGCAGAGCATACAAACAACCATATTGCTTACAGATTTTGTTTTAATAGCTCTGGAATAATAAAACAGAAAGAAGGTAGGCCTCTTTAATGTTTTTAGAGTTTGGTCTATTTGAATTTTTGTTTAACATCTGGGAGAATATGAGCCAGGACAGGCTAGTTTTTGCAGTAGTAACAACATCTCAGTGGTTTAATCCAATCAAGGTTTATTTCTTCTTTAGAGTCCACTGTGCATCTGTATGACTCTCTCAGATAACTGTCTCTGTGTGACAACTCAGGCTTCCAGAGTGAAGATGATTCCACTGTCTTGGAACATATGGCTTTATTAGTCATGTGGGAAGAGAGAACATAGGAAATTGTGTGTTTAATCTTTACTACTTTCACCTGGAATGGACATTGGTGACTTTGAATCATTTTATTGACCTAGCAAGTTACACTGGTATATTTAGGCACTTGGGGAGTTTTTAATTAATCCTCCCATATTGCATCAGAGAAGCAGAAATATTCCTGAATGTGAGAAGTAGCTATCCTAATTAGCTTTTCATATTTGTTTACCTTTATACGTGGTTATTTAGAAGGTGTTGGTTATTAGAAATGTGATTAAGAAGGTATTTGCTAAGTGCACAGACACCATATCTCATACCAAATTATCCTAATTCCACTATGCTTACTTGGGGTCAATATTTATATTTTATTTATATCTTATTATATTTATATTTTACTTAATGTATTTGTAGTTTGCCTCTAGATATTTGGGCTTCTAAGAGTCTGTATCAGATGCTATAGTCCCTGGTTTCTCAAATGGGCTGACACGTTTCACAGGGTTTTGGATGCTAAAGGATAAAAATGGTAACCTTTGTATTTTATAATGTTAAATAATCACATTCTGTTTGTGGTGAAGCAAAACCGAACATACCTCAAAATACCAAAAAAATGATGAATTTCTAAGATAAAATGTAAGACCTCAATGAGGTTTTATGCTCAAGCAGGTTGCTTTTAGCTCTGTCACAGAGGAACATATGTACTTTCCTCTGCATCCAAGGTGATTTCACCGGCTAGGGCTAAGAAACACTAGCTTGTGTACCTACTTCATTAACCTTGATTTGGATATTTCCTTAGTTGTCTTCATTTTCGTGCAAATGATCATATCATGTTTTTAAAAATGGAGCTCCTTCAGGAACCCATTGTTCCATTTATCATGAAAATAAGGTTTTCTTTTGCAAAGAGGAATTTAGAGTTTCTGTTCTATATCTTGTTAGTAGTTGGATAGCAGAAATTGGATAATAAAATTGACAATTGTGTTTGTTATTCTAGACCACCTTATGAAACTGTGAGAAGATACTGAACTGTACCCACTCTTGCCCAGTTTACCATGTGATTTGGTTTATGGTCTGTATTACCTATAGTTGTTGGAATCTATATTGATTCATTCATCAAACACCTTGTGAATATCTACTGTATGTGGATGGCATTGTACCAGGTTCTGAGGATTAGGACAAGATGAAGAGGTCAGTTCTGTCCTCAGAGACATTGTGTCTAGGACATGATGGCTGCGGGGACTGTGAAAATTTCTCATTCACTTCACATGTATTTATTGAGCACTGTTATCTGCAGGCACCCAACCATTCTACAGTGAATAAGAGGCAGTAGAGAGTAGTGTATAAAAGCCAGACAACCTGGAATCAGATTACACTTTGGGGCTTCATGGAAGCTCTTAAACCACCTTGTGCCCCAGTTTCGTCAGATGTAAATAGGAGTAATGCAAAATTTATTGAATTATAGAATTATTAGGAAGGTCCTATGAGTTGGCATGTATAAATCACCATGTAACATTTAGCTCTTACTATTGTTTCTCACATTTTTTTCCCTTCATGCTTTAGTCTCTCTTCAAATCTATATTCTTTCTCATTACTCCCTTTCTCTTAGACCAAGCAGTCCCAGTAATGAATCATGAATTTGAATATTGCTGTTTACCAGTACCCTGTTAAAAATATTGCCTGTTAAAACACAGTGAAAAAATATAACTCTGAAATAAATTGTCTGTTTTTTCCGTAACCCTTTCTTTTGTTTGTTTCTTTGAAATCATGAAAAAAAGCCATTGCAAATCACATTCTTCAAAAGACTTAAGTGGGCAAGATGTTTGATCCAAGGGCAAGACAGGCCCAATCAGAAGTTGTGTTTTGCAGGAGCCTCTTCCACTTAACCAGATGCTGAAGTCTGAAATGTCTCCTGTCTGCCTCCATTACCAGGGCCATTTGCTTGTTCCCTGAGCATATGTGGGCATTCACAGGGGGCACACAATTGTCAAAAGCCTGCAGGGCTACCTTGGCAGCAGAGAAGCTAATACCAGCTACTTAAGAATTTTATACTGCTTTATGAAATGCTTCACCAGTGTGATTTAACTTTGCAAAGGAATAGGTGTAGAGAGAACTAAATAGAGACACATTCTTTGGCAGTATTTGTATTTTATAGGAACCATACATATAAATTTCCCATTTTTGCAGTAATATGGCTTTAATCTTAACGAATAAGATTAGAATTAACATTCACAAGTGAACAGAAAATGTTAAAGTATTATTAGTCTCCTGAGGATTTTGCTTCTGGCATTGCAGTTTTAGAGATTTCATCTTGGTTTAGGTGTAGCAAAATAACACCATTTCTGCTTGTTAGAAGGAAACTCTCCAAGGTTTCTGTCTATTTCAGTCCAGGGTTTGATTTTTTAGAGTAGAAAAAAATGCTTTTCCTGGACCCTGAGTGTAACCTGAAGTCAAAAATCAATTGAAAAGCCAGCAAAAATTGGTCATGAGTGCTATTAGAAACCTTTGTTGGTAACAGTTTTCTGGTCATTACTAACACATTTCTTAATTAACTACCTAGGTTGTTATTAGTTTGTGTAATTTTAGAAGCTATTTGTTTATCTGTTGTTTATATCTTGCTTCATTCCACAAAGAGTGTAAGTTGACAAACCCTATTTGTGCTAATGAGAACTTGGCTCTGAGTCATTAAAAGAAAAGTGTGTTTGAGAGTAGTATTTAATTTCTTGCCTTTGCTGCCTGTATTTTCTCTGAAATATGCAGCCCTTCTTTATCAATCGCATGGTGATTAAACATGTGTGTAGTATACCAGATTTTGGTTATATAGTAGTCAATATGAGGATGTGAAACTTAACTTTCCTTAGTGTAACTTCATTTACACACACATACACACACATCTGCTTTTAATGTGTAAAATTTATCTTAAGGAATCTAGGTTTTCATCTTGCATACCTTAATGCAAAGTATAACATTCCAAATCCTAAAGGTGGTGTTGTAGGAAAGGGGGACCCCTTCCAGAATCCAATAGTGGGCTCTTAACTAACACTCAGAAATTCATTGTCCAAGGAGACACAAGTGTTGATGTATGTGCCTTTATTGGGACGGAGCACCTGGGCGGAGAACTGCTCTGCCACATGTCTCACAGTCTTGGGTTTTACAGTAAAAGGGTTAATTTCTGGGTTGTCTCTGGCCAAACATTCTGACTCAGGATCCTTCCTTGTGGTGTGTGCATTGCTCAGCATTGCTCAGCAATCTCATGGATTCCAGTGAGAAGGATCCTGGGAGGTTAGGAGGATATACAGGCTGGCTATCTATTCCTTCTTTCTTTTCTTTCTCTCCTTTCCTGTCAACATATTTGTTAGTTTTATTTTCATTGCTTTATTCCCCAATTGGCACCTTACTTTAGTATTGTTTTCTAGTTTGTGCCTTATTTAGTTTTGTTCTGGTAGATGTACTTCTTGGTTTCCTTTGTTGGCCGGGTCAGTCTATTGTAGTTTTGTTGGACTGTTTTGATTTTGCTTATGGGTGTGAATGTGTATGTGTATATTCAGTCACATTTTATATTGTTGTTATAAACCTCTACCTCTACACTGGGCTTTTGCAGTACTGTGGGGTTTTCTTTTTTCCCCTTTTTTCTTTCATTTTTTTCTTTTCTATTTTTTATAATTTTAATTTTTTAATCTATTATATTTTTTCTACATTTATTCCTTTGTTTGCCTTTCATACTGTTTTGTTCCCCTTTCAGTTAATCTTTAATGTATATAAATCTTCCATATCTACCTCTATTTAACTTTGCATATCTATGCTTTCTTTCCTTTCCTCTCAACATGTTTTTTAGATTTGTTTTCATTGCTTTATTCCCCACTTGGCACCTTGCATTAGTTTTATTTTCCAGTTTGTGCTTTATTTAGACAGCCTTCAGAAATGGAGAAAATAATAGCAAATGAAGCAACTGACAAACAATTAATCTCAAAAATATACAAGCAGCAGATTCAGCTCAATATCAGAAAAATAAATGACCCAATCAAAAAATGAGCCAAAGAACTAAACAGACATTTCTCCAAAGAAGACATACAGAGGCTAACAAACACATGAAAAGATACTGAATATCACTCATTATCATAGAAATTCCAATCAAAACCACAATGAGGTTTTGAGGTACCATCTCACACTGGTCAGAATGGCTGAGAGTGGTGGAGAAAGTGAACCCTCCCACACTGTTGGTGGGAATGAAAACTAGTACAGCCACTATGCAGAATAGTGTGGAGATTCCTTAAAAACTGGAAATAGAACTGCCATACAACCTAGCAATCCCACTGCTGGGCATGCACAATGTGGAAACCAGAATTGAAAGAGACATGTGTACCCCAATGTTCATTACAGCACTCTTTACAATACAGTGACATGGAAGCTACCTAGGTGTCCATCGGCAGACAAATAGATAAGAAAGCTGTGGTTCATATACACAATGGAATATTTCTCAGCTATTAAAAAGAATCCATTTGAATCAGTTTAATGAGGTGGATGAAATTGAAGCCTATTAAACAGAGTGAAGTCAGAAAGAAAAACACCAATACAGTGTATTAATGCCTATATACGGAATTCAGAAAGATGGTAATGATGACCCTATATGTGAGAAAAAAGAGACACAGATATAAGGAACAGACTTTTGGACTCTGTGGGAAAAGGTGAGGGTGGAATGATCTAAGAGAATAGCACTGAAACATGTATATTAGCATATGTGAATAGATCGCCAGTCCAGGTTCGATGAATGGGACAGGGTGCTCATGGCTAGTGCACCGGGATGACCCTGAAGGATGGGATGGGGACAGAGGTGGGAGGGGCGTTCAGGATGGGGGACACATATGTACCCATGGCTGATTCATGTCAATGTATGGCAAAACCCACTACAATATTGTAAAGTAATTAGCCTCCAATTAAAATAAATTAAGGAAAACTACAGGCCAATACAACTGATGAACATAGATGCAAAAATCTTCAACAAAATTTTAGCAAACAGAATACAGCAATACATCAAAAAGCTCATACACCATAATCAATCTGGGTTTATTCCAGGGATGCAAGGATTCTTCAATATATGCCAGTCAATCAATGTGATATGCCATATTAACAAATTGAAAGATAAAACCCATATGATAATCTCAATAGATGCAGAAAAAGCCTTTGACAAATTTCAGCACCCATTTATGATTAAAACCCTTAAAAGAATGGACATAGTAGGAACCTACCTCAACATTGTAAAGGCCATATATGATAAGCCTACAGAAAACATTGTTCCCAATGCTGAAAAACTGAAAGCATTCCCCCTAAGAGGAGGAATAAGAGAAGGGTGTCCACTTTCACCACTATTATTCAACATAGTTCTGGAAGTCCTAGCTATAGCAATCAGAGAAGAAAAAGAAATAAAATGTATCCAGATGGAAAAGAAGAATTAAAGCTCTTATTGTTTGCAAATGACAAGATACTATAAATAGAAAACCCTAAAGATAGTATCAGAAAATTACTGGAGGTAATCAGTGAATTTGGCAAAGTTGCAGGATACAAAATCAATATACAGAAATCACTTGCTTTTTTATATACTAACAATGAAAAAATCAGAAAGAGAAATTAAGGAATCAATCCCATTCACCATTGCAACAAAAATAATTAAGTATCTAGGAATAAACTTATATAAGGAGATGAAAGAACTGTACACTGAAAATTATAAGACACTAACGTAAGAAATCAAAGATGACATAAATAGATGGACAGAGATCCCATGTTCTTGGGTAGGAAGAATCAATATTTTGAAAATGACTATACTACCAAACACAATCTACAGATTCAATGTGATTCCTATCAAATTACAAATGACATTTTTTACAGAACTAGAATAAAAAATTTCACAATTAATATGGAAACACAGAAGACCCTGAATAGCCAAAGCAGTCTTAAGAAAGAAGGATGGAGCTGGAGGAATCAACCTTCCTAACTTCAGATTATACTACAAAGCTACAGTCATCAGGACAGTATGGTACTGGGACAAAAACAGAAATATAGACCAATGGAACAAGATAGAAATTCCAGAAATAAACCCACTCATCTATGGGTACCTTATTTTTGACAAAGGAGGCAAGAATATACAATGGGACAAAGACAGCCTCTTCAATAAATGGTGCTGGGGAAACTGGACAGCTACATGTAAAAGAATGAAATTAGAACACCTCCTAACACCATACACAAAGATAAACTAAAAATGGTTTAAAGACCTAAATGTAAGACCAGAAACTATAAAACTCTTAGAGAAAAACATAGGGAGATCACTCAATGACATAAATCAAAGCCAGACCCTGTATGACCCACCTCCTAGAGTAATGGAAATAAAACCAAAAGTAAACAAGTGGGACCTGATTAAATTTAAAAGCTTGTGCACAGCAAAGGAAACTATAAGCAAGGTGAAAAGATAACCCTCAGAATGTGAGAAAATAATAGCAAATGAAACAACTAATACAGATTAACTTCCAAAATATACAAGAAGCTCATACAACTCAATACCAGAAAAACGAACAACCCAATCAAACAGTAGGATAAAGACCTAGACAGATATTTCTCCAAAGAAGACTTACAGATGGCTAACAAACACATGAAAAGATGCTCAACATCGCTCATTTTTAGAGAAATGCAAATCAAAACCACAATGAGATATCACCTCACACTAATCAGAATGGCCACCATCAAAAAGTCTACAAACAATAAATACTGGAGAGGATATGGAGAAAAGGGAAAGCTCTTGCACTGTTGGTGGGAATGTAAATTGATATAGCCACTATGGAAGATGGTATGGAGATTCCTTAAAAAACTAGGAAAAAAAAAACAAAACACCATATGACCCAGCAATCCCACTCCTAGGCATATACCCTGAAGAAACCAAAGTTGAAAGAGACACATATATCCCATTGTTCACTGTAGCACTATTTAAAATAGCTAGAACATGGAAGCAACCTAGATGTCCATTGACAGATGAATGGATAAAGAAGATTTGGTATATATACAGTGGAATATTTCTCAGCCATAAAAAGGAATGCATTTGCGTCAGTTCTGATGAAGTGGATGAACCTAGAACCTATTATACAAAGTGAAATGAGTCAGAAAGAGAAAGATAAATATTGTATTATAACACATATATATGGAATCTAGAAAAACGGTACTGAAGAATTTATTTACAGGGCAACAGTGGAGAAACAGACATAGAGAATAGACTTATGGACATGTGGATAAGGGAGGAGAGGGTGAGATGTATGGAAAGAGTAACATGGAAACTTACACTACCATATGTAAAATAGACAGCCAATGGGAATTTGCTGTATGGTTCAGGAAACTCAAACAGGGGCTCTGTATCAACCTAGAGGGGTGGGATTGGAGGAGAGATGGGAGGGAGGTTCAAAAGGTTGGGGATATTGTAAGCAGTGCGGCGATGAACATTGGGGTACATGTATCTCTTTCAATTCTGGTTTCCTCAGTGTGTATGCCCAGCAGTGGGATTGCTGGGTCATATGGCAGTTCTATTTCCAGTTTTTTAAGGAATCTCCACACTGTTCTCCATAGTGGCTGTACTAGTTTGCATTCCCACCCACAGTGTAAGAGGGTTCCCTTTTCTCCACATCCTCTCCAGCATTTATTGCTTGTAGACTTTTGGATGACAGCCATTCTGACTGGTGTAAAGTGGTACCTCATTGTGGTTTTGATTTTCATTTCTCTGATGGTGAGTGATGTTGAGCATCTTTTCATGTGCTTATTAGTCATTTTTATGTCTTCTTTGGAGAAATTTCTGTTTTGTTCTTTGGCCCGCTTTTTGATTGGGTCGTTTATTTTTCTGGAATGGAGCTGCAGGAGTTGCTTGTATATTTTTGAGATTAATTGTTTGTCCGTTGCTTTGTTTGCTATTATTTTCTCCCATTATGAAGGCTGCCTTTTCATCTTGCTTTTAGTTACCTTTGTTGTACAGAAGCTTTTAATTTTAATTAGGTCCTATTTGTTTATTTTTGCTTTTATTTCCAATATTCTGGGAGGCGGGTCATAGAGGATCTTGCTTTGGTTTATGTCGGAGAGTGTTTTGCCTATGTTTTCTAGGAGTTTTAGAGTTTCTGGACCAGTTTTACCAGCACCACTTGTTAAAGAGATTATCTTTTCTCCATTGTATATTTTTGCCTCCTTTGTCAAAGAAAAGGTTTCCATATATGCATGGATTTATCTCTGGGCTTCCTATTTTGTTCCACTGATCTATATTTCTGTCTTTGTGCCAGTACCATACTGTCTGGATGACTGTGGCTTTGTAGTATAGCCCAAAATCAGGCAGGTTGATTCCTCCAGTTCCATTCTTCTTTCTCAAGATTGCTTTGGCTATTCGAGGTTTTTTGTATTTCCATAGAAATTGTGAAATTATTTGTTCTAGTTCTCTGAAAAAGACCTCTGGTAGCTTGATAGGAATTGCGCTGAATCTAGAGATTGCTTTGGGTAGTATACTCATTTTCACTATATTGATTCTTCTGATCCATGAACACAGTGTATTTCTCCATCTATTTGTGCCCTCTTTGATTTCTTTCATCAGTATTTTACAGTTTTCTATATATAGGTCTTTTGTTTCTTTAGGTAGATATATTCCTAAGTATTTTATTCTTTTTGTTTCAATGGTGAATGGAATTGTTTCCTTAATTTCTGTTTCTGTTTCCTTATTGATAGTGTATAGGAGTGCAAGGGATTTCTGTGTGTTGATTTTATATCCTACAACTTTACTATATTCACTGATTAGCTCTAGTAATTTTTTGGTAGAGTCTTTAGGGTTTTCTATGTAGTTGATCATGTTATCTAGCCAGGACATGGAAGCAACCTAGATGTCCATCAACAGACAAATGGATAAGAAAGCTGTGATACATATACACAATGGAATATTACTCAGCCATTAAAAAGAGTACATTTGAATCAGTTCTACTGAGGTGGACAAAACTGGAGCCTATTATACAGAGTGGAGTAAGCCAGAAGGAAAAACCACAATACAGTATACTAACGCATATATATGGAATTTAGAAAGATGGTAATGATAACCCTGTATGCGAGACAGCAAAAGAGACGCAGATGTATAGAATAGTCTTTTGCACTCTATGGGAGAGGGCAAGGGTGGGATGATATGGGAGAACAGCTTTGAAACATGTAAATTATCATATGTGAAATGAATCACCAACCCAGGTTTGATGCATGATACAGAGTGCTCAGGGCTGGTGCACTGGGGTGACCCAGAGGGATGGAATCAGGAGGGAGATGGGAGGGGGGTTCTGAAAGGGGAACACATGTATACCCATCGCAGATTCATGCCGATGTATGGCAAAACCAACACGATAATGTAAATAAAATAATTAATTAATTAGTTAAAAAAACCATGAATGACAAAAAGAAAAATTTGGGGATATATGTATACCTAAGATTAATTCATGTTGAAGTTTGACAGAAAACAACAAAATTCTGTAAAACAATTATGCTTCAATTAAAAATATACTTAAAAAATCTAAAAAAAAAAAAAAGATAACTCATGAATGTAGCTACTATCTTGACTGGCCGTGGTGGGCGGTTTCAGTCAGTGTTTTCCCTAACAGTGGTGTTCTGTCATAGTAAAGACAGCTGTCTCACTAAAATGGTATTTATTAAGGGTCTTACTGGACCACACAGTTATCATTTTAAATCTTCCCATGGGCTGTACAAGGTAGATATTTTTATCCTCACATAACTGATAGCTTAACTGAATGTCTAAGATGTTAAAGGACTCAGTTAATGTCACAGCTTTTAAGTGGTAAAGCTGGGATGGATTCAGTCACGGACAGCTCTAAAAGCAGCATGTTTTCAGTGTGGTCCTTGGAATAGCTGTCTCTGTGTCTCCTTGGTATTAAAATGCAGAATCCTGAGTGCTCACATTATGGGGTCTGAATCTGCATTTTAAGATAATCAGATGACTTATATTTGTGTGAAAATTTGAGAAGGGATGTATGGTTTTTTAAAAACTTGCAGGCAGTTAAATATCAGACATTGAAAACATTCTATTTAAGATGCTTTTCATCTTTGGGCCTTTGTGCTTTTTACCTAGTTACAAATTATAGTTCGTTATCCTTCAGCTGCTTTGCTTATGCATCTGGCTTTTAGCTAGTCTGAGAAGGGTCAGGTGTAGTGCTGGCTTCTGTGATGTTTCTTAGTGATCTGTTTTGGTGGTGTTATCTTTTGTTAAAATGACCTTGTGACTATAAAAGAAGAAATATTGATTCTGTCCTAACTGCTTGATCTCTCCATGTATCCAAGTAATCTTCTTGTCACATCCCTTGCCAGACTTACCTTTGCTTGTTTAATTCTTGAAAAAAGTTGGTTTTTTCCTTGTCCTTCAAAACATTAGAAGTGAGTTGCAATGATGAAACCCACTTAACATATGACAAGATAAAAGGAAAAATCATAGAAACAAGTTTCAGAAGCTAAAACATACTTATGTCACGCATATGAAATGAATTAGTTACTACCATTGACAACTGAATTTAATTTTCTTCTTTTGGGCAGTGAAACCAAATAGGGAAATATAAGAGGCTGCCAAGCTCTCAAAGCAGGATGAATAGAATCATTCATGTTCATCTGGAGAGAAACACATTTTCTTGCTACTGAATACTAAGAAGAATATATTAGGTGTCTCTTTGTATAAAAGGCTGTAATGTAACATAATCTATAATGTCATATTTTTAAAAAAGAAAATGAAAAGAATTTTAAAATATATTTTTCTTTAGGTTAGTCTTCAATAAATGCTAAGGATCGTGAAATTTAGATTTCATGAAGTGATTTTGGGCATGGAATGAAAATAGTATGATGATAGTATATTGTTTCTTGATGATTATACAGCTTAATACAGTGACAAGAGCTTAAGAGCTTTATCTAAATGTGTAACTTAAAATGTCCTTTGGACTGAGCCTCCCTCTTGCATTAGGTATATATGAAGTGGGCTTTTTGACAATCAAGTCTGGATTTTCAGGTGAGTGTGTTAAGTAACAAAATATTCTGCTGTTGGCTCAAGGAGGCTTAGAATACCAGGCATGCTGGCAGGAGTGTTGATATCCCATTGTGAAAGGCATTTATCTTTTCTTTATGGAAACTCACTGTTGCAAATCTCTTCTGATGAGGTAATGGAGGAAACCAATTCTTGAGAGCACATAGGTTAATTGGAAACCCTGTAACAAAAGAAGCAAACCTCAAGTATATTCCCTGTTATAGATGATTATTTAAAACTATGACTGCATGGATATGTATATAGTCTGCTGAAGGCAGAGTTTTTAAAAATGAAAAATCCAATCAACCATGTTTAAGTTCATTCAGCTTAAACCATCTTAAAGCTCAGTTTTGTTCATTTCTTTGCTAAACAGTGGAATAATTATTGAACAAAGCAGGACTCAAATCTCAAGGTGTTCCAAGACTGGTTAAGGAATAAACTCTCCTAACCGGTACTTAAGTAGAAATAATATTTTGTTCATTTATATTACAAATAAGGATATAGTCCTAAAAAATTGGTTGATATTTTACCCTAGAATCACTTGGAAATACTTGCTAAAAGTGCAGAAAGATAATTTATGTGAGTACCAAAAATCTCCATTTTAAATAAAACTCCCAGGTGATCCAGATGCAGTCTTTGGTGGACACTTTGAGAAATAATAGATGAGAATGGTAACCTTATATTTAATGGAATTGCTGGTCATTTTGGATGCATGGAGACCCAGTTAAAGTGTAATGACGAAGGTCATCTGTAAAGACTGATCTTAATAATAACCTTACAATTTTGTTTGATGCAAGTTATCCATGTTAATCTCCAGGCATGAAATGTAATGATCTGTTTTATTATTGTTAATTTATGCTCAAACTTCCTTTTGCTCTTCTTTTTAACCAACATAACAATTATGCAGGCTAACTCTTTGCCTCAGGGAGAGGCTGTAATAGGACTAATTAAATATTTAATATTTTAAAGGATTTAAACAACCTTGTAATTAATATGTTAAGAGGAGATAAAATCATGATGTCCCTTTAGTTGGAGGAAAGTTAATGAAGAACTAGGATCACGCATCTCTTTAATACTCATGTCCTATATCTGTCTGGAGGCAGGACAGCATAGCGGTTAAATTAATGGCTTTGCAACTCATAGCAGCTCTTCTACTTCCTAACTGAGACGTAGATCAATTTTTTCAGCCTTTCTAAGCCAGTTTCTTTTTCATCATCTATAAGCATGGAAATATGAATAGTCTGCCTTTTTAGATTGTTGCAATGTCATGTAATATATGTGTCCAATAAAAGAAAGTGTTTTTATGAATATGAATTAATTCTATAGACCACAGATTTACCAAATATGAGAATTTCAGGTTTCTCTTTTTAAACTAGAAATATGGCTAAGATTTTGGAAATGGATATGTAGTTTTAGAACTGATCTCAAATCTGGAAAGGAGGAAGAGTAATAGGAGAGAGAGAAAAGTAGGAGGAGGAGGAGAAAATACTTCTAAGTGCAATCCCATGCATGGACTAAAAACAGAGAGAAAGCAAGCTCTGTGCATAAGATGAAGACATATTGTACATATGAAGAGTCAGTGTAAAAATGTCCTCATTGATGTGGAGAAATCACAGAATCATCAAATGTTTTCGTATACAGATTATATAGGATATGATTCATTTCCTAGGTTACAGGTTAGTAAATGAATTTAATATTAATGTTTTTGCCATATTTTAAATGGCATCTTACTTTTTCAAAGTTTACTCAGAAAAAGAAACTAGACAAAAAAAATCTAGAGAAGTCAAAAATCCCTTTAACAACTAAATCAGAATTAATTGAGTAAGCATTAAAATATATATATATATATGCACATCTAATATATTTTCTGAAAGCTTGTTTTCTGATTTATTAGATTTTTTTGAAGGCTTTTCCTTTATGACTAAAGAACAATTTTCTAAAGGAAAGTTTAAATGTAAAATTTGCACTTGTGGATTTTTCCTGATGATATGAATTACAAAATCTCACTTCAGTTCAGTTCAGTAACTCAGTAGTGTCCAACTCTTTGCGACCCCATAGACTGAAACACACCAGGCTTCCCTGTCCACCACCAACTCCCAGATGTTACTCAAACTCATGTCCATTGAGTCGTTGATGCCAGGCAACCATCTCTTCCTCTGTCATCCCCTTCTCCAGCTGCCCTCAATCTTTCCCAGCATGAAGGTCTTTTCAAATGAGTCAGCCCTTTGCATCAGGTGGCCAAAGTATTGGAGTTTCAGCTTCAGCATCAGTCCTTCCAAAGAATATTCAGGACTGATTTCCTTTAGGATGGACTTGTTGGATCTCCTTGAAGTCCAAGGGACTCTCAAGAGTCTTCTGCAACACCACAGTTCAAATGCATCAATACTTCGGCCCTCAGCTTTCTTTATAGTCCAACTCTTACATCCATACATGACTACTGGAAAAACCATAGCATTGACTAGATGGACCTTTGTTGATAAAGTAATGTCTCTGCTTTTTAATATGCTGTCTAGGTTGGTCATAACTTCTCTTCCAAGGAGCAAGCATCTTTTAATGTCATGGCTGAAAGTCACCGTCTGCAGTGATTTTGGAGCCCCCCAAAATAAAGTCTGTCATTATTTCCACTGTTTCCCCATCTATTGGCCATGAAGTTATGGGACCAGATGCCATGATCTTAGTTTTCTGAATGGTGAGTTGAAAGCCAACTTTTTCCCTCTCCTCTTTCACTTTCACTTTCACGAGGTTCTTTAGTTCTTTGCTTTCTGCCATAAGGGTGGTGTCATCTGCATATCTGAGGTTATTGATATTTCTCCCAGCAATATTGATTTCAGCTTGTGCTTCCTCCAGCCCAGCGTTTCTCATGATGTACTCTGCATGTAAGTTAAATAAGCAGGGTGACAATATACAGTCTTGACATACTCCTTTCCCTATTTGGAACCAGTCTGTTGTTCCATGTCCAATTCTAACTGTTGCTTCCTGACCTGCATACAGATATCCCAAGAGTCAGATCAGGTAGTCTGGTATTCCCATCTCGTTAAGAATTTTCCAGAGTTTGTGATCCACACAGTCAAAGGTTTTGGCGTAGTCAATCAAGCAGAAGTAGATATTTCTCTTGCTTTTTCAATGATCCAAAGAATGTTGGCAATTTGTTCCCTGGCTCCTCTGCCTTTTCTAAATCCAGTTTGAACATCTGGAAGTTCACGGTTCATGTACTGCTGAAGCCTGGCTTGGAGAATTTAGAGCATTACTTTGCAGGCGTGTGAGATTAGTATGATTGTGTGGTAGTTTCCACATTCTTTGGCATTGCCTTTCTTTGGGACTGGAATGAAAACTTAGCTTTTCCAGTCATGTGGCCCCTGCTGAGTTTGCCAAATTTGCTGGCATATTGAGTCCAGCATTTTCACAGTATGATCTTTTAGGATTTGAAATAGCTCAACTGGAATTCCATCACCTCCACTAACTTTGTTCATAGGATGCTTCCTAAGGCCCACTTAAGTTTGCATTCCAGGATGTCTGGCTCTAAGTGAATCACACCATTGTGATTATCTGGGTCATGAAGATCTTTTTTGTACAGTTCTTCTGTGTATTCTTGCCACCTCTTCTTAGTATCTTCTGCTTCTGTTAGGTCCATACCGTTTCTGTCCTTTATTAAGCCCATCTTTGCATGATATGTTCCCTTGGTATCTCTAATTTTCTTAAGAGATCTCTAGTCTTTGCCATTCTATTGTTTTCCTCTCTTTTTTGCATTAATCACTGAGAAGACTTTCTTATCTCTCCTCGCTGTTCTTTGGAACTCTGCATTCAAATGGGTTTATCTTTCTTTTTCCCCTTTGCCTTTTGCTTCTCTTCTTTTTGCAGCTATTTGTAAGGCCTCCTCCGAGGACCATGTTGACTTTTTGCATTTCTTTTTCTTGGGGATGATCTTGATACCTGTATCCTATATAATGTCATAAGTCTCCATCCATAGTTCTCCAGGCACTATCAGATCTAATCCCTTGAATCTATTTCTCAGTCCCACTGTATAATCATAAGGGATTTGATTTAGGTCTACTTGAATGGTCTAGTGATTTTCCCTACTTTTTTCAACTTAAGTCTGAATTTGGCAATAAGGAGTTTATGATCTGAGGCACAGTCAGCACCCAGTCTTGTTTTTGCTGACTGTATACAGCTTCTTCATGTTTGGCTGCAAAGAATATGATTAATCTGATTTTGGTATTGACCATCTGGTGATGTCCATGTGTAGAGTCTTCTCTTGTGTTTTTGGAAGAAGGTGTTTGCTATGACTAGTGCATTCTCCTGGCAATAGTCTGCTAGCCTTTGCCCTGCTTCATTCTGTACTCCAAGGCAAACTTTGCCTGTTACTCCAGGTGTTTCTTGATTTCCTACTTTTGCATTCTAGTCCCCTATAACGAAAAAGACATCTTTTTTGGATGTTAGTTCTAGAAGGTCTTGTAGGTCTTCATAGTATTGTTCAACTTCAACTTCTTCAGCATTACTAGTCAGGGCATAAACTTGGATTATGTGATATTGAATGGTTTGCCTTGGAAATGAACAGAGATCATCCTGTCGTCTTTGAGTTTTCATCGAAGTACATAGTCAGACTCTTGTTGACTATGATGGCTACTGTATTTCTTCTAAGGGATTCTTGCCCACAGTAGTAGATATAACAGTAATCTGAGTTAAATTCACCCATTCCATTCCATTTTAGTTCTCTGATTTTTAAAATGGTGATGTTCACTTTTGCCATCTCCTGTTTGACCACTTCCAATATTCCTCGATTCATGGACCTAGCATTCCAGGTTTCTATGCAATATTGCTCTTTACAGCATCCGACTTTACTTCCATCACCAGTCACATCCACATCTGGGTGTTGTTTTCACTTTGACTCCTTCTCTTCATTCTTTCTGGAGTTATTTCTCTTATGATCTTGGTAGCGTATTGGGCACCTACTGGCCTTGGGAGTTCATCTTTCAGTGTCCTATCTTTTTGTCTTTTCATACACTTCATGGGGTTCTCAAGGCAAGAAATTATAAAATTTAGGGAAGCCCAAATAAAGAGATTTCATTGTACCTTCCAAGTTGCTCAGCCTTGTAATTATCTTCATATTCTGTAGGCAAAGGAAGCCATGTTCCCAACTCGGTTCATTTATTCCACAAATATTTGTGATTGCTGCTATGTGCTTAGCCATTAGAAAAGAGAGTAGGGCTTACACTTTCTCAGCACTTATGTATATTTTTTCTAGTCTTCTTAGTGTACCATCCCTGAGTATTCTTGAGTAATTCTTTAGAAATGTATTATCTGTATATAGCTTTCATCACAACTTATTGCAAATTCCATTGAGGTTCCACTTAGCTTTCATCCAGGACAGGTTCAACTGATCTATATTATTCATGAGTTCCATTTTTGTAATTTCTAGTCCTAGAATTTTTCTATAACCCTAAAATCAACTCATGGTAGTTTTTTCTTTCTTTTTTTTTCTGATAAAACACCTATGTATCTTTTTTATATGTATATTTTTATTTTTAAATTAAATTTTATTGGAGTATAGTTGATTTACAATGTTGTATTAGTTTCAGATTTATAGCATAGTGATTCAGTTATACATATATTCATTCTTTTTCATATTCTTTTCCCATATAGGTTATTACAGAATATGAGTAGCATTCTGTCTGCTTATATAGTCAGTCTTTGTTGGTTATTTGTTTAATATATAGTAGTGTGTATATGTTAATCTCAAACTCCTAATTTCTCTCTCTTCCCCACATTTCCCCTTTAGTAACCACAAGATTGTTTTTGAAGTCTGCAAGTCTTTTTCTATTTTGTAAATAAGTTCATTTACATAATTAAAAAAATAGATTCCACATATAAGTGATTACATGGAATATTTCATTTTCTCTGTCTGAATTATTCCAGTTAGTATGATATTCTTTTGGATCATCCATGTTGCTGCAAATGGCATTATTTCATTCTTTTTTATGACTGAATAATATTCCATTGTATATAATTACCACATCTTTTTTAAAAGGGAGGATCAAAAGTGAAAGTGAAAGTCATTCAATCGTGTTCAGCTCTTTGTGACTCCATGGGCTGTAGGTCACCAAGCTCCTATGTCAGTGAGATTCTCCAGGCAAGAATACTAGAGTGGATACGCATTCCTTTCTCCAGGGATCTTTCCCACCAAGGGGTCAAACCTGCATTACAGGTGGATTCTTTAGTGTCTGAGCCACCAGTGAATGGGGAGAGGGTATCATATGTCTTTTTAAAAAATTTATTTTTAACTGGAAGATAATTGCTTTACAATGTTGTATTGGTTTCTGCCATACAACAGTGTACCACATCTTTTTATCCATTCCTCCATCATGCCACTTTTGAGGTCATTCCTGGACATGTTGGTGAAAAGTTTAATTTGAGCTATGTACACAGTCACAGCTGAGGTTAAACAAGGCTGACATTCTGCCCTTTTGATTTACCTTTCCTATGGTAAACACACATCCTTGACTTTGGTCTGTTTATTCCATTCTCCTATTTTTAGTTGGTGATTTAAATGGTCTCTAAGCTTAGTACTGAAGGGCTCTCAAGTGTTTCTGTGCACAGGAAGGCTTTAATATGACCTATGGAGAGAATATGTGGGGCAAAGTTCACACGGGTATGTTGACCATGATTTCTATATTAATGAGTCAACAATATATATTTTAAAAGGCATCTTTAAACTGAAACACACATTAATACAAAGTTAGGCATTGGTTGGTTGGTGAAAAAACTGTGATCAGAGGCTTGAAGAAATCTAACCCTCTATTTCTCCTGGGAACTACCAGTATTTTAAGGTTTACAGTGACTTGAAAAGGAACCAGTTGCATTTGCCTTTTTAGGGGGAGTTTGAGAAATGCTTGTTGACCAGTTATCCTTTTCAGTGGAAGCCAAGACCATGATTTTTTCTGATCCATAAGCAACTACTAAGAAATACAGTGAGATGGAAAAGAGAAAATTATACAGAAGATTCAACCATAATTTTTGTTTCTTTCCTTGTAAAAAAAATAAAACTGTTGCTAATGAACAACAGAATGAACCTAGAGGGTTCTGAAGCCTAGAAAAAATTGTAAAGTGCTAAAATCTTCTTTGATTGTAGAAATTTATCTATCCTATTCGTTCCTAGCAGTTTCTAACACATAAGGAGGGCTCAAGGTATATTTTAGAAAATAGAGCAGATGTAAGTTGGCACTGCAAGCAACTTAGTGATTTGATAGGGGAAAAATACAAGAATCATCTACCTAATGGTGACTAGTCAGAGGAGAGAACTTCAGCCTCTTTTAGGATTGTAGCATCTCTGGGAGAACCATCTCTGTCACTGAGTTGAGTAATGACAAGTATGTGTATCCCCAGAGATACCTTACTGGGGTTTGTCATTAATTCTTATGTGACCTGGGTCAAACAATTATGCTTTTTTGCATCTTAGTTTCTAATTATTACTTTGATAATCAACTTGAGCATAAGACAAGAGAGATTCACTTAACTTTTTAAAAAATATATATAAGACCTGAGAATATAAGTAGTTATGAATTCTGAGGACCTATACTGGAGATAAAAAGGAGGAACACAATTTAAATTAAACTAAATTTATTTTTTATGAATTACATACTATCTTGAGCAGCTTGGGGTGGTCTAACCTATTTGCTTGTTTGCTGATGGAAACCTACGTGGTCTACACTGAACGAAGTTGATTGACAAAACTCATTGGCAAAATATAAGGAAAAGAATCCAGAGTCTTGGTAATATAATAACATTGAAGTGAATTAATAGCAACTGCTCACCTCTCATACTATGATGTTTAAGTAGTATCAATTTGGCATTGATTTGATAACAACTTTTGGAATAAGATAAGAAAAAAAGGAAGAAACAAACTCTAAAATAATAAACATAATATTTTTTCTTGTATTACAACTGGAGATTGAATCTAGAACATGTTAGTAGTCATCAATATAAATACAAAATTTTAAAAAATCATTTTGGCCGCCACAGTCATACTCAGCTCTCTGATAAGCTACTACTCTCTGTATTTGGGATTGTGTCCTTTTTAAAGCACTTTTAACATTACAATAAAGCATATCAAAAAGTACCTGGTATTTCTTTGTGTTAGTATATTGTTAACTTAGAGCATCACTTTTTTAATGGAACTATGTCTTGCTGGACATTAAACATCACTTGAACGTTAGCTGGAAGCTTTTGCTAAATAAATCATCAATGCGTTGTGACAGGCTTTCACTACATATAAACTAGACAGACATACCAACAACTCCTAGCTTTAAAATAACTTTTATACATTACCTTTTCCCCTAAAGCTTTATGTTAGTATAATTTTTAGAAAGCATTTTAAGGAATAGCAAAAAAATGTGATGTCATAAAAAATACAATCATACACTAAATGCCCTGCAAATAAACCAACAGGATTGTCAGTATAAGTGACAATTGGGTAAACAGTTACTGTAGCTTCCTGGCAGTGACAATTACTCTTCTGTGTGGATGCTTTCAGGTTTTTTTTTAATAATAAAGATGCAAAAATGCCAGATTTCAGAAATCATAAAATGTGCATCCTATAATTAAATAAATGGCAAGAATGAAATATATCATTGTCTTACTTAACCATCATAGCAAACATATAATATGGTATTACCATACCCTCTCCTTTTAAAATTAGATTAGGAAATGAGTCTAAGGCTAAAAGATGTGAAGTAACTTTATCAATATACAAAGCTAATATAGTGACCTAATGCCCAAACTTTCAACCATGTTTGTATACTTTCTCTAAACTACAGGCTAAGGACTTGGTGATCTTTTCCTGGTCAGAAATTCTATGTTTTTCATTTATATTCCCTTATGTTATTTATCAATATATGTACAAACTTTATTACATTTCCTTAAGCACTCTGTAGTTCTCTTTTGTATTCTGCTATTTTTTTTTTTTTACTTAAGTGGAATACTTATTAAGAAACAAAATCCCCAAACCATTACTTTTAGTCTTATTTTTCCTAATTTATTTGAAAAAATACATATCTGGAAATAAGTCCAACTGGATTTGAAAATAATGTTCTCTCAACATGTCTTGATATGATCTTTATTTTCATATAAATGGTTAAACACGAAAGAAGAATCATCAAATATTAAAGGGCTTCAGCATAGTAGTAGAACTGCCTACCAGTGGCAGATATGGTGCTTGACTCTCTCAACATCTGCTTCAGTCTCCCGTCAATGCTCTTTCCTGTCCTGCAGAGGGTGGTAGGCTAAATATTTCATGTCCTAGACAATCTTGCATCTGGAAGTCCCCCATGGTTTAGGCTCTGTCAATCAGGAGCACCTACAGGAGACTGGAACTTGGAAATGCAACACCCATATGCTTGTGTGGATACATCAGGTGGGATGGGCTCTGGAGGTCACAGTCCTGGTGACATCTATTTCTTAGGTCATGGCCAATTATGGTGTGATCCTGGGCACAACTTTCTGGTTACAGCATTGGTAGTAGACTCTTTGGCAGGGCAATTCTTTGGCAGTGTTTTGAGGGTCATTTCTCCTTCTCACACCCTTCCAACAATGTTGTAAGACCCTATCGTGCTCAGTTACTCGGTTATGTCTGACTCTTTGTGACCCCATTGACTATAGCCCACGAGGGCCTCTGTCCATGGAATTTCCCAGGCAAGAATACTGGAGTGGGTTGCCATAATCCATTCTTAGATGTAAAGGTGCTAGAATGGTTTCTTTTCTGTGCAGTTGAGTCCTAATTAAGATAACTTCTCTTACTTTTGATTTGTAAAATGTTTTCTTCGTCCTTACAAATTAAGATTTGGGATAAATAGTTTGCTTTTAATCAAATAGGAGTCATATACTAAAATAACAGAAATTTCCCTTTCTTTCTGGAACTACTCAAGATGAGTGTATGTGCTCAGTCGTGTCTGACTCTTTGCGATCCCATGGACTGTAGCCCATCAGGACCCTCTGTTCATGAGATTTTTCGGGCAAGGGTACTGGAGTGGGTTGCCATTTCCTCCTCCTGGGAATCTTCCCAATGCAGAGACTGAACCCATTTCTCCTAGGTCTCTTGCACTGCAGGCAAATTCTTTACTTTTGAGCCATTGAGGAAGTTCCTACTCAAGATAGGAACAAATAAACTGCTCTCCCTAGGAAACAAACTTAAGATGAGCAAAAATCTAAGATGTTGAAAGTCCTGAAGTTTAATTTCATAAATGTTTTTCTTTTCTAAATTTCTAAAAATCTTTTGAATTGTATACTTATGGCTGGGCTTGCTGTAGGTTAATAAAAATGAACAGAAGTCTTTCGTTTATTATTAATTATTTACATGAACTTACTGAAGAAATAGAGTAAATTATTGTAATTTTTTAATAGGCTTAGGAATTGTTATCTGGGCACTAGAAGTGATTTAAAAATTATTTTTTAGTATGTTATTATGGGATATTGACAGGTTAGTTAGTACCTGTCAAACATTGTAAAGAAATGGTTATACTGTTTAATTCCAACATGTCATATACAAATGATTTTTCACCTGTTTCTTTACTTTTACTGTTCAAATGACAGAACTAAAATATACAGGATAATCATGAGAGGCCTAATTATTTTGATGACATTTAGTATCCCATTATTGTTAGCTTCAAACATTTTTGTTATCTTACTGTCAAAAAGTCTATCTAAATTTATTTAAAAATTGGAAATTATAATGACATTAAATCAATTGAAAATTGGCTCCAGCTCCATTGTTATACTTCAGCACACCAACTGATTGAAAAAGTCAGCATCTTTTTAAATATGTTACTGTTAACATTTAGTGATGAGCATTTGCAGCCATATTGTGTTTTCTCCATAAATGCCTTCCTTGCAATGCCTAAGACATAGTTTTATACAGATTCAAAGTCAAGTTATCTTAAAAGAGATATTAAGTAATGAGTTGATTATGGATCAGAGTTTCTAAACAGGTCAGTTTTAGTTTTCAGTTGGAAATTTCCTTTTTAAGTCTCTAAAATTGCTTCGTTTATAGAGCTAGGTAATCAAAGGTAAGGAAATCTTTATAATCTGCAGAGTAGTGTGAGACATGGGAATGCTCCATGTATTCCTTCCGTTCTGTCCTCATTGATCAGGACTTCTCTACTTCATATGTCAATGTTTCTATACTGTCTGTCCTAGACTTCCTGGAATAATTTTGGTCAGTTTCAATTCTTTTTTTTTCCATTTGGTAATTGAAATTTCTTATCAGGATAAATGAACAGAACCCAGCTGGACTCCCCCCTTTGCTCTATCTACTGTGCTTCCTGAGTCCCCATAGAGACTTAATATTAACTCATGCTATTTTATTGTTCAAACATGATCTTTATACTGTGCTATAGGTAACATTTAATCAAGTTGTACACTCCCTCTTTGTTAGGCATGTGCAATGTCTCCAGTGTTTCACTAGTATGTGTGTATGTATTAGTCTCTCATGTCCAACTCTTGGTGACCCCATGGACTGTAGACCACCAGGGTCCTCTGTCCATGGAATTCTCCAGGCAAGAATACTAGAGTGAGTTGCCATTTCCTTATGTAGGGGATCTTCCTGACCCAGGGATTGAATCTGAGTCTCCTCTACTCCAGAAAGATTCTTTACTGTCTGAGCCACTACTATGAATAGCTGTAAAAAGTCTTACTTTTTCTTCTAGATTAATTCTTCTGTCCATATTATCCAAAGTGGAATTAACAAGTTAACGGGCAGGAACAATTTCATTCACTCATTCCTTCATCAAATATTTATTCATTTCCTCATATATATCAGAAATTGTGCCTGCTGCTGGGCATGTGATGGTGATTATTAAAAGATAAAAAAGGTATGGTTTCTACCCTTAATTTTATAGGTCTTGTCATAAATGCCCGATTGCTGACCAGAAAGAGTGAGCAATTTGCAGAACTCCCAAATTTTATTTCCTCTAACGTTTCTAATGTTTTGACATTTTTATTTCCTTTTTTCCCCTAGTTTAATAATTGTATCATGGCACCTTAAAATTATTTTGATTTGCATTTGTTTGATTATTTGCAGGTGAAGATACACTTTTCTTTAAAAATCATCAATTCATCTTGTCTCTTTGTTTTATTTTAATGGAATAATTGGTAAATTAATTTTCCTCTTATTAAAAGGATTTTCTGTTTTTCTCTGTTTTCCTGGGATGCTATTCTGAATTTTATATAGACAGTAAGCAAACATAATAGAAGAATGAAGTTTCACAATTCTAATAAATACTCTTCTTCAAATAAAATATACAATGAATTTAAAGATCATTAAAGTAATCATAATATAATAGGTTTGAATGATTAAACAACCCCATGAGATCTAATAGCACTTTTGCTTATCCATAACTATATTAACACTAATTTTATGACAATATAGCTAGAAGGAAAAGAGCATAATGAGATAATTAATGAATCCTTTAGGAAACAAAGCTAAATTAAACACATTTTTATTTACTTAAAAAAATCTTAAAGCAAAAATTATCAAACCATCATTGAATAGGTCTCTTCTTTAGGAGCTACAGACACTGTGAATTGAGAAAAGATCCCTCTTAGTCTGATAGCAATGTAAATGGGTTTCCCAACCTATTAATAACCCTTCTATAGCCACAGCACTCACATAATCACTAAGCAACTTTACATTCTCTGTTTATCAGAGACAGTTCAGCATTAGAGCATGTCTACCCTGCCTGGCTTTAGTGAGTCAGTGCCTTTCCTTCCTATAGCTCCCAGGTCTTCTCTAGGCTTCCTCCTCATTGGAGTTTTGGACCCCTAGGCCTCCTTTTTCATTAGTTTGTATTCATTAATTCATTAACTTGTATTCTAAGGGAAAAGACTGAATAAAGAAATCCTTTGGGGGAGCAAAACAGCATATACAAACAGGCAACAGCAACAATACTCACAAAATCAAATCAGAGTAAATGTATATCTGTTTTGTTTTTTTTTTTAATTTTAGATACAAACAACATAATATTTGAGCAAATTACTTCATTGCTCCCTCTGAGTTTCTCTGTCTGCCAATTTTCAGATTTCCTCATCCAATCTCCTTCTTTCCAGGACCCAAAAACACACATCACAGTTGATGTGATGGGCTGACATTGATAAAATCTTTAAAAAGAAGTTCTTAGATTGAGCCACACGGGGTTACTGATATTTTCTCACTGTTTAAACCAACACCACGGCCAACTGTGTGCCTTTCTTTAGTCGGAATCCTCCAAGTATATAAATGCTAATGGGGAGCAGCAAAGTGAGATGATAAAATCAAACAGAAACCATTGTCTGTCACCACCAAGTTTGATAGTGTGAAATGAACAAGAAGTCAAACAAATCAAAATATATTATAAAGCAAACTTTTTCACTTGTACATTGGGCATGAATAGACGAATTATTTTTCCCTTCTGGTTACTAGAATGCTGGTGCTTCAGGATAATGAATAGGTCCTTTTGTTCTGTTTACCCATTCATTACTTTAGAAGAATTTATTGAGTGATGACTGCTGGGCAATGGATTCTGCTGAGATTAATGGGGAATACAGGAAATATCAGTTTCTCTCTACCCATGAGGGTTTAGCTGAGAAGCCCAAGACAGAAATCATGGAATAGTTTGAGAAAGATTCTAAGGCAAGCATATGACAGTAAAGAGCAGGTTGAGTTTCTAGGTTTAATAGGAATTCAAATAAGAGAAAGGTTAACATAAGTATAGGTGATTAGGCCTGAGAAGACTTCTTGGGGAAACTTTCCAGGAAGAGAAGAGTTTTAAGCAGGGAAGCTGTGTCAGGAACCTGCTGAGTGTTAAACAAATGTTAGGAAATGGTTTAGAAAAGATAGTGTGTCTTTAGGCTTATCAGGAAGGCTAGTATGCCCTTTAGTTAGTACACTGATATTTCTGTTTGCTGCATTGTCCCTGAGATAATTTGATCCCATGTTGCTTCTCTAGATTGTTGACTTTTGACTTTAGGAGAGATTAAGTATCTTGATGGACGGGGCTGTGTTCCCTCCCTGTTGCTTGACCTGAGGCCAAACTATGGTGGAGGTAATGAAGATAATGGCAACCTCCTTCAAAAGGTCCCATGCATGTACTGCTGTACTCAGTGCCTCTCACCCTGAAGCAGGCCACTGCCGACCCTCGCTTCTGCCGGCAACTCCTGGACACTCATGGGCACGTCTGGATCAGTTTCTTGTGGGGCCACTGTTCCTTTCTCCTGGGTCCTGGTGCACACAAGGTTTTGTTTGTACCCTCCAAGAGTCTGTTTCCCCTGTCCAGTGTAAGTTCTTATGGTTCTGTGGTGGAGTTAATGGTGACCTCCTCCAAGAGGGCTTATGCCATACCCAGGTATGCTGCACTGAGCTACCCTGAAGCAGGCCTCTGCTGACCCATACCTCCACAGGGGACACTCAGATACAGCTCTGGCTCAGTCTCTGCAGGTTGGGTGTGCATTTTATTCCCTTCCCAGGTCTGAGCAGCTCAGGCAACCAGGTGCTTGGCCAATGCACTGTCCCAGGTGGGACATGCATCTTAATCACCTCTCTGGTCCCAGCCGCTCAGTTTCCCAGGTGCACTATGAGAGCACCGTTTCAGGTGTGCCGTGTGTATCCCCTGGAGAGTTGATTTCAGCTTACGACCTTCCTGGTGGATGTCAACCATCCCAGATCTCAGGAAGACATGGTTAGCAGCTGGGAGCCTACTTAGAGTTTGGTAGAAGATGCTGTGTCTCGGGCTGAGATTGTAGCAGTCCCTTGCCTTCCGGCTCTGGCTGGCACAAACCTGCCTCTCTGCCTCTGGTGGGGAGGGGCCTGTACACAGCCAGCTAGCTCTCCTTTGATATTCCCACAATCCTTTGTTCCATGAGCGGGCCAGGCTGTGCATTAGGTTGTTAGGTTAGAGCCTTTCGCGGAAAAGTTTTCTTTTCTGCATTTGCCTTTAGGTGTGTATTTTGTCTTTTTTTTTTCTCCCGATTATATTGCCTTCTGAGATTCCAAAACTTGCCACAGACCCACCTGTGAAAGGGTTTCCTACTGTGTGGAAACATCTTCTCCTTCATGATTCCCTGCCCAGAACAGGTCTCTGTCCTTAACTCTTTTTGTCTATTATATTTTGTCCTACTTCCTTTCAAAGAAAATGCGCTGCCTTTCTGGGTGCCTGGTGTCCTCTGCCAGTGATTAGAAGTTGTTTTGTGAAAGTTTCTCAGCTTTCAAATGATCTTCTGATGAATTTGTTGGGGAGAAAGTGGTCTCCCCATCCTATTCCTCCACCACTCTAAACTTATCTTGAAGGCAGAGGAACCAGAGGTCAAATTGCCAACATCTGCTGGATCATCAAAAAAGCAAGAGAGTTCCAGAGAAACATCTACTTTTGCTTGATCGACTACACCAAAGCCTTTGACTTTGTGGATCACAACAAACTCTGGAAAAAAAGAGATGGGATATACCAGACCACCTGACCTGCCTCTTGAGAAATCTGTATGCAGGTCAGGAAATGACAGTTAGAATTGGACATGGAACAACAGATTGGTTCCAAATTGGGAAAGGAGTATGTCAAGGCTGTATATTGTCACCCTGCTTATTTAACTTATATGCAGAGTATATCATGAAAAACACTGGGCTGGATAAAGCACAAACTGGAATCAAGATTGCTGGGAGAAATATCAATGCAGATGATACCATCCTTATGGGAGAAAGTGAAGAAGAACGAAAGAGCCTCTTGATGAAAGTGAAAGAGGAGAGTGAAAAAGTTGACTTAAAATTCAACATTCAGAAGATTAAGATCATGGCATCTGGTCCTATCACTTCGTGGAAAATAGATAGAGAAGTAATAGAAACAGTGACAGATTTTATTTTATTTTATTTTTTGGACTCCTGAATCACTGCAGATGGTGAAATTAAAAGACATTTGCTCCTTGGAAGAGAAGTTATGACCAACCTAGATAGCATATTAAAAAGCAGAGACATCACTTTGTCAACAAAGGTCCATCTAGTCAAAGCTATGGTTTTTCCAGTAGTCATGTATAGATGTGAGAGTTGGACTATTAAGAAAGCTGAGCACAGAATTAATATGTCTGAGCTATGGTGTTGGAGAAGACTCTTGAGAGTCCCTTGAACTGCAAAGAGATCCAACCAGTCCATCCTAAAGGAAATCAATCCTGAATATTCATTGGAAGGACTGATGCTGAAGCTGAAACTCCAATACTTTGGCCACATGATGTGAAGAACTGGCTCATTTGAAAAGACCTTGATGCTGAGAAAGATTGAAAGTGGGAAGAGAAGGGGACAACAGAGGATGAGATGGTTGGATGGCATAACCCACACGATGGACATGAGTTTGGGTAGGCTCCAGGAGTTGGTGGTGGACAGGGAAGCCTCGTGTGCTGAAGTCCATGGGGTCACAAAGAGTTGGATATGACTGAGCAACTGAACTGAACTGAAGTATCTTAAAAACTGCCTCATTGAATTCTCTCTGATTATGTAATTGATCTGCCTAGTATTGTCAGTAAGTTTTCTTGTGGATAGTGTTAAAGACAAAATTTTTTTTAAAGTATTAATTGTATTTGTCAAGACATGTGCTAGATTTTTCAGAATGTATAGAAAAAATATTGAAATTTAGCCAAGAAATTACTAAAAATTTCTCTGCACATCCAATATTGATGATTCCCATCAAAGAGGGATTGTTTTTTCCTGATCCCTGCTATCTAGGGGAGGAATTACAAGGCTTAGAAATTTAACTACTGGATGAGAAAGCAACTCAGAAAACATAAAAAAATAATGCAATAATGAATGAGTTTTTTGGGGTGGTGCTTTGCATTGAAGAGTGAATACAAATAAGCAAGGTTCTCCTCCCTTATATATTTTTTTAAATGAGTCATAGGACCTTCTTATAGTTTGTGATGGATACAAGTTTTATACATATGTTGGAAGAGAAGAAATATAAGTATGACACTGACATTTAGTGTCATTTTTAAAGTATATGACTTGTCAGGATAAGATAGACCAAACTATTTAATTGACAGTTCCATAAAATGGGCATACTCTTGTATTCTGATGTGCAAAACATCTCTAAATATGTATGGACAGCAGAAAAAGATAATGTTGCACAGAGGTTTTTAAAAATTGAAATAGACTCATTTAGCAAGATGATTAGGAACAATCATGTAGGAAGACAAAGTTTATCATTTGTTATACATTTTCCACATAATTCCTTCTCTAGGATGTTTATTCTTAACCCATACACAAAAATACATCTTCATTTATGGTCTCCAACAGGGTAGGGATGGAAAGTATTTAATTCAAGATCTCTGATTACTTGGTATACTGATCAATTATTTTTCCTTACCAGAGAATAAATATTCCTGGAATTGAAACCTGGCCATCACTCCTTCTTTCTTGCTATTTTCAGTTTTGTGTCAGCTTCAGTCCTTCTATCTATAGCAGAGAACACCTGAAACATTGAAGTTTAATGGGACTTATTAAAATGTCTAGACACACCTGAAAAAGCCAAAGTATTACATAAGTTGGCACTTTATATGCTCTCTTCTGTCCTTCTCAAAGTGTTCATGCATATAAATATGCCCTTCCAGATTGCCAGGCTCCTGGGGGCAGGAACAGTGTCTTGTTTCCTTTTCCTTTCCTTCTTTCTTCAACCCATCGATGTGGCCTTTGCTTCTCTTGCCTTCTCCAGCCCCCCCACCCCTATTTCAGAGATCATTCTTAATATTTACTGCTAAAATTCTTAATTCAAAATTACACTAACTAGAGAGAGAAAAATCTGTGCCAACCAATTCACCAATACATCTGCACTTTTTGATTTATTCAATATATGTTTTCATTTTATGGACTTCTTAACCTAATGGGGTAAGAAAAGCCATGAACAAAAAGGTAAAATTGACAAATATTAGGACATATAGCTGGAGGCTGCCCCTAAACCTTTGTGCTAGGAATTTTTCAGGTAAGCCAGACAAGATCCTGACGGAGCAATTTCAGGGCAAAGAGAGAGGCAAAATAGATCCTATTCAGGTGAATTGAGAAACATTTATTCATTAAGACATAAGAAAAAAAAAAGACATAAGTTGAAGGGAAGAGGAAGAGTAAGGGGCTACAGACCTTTGAAGGAAAGAAATAGTTACAGACTCCTGGGAAGAGATATTGTTGGAAACCTTAAAGTACAAAGTACCAACTGAGAGTATTGTATTGCTTCCTCTTGGGAAAATGAGGCCTAAGGGTTTAACTCATTTGTTTTGGACTAATAACAAAAAAAAGTTTCTGGCTCTACCCTGTGATTTTAAATATGAACAAAGCATATCCAAGAAAGGAAAATCAGTCTACAGTATGTGACCACATTGTACTAAAGAACATTAAATTACAAATCAATGAGTGACTTGAAAGGAGATTAAAATTTGTGTTTGTTAGTCTATTTTTAAACCTTTCTTTTATAAGGCTAGGAAAGAAGGTTATATAAAGTTTAGCCAGCTTTTGGTAAGATAATCTAAATCCACCTTCTGTTCTCATATTTGGCAGCACAATATTGTTCTGATCACAGTTTCTTGAAGTATCATTACTTTGCCAAAAGAAAATATAATTACAACTGACATTTTAAAATGTACCATAATTGTATTTTTGGAGATTTGGTCATTTGCTCATGTATGAAATATTCTGTTAATTTAGCAACAACCAACAGTACTGGAGTCAGGAAATGATCTGACAGTTTTTCTCTTTCCTGTTTTCAAAATACTATCTCTTCTACCGTTTTGTCTATTCAAAGATATATCTTCAGTTTCAGCAGTGGCTAGGATTAAATGCTTGACATAGCTTTGTAGGCATCGGGACCATTTATCTCCTCTCTTCTACTGTACTTTTTCACCCGTCTCGTACCATTACTGCAGCAGCATGACAACAAAAGTACCTCTAGATTCTAACACATCCTTTCCAGTTTCTTCATTCGTAACTCCAATCAGCATAAATCTGTTTCTTATTCCTCATTCCTGCCCTGGAAACGGTGCAAATCCCCTCCTTTCTACTATTTTCATTTTTCACTTAATAGGAGATTTTTTTTTTTCTATTTGGCAAGTTTGGTCATTTGAATTCTCTCTGAATGGTGAATTCTTGTCATGTTGCCTACATGCTGATTCAGATCAATGAATCAAAGCTTACTGGGATATAATATTTCTCATAAAGAAAGAGGCTCCTTTCCCACAAACTATAAAACCGTACACAGGCATACCTCAGAGATATTGTAGGTTTACTTTGAGACCACAGCAATAAAGCAAATATCACAGGAAAGTCGGTCACATGCACTTTTTCATTTCCTAGTGCATATGAAAGTTATGTTTACGCTATACTGTAGCCTACTAAGTGTGCAATAGCGTTATGTCTGAAATAACCAATGTACATACTTTAATTAAAAAATACTTGATTGCTAAAATACGATAACCATCCTCTGAGGCTTCAGTAAGTAGTAGTAGTAGTAACATAGAAGATCAGTGGTTGCAGATCACCATAACAAATATAATCCTAATGGAAAGGCTTAAATGTTATGAGAATTACCAACATGTGACAGAAACACAAATGAGCAAATGCTTTTGGAAAAAAGGTGGCAGTAGACTTGTTCAACACAGGGTTGCCACATACGTTCAAAAGGTAAAAAAACACAGTATCTGTGAAGTGCAGAAAAGCAAAGTGCAATAAAATGAAGTATGCCTGTAACATATTGGGACATCAAGTATTAAAATTTGTGTAGAAAACAAATTAAGTGAATCTACCATTCTTCATTCACATCATCTAAGTTTAGAATCATCAAAGTCAAAAGAAATAGATGACTTTCTCCTTTTCTACTGAGAGCACTCTTCCTACAGTCTACTTTCCTACTTTCTGGAACCTTGCTATTGAGATGTGAGGCTATATCTGAAAAAGTGTACTGTTTGGGTATAATTTAGAAGACTGTAAGGCATCGAGGCCCTGAAGTCAGATACCCTGACCTTGAATTCCAGCTACTCCTCAGAATTTTCAGCAAGCTATTTACCCTACCTAAACTTCTTATTCTTACCTAAAAAACATGAGTAATGGTGGTACCTGCCTTTTTTGGTTATTGTGAGGCATTTGGAGTGATAAGTTACATGACTGCTATGCTGGATTAAATACTATCTAGCCAAATATTTTTTAAAAAGTAAGAGCTGAGGTGGCTCCAATAGGATTGAAATATTTTCTCCTAGTATTTAACTTCTAATTAATTTACAATGACCCCTAGTTAGAATCACAAAAATGTCTAGTTAATTTCTTTCCTCTTCCTTCTCAACCGATTTCTAATTGAAGTGAATCCTGCAATGATCTTGTCCCAATATTATATTTAAAGTGAAAACATGTGAAGAAATTATATGAATTCTGAAAATCAATGAACAGAAACCTCAAAATAAAATCAGAATGCTAGAGTGGTTACTCTTATACCTTGCAATGATAGAAGAGCCCAACAAGAAAAAGAAAGACTTCTTATTATCTAGTATGAGCTCAGCCAATGCAAGACTATCACAACTCATCCAAAAAGAAAAAAGCCACTATACTTCAAGCTCTTAACTTCCTCAATGAATTCTTTGTTTATTATAGCCTTCCCAACTTTCTTCCCCCTGTTCAAAGAGTTCTCTCCTGTGGCATGGGGATTTACAAGTGACTTGACATAGTTGCAGACCCCAAATTGCAATTTTTTCTCATTTCTGAGTTTTGTTGTTTGATCTGATTTTCTAGTTGAAGAGAGAATAGCTTGAAGAGCACAAAATTATATTTGAGAAATTAAAATTTCAGTATCTCACTCTGACTGGGCCATTCTTTCTCTGATATGGATTTGCAGAAATGAAATGCATGGAAAAAAAGAATTAAGATCAATTTAGATAACTAAAATAATTGAGAAGAAGGAAATTTAGTGTTTGCTCCAGCTGCAATACAGTAATGAATTCTCATTTGTGATATATACTGTTTAGCATGAAATTGATAAAGAATAGGGTTTTCTTCTTATAATACTTTATTTTATCTGAGATATTGATATTTAAGCCATTTATTAACCATATTCCTCATGTCTTTCAGATTAAAAATTGTTCTAGTTGCCTAAAATTTTTTTCTATAAAATTATAATGACATAGGTAAATTTATAAATATTTGATTTTTAAGGACTATGAGATGATACTAGGGACTTAAAAGTCTGTTTGGATTATCATTTGACATTCTAAATATAAATATTTTAACTAGGTAAAACTGTAGAAACTGGACTTTTTAAGTGAATGCAATAGCCTAACCTGGAGTTAAAAGGTCAATCCTTCAAAAATGTGTGAAAATGCTTTCCTATAAAACTGTTAGTTTTCAAATAATACAGGCCATTGAACTGGCTGTGTGCATGGCCTTGAAAAAGAACAGCATAAAGATGAGTAGATGTAATCTTTTTTTTTGAAAAGTTGAAAAATGTTCTTTTAGAATGTCCTTAGAGAATTACTTTTTGGAAAGGTTAAGGAATGTTTATAGAAGTGAGTTTGCCCTAATACCTTTAATTTTGGCTAAAGGTACAGTGATTTTAGTCATAAGAATATACAAGCTAGAATCACGGGGTTAAAAGAAAAAATTAAAAGAAGTGAAGGATGGCTCTCTGTATTACCATTCTGATCATCAATAGAACTATGATGGACTCTCTGTCATTTTTATAAGACTAGCTAAATTTTCATTGTTGGACTAAAGGGAAGTGGCATATCAGTAAACATTCTAGAACCAAAGGGTTATTAATAATGTTGTCTTGGTTTGAATTCCCAGAGGAAACAGGAAACTGTTTTTCTTTATTTGAATCTGAAGCCTTAAACTGGAGAGATGTGACCTGCTACAGTGTATGTGTTTACCATGCTATGTCTTGCTTTTGGTCACAATATGACAGTCACTGAAAACTAACTATATGCTACATCTCCTTGGGAAAAGAAGTTGTATAATTACTTAAGAAGTCTCTAAAAGCAGTGAGTTTGGTGCCTGAGATGGTGGAGTAGAAATACTCTGAGCTTACCTCCTCTCATGGGTATACCAAAATTACAAGTATTCACAGAGCAACCATCAATAAGAATGACCCAAAGACTAGCAGAAAAGATTTCCCACAAGTAAAGATATATACATAAGGAACCACAATGAAATGGGTAGGAAGGGTAGGATAATTAAGATGCACGTCCCCAGGAAGGTAACCCACAAATGGGAGGATAATCACAATTATAGAAGGTCTCCCTATGGAATGAGGAGTTTAAGCCCCAGATTAGGCTCCTCAATGTGGGATCCTTTAACAGGAAGACAAACTTCCAAAATGTCTCTGCTTTTAGGGCCAGCAACAGAGCTTGTGTATGGGAGAACTAGAGGTCTATAGAAAATAGTCTCTACTCTTAAGGGCTCACACAAAGTCTCACATGCTCCGAGACCAAGTACAGAAGAAGTAATTTGGAAGGAACTTGTTTCAGACCCACTTGCTGATCTTAGAGAGCTTCCTAGAGAGACAGAGGTGAGTGCAATTCTCCCAGGGACCTAGATGCTGGTAGCAGCTATTTTGGGAGCTTGTTCTATCATGAAGACACTGGTATGGGCAAGCATCATCTTAAAGTCCTCCCTCTAGTGAATTAGTGCAAGGACCTTAACCTTCCCACCATCTGGTCATCACAAGTCCCAAGATCCCCAGGTGATGCAGCCAACCACCCTTGGGTATAGTGCCACTCACTAGAGAGGTAGTACCAGCCCTGATAAGTCTGGGTCCCACATCCACCTGTGCTGGGATTACCACCTGCCTTACCAAGCAGCAGGCCCATAAAATTTGTCTACTACCAGGCATCATAACCAGCCATGCTTGATGCTGCCCTACATACAAGCATACCTAAGCAACCTTTGAGGCAGAGTCTGGCAGCTAACTGGGCTGGGGCCAGCATGCTCACTGGTGCACTGGCACTAAGTGGCTTTGCCATAGCAAAAGGGCCCACACAACCCACATGAGGGCACCCCTCAATCATATAGCACTGCGACCAGAGGATAGTATGCTGCTGGGCCTACAGGACACCTTCTGCATATGGCCAAATCTCCAAGATTGGAACACAAAACTGACATAGTTAAAAAATAAAAACAGAGAATTCGGCAAAATGAGACAGAGGAATGTGTTACAAATGAAGGAACGAGAACTAAGTGAACTGGAGTTTCAAAATCCTAGAGGAACTAAGTGAAGTGGAAATAAGCAATCTACCTGACAATGAATTCAAACTTGGTAGAATGGATGAACACAGTGAGAAATTTATCAAGAAGTTAGAAGATATAAAGAAGTACCAAATGGAGTTGAAGACTATAACTAAAAAATGCACTAGAAGGAATCAACAGATTACATGATACAGAGGAAAAGACCAGTGAACTTAAAGACAGAGTAGTGCAAATTACACAAGCTGTGGAGAAAAAATAGCATAAATAGGCCAGAAGGGCATGGCATGATATATTTAAAGTGATGGAAGTAAAAACCTATAACCAAGAATAGTCCAGCCAGTAAGGGTATCATTCAGTTTTGAGGGACAGATTAAAAAGTGTTGCAAACAAGCAAAAGCTGAAAGAGTTCTGCAACACTAAACTGGCTTTACAAAAAATGTTAAAGGGACTTCTTTATGTGGAAAACAAAAAAAATACACTAGAAATATGAAAATTATAAAAGTACAAGTATGATTGGTAAAAGCAAATATACAGAAGGATAATAAATCAACCAGTTAAAAAGCTAGTACAGTATACTAACACATATATATGGAATTTAGAAAGATGGTAATGATAACCCTGTATGCGAGACAGCAAAAGAGACGCAGATGTATAGAACAGTCTTTTGGACTCTATGGGAGAGGACAAGGGTGGGGTGATATGGGAGAACGGCATTGAAACATGTAAATTATCATATGTGAAATGAATCACCAAACCAGGTTTGATGCATGATACAGAGTGCTCAGGGCTGGTGCACCGGGATGACCCAGAGGGATGGAATCCGGAGGGAGGCAGAAAGGCGGTTATGGAGGGGGAACACATGTATATTCAAGGCGGATTCATGCCAATGTATGGCAAAACCATCACAATAAAGTCTTTCCTGAAATTGTTACAATAAAAAAATTAATTAAAAAAAAGCTAGTAGGAAGGTTAAAACAAAAAAGTAATAAAATCTCCTATATTCACAAAAAGTGGGTAAGGGATACACACACAAAAAAGATGTAAAACATGAAGTCAAAGAATCAAAATGCAGAGTTGCTAGAATGCATTTGAACTTAAGATATCATCAATTTAAAATATCATTATATATAACCCTCCTGGTAACTATAAACCAAAAATCTGTAATAAAGACACACAAGAAAGAGAATGGAATTCAAACATAATACTAAAGATAGTCATTAAATCACAAAGGGAGAGAGCAAAAGGGAAAGTAAAAAAGAACTACAAAACCAATGAGAAAACAATGAATACAATAACAATAAGTACATAAGTTTTAGTAATTTAAATGTAAATAAGTTAAATGCTCAAATTAAAAGACACAGGATGACTGCATGGATTAAAAAAAAACTGTTCAATATGCTGCCCACATTTCTGAGCTAAAGACATACACAGACTGGAAGTAAGAGGGTGGAAAAAGATATTCCATGCACAAGTTAGTGAAAACTAAAGCTGGGATTGCAATGCTTGCATCAGACAAAATAGATTTTAAAGTCAAGATAGTAATAAAAGACAAAGACATTACATAGTGATAAAGGGACCAGTGTAAGAAGATATAACAATGTTAAATATACAGTTGATCCTTAAATAATGTGGATGTCAGGGGCACCAACCCCCAGGCAGTCAAAAGTTTTTATATAACTTTAAAGTCAATATATGGCAAAACCAACACAATAAAGTAAAGAAAAATAAATAAATAAAGTCTTCCCTCTGATATGTGAAATCAATTGCCAGCCCAGATTTGACGCTAGATACAGGGTGCTCAGGGCTGGTGCACCGGGATGACCCAGAGAGATGGAATCAGGAGGTATGTGGGAGGGGGGTTCTGGAAAGGGAACGCATGTATACCCATGGCGGATTCATGTCAATGTATGGCAAAACAAACACGATAATGTAAAGTAAATAAATTAATTAATTAAAAAAGATAGTCTTCTCTCTGTATCAATGTTTCTGAAACTAAAGATAAAGGAATCATGTAGTATTGTACTACGTATTATTTTTAAAAACCTACCTATAAGTGAACCCACAAAATTCAAACCTGTGTTGTTCAAGGGTAAACTGTATATAGATCCAACACAGGAGCACTGAAATACATACAGTGAATATTAACAGGATGATAGTAGGAGAATATAACACCTCACTTACATTAATGGATGGATCATCCAAACAGAAATCAATAAGGAAACACTACTCCTAAATAAAACAAATAGTACTCTCTCTCTCTCTTTCTCTCTCTCTCTCTCTGTATATATATATATATATATATATATATATATATATATATATATATAT
>ML660772.1:15274648-15455047 GCA_007570785.1 Antilocapra americana | reverse complement strand
TATATATATATATATATATATATATATATATATATATATATATATATATGTATATATGTGTGTGTCTATAACATTCCATTCAAAAGCAGCAGAATATACATTCTTTTTTTTTTATTGTTTTTGCCATACAATGCCATGATATCACCATGGGTTTACATATGCTCCCCCTCCAGAACCCCCCTCCCTCCTCCCTCCCTCCTCCCTCCCCCTGGGAAATCTCGATGCACCAGCCCCGAGCATCAATCCTGGGCTGGCGATTGATTAGACATATGATAATTAACATGTTTCAATGCCATTCTCCCATATCATCCCACCCTTACCCTCATCCACAGAGTCCACGAGTCTCTTCTATACATCTGCGTTCCTTTTGCTGTCTCGCATGTTGGGTTCTTGTTACCGTCTTTCTAAATTCCATATATATGCGTTAATATACTGTATTGTTGTTTTTGCTTCTGGCTTACTTCACTCTGGATAATGGGCTCCAGTTTCGTCCATCTGAGTAGAACTGATTCAAATGAACTTTTTTTTAATGCTGAGTAATATTCCATTGTGTATATGTACCACAGCTTTCTTATCCATTCGTCAGTTGATGGGCATCTAGGTTGCCTCCATGTCCTGGCTATTGTAAACAATGCAGCAATGAACATTGGGGTGCACGTGGCTCTTTCAATTCTGGTTTCCTCGGTGTATATGCCCAGTGCCGGGAGCCATCTGGATGCCCCCTTGTTCGGATGACAAGGTCACGAGACTAAGAAAGAAATTGCAAAGCTGACTTTCTTTATTGGGGCATCCTGGGCAAGCCCCACCCTGGTATTTTTCTTGGAAGTTCTGTCTATGCTTGGAACATTGGCTCATCTCAGTAGGTCAGTCACAGTTGGAAAGAACCCAACATGCGAGACAGCAAAAGGAACGCAGATGTATAGAATAGACTCGTGGACTTTGTGGATGAGGGTAAGGGTGGGATGATATGGGAGAAGGGCATTGAAGCATGTTAATTGTCATGTGTCTAATCAATCGCCAGCCCAGGATTGATGCTCGGGACTGGTGCAGCAAGATTTCCCGGGGTGGGGGGGGAGGGAGGAGGGAGGGGGGTTCCGGAGGGGAAGCATATGTAAACCCATGGTGATATCATGACAATGTATGGCAAAAACAATAAAAAAAAAAAAAAAAGAATTTGTCCTGAGATAATTCCCCCAGACCTTATCGACCAGAGGATCTGGGAAGGTGGATCCTCCTTCCCCGGGGGCTAAGGAGGAATGAAAGGGACATTTAAAAGGATTACTACTCTTTACTGGGGAGTTTACCAAGAGTTCTCTGTGGGTCATGGCAAGGCCACCACCAGAAAGGCTGGTACTTGGGTCACCTTTCCACCTCCCACTCCCCTGACCACTCCACGGAGGAGGCTCTCTTCCTTGAAGAAATCAGGCTCGATTGGGACTAAGGAATGCTCATAATTGTGGCCAGCATAGTTGGAGATATTGATTGCTTTAGGATAATGTAGACATAGGAATTCATTATAGTAGTTATAAGGTTAATAGGGTTTTATTGCTAAAGCAGTGCTGCTAGACTGCCTCTTAGTCCTCTTTCCTCTTTCTAAACTGTCTCTTTGTCCTCTTTCCTCTTTCCTCATAAGAACTGGAGTAGGTTACTAGAATAAACAGTCTCAAGCTTTAGCCCTTCCCTCTAGCTTCTACACAGTTGTACCTGATAAGAGAAATGTAACCTTTCTACTTAGGTTGATGTACTTACCATGATTGAATGAAGTATACTGAAGACATTCAAATGGTAAACATACTATTGTTAAATCTAATTACATAAAAATCTGACTTCTGCAAAGGGAATGTTTCATGATAGATTGGGGAATGAGCTCAATGATAAGGTTGCTATGGAAGGTAGAAAACAAAAAATTGTATAGAATGATAGGTGATGTAATGATGTAATGGGGATGTCTTTTGGCTATAAAACTGTAAACCAACAACAATAAACGAGAGACTTCTCCATCACTTCACAAAACCAACAACAATAAACTGAGAGACTGCTTCATCATCACACACCGACTCAGCTCAGTTCTTCTTCCGCCAACGCCACTCATCCCTCAAGACCCCTGGACCCCGCCGAGGCTGGACCCCAGCAGCCCAGCAGTGGTATTGCTGGGTCATATGGCAGGACTATTTGCAGTTTTTTAAGGAACCTCCACAGTGTTTTCCATAGTGGCTGTACTAGCTTGCATTCCCACCAACAGTGTAAGAGAGTTACCTTTTCTCCACATCCTCTCCAGCATTTATTGCTTGTAGATTTTTGGATTGCAGCCATTCTGAGTGGTGTAAAGTGATATCTCATTGTGGTTTTGATTTGCATTTCTCTGATAATGAGTGATGTTGAGCATCTTTTCATGTGTTTGTTAGCCATTTTTATGTCTTCTTTGGAGAAATGTCTGTTTAGTTCTTTGGCCCACTTTTTGATTGGGTCGTTTATTTTTCTAGAATGGAGCTGCAGGAGTTGCTTGTATATTTTTGAGATTAATTGTTTGTCCGTTGCTTCATTGGCTATTATTTTCTCCCATTCTGAAAGCTGTCTTTTCACCTTGCTTATAGTTTCCTTTGTTGTGCAGAAGCTTTTAATTTTAATTAGGTCCCATTTGTTTATTCATGCTTTTATTTCCAATATTCTGGGAGGTGGGTCATGGAGGATCCCGCTTTGGTTTATGTCAGAGAGTGTTTTGCCTATGTTATCCTCTAGGAGTTTTATAGTTTCTGGTCTTATGCTTAGATCTTTGGTCCATTTTGAATTTATCTTTGTGTATGGTGTTAGAAAGTGTTCTAGTTTCATTCTTTTACAAGTGGCTGTCCAGTTTTCCCAGCACCACTTGTTAAAGAAGTTGTCTTTTCTCCATTGTATATTCTTGCCCCCTTTGTCAAAGATAAGGTGTCCATAGATGCATGGATTTATCTCTGGGCTTTCTATTCTGTTCCATTGATCTATATTTCTGTCTTTGTGCCAGTACCATACTGTCTTAATGACTGTGGATTTGTAGTATAGCCTAAAGTCAGGCAGGTTGATTCCTCCAGTTCCATTCTTCTTTCTCAAGATTGCTTTGGCTATATGAGGTTTTTTGTATTTCCATACAAATTGAGAAATTATTTGTTCTGATTCTCTGAAAAAGACCTCTGGTAGCTTGATAGGAATTGCATTGAATCTATAGATTGCTTTGGGTAGTATACTCATTTTCACTATATTGATTCTTCCAATCCATGAACACGGCACATTTCTCCATCTGTTTGTGTCCTCTTTGATTTCTTTCATCAGTGTTTTATAGTTTTCTATATACAAGTCTTTTGTTTCTTTAGGTAGAAATATTCCTAAGTATTTTATTCTTTTTGTTTCGATGGTGAATGGAATTGTTTCTTTTACATTCTTTTCAAATGCACATGGAACATTTTCCAGGATTGATCACATTTTAGGCTACAAAACAAATCTCAGTTTAAGAATACTGAAATCATATGAAGCATCTTTTTCAACCAAAATGCTGTGAGATTAGAAATCAAATATAAGAAGAAAATGCTGTGAAACCCACAAACATATAGAGGCTAAACAATATGCTATTAAATAGAAATGAGTTACTGAAGACATAAAAGAGGAAGTAAATAAAAATACCAGTCTATGGGATGTAGCAAAAGCATTTCTAAAAGACTTTTATGGCAATACAAGTCTACCTCAGGAAGCAAGAAAAATCTCAAATAAACAACCTAATCTTACACCTAAAGCATCTATAAAAAGAACAAAGAAAACACAAAGTTAGAATAAAGAAATAAATCATAAAGTCAGAGCAGAAATAAATGAAATAGAGACTTAAAAAAATAGAAAAGATCAACAAAACTGAGAACTGATTCTTGGAAAAGATAAACACAACTGGTCAACCTTTAGCCAGATTCATTACAAAAAAGAAGGAGAGGGCCAAAATAAATAAAATTAGAAATAGGAGAAGTTACAACCAACATGAAAGAAATACAAAGGATCCTACGAGATTACTCTGAGCAATTATGCAGCAGTAAACTGGACAACCTACAAGACATGGATAAATTCTTAGAAATCTCCTGAGACTGAACCAGAAAGATATAGAAAACATGAAAAAACTAATTACCAGTACTGAAACTGAATTGATAATGAAAAAACTCCCAACAAAAGAAAGTCCTGGACTAAGTGGCTTCATAGGTGAATTCTACCAAATATTTAAAGTAAGGTTAACTCTGTTCTCAAACTATTTCAAAAGACTGAACATAAAAACACTTCTGAATTCATTCTATTAAGCTAGCATAACTCTGATACCAAAACCACACAAAGATACCTAAAAAAACAATACCAAAAAAAATACAATTCAATATTACTAATGAACATGGATGCACAAATCCTCAAAAAATATTAGAAAAATAATTCAACCACATGTTAAAATACTCATACACACTAATTGAGGGGGATTTATCTTATGAATAGGAGGATGGTTCATCTCCACAAATCAATATGACAAATCATATTAACAAATTGAAGACTAAAGATTATATGACCATCAAAATTCATAAAATGCTCAAAAATTCAGCATTCCATTTATGATAAAAAATGTTACAAAATGGATTTGGAGAGAACATTTATTCAAATAGTTAAAGGATGTATATGACAGGCCCATAAGTTAATATTATATTCAATGGTTAAAAGCTGAAAGCATTTCCTCTAAGATCAGCGACAAGACAAGGATGCTATAGTCCTCAAGTCAATCTACAGATTTAGTGAAATCACTATCAAGATATTTAATAGCATTTTTCACAAAACTATAATAAATAATTATAAAATTTGTATGGAAACTTAAAAGACCCAAAATAGCCAAAACAGTCTTGAGAAAGAAGAGCAAATGTGGTGGTGTCAAGGCGGAGAGCTATGACAGTTCATACTGCAATTAGTTAACCATGTGAGGTCCAGCTTGTGATAAAATACAACACAGTTTGTTTCTATTTCTGATAAATGCCAAGAGCTTGATCATCTTCTTTAACTGTTTTTCTACTTTATTTCTTATGAGTCCTTTAGTGATCCAGTGGTTAAGAATCTGCCATCCAATGCAGGGGACTTGAGTTCAGTCCATCCCAGCTTCCCTGATGGCTCAGTGGGTAAAGAATCCAGTTGCAATGCAGGAGACACAGGAGACACAAGTTCAATTCCTGGGTCATGAAGATCCCCCAGAGAAGGAAATGGAAACCCACTCCAGTATTCTTGCCTGAAAAATCCCATGGACAGAGGAGCCTTATGGGCTACAGTCCATGAGGTCGCAAAGAGCTGGACACGACTGAGCAACTGAGCCATGCCGAGGGGCAACTAAGCTCAATCCCTGACTATTTAAAAGATACAGAATTATAGTTACTGAATACTGAATTCAAAACTGATCCATAGTATTACCTAATTTCTTTGCTGAATGTACCATTTGACTTTATAAATGTTAAAACCTTTATTAAAGATCTTGGAGTTGAATGGAGATGTTTATTGTCTAGTTAAAGAACTTCACTTGAGGATTGATTATATTGTTGAATTAGAGGTTAAATCACAACTTTACTTTCAATCATTAAACAAAATGTGGGTCTAACTATACTCACAGATGGCATCAGCTTAGAGGTCAAATTTTAATCTGTGTAATTTTTAAATACTGTGATTCTTAGATCATTGAAATACCTGTATTTTTCAGAGTATGAATTGATAAATGAATATGGGGTACAGAGAGTTAACTGGATAAGACCATTTTTAAAAGAGTTGTTTGAAGTAGTTTGTGGTATAGTCCAATAATTGTTGATTATAAAAGTCACCAGCTTTAGTTTCTGCTTATGGTTTTAATTAGTTTTAATAAATGGAAATCATGTGGTCCTCTACTGTGCTACTGAAGTTCATTACTCACTATGTTGTCTGCAGCTGGTTTTTTCAGGATTATCTATCATGCTTAGGAAGAAGGGCTCTTGTCATTCACACAGCTTCAAGGAAGGACAGTTTTCTGGGGAATGAAATTTACACAGAGCATTTGACTTCAAGTATTTAGTTTGTATACGTGACCCCAGAGAAGGCATGAGAGGAAGACCCACAGATGCCAGGTGAACATAGACTGAGGATTTCATGTATAACGTGGACCTCAGAAATTCCTTTTGTGATATTTGTCTTATTGGTATGTCAGTATTTATTATTGATTATAATGATGATGAAATTTTATTTCATTAAAAAAGTGGAGGGGAAGATTTAGGGCATAAATTTAATGTACCATATCATGGAACCATTTTACAGGTGAGAGTAAGTCCTTTCAGTTGCATGATTCTCAAGTCTGGTTGTAATCTAGATTTCACCCTGAATCTGTTAAATAAGAACTTTTAGGGTTAATGATTCTACAGTTGTGGGGTTAGGAAATCTCTCTCTAGTTTTTGTTTGGAAATAAATTATATCCTACAGAAAAGTTGAAAGAACTCAATTATACTCTTTACACTTAACAGTTCTTAACAGTTTCCCACATTTGCTTTATTGTTTCCTCTATATAGCTTAATATTTTTCTGAACTGTTTGAAGTATATTTTGACGAGTTTCATTTATTTTTTAGCTTTTGAAAAATTATAGATTTTACCCAGGTTTATTAAGATACTGTTGACACGTAACATAGGTAAGTTTAGGAATACAACCTGATGATTTGACACATGTATATATTGTGAAATGATTACAATAAAGCTTACTAACATCTCCATCCCCTCACATCATTACCAGTTTTTTTTTTTTGTGTGTGTGTGTGGTAGTCACATTACGATTACCACAAATTTCAAGCTTTCTTAACTTCCAAATATATAATACAGTTTTGTTGATGATAGTCACCATGTTGTACATTAGATTCTTAGAGTTCATTAATCTTAGAGCTGGAAGTTTGTGTACTTTAACCAACATCTCCCATTTCCCCCACCACCCAGCTTTAGGCAACTACTATTCTACTCTCTATTTCTATGAGTTTGGCTTTTTTTTAGATTCCACATATAAATGAGAAGATACAGTATTTTTCTTTCTCTGACTTATTTAGCATAATGCCCTAAAACTCCACTCATGTTGTTACAAAAGTCAGAATGTGCTTCTTTTTATGGCCAAATAATATTCCTTTGTGTATATATGAGTACATATCTTTATCCATTCATCCACTGGTGGACACCTAGGTTGCATCCATATCTTTGCTATTGTGAATGATGCTGCAGTGAATATGGAGGTGCAGATCTTTCTAAGGTATTTATTCTATTTCTTTCAGATACATACTCAAAAGTGGGGTGATGGATCATACAGTAATTCTATTTTTAATTTTTTGAGGATCCTCCATATTGTTTTCCATAGTGGCAGCACCAATTTATATTGCCATCAGTAATGCATGAAGATTTCCTTTTCTCTACATCTGACCAACACTTTTTATTTCTTGTTTTTTTTTCTATATTACTAGCTATTCTAACAGGTGTGAGGTGATACCATATTGTAATTTTGATTATAATTTTGTATTTTCCAATGATTAGTGATTTTGAGCATCTTTTTGTGTGCCTGTTAACTATCTGTATGTTTCTTTGGACATACGTCTATTCAAATCTTCTGCCTATTTTAAATTGGATTATTTGCTCTTGCTATGAATTTTTATGAGTTCTTTGTAAATTTTGGATATTAATTCTTTGTAAGATAAATTGTTTATAAATATTTTCTCCAATTTGGTAGGTTGCCTTTTTATTTTGTTGAGTTTCTTTCTCTGTAAAAAAGCTTTTTAATTTCATGTGTCCCACTGTTTTATTTTTGCCTTTGTTGCCTCTGCTTTGGCGTCAAATCCAAAAAATTGTCACAAACCCCAGTGTCTAGGAGAATTTCCCTTATATTTTCTTCTAGGATTTTTATGGTTTTAGGACTTATATTCAAAATTTTAATCTATTTAAGTTGATTTTTGAGTATGGTGTAAGATAGTAGTTCAGCTTTATTCTCTTGCATGTGGCTGTCCAGTTTCCTAGCACCATTTACTGAAGAGACTGTCCTTTTGTCACTGTATATTCTTGGCTCTTCTGTCATAATTTAATTGACCATATATATGTGGTCAATTTCTGGGCTCTATATTTTGTTCCATTGATCTATATGTCTGTTTTTATGTCAATACCATACTATTATGATTACTAATAGCTTTGGAGTCAGGGAATGAGATGCTTCCAGCTTTGTTCTTCTCTCTCAAGATTGCTTTGGTTATTTGGGGTCTTTTGTCATTCTGTACAAATTTTATTATTGTTTGTTTTATTTCTGTGGTAAATATCATTGGAATTTTGATGGGAATTACATTTAATCTGTAGATAGCTTTGGGACAAACTAGACAATTTATTAACATGCTTATTTCTTTTGAGTGCTAAGTAATGTTACATTGGGCTTCCCAGGTGGCTCAATGTTAAAGAATCCTCCTGCCAATTTAGGAGATGCAAAAGATGGGGGTTTGATCCCTAGGTCAAGAATAGATCCCCTGGAGAAAGAAACGTCAACACACTCTGGTATTCTTGCTTGGGAAATCCCATGGACAGAGGAGCCTGGTAGGCTATAGTCCATGGGGTCACAAAGAGTCAGACACAACTGAACACCACCACACCAATGTTACACTGTCTGGATGGTCCATAATTTATTTATCCATTTACTTACTGAAAAACCTCTTGATTGCTTTCAAGTTTTAAAGGTTATGAATAAACCTGCTATAAACATCTGTATGAGATTTCTATTGTATCTATTTTGGTGATAAAATTATCCTAGATTTGACCAGAGTCTCATCAAAGCTGACTCTAACTTCTGATAAATATGATAATTTTTTGAGTACTTTTTTTCTGGCATAAAATGATCTTCTAGATGCATTTTTGATGGCAATCTTGAGATTCAGCCATTTCTCCAAGGACTCATGGTTCTTTTTAGTGGGAAGAGGTATTTGGAAACCAAGACATGGGTGATATTATATCCTTTAACAAAGTCAAGCATTAGAATGAGCTTGGTGATATGTGATTATGGAAGCACATATTCTGAAAACTAGATTGTTTATTTTGAAGTAAAGTTTTCTCACCAATTCCTGAAACCAAGAAGGATATATTTCATTAAGGAAATAAATAGATCTTATAGTTTATTTTTAATTTTAAGATAAAGCATTATTAGAGTCAAGAAAAGGAAAGCACAATTTCACAATCTATGATTTTCTTGCCAGTAAGCATTGCTATTTTTGTTGTAAGAAACTGTCATAGCTCCATGCTCCTACAAAATGAATGACACCATTTAGGTCTAAATCAGTTGCAAAATGACCAAGTCTTGGCAGTGGTGAAATTGACTTGACATATAACTGTACTGTAGATAAATATTTGAGAAATGGAATATTGGTGCAATTGAAAAGTTTCAGAAACAGCAGTTGCTTCAGAATGGAGGACATGAAAAATGGACAGGTTGGTTCTGTGCTATAGCTTAATTCTGGGGAAGTAGCAAAATAGTACACCCCAATGGGGGAAGAAACTAAAAAGAATTAGGTATCAAAGAGTGAAACACAGAAATGAAAAGCTGTCTAGAAAAACCAAGAGTCTATCTACTAAAACATGCAAAAAATATGTCCTCAATTAAATCTGAAAACATGTTGTGAGAACAAATATAGAAGGTAACCATCAAGATTCTTGGAAAAAAGATTAAAACAAATTTTTAATAAATTTTCAAATTTGAGATAAATAAAATATATTAACACTCATATAGTAATGAAACTTATTAAATATGACTCATGTTGGAAGGTGTGGGATGGTGATGGGTATTGTGGGTGGAGGGTTGATTAATGATGTCACTTTTAAAACCTAGGGATTTATGGGAAAAATGCATTTTCAGTCTTGACATCATACAGAAAGTAACTTTCCTGCAAAAAGGGTAAAAATACTTTAGTACTGTCAACGTTTGAAGGATAGTAATGCTGATCCTTGAAGATAGAACAAAGACGAAGTATACTGAAATTAGTTGGAGAAAAACAAGTCACTGATTCATTCAGTCTTTTCTTTTAGCACGTGGAGGAGGAAGACTGTATTTTGCAGAATATGTTAAGGGAAGTGGTGTGTAAATCAGTGGATAATCCCTGGTGCTTAATGATTTTACTGTAGCCAGTACAAGAGCAACAATAAAAAAAAAATTGTGCAATTTGTTAGAAAACTTAGAATTGGACTAGCATGTGGCACATAGTAAAGATCACTAGACCTGAAAGTAGAGGACTTTAGGCACAGACAGAGAATATAATATTCTTTGATCATTGTATTTTGAGGGGCTACATCTACTTCTTAGTGAATGAAAGTTGGAAATTGCTCTCATAAATTCATCTGTCCTATTTGCATTTATACATAAAGGTATGTGTATGATTCTTTTTCTTTCTTTTTTATGAGTGGGAGAGTTAGGATAAACCTTTGTGTAGCCTTGCACTTGTCACTTTGTCTCTGTGCCTATTTCCTCACTTATTAACTTTCTAGCCATGGCACAGGTGACCTGAGAGGATGCAGGTCACATCACATGCCAAGGGGACACCTTGGCATGTCATAGCCCCCACCGTTATAGCAGCAGTAGGACTAGCAGTGAGCAGATTATTTGTGAAGGCCTCCCTTGGCTCAAATCTTTCTAAGAGCTTTGTGAATTAATGGGCCCATCTGATAGAAGAGAAAACTGAGGTGTAAGAATTCCACTGACTTGGAGCTATTGTGTGGCATAGCCTTCTCCATAGTTTTCCTCTTGACCTCGACACCAACTTGCCATCCCACCTGCCTGGCACTTCACCAAGTCCCTTGAGGGTCAGGTGGTACTAGCTAGGTACCAGGTCCACTCTGTGCCCCAGCCCTACCTGAGGAAATGTGTATAGTTCATGTTATACAAAGAGGTTGAAGATCTTTGCAGAGTTTAGTTGATGGATTTCACTTTGGAGACTATGATTATTACTGTGGGAAGCTGCTTGTAGATAAGTTAACCCTCACTTATTATTGTTTGGGTGCCAAATTTCAGGATTTTGCTAGCACTGTGAAGCCAGAGATGTCCTTTCTGCAGGACAAGAATGATAAGGCCTTGAGATGGACTCGTGTTATGTGTTCAATGCAGATGAGAATACAAAATCTGTGTAATATAATTGGTGCTAGAGACAATTATGGCCACATGGGAATGCCCACATTTCCCCTTGGTGTAGATTGAATTTTATTCTCCTAAATTTTATATGTGGAAGCCCTAAATCCCAGTATGATGGTATTTGGAGAAGGGACATTAGGAGGTAATAAGCATTAGATGAGGTCACAAAGGGTGAGGTCCTCATGATGGAATAGTTGCTCTATAAGGGGAAAGGAGTGATTGCTTTCTCTTCATTATGTGAGGATACAGAGAAGAAGCTGCAAATGAGCAAGAGAGCTCCTGTCAGAAACTGAATTGATTGGCACCTTGTTCTTTGGCTTCCCAGGCTCTAGAACTTTGAGAAATAAATGTCTGTTGCTTAAGCCACCAAGATTATGCTATTTTGTTATAGCAACTCAATCAGACTAATACACTCTTGTAGTCACATATGGAATGCAAACTCATTCAGAAACTGCTTTATTAATTTATCATAAAATATCTTAATGGACTAGAAATACCTGAAGTCCTATTCTTCTTGATGAATTCTCCCTCTACCAGCAGAGTTACATGAAAACTCAGTTCTTAATCCGTGATTGAGTGACCATGGAATTAGAATAGAAGGTATTAGATGAATTGAAAGTTAAAAAGATAGTTTGATGATATTATTAAAAAATCCAAAGGGAAGTTTTCTCCATAGCAGTTTTCAACTCACGTGATTATCTCCTTTATTTCTAAAAACACCTCTATTTTTGCTCCTAAAACATCACACATTTCCCATTTTTCTCCCTCCTCTCTGTACCTTCTCAGTCTCTTTGAATTGGAGATGGGCCTCCTATCCTGACCTCAATGTATTTTTGTAAACAAAACATGTTTTCATCTGAACATGTCTTGAATGTTCCTGCCTTTATATTTTTCTCATGGTCTTCTTTCCCCTCCTCAAATGTTTACTTTCTTCTGTTCTATTCCAGCAAACCAACAACTTTTTAAGAATCAGCTCAACTTATCCCTCCATTGTAGATATAAAAGAGTAAAGTTGTTTTCAAATCTCCTATACTTAACTTTTCAGACTGGAGAATGATTATGGGAATCAATGAACTGAATGTGTTATACATACATGTAACAACACGGATGAAACTCGGAAGTAAGTTTGGAAAAATAAGTACATGCAGTGGAATGCTATTTTCATGGAGTTCAGAAATATGTATATTTATATACATATGATAACATATATGATAAAATCATAATAATAAAGATAGAAATTATAAGCATAAAATTTAACATAGTGGTTTCTTCACTATGGATTTGAGGATAGGAACTAGATGTAGCAAATAGGTGGATGCATTGGTGAATGTTATGTTTTAGTTGGGGGGGGAATTCACAGATAGTTTCTTTATGCTTGTAACTTACAGTGTTGCATATATTCTTCGGTAAGTATCAAATATTACCAAGTGAAATGTGTGAAAAAGTTTTATTTTCTATGTATCAGTTACAATATTCATTCAAAACTTAGTAAGTTGAATTTTATTTAAAAATTCTGCCACTGAAGAGGGCACCACCTAGATAGACTGGCTAGAGGCCCAGACAACGGCTCTCAAGGCATAGACCACTGTAAAAGGCAGCATCGTATGGGACTTAAGGACCCAAGATTGTGAGAATTCTCTGCCACTCACCAGCTGTGTAACCATAAGCGAATTCCTCATTTTCCTCATCTGTAAAATGAGGATAATAATAATTCCTATTGCATAGGGGCTTCCCTGGTGGCACTGGTAGTAAAGAACCTACCTGCCAATGCAGGGCCAGGGTGGTAAGGAGACAGAAGAACACTGGTTTGATCCCTGGGTCAGGAAGATCCCTTAGAGGAGTGTATGGCAACCCACTCCAGTATTCTTGCCTGGAGAATTTCATGGGCAGAGGAGCCTGGTGGGATACAGTCCATGGGGTCGCAAAGTGTCAGACATGACTCAAGTGACTTAGCAGCAGCAGGGCTATTATGAGGGTTAAAAATATTGATTTATATAAATTGCTTAGAGAATGTCCAGTATATGGTAAGAATGAGTTAAATGATAGCTATTTTTATTTGCTGGGGGAAGTTATAGATGTGTGGTGCTCAGATTCGATCTAGGTAAACAAAATCGTTTCATAGTAATAGGCATAAAGCAACCTGTTTTGCATGGGAAGATTTATAAACCCAGATGACTGGCTGTGCTCCTCTTGGTCACATGCAGAGTACTGCTCACCTGCAAAGTGCCGGTAAACACTGTCAGCTTAAGGTTTAAGAGTTTCTTCAAGTTTCATTTTTATCCTTCCATGTTTGTCTTGACTGCCTTGTATTCAGTCTTTTTCTTGAAAGGCTAGAATGCGATTAGTTTACTTTAGTAAAATGCAATCACAGAGTTCTTTATCCCCAAGGGGATAACTAGTTCTCTGTATTTGAGTTTGTGGTATTTCTAATCTTTTCAGAAGAGATTAGATATGCTTTTTAGAATTCTTTTAACCATTGGCAAAGCAAAGCCTACCTGTTTTGTGGAATGGACACATGTGCTGGGACCTTGGGCCTGAGCAAACGTTCTGTCAAGGGCACAGTTTTCCTTCTGTCCCAGAATTCCATTTCCCATTCAACCTTTTCAGGAAGTTCCAAAAGATGACATGGAGAAAAAAAGAGGCAGTTGGATAGAAAGAGAAAAGGATTTTAAATAGTTGCAAAGAACAGGACCAGGGTGGTAAGTGAGCTACAACTTTTCAGTTATACGATTTCAGGGAGGAAAAATAAGAATAATCCCTCCTCCCAAATTTATTTATTTGATAACATTTTCCAAATAGTTCTATTTTCAAGGAAATAATCTTTTTTTCCCCTCTGAGAAAATGAGGGAGTCTCTCTCTTGTCCCCAAATCGTTCCTGATGCTGCTTTATGAAAAATAACAGAAAAAACTATTACACATGAATTTTATGGACTGACTCTTGACAATAACTTATTAACAAGTTTTTGGAAACTATTTCACTGTTTCTTCATGAATGGTTCACAGGACCATGTAATGTAAAGAATAAGACTCTTGGGGCAAGGAAATGGGGTCATGTTATCAGTATCAGTTCAATTGCTCAGTAGTGTCTGACTCTTTGCGACCCCATGAACTGAAGCACTCCAGGCCTCCCTGTCTATCACGAAATCCGGAAGTCCATCCAAATGTATGTCCATTGAGTCGGTGATGCCATTCAACCAGCTCATCCTCTGTCGTCCCCTTCTCCTCCTGCCCCCAATCCTTCCCAGCATTAGGGTCGTTTCCAATGACTCATCTCTTTTCATGAGGTGGCCAAAGTATTGAAGTTTCAGCTTCAACATCAGTCCCAACATCAGTCCTTCGAATGAACACCCAGGACTGATCTCCTTTAGGATGGACTTTTTGGATCTCCTTGCAGTCCAAGGGACTCTCAAGTCTTCTCCAACACCACAGTTCAAAAGCATCCGTTTTTCGGTGCTCAGCCTTTTTCACTGTCCAGCTCTCACATCCATACATGACTACTGGAAAAACAATAGCCTTGACTAGACAAACCTTTTTTGGTGAAGTAATGTCTCTACTTTTCAATATGTTATCCAAGTTGGCCATAACTTTCCTTCCAAGGAGTAAGTGTCTTTTGATTTCATGGCTGCAATCACCATCTGCAGTGATTTTGGAAATTAAGTTTGACACTTTTTCCACTGTTTCCCCATCTATTTGCATGAAGTGATGGGACCAGATGCCATGATCTTAGTTTTCTGAATGTTGAGCCTTAAGCCAACTTTTTCACTCTCCTCTTTCACTTTCATCAAGAGACTTTTTAGTTCCTCTTCACTTCCTGCCGTAAGGGTGGTGTCATCTGCATATCTGAGGTTATTGATATTTCTCCTGGCAATCTTGATTCCAGCTGTGCTTCCTCCAGCCCAGTGTTTCTCATGATGTACTCTGGGTATAAGTTAAATAAGCAGGGTGACAATATACAGCCTTGATATACTCCTTTTCCCATTTGGAACCAGTCTGTTGTTCCATGTGCAGTTCTAGCTGTTGCTTCCTGACCTGCATACAGGTTTCTCAAGAGACAGGTCAGATGGTCTGGTATTCCCATCTCTTTCAGAATTTTCCACAGTTTATTGTGATCCACACAGGCAAAGTCTTTGGCATAGTCAATAAAGCAGAAGAAGATGTTTTTCTGTAACTGTCTTGTTTTTATATGATCCAATGGATGTTGGCAATTTGATCTCTGGTTCCTCTGCCTTTTCTAAATCCAGCTTTAACATCTGGAAGTTCATGGTTCATATATTGCTGGAGCCTGGTTTGGAGAATTTTGAGCATTACTTTACTAGCGTGTGAAATAAGTGCCACTGTGCAGTAGTTTGAGCATTCTTTGGCATTGCCTTTCTTTGGGATAGAAATGTAAACTGACCTTTTCCAGTCCTGTGGCCATTGCTGAGTTTTCCAAACTTGCTGGCATACTGAGTGCAGCACTTTCACAGCATCATCTTTTAGGATTTGAAATAGCTCAACTGGAATTCCATCATCTCGACTAGCTTTGTTTGTAGTGAGGCTTTCTAAGGCCCACTTGACTTTACCTTCCAGGATTTATGGCTCTAGCTGAGTGTGAGTGATCACACCGTTGTGATTATCTGAGTCGTGAGATCTTTTTTGTACAGTTGTTCTGTGTATTCTTGCCACCTCTTAAGATCTTCTGCTTCTGTTAGGTCCATACCATTTCTGTCCTTTATCGAGCCCATCTTTGCATGAAATTTTCCCTTGGTATCTCTAATTTTCGTGAAAAGATCTCTAGTCTTTCCCATTCTGTTGTTTTCCTCTATGTCTTTGTGTTGATTGCTGAGGAAGGCTTTCTTGTCTCTCCTTGCTATTTTTTGGAATTCTGCATTCAGATGGGAATATCTTTCCTTTTCTCCTTTGCTTTTCACTTCTCTTCTTTTCACAGCTATTTGTAAGGCCTCTTCAGACAGCCATTTTGCTTTTTTGCATTTCTTTTTCTTGGGGGTAGTCTTAATCCCTGCCTCTTGTACAGTATCATGAACCTCTGTCCATAGTTCACAGGCATTCTGTCTATCAGATCTAGTCCCTTAAATCTATTTCTCACTTCCACTGTATAATTACAAGGGATTTGATTTAGGTCGTGCCTGAATGGTCTAGTGGTTTTCCCTACTTTCTTTAATTTCAGTCTGAATTTGGCAATAAGGAGTTCATTATCCGAGCCATGGTCAGCTCCTGGTCTTGTTTTTGCTGACTGTATAGAGCTTCTCCATCTTCTCCAACTAAGCCATACTGTGTGGGGCTACTCAAGACGGAAGGGTCATGGTGGAGAGATATGACAGGATGTGGTCCACTGAGAAGGGAATAGCAAACCACTTCAGTATTCTTGCCTTGAGATCTCCACGAACAGTATGAAAAGGCAAAAAGATAGGATACTAAAAGATGAACTCCCCAGGTCGGTAGGTGCCCAATATTCTACTGGAGATTAGTGGAGAAATAATTCTAGAAAGAATGAAGGGATGGAGACAAAGCAAAATCTTTGCCCAGTTGTGGATATGACTGGTGATAGAACCAAGGTCTGCTGTTGTAAAGAGCAATATTTATAGGAACCCAGAATGTTAGGTCTATGAATCAAGACAAACTGGAAGTGGTCAAACAGGAGATGGCAAGAGTGAACTTTGACAATCTAGGAATCAGTGAACTAAGATGGACTGGAATGGGTGAATTTAACTCAGGTGATCATTATATGTACTACTGTGTGCAAGAATCCCTTAGAAGAAATGGAGTAGCCATCACGGTCAACAAAAGAGTCCAAAATGCGGTACTTGGATGCAATCTCAAAAATGATAGAATAATCTCTGTTCGTTTCCAAGGCAAACCATTCGATATCATGGTAATCCAAGCCTATGCCCCAACCAACCAGTAATGCTGAAGAAGCTGAAGTTGAATGGTTCTATGAAGACCTACAAGATCTTTTAGAACTAACACCCAAAAGAGATGTCCTTTTCATTATAGGGACTGGAATGCAAAAGTAGGAAGTCAGGTAACACCTGGAGTAACAGGCAAATTTGGCCTTGGAGTAAAGAATGAAGCAGGTCAAAACAGAGTTTTCCCAAGAGAATGCACTGGTCATAGCAAACACCCTCTTCCAACAACAAAAGAGAAGACTCTACACATGGACATAACCAGATAGTCACTGTTATAGGAGCCCCAAAAGTGCTCTTTTTTTCCCCCTTTTATTTTAGATTTTATTTATTTATTTTTCTTTACATTATCATGTTGGTTTTGCCATACATTGACATGAATCTGCCATGGGTATACATGTGTTCCCCTTCCAGAATCCCGCTCCCACCTCCCTCCTGATTCCATCTCTCTGGGTCACTCCAGTGCACCAGCCCTGTGCACCCTGTATAATGCATCAAACCTGGGCAGGCGATTGATTTCACATACGATAATTTACATGTTTCAATGCCGTTCTCCCATATCATCCCACCCTTGCCCTCTCCCATAGAGTTCAAAAGACTTTTCTATACATCTGCATCTCTTTTGCTGTCTCGCATACAGGGTAATCATTACCATCTTTCTAAATTCCATATATATTCATTAGTATACTGTATTGTTTTTCCTTCTGACTTGCTTCACTCTGTATAATAGGCTCCAATTTTGTCCACCTCAAGAGAACTGATTCAAATGGATTCTTTTTAATGGCTGAGTAATATTCCATTGTGTATATGTACCACAGCTTTCTTATCCATTGGTCTCTTGATGGACATCTAGATTGCTTCCATGTCCTGGCTATTGTAAACAATGCGGTGATGAACATTGGGGTTCACGTGTCTCTTCCATTTCTGCTTTCCTTGGTGTGTATGCCCACCAGTGGGATTGCTAGGTCATATGGCAGTGCTATTTCCAGTTTTTTAAGGAATCTCCACATTGCTGTCTATAGTGGTTGTAGTAGTTTGCATTCCCACCAACAGTGTAAGAGGGTTCCCTTTTCTCCACACCCTCTCCAGCATTTATTGCGTGTAGACTTTTGGATGGCAGCCATTCTGACTGGTGTAAAGTGGTACCTCATTGTGGTTTTGATTTGCATTTCTCTGGTAATGAGTGATGTTGAGCATCTTTTCATGTGTTTGTTAGCCATTTGTATGTCTTCTTTGGAGAAATGTCTGTTAAGTTCTTTGGCCCACTTTTTGATTGGGTCATTTATTTTTCTGGAATTGAGTTGCAGGTGTTGCTTGTATATTTTTGAGATTAATTGTTTGTCCTTTGCTTTGTTTGCTATTATTTTCTCCCATTCTGAAAGCTGCCTTTTCACCTTGATTTTAGATTCCTTTGTTGTGCAGAAGCTTTTAATTTTAATTAGGTCCCATTTGTTTATTTGTGCTTTTATTTCCAATATTCTGGGAGGTTGGTCATAGAGGATCCTGCTTTGGTTTATGTCGGAGAGTGTTTTGCCTATGTTTTCGTCTAGGAGTTTTATATTCTCTGGTCTTATGTTTAGATCTTTGATCCATTTTGAGTTTATCTTTGTGTATGGTGTTAGAAAGTGTTCTAGTTTCATTCTTTTACAAGTGGCTGTCCAGTTTTCCCAGCACCCCTTGTTAAAGTGATTGTCTTTTCTCTGTTGTATATTCTTGCCTATTTTGTCAAAGATAAGGTGTCCATAGGTGAGTGGATTTATCTCTGGGCTTTCTATTTTGTTCCATTGATCTATATTTCTGTCTTTGTGCTAGTACCATACTGTCCTGATGACTGTTTCTTTGTAGTATAGCCTAAAGTCAGGCTGGTTGATTCCTCCAGTTCCATTCTTCTCAAGATTGCTTTGGCTATTTGAGGATTTTTGTATTTCCATAGAAATTGTGAAATTATTTGTTCTAGTTCTCTGAAAAAGACCTCTGGTAGCTTGATAGGAACTGCATTGAATTTATAGATTGCTCTGGGTAGTATACTCATTTTCACTATGTTGATTCTTCTGATCCATGAACACAGTATATTTCACCATCTATTTGTGTCCTCTTTGATTTCTTTCATCAGTGTTTTATAGTTTTCTATATATAGGTCTTTTGTTTCTTTAGGTAAACATACTCCTAAGTATTTTATTCTTTTTGTTTCGATGGTGAATGGAATTGTTTCCTTAATTTCTCTTTCTGTTTCCTTATTGTTAGTGTATAGGAATGCAAGGAATTTGTGTGTTTTGATTTTATATCCTACAAATTTAGTATATTCATTGATTAGCTTTAGTAATTTTTTGGTAGAGTCTTTAGGGTTTTGTATGTAGAGGATCATGTCGTCTGCAAACAGTGAGAGTTTTACTTCTTTTCCAATCTGGATTCCTTTTATTTCTTTTTCTGCTCTGATTGCTGTGGCCAAGACTTCCAAAACTATGTTGAATAATAGTGGTGAGAGTAGGCACCCTTGTCTTGTTCCTGACTTTAGGGGAAATGCTTTCAGTTTTTCCCCATTGAGGATAATATTTGCTGTGGTTTTTTTCATATATAGCTTTTATTATGTTGGGGTATGTTCCTTCTATGCCTGCTTTTTGGAGGGCTTTTATCATAAATGGATGTTGAATTTTGTCAAAGGCTTTCTCTGCATCTATTGAGATAATCATGTGGTTTTTATTTTTCAATTTGTTAATGTCATGTATTACACTGATTGATTTGCGGATATTGAAGAATCCTTGCATCCCTGGGATAAAGCCTACTTGGTCATGATGTATGATCTTTTTAATGTGTTGTTGGATCCTATTTGCTAGAATTTTGTTAAGAATTTTTGCATCTATGTTCATCAGTGACATTTTCTTTTTTTGTGGCATCTTTGTCAGGTTTTGGTAGTAGGGTGATGGTGGCCTCATAGAATGAGTTTGGAAGTTTACCTTCCTCTGCAATTTTCTGGAACAGTTTGAGTAAAATAAGTGTTAGCTCTTCTCTAAAGTTTTGGTAGAATTCGTCTGTGAAGCCATCTGGTCCTGGGCTTTTGTTTGTTGAAAGATTTCTGATTACAGTTTCAGTTTCCATTCTTGTGATGGGTCTGTTAAGATTATCTATGTCTTCCTGGTTTAGTCTTAGAAAGTTGTACTTCTATTAAAGTTGTACTTTGTCCGTTTCTTCCAAGTTATACAGTTTTTTGCATATAGTTGCTGATAATAGTCTCTTATGATCCTTTGTATTTCTGTGTTTTCTATTGTGATTTCTTCTTTTTCATTTCTAATTTTGTTTATTTGCTTTTTCTCCCTTTGTTTCTTAATGTGTCTGGCTAATGGTTTGTCAATTTTATTTATCTTCTCAAAGAACCAGCTTTTGGCTTTGTTGATTTTTGCTATGGTCTCTTTTGTTTCTTTGGCATTTATTTCTGCTCTGATCTTTAAGATTTCTTTCCTTCTATTAACCCTGAGGTACTGCATTTCTTCCTTTTCTAGTTGCTTTAGATGTAAAGGTAGGTAATTTATTTGACTTTTTTCTTGTTTCCTGAGGTAAGCCTGTATTGCTATGAACCTTCCCCTTAGCACTGCTTTTACCGTGTCCCATAGGTTTTGGGTTGTTTTGTTTTCATTTTCATTCATTTATATGCATATTTTGATTTCTTTTTTTATTTATTCTGTGATTTGTTCGTTATTCAGCAGCGTGTTGTTGAGCCTCCATATGCTGGAATTTTTAAAGGTTTTTCTCCTGTAATTGATATCTAATCTTATTGCATTGTGGTCAGAAAAGATGCTTGGAATGATTTCATTTTTTTTTTAATTTACCAAGGCTAGATTTATGGCCCAGGATGTGATCTATTCTGGAGAAGGTCCCATGTGCAGTTGAGAAAAAGGTGAAATTCATTGTTTTGGGGTGAAATGTCCTATAGATATCAATTAGGTCTAATTGGTCTATTGTATCATTTAAAGTTTGTGTTTCCTTGCTATTTTCTGTTTAGTTGATCTATCCATCGCTGTGAGTGGGGTATTAAAGTCTCCCACTATTATTGTGTTATTGTTAATTTCCCCTTTCATACTTGTTAGCATTTGCCTTACATATTGTGATGCTCCTATGTTGGGTGCATAAATATTTATAAGTGCTATATCTTCTTCTTGGATTGATCTTTTGATCATTATGTGATGTCCATCTTTATCCCTTTTCACAGCCTTTATTTTAAAGTCTAATTTATCTGATATGAGTATTGCTACTCCTGCTTTCTTTTGGTCTCTATTTGCATGGAATATCTTTTTCCAGCCCTTAACTTTCAGTCTAGGTTTGAGGTGGGTCTCTTGTAGACAACGTATATAGGGGTCTTGATTTTGTATCCAGTCAGCCAATCTTTGTCTTTTGGTTGGGGCATTCAACCCGTTTATATTTAAGGTAATTATTGATAAGTATGATCACATTGACATTTGCTTTATTGTTTTGGGTTTGAGATTATACACCTTCTCTGTGTTTCCTGTCCAGGGAAGATCCTTTAGCATTTGTTGGAGCACTGGTTTCGTGTTGCTGAATTCTCTCAGCTTTTGCTTGTCTGTAAAGCTTTTGCTTTCTCCTTCAAATTTGAATGACATCCTGGCTGGGTACAGTAATCGGGGTTATAGATTATTTTCTTTCATGACTTTAAGCATGTCCTGCCATTTCCTTCTGGCCTGAATCGTTTCTATTGAGAGATCAGCTGTTGTCCTTATGGGATTCCCTTTGTGTGTTGTTTGTTATTTTTCTCTTGGTGCTTTTAATATTTGTTCTTTGTGTTTGATCTTTGTTAATCTGATTAATATGTGTCTTGGTGTGTTTTGCCTTGGTTTCATCCTGTTTGGGACTCTCTGGGTTTCTTGGACTTGGGTGATTATTTCCTTTGCCATTTTAGGGAATTTTTCAACTATTATCTCCTCAAGTGTTTTCTGATGGTCTTTCTTTTTGTCTTCTTCTTCTGGGACTCCTATGATTCGAATGTTGGTGCATTTAACATTGTCCCAGAGGTCTCTGAGATTGTCCCCATTTCTTTTAATTCTTTTTTCCTCTCTGTTTCAATTATTTCTACCATTCTGTCTTCTACCTCACTTATCCTGTCTTCTATCTCTGTTAATCTACTGTTAGTTCCATCCAGGGTGTTTTTGATCTCATTTATTGGATTATTTATTGTATTTTGACTCTTTTTTATTTCTTATAAGTCCTTGTTAAACCTTTCTTGCATCTTCTCAATCCTTGTCTCCAGGTTATTTAAATGTAACTCCAATTTGTTTTCAAGATTTTGTATCATTTTCCCTGTCATTATTCGGAATTCTTTATCAAGTAGATTCCCTATATCCTCTTCTTTTGTTTGGTTTGGAGGGCATTTATCCTTTTCCTTTACCTGCTGGGTATTTCTCTGCCTTTTCATCTTGTTTATATTGCTGTATTATTACCTCTTTATTGTGGAGGTTCCTCACTGTGGGTGGGGTTGGACGGGTGGTTTGTCAAAGTTTCCTGTTGGGTAAACTTGTGTTGGTGTTCTGGTGGGTGGATCTGGATTTCGTCTCTCTGGCAAGCAATGAAGTGTCCAATAAAGAGTTTTGAGATGTCAGTGGGCTTGGTGTGACTTTGGGCAGCCTGTGTATTGAAACTCTAGGCTATGTTCCTGTGTTGCTGGAGAATTTGTGTGGTATATCTTACTCTGGAACTTGTTGGCCCTTAGGTGGTGCTTGGTTTCAGTATAGATATGGAGGCGTTTGATGAGCTCCTATTGATGAATTAACTCCTGGATTCAGGAGTTCTCTCATATTGTCAGGATTTGGGCTTAGGCCTCCTGTCTCTGGTTTTCAGCCTTATTCTTACAGTAGCCTCAGGACTCTTCCATCTATACAGCACTGATGGTAGAACATCTAGGTTAATGATGAAAAGTTTCTCCACCATGAGGGACATCCAGAAAGGTACACAGAGTTACACGGAGAGGAGAAGAGGGAGGAGGGAGATAGAGGTGACCAGAAGGAGAAGAGAGGAATCAAATAGTGAGAGAGTGAGTTAGCCAGTGATCACTTTCCTATGTGCTCCCCACAGTCTGGATCCCTCAGAGATATTCACAGATTTATATCGAAAAGAGAAGAGGGAGGAAGGAGACAGAAGTGGCCAGGGGGTGAAAAGAGGGAGTCAGATGGAGAGAGACAGATCTGACCAGTAATCAGTTATCTAAGTGTTCTTCACAACTTGTAACACTCAAAGAAATTCACAGAGTTGGGTAGAGAAGAAAAAGCGGAGAGGGGAGATAGAGGTGACCTGGTAGAAAGAAAGGAGAGTCAAAAATAGGGAGAGAGCAATCAAGCCAGTGATCTCATTCCCAAGTAAAAATGGGTACTGAAGATTGGGTTCTTAAAGATACCAAGTTGATAACAAACACTTAAAAGCAAAGATTAAAAATCTAGAGTAAAGATTAGATTCTCAATAATACAATTACAAAAAAAGAAGAAAGAAAAAACCAAAAGAAAAATTTATAAAAGGAAAAAAGAGGAGAGAGAAAAAAAAAAGCCAAACAACAATAACAGCAACAAAGAACAGAGTCACTGAAATTCTTACATATATATATATATATATATATATATATATATATATACATATATATATATGAAGTTTGCTTAAAAAATAGGGTCTTTTTTTTGCTAGGTAATAGATGGTTATAAAAATAAAAATTGAAGGAGTTATAGGGGACTTAAAAATAAAAAAAAATAAAAATATAAAAATTTAAAAAATAGTAATAAAAAAAGTTTTAAAAATTTAAAAGATGATCATAGTAAAAATATATCTAGGGCTTTCTCTGGAGCTGTTGTGTAACTGAGGGGTCAGTTCATTTTCAGATAGTTCCTTGGTCTGGCTTGTGCTTTTCAAGGTCTATAGGCTCCTTCCTATGTAGTCGGTGCTAACTGCAGGGATTTACTCTGTTACTCCTGTCAGCTCCAAATCAGTTCCCTCTGATTATTTTAGCGTCTTCTGTTTGCTGGTCTCTTCAGTGTCTATCTCACTTGTTCAGTCGTGCTGTGGGGAGGGAGGAACACTGCAAACAGCTATCACTGGGGTGTGCTCACAGTGATTCAGCCACTCTGGGGTTTGTCCCCCGCTCACAGCATGTGCGCTTTCCCCGCCCACACTGCTCAGGCTCTCGGTCACTCCACTGGGGGCAGCCTGAGGTGGCCGCTGGGGCTGCCTGCACTTCCCAGGTCTGAGCTGCCTGGCGCAGTTGGGGGCTGCTATTTCTCCCCTCCCCTATCCCAGCTTCTTGGTTTTCTCGGTGTGCAGCTGGGCGCGCCTTCTCAGGTGTGTGGCGGCAACCCAAGAAGTCTTGGTTAGCAACTAATTCTGCCTGCGGTTTGGTAGTGGATGCCTTGCAGGGGCTGTTGGGGAATGGGCCGGTCCGCAGCCCACAGCTGACTAGCTCCGCACAGCGGACTAGCTCTGTGCAGCTCTTTGTTCTGTGTGGGGGCCTGGCAGTGGCTCTTCGCGGGAAAGCTATTCTGCAGTCTAGGTTGCCATCTCAGGCTAGTTCCCTCAGGCTGCCCTCGGGCATTTGGTCCCAGTCCTCACCCAAAGCAGCACAGCCCGCCCCTCCCTGAGCAGCCCGCGCTTGCTAGTGGGGGATGGGGCGTCTGGGCCGCGCTTCGCTGAGAATTGCAGTCAGGTACGTAATCTGTGGGGTTTAATTATTTATCTATTTTTGCTCCCGGTTATTTTGCCCTCTGAGGCTCGCTACAGATCTGCCGGGGAGAATGTTTCCTGGTGTTCGGAAACCTCTCTTTTTTAAGACTCCCTTCCCGGGATGGATCTCCGTCCCTACCTCTTTCCCCTCTCTTTTTACTTTTTATATTTTGTCCTACCTTCTTTTGAAGACAATGGGCTGCCTTTCTGGGTGCCTGATGTCCTCTGCCAGCATTCAGAAGTTGTTTTGTGGAGTTTCCTCAGCTTTTAAATGTTCTTTTGGTGTATTTGTTGGGGAGAAAGTGGTCTCCCTATCCTATTCCTCCGCCATCTTAGTTCCCCTCCCAAAGTGCTCTTGATAAGTCATCAAGACCTGGGAACCTTCATACTTCTGTTGGCTGACTGAGAAGTCCTGCCCTGGGACAAGGGAGAGGGAAGGACTATTTATGGCATGACCTGGGATGTGCTAAAAGGGCTGTCAGAAAATATCTTCCTCATAGGCTTGACCTGGAGCTATCCGTTTCCACCATTAGAAGGACTCTCACTGTGCTCTCCAGAAAAGCCTCTATTAAAAATAAATGTTTGAGGCTGTAGCACATCAGTAAATGCCAGCTTGACAATGTGAGCCTGTAGCTGTGAGTTGGAAGGGACTAGGGTCCCTTCAGCAAGGTCAGCACATTTTGTAGGAAGGTTTGGAATTTGAAGTGAGCAGGAAGCAGTAACTTCTCATGGGCCCCACCTCAGCAAAGGACCTCAGATTCTGAGCAGCTAATGAAGATGGGGTTGCAACTCTGTGTCAGGTGGGACAACTCTTTTCTCTATAGCCATTGACTTTGCCTAGATTAAAATGATACTGCAAATGAGCTAGTCAAATCCTGATATTTGTGCACAACAGACAATCGTTGAACTTCAATAGGAGTTTTTTTTAAAGTTTTCCAAATGCCACTTGGCAGTTGTTTTCACCTCCCGGGAAGAAGGTATAATTTATAGCATAGCTACATTAAACTAACTACACTTGGATGGCATTCTAAGTCAATTAGGGTGCTTCATTTTAACAAGCAATTTTTCTAGTTCTGAGGTGTTATCACAGAATCAGGTGTACATATTTTTATGATCCATGCCTCATGCCTTGACAGATCCTGAGTATTTTTCTTTAGTTCCCCCCCCCCCAAAAAAAATAGAAAAGGTTCTCATGAAGACATTGCAAGTAATCTTCTGGTCTGCCATCTGAGAATGGAGCCTACTGATTTCAAAATGAGTCATATGGTTTTCTCTCTTTTGGAAAAGATGTCTTTCTTCTTAAAATTGATCGATCATTTTATGAGTATGTGCATTATCTAAGTATCTATAAATTTTTAGGGGTTTTGTTTTTGTTGTTGTTTTAACTGTATAATATCCAGCCATTACCAGGTGATTTGTTAGGTTTTTCCCTTTCTATGACTCCAGGATTTAGTCCCTGCAGGATTGACAGTATTATTTTTACAGTGATATACTGTGTCCAAAAAGTAATATATCTCCACATGACTTAAGGGAGTTGATATTTGACATAAAATTATGATCATGTACAGCTCTGAAGCTATGTACAAAAAAGATGAAACAATAATTTCATTGAATACAGTACATTTTCTTCTGAAATTGATTTTAGATGAATTCCCTTCATCTCTTCCACCCTGCTGGGCCCGGCTGCTTGCTGTGAGACACAGCTAAATAGGAAGGAGGCTGTTGTTATTTGATGGCAAATTAATTCAACAATTTCAACAAACATTTATCGAATGCATAGTATATGCCAAATATAATGCTACTTGCTAGGCATACAAAGAGGAATCAGATATAGTCCTTGCTTCCAAGAAGTTCACTGTTGAGTGAGGCCAGAGAAATGTTTATAATGAAACATAGTGTAAAGTGGTAAGTGCTGAAATCTTAGTAATGATGCACAGGACACATAGGGAAGGAAACGATGTTTCCTTGGGTGACATCTGCATGTGACTTTGACTCCTAGCAGGTGAAAATCACAGAATAGATGTTGCAGGCAGAGGCAAAAAGTAAGAACAGCATTCTGTAATCTCTAGGACCTGCTAAATATCTAGTTACAAGATGAGCCTTTGAATCTGGGCTCGGAGCAGAGATGAGACTTCCTCCCTCCCTGAAATTTATATAAAACTAACACTTACATAATATTTTCTGCTTCCTTGGTGGCTCACCCTCTCTTCACCTTTCTCTTCCTTGTGGGAGACCTGGGTTCAATCCTTGGGTTGGGAAGAGCCCCCGGAGGAGGAAATGGCAACTCATTCTAGTATTCTTGCCTAGAAAATTCCATGGATAGAGTAGCCCGGTGAGTACAGGCCACGGGGTCACAAAGAATTGGACACAACTGAGCCACTAACATTTTCATTTTCATAATAGACAAAGTGCCTTCCCATGAATTAAATAATTTATGCCTCACAGCAAGTCTGTGAGATAAGAATTACAGATGTTCCTCTGCTTACAAACTTCTGGTTATGAACTTTTCCTAATCCAAATGGAGCTACCCTGCAGAGTAAAGGCAGAACAATTTATTTGCTGCTAACAGATGGTGATAGCAGTTGTTCACTATCTTTGTAGCTGCTCTGAGTCTCTCTAGTGCTCATGGTCACTTGTAGAGGTAGTCTTTGTACTTAGTTTTGAGTATTTCATGAATATTATTAACTGTCATATGTAGATTAAGTGCATGTAGCATATACAGCATGGAAATGCTAGACATAGGGTTGATTCATGTCCTGGGTGAGAAAGAGCAGGATACTGTGAAATTTCATTAGTACTTAGGATGGTGCACAGTTTAATATTTATGAATTGTTTATTTTCATTTATTATTTTTGGACCCCAAGTTGACCACGGATAACTGAAACTGTGGAAAGTGAAATTTTGGATAAGGGGGAATCTACTGTGTATGTAATTCTAGAAAAGGGAAAACTAATCCACAGCAATAGTGGATTAGTGATAGCTTGTGGCCAGGGGTTGGGGGATTGAATGCGAAGATGTATGAGGGAATTTTGGTGGGGTGAAAATATTCCAAATCTGGGTTGGAGTGTTGATTAGTTAATTACATGGTTGTGCATATTTGTCAAAACTTAGGAGACTTGTACACATAAAATATATGAATGTTATTGAATGTAAACTGTACCTTAACAAAGTTAATCTAAGGAAGAAAAGAAAAAGATGTTTTGTTCTCCTTTTGCCATTGATTTTCTTTCTAAATGATATTGTATGGAAGCTCAAATGTTTAATGTTATGAAGTACTATTGCCTTATATGTTGTGAGTTATTGGTATAATAACATAAAATGTTAGACTACAGTAACAATAGATATAACAATGTTCCAAAATTTAAAAAAAAACAAATTTTGTACATGTAAATTCTAAGTTTAAATTTTCATCTAAAAAGTTCTTAAAAATATATATTGTTATAGGCTTCAAAACCCCAAAATTTTTGGAATATAAATAGTGGTCCATTTATGTCATTTTAAAGGCACTTCTAGTCATTTTACCTGCAGGAGAGATGGGTACACAGATTTCCAATTTTTTTTTTTTATATGTCTTAACTTCTAATGTGGTTTGCTGTAATAATGGGAAAAATAGTGGCTCTAAAGCTGTTCATCTCTCACATCCAATGTGTTCTTAATAGCAGGTTAAATGAGTGCAGATCATTCTATAGCAAAGGAAATCCACAAATTAGGTGTAAGATGTTTCTCCTGTTACATAGAAAACTGTCAGCTCAATTCAAGTTACCACGAGTCACAAAATATGACCTGTCATAAAAACTATTAAAACCCAGGAACTCAGTAGATATTTCTGTTTCAGGTAAAACTTCAGCATCTGGAAATAAATGTAAAATTTGATGAGTTCAAGCCATTTCCCTACTAATCCAAATTACTTCCCCTGTCTTCTTCCCTTCCTTCTCTGGCCCCATTGTCATGACATCTGGTGGAATGATGATGTTTGTGTCATTAGGACAAGTCAGAAGTTTCTTATTTATATAAGTATTCCCAATGACAAGAAAAATATGTGACATATAACGGTCATAAAATATACATATGTTGAATGAATGAGTGTTGAAGACTGCAAATGAACAAGTATTTCTACTTCCAAATAATGACAAATGGCTCCAAGGTAACTCACACCATAGGAAAGAGTCTGGACATGTAGGAGAGTGGGCAGTGGCAGAGGTGAGGACAATGTGGAGAAGTTGGGGAGCCTAAACTAGATACAAGACCAGACTAGTTGAGAGTAAAAAGAGTAGAAAGCAAGTAATAGAGAGACAGACACATTAGGACTGAGTGACTAAGCATAGCACAGACACATTACATTTTAAATTCCTAAACTTCTGTCATAGAGGAATGCTACCATCAGAAGTCTTTTTTTTTTCTTTTCTGAATGGACAACTTGCCTGAGAGAATAAACAATAACTATGTGCATCTATTGTCTCCCCATATACACATCCTAGTTATAGAAACGTTTATTTTCAAGGAAGGTAAAGATTGGAGTTTTCAAGGAATGGTTTGTTCTGGAAGGGGAACACATGTATACTCATGGCGGATTCATGTCAATGTATGGCAAAACCAACACAATATTGTAAAGAAAAAAGTCTTTCTTGGATTTGTTACAATAAAAAAATTAAAAAAAAAAAAGGAAACACTTTCACACACACACAAAAAAATCAAAGTATCCTGCTGTCCACCATCATAGAATAACATAAAATATGAGTATTTATTTAAGGATTTATCACTAAAATTTGTCAGTAAGTTGTTTGTGTTAAGTGGCTAATTCATGTCCGACTCTGTGACCCCATGGACTCTGCAGCACTACAGGCTTCCCTCTCCTTCACCAGGAGGAGCTTGCTTAAACTCATATCTATTGAGTTGGTGATGCTATCCAACCATCTCATAGTCTGTTGTCCCTTCTCCTGCCTCTGATCTTTCCCAGTGTCAGGGTCTTTTGCAATGAGTTGGCTCTTCCCATCATGTGGCCAAAATATTGGAGCTTCAGCTTCAGCATCAGTCCTTCCAATGAATATTCAGGGTTGAGTTCCTTTAGGATTGATTGGTTTGATCTCCTTGCATTCCAAGGGACTCTCTAGAGTTTTCTTTAACATTACAGTTCAAAAGCATCAATTCTTTGATGCTCAGCTTCTTTATGGTCCAGTTCTCACATCCGTACACGACTAATGGAAAAACTATAGCTTGTCAGTAAATACAAGCTTACATTTCACTGATGTTACTTCCATTAATAACCTAATGTGAAGAAAGCAACTATACCACAATTCTTTTGATATATTCTATGCAGAAGCTGATGACTTATATGCTGTCTATTCTGTGAATCTATGAAGTGACTCTGGTCAGTGACATTGACAGGAAGCTCTGGTTCTATGTGTACACATACTGAGTATGCAGATATGGTCCATTTGTTTCATGCCTAATTTATTAGTCTTTGCCTAATTTAAATTGACGTGCCATTATGGAGTTTCAGGTGCATAGATTTGATATATTTATTTTAATATGGATGCATTATTTCTTTTAGTGTAGACTGAGACATTAGGTATATTTCCACTTGTGTTGTATACAGTTGGTACCTAGTACCTTATTTTGAAATTGTGTGATGAAAATCACATTTATGGAAATAAGGCTATGCTTTTAAATTGAACAATAAGGTAACACAAATTGTAGATGATGTATAAGAAATAACTCACTGTAATTGAATATGTTATATGCATAAATATATGGTACATTATGCACCAATCAATTGACAATACAGCCAACTAGTACATCATATAGGACATAAATACTGCATTTAGCCCAGACAATAACAACATAGGAGTGCAGTGAAATGTAGTATGCTTTCATTAATGTTTAAAATGAAACAACTTTTCTATGATGCTATCTCTCACTGAAATCAACACAAAACAATAGATTCTTTCCCCAATTTTTATCTAGCTAGTCTGTTTAAGGCTATTTAGTATTTGAAATTTTAATATTTCTTAAAAATCCAACTGTATTAAGGAGTCAGGTAAATCTGATGATCGCACAGCTATAAATAACTGAGATAATTGATCAGTGGTTTAACAATATTTTTTCTTCTGAAATACTCCTTTTGTCTATTAGTTATCCTTTCTTCTCAATGAGTACTCTTACAAGTTCACTTTACTCAGCTGACACAGTTTCATTCTTGTTCTGGTAAAATGACCAGCTTCTCTTTAAGGCAGAGTATAATAATTCAAACTTGGTCATCTCCTTATCTTTAAATTCTCTGATTTTCTATTTATGAAGAGCCTTCAGCAAGCTTTTCTTTGTGTAGAATTTCTTCAAGTATGAAGATCCTTTCAGAATGAGATATTTGCATTTGGAACTCTAGATTATTCCTTAGAATACATTTATACTAATATAGCACATATACACACATTTTCTTGTTTAAGATCCCAGAGTAGGAATTAAATGTGTGTGAATATTAAAAAATTGAACAGAATGAAGTGGTAGAATGATATATGTGCTGGAAAGGGAACAAACTGGTTTCAAAATAAACTTGGATTTATTCTTAACTCACTTCAGTCCTTTCATCCATAAAGTAAAGCCCATTGGACTGCATGTAGCATATAACAGAGGAGCATCAGGTATCTGATAAACCTGGCTACCTCATTTACTTTGAAGCATGTTAATTGTCATGTGTCTAATCAATCGCCAGCCCAGGATTGATGCTCGGGACTGGTGCAGCGAGATTTCCCGGGGGGGAGGGAGGAGGGAGGGGGGACCCGGAGGGGAAGCATATGTAAACCCATGGTGATATCATGACAATGTATGGCAAAAACAATAATAAAAAAAAATAAATAAATAAATTAAAAAAAAAAAAAGACTAAAAAAAAAAAAAAAAGAGTCAGACCTTTCAGAGCCTGGGTATATCAGAATCTGTGAAGAACAAAGGCAATAGCATTTTATAGGTGCTAGGATCAAAAGCTTTCTCCTTCAGGGAGAAATTGCTCTATTATTTTCCATTTCTAGCCTTGGAGTTAGAATTCAGATTGATTCTCCCATGAGTATAGTCTGGCTAGAGCCTTCTGCAGAAAGAATTTCACTTACCTGGCTTCTTTATATAACTTTGGGTCTCTAGCAGTGGCATCCCTGGGATGTACAGTTGTTTTTTTAGATTATTTTATTTTTCATCCCCCTGAACATGTAGATTTGTGGCCTATTATGGAGAATTCTCGAAATAAAAAGTATGCCTGTGTGGGAGGGGGGATGAGACAGAAATATCAATAAATAATCACCTACCTTGTTGGTAAGATACGAAAGTATTCAGCATTTAATCTACATTTGTCTGTGTCTTCAGTTATACTGAGTCAGTGATAAAAATCATGACTAATACATTGGCTATAAATGGGCTTTATGTTTACTCACTACAAAATAAGTACATTTGTATTCGGTATCATACCTTTGTGTATGTGACTTCAAATGTATGTGTGTTTGTGTATGTGTGTGTGTTTAGTTGCTAAGTCTGACTCTTTGTGACCCTATGGACTGTAGCCTGCCAGGCTCCTCTGTGCATGGGGATTTGCCAGGTAAGAATACTTGAATGGGTGGTCATTCCCTTCTCTGGGGATTTAGCTAACCCAAGGATCAAATCCGCATCTCCTGAACTGGCAGGTGGATTCTTTACCCCTGAGCCCCGGGAAGGCCCATGATTTCAAATATGTTTTCTATGGAAGGAAAAACTTGCATAGAATATTTTTGCCTTTTCTTAATTGCAAGGTATCAGACCATAAAGGAAAGAATCTTTTCTATTTACAATCTTCTGGATATACAATGCAAAGGATGATGATATAGAGCAAATAGTCCACTTTTCATCTGATTGTTTAGAGGAGGGTCACATAATCAAAAAGATTTGAACCAAGCTCATGTAATTGAAGAGGAACTTAAAAATGAATATCACTCAATTCAAGGTCCAAAAGTGGAAACATATTCTATAATTCAGAAATGGAGGAACTGACCAAGTAAGATGTTCCAGTTACAACCTTTCTAGACCTGATCAGAATATATCTGGTGGGGTATATAGGCAAAACTTTCAATATCACAGTAATATAAGCATATGCCCCAACCAGTAATGCTGAAGAAACTGAAGTTGAACAAGTCTATGAAGACCTACAAGACCTTCTAGAATTAACAGCCAAAAACAATGTCCTTTTCATTATAGGGGACTGGAATGCAAAAGAAGGAAGTCAAGAAATACCTGGAATAGCAGACAAGTTTGGCCTTGGAGTACAACATGAAGCAGGGCAAAGGCTAACATAGTTTTGTCAAGAGAATGCATGGTCATTGTGAACACCCTCTTTCAACAACACAAGAGATGACTCTACACATGGACATCACCAGATGGTCAATACTGGAATCAGATTGATTATATTATTTGCAGCCAAAGAATGAGAAGCTCTATACAGTCCACAAAAACAAGACTTGAACTGACTGTGGCTCAAATCCTTATTCCAAAATTCAGACTTAAATTGAAGAAAGTAAGAAAACCACTAGACCATTCATGACCTAAGTGACCTAAGTAGAATACCTTATGATATTACCGTGGAAGTGATAAATAGATTAGAGGGATTAGATCTGGTACACAGAGTGCCTGAAGAACTATGGAGGGAGGTGTGTAACATTATACAGGAGACAGTGGTCTAAAGGACAGAAACTGTATGGACTTAACAGAAGCAGAAGATATTAAGAAGAGGTAGCAAGAATACACAGAAAAACTCTGCAAAAAATGGTCTTAATGAATGACCCAGATAACCATGATAGTGTGATCACTCACCTGGAGTCAGACATCTTGCAGTGCAAAGTCAAGTGGGCCTTAGGAAGCATCACTACAAACAAAGCTACTGGAGATGATGGAATTCCAGTTGAACTATTTCAAATCATAAAAGATGATGCTGTGAAAGTGTTGTACTCAATATACCAGCAGACTTGGGAAACTCAGCAATGGCCACAGGACTGGAAAAGGTTAGTTTTCATTCCAATCCCAAAGAAATGCAATGCCATGGAATGCTCAAACTACTGCACAATTGCATTCATCTCACATGCTAGCAAAGTAATGCTCAAAATTCTCCAAGCTAGGCTTCAACAGTACATGAACTGAGAGCTTCCAGATGTACAAACTGGATTTAGAAAAATAAAGGAATCAGAGATTGATCAAATTGCCAACATCTGTTGGATCATAGAAAAAGCTAGGGAGTTTCAGAAAAATATCCGGTTCTGTTTCATTGACTACACTAAAGCCTTTGACTCTGTGGATCACAACAAACTGTGGAAAATTCTCAAAAAGATGGGAATACCAGACCACCTTACCTGTCTCCTGCAAAACTTGTATGCAGGTCAACAATCAACAATTAGAACCAAACAGAACAACGGACTGGTTCCAAGTTATGTCAAGGCTGTATATTGTCACCCTGCTTATTTAACTTATATGCAGAGTACATCATGTGAAATGCCAGGCTGGATGTAGCACAAGCTGAAATCAAGATTGCCGAGAGATATCAATAACCTCATATATGCAGATGACACCACCCTAATGGCAGAATGTGAAGAGGAACTGAAAAGCCTCTTGATAAATATTAAAGAGGAGAATGAAAAAGATGGCATAAAACTCAACCATTCAAAAAACTAAGATCATGGCATCTGACCCTGTAACTTCATGGGAAATAGATAGGGAAACAGTGGAAACAGTGACAGACTTTATTTTCTTGGGCTCCAAAATCACTTCAGATGGTGACTGCAGCCATGAAATTAAAAGACACTTGCTCCTCAGAAGAAAAGCTATGGCCAACATAGATACTATATTTAAAAAGCAAAGAAATTACTGTGTTGACAAAGGTCTGTATAGTGAAAGCTATAGTTTTTCCAGTAGTTATGTATGGATGTGAGAGTTGGACCATAAAGAAGGCTGAGCACTGATGAACTGATGCTTTTGATCTGTCATGTTAGAGAAGATTCTTGAGAGTCCCTTGAACTGCAAGGAGATCCAACCAGTCCATCCTAAAGGAAATCAGTCCTGAATATTCATTGGAAGGACTGATGATTAATCTGAAGCTTCAGTACTTTGGCCATCTGATGCAAAGAGCTGACTCCTTGGAAAAGACCCTGATGCTGGGAAAGACTGAAGGCAGAAGGGGATTACAGAGGATGAGATGGTTGGATGGCATCACTGACTCAATAGACATGAATTTGAGCAAGCTCCAGCAGATGGTACAGGAGAGGGAAGCCTTGTGTGCTACAGTCCATGGGGTGGCAAAGAGTTGGACACAACTGAGTGACTTAATAACAAAAAAATGTATAGAGATGTGCCATTTAGTTAGTTTTTCCCAAGTGATAGGCACTATGCTATATTCTGTGAAGTACATATGATGACCTCCACTTTATAATAAAGAAAATAATCCTATAGGTCTGAAGTGATTTGTCCAATAACCAATAGCTTATAAATGCAGAGAAGTAAGTTTCAATCTTGACCTGCATGGTTCCAGACTTGTGCTTGTAAGTACTTTACTCCTACAGACCAAAGTAGTTTAAGTTAGTATTGCTGATACAGAGATATCCTCACCTGTCTGAAGAGATGACTGGAGTCTATTATTTGGAAGGCAAAAATAGACATGAATAATCTATCCAGTTATTTTTGCAGGCTCTATAATAACTTTAGATTGACTTATTAAGTTGATTTTATCAATATATTCTCTAGAGTAACAGTAAAATAAACTTTTCAGCTAGGTTTCTTGGAAAGTTGCAAAATATAAACTTAAAAAGAAGACCTTAAAGATTTTATGTCTTGATCCTCTCATTTTATAGGGGTTTTGTTTGTTTATAACATATGTGAGATTGCCTGAGAGAAAGCTATTGCATCTTTATATGTCTGTGTTGGAGGTGTGGACTAGACTGTCATATTCATTTGGAGAAAATATAATCATATTGTTGCATCTGAGAGACTCTCATCCAAAGGAAATAGAAATCTATAGTCTGGGAGAGGAATTAACATAAGTTTGCTTCACCTTTTATGTTGAGTCAATTAAAATTATGACTGAATTAATTTTCTGTATACTTCATATGCTTACTTAATGGAGCCAGTATATCTGTAGCCTGTATTATACCTTTTTGTATGTGAATTTAATTTCATCTTCTTATTCTAGCTCACTATTTTCTAACTTCTTCAAGTATGAGAATTTTTTAAAAATCAAAACATTATTTGAATTACTATAATAGTAATATTTTTAGCATTACTAAGTGAGAAAAGACACAATTTCAAATAGTTACTCTTAATTCAATAATTCTTGAATACTCTTGTATTTCATGAATGACAAATGCATCTCCTCACATTTGAATGATAGTAGTAAATATATGCAAGGGAACTGTCTATTCAGTATGTACATATATCTGATGTACACATGGATTTTTTTAGGTTGCCATAGTACCACTTCATTCATTCATTCACTCATCACATTAGCTTTTCATTTAAAAGGTATTGACAGAGCATGCACTCTAGGCACCCTGTAAGGTAGTAGGCATACAGAGGTGGTCGTATAGGCCAGTTCCTGACTTCTCAGAATTCTGAGTATGAAATATGTAATGGAGGAAGTTTTCATGGTACCAGAAGGGCATTAGTCATGGCACTCTGCCCAGCTTGGGTGTCAGAGAAGACTTCTTGAGTCAGTGACTTAAGTGAAACTTCAGGGATGTGCAGCTTTGGGGATGTTGTAGAATGGCCACAGTGCTAAAACTCATTGGCTGCAGACCCAGCTCCAGCCCAGAGCTGTTTCCTATGGAATAATAGAAGCACGTATAACAACCTCATAATATTCTCCATTGAATGAATGCTGTGGAATAATTGAGACCATGTCAAAATGTCTACCAAGGCCTTAGTGAAGGCATGAGTTATCAGTGCAAAGGACTTGCATTGGAAATTCCTTCAATGGGAGCCTCAGTATGGATTTGTCAGAGGCACATCACGTGTGCTTCCTCCAAAGCATAAAGGTCTGGCTGAGTCCCTCCTGCAAGGAAAGGCTAGTGTTCCCTCCACACATGATATAACTCTCCTGTAATCATTTATTTATTAAACAAATACTTAATAAATGCCTCCTATGTGCCAAGCACTCTTCTAGGCACTGGGGATATATACAAGTCCCTGCCTCAAAGTTTCTATTCTAGTGGATAGGAAGACAGATAAATATGAGACACATAAGATGGTGATAGCCTTCCCAGGAGGCACTAGTAGTAAAGAACTCTCTTGCCAATGCATAAGATGTAATAAATGTGGATTCCACCCCCGGGTTGGGAGGACCCCCTGGAGGGAGGGCATGACAACCCACTCCAGTATTCTTGCCTGGAGAACTGGAGAAGCCATGGATAGAGGAGCCTGGCTGGCTATAGTCCATAGGGTCACAAAAAGTTGGACACGACTGAAGTGACTTAGCACACAAAATGGTGATAAGTGTTATGAAGAGAAAGTATATGAGGCAGAAGGGAAAGATTGAGATGAGGGTGGGAAGGATGCTATTGAGTAGAAATTGTGAAGATTAAGTGTTTCTGACCAAATGACATTTCAACTGAGACCTGGAGAGAATAAGAAAGTCCCTCTACTGCTTGGGGGCAGAGCCCACACTTCCCACTTCTATCAAGTCAGAGAGAATAATATGACCCTTCTTTTTCTATTCTAAAGCCTAACCTCTAAGGTCACGCTTTCTTCCCATGATTTTCTGCCTCTCATGATGACTGACAATGTGAATATTTATTGCATTCTAGAGAAATCTGAAGGGAGAAACTAGTTTCTGAAGGTCTTCTGACCCTGTCTAGCTTCTAACAAATCTCTCAGCTTGGTCCACTAGTTTCAAATGGTTGCTGATGCCTATAATAAATTATTATAACCTCTGTAACTTTAAGAACAATTTTTGTACCTCACATTGTGGCTTTATCTTTTTCAGTGTTACAGTCCCCTAAGAATAAGGTGCAACCAATAGGGCATACATGTTAGTCATTACAGTTGGCTTAAAAATGAAATTTCTCTCACCCTGAGCATATAGTAGGATTGTTTTTCTCTGCCAGTTTGAACTTAGCTTTGGTCATGTGGCTCATTTGGACAGTAAAATGTGAGCTGAGCTGATCTATGTGTGTAACTTCCATGAAGAAACTTTAAGAGCTGATGTATAATTCACTACGTATTTCTCTGCCTCTAAAATCATGAAAATGATGTGTTGACAAAAAGTTTTCTGTTAGCTGGGTTCTTAAATGATAACATTGAGTAATCCCTCAAATTTATATATGGTATAGTGGGGAGTTAATAAACCTTGTTATTTTAAAGCCACAGATTTTGGCTTTTTTTGTTGGCCTAATTTGACTTATCTTATTGTGGCTGATTCAACCACTGTCTTAGTTCAAAAAGAATTGATACTTTTGTATTGTTGTTTTTGCTTCTGGCTTACTTCACTCTGGATAATGGGCTCCAGTTTCGTCCATCTGAGTAGAATTGCTTCAAATGAATTTTTTTTTAATGCTGAGTAATATTCCATTGTGTATATGTACCACAGCTTTCTTATGCCCAACATGCGAGACAGCAAAAGGAACGCAGATGTATAGAATAGACTCGTGGACTTTGTGGATGAGGGTAAGGGTGGGATGATATGGGAGAAGGGCATTGAAGCATGTTAATTTTCATATGTCTAATCAATCGCCAGCCCAGGATTGATGCTCGGGGCTGGTGCAGCGAGATTTCCTGGGGGGGGGGAGGGAAGAGGGAGGGGGGTTCCGGAGGGGAAGCATATGTAAACCCATGGTGATATCATGACAATGTATGGCAAAAGCAATTAAAAAATTAAAAAAAAATAAAAAGCTTCTTATCCAAAAAATAAAAAAAAGAATTGATACTTTTGAACTGTGGTGTTGGAGAAGACTCTTAAGAGTCCATTGGACTACAAGAAGATCAAACCAGTCCATCCTAAAGGAGATCCATCCTGAGTGTTCTTTGGAAGGACTGATGTTGAAGCTGAAACTCCAATACTTTGGCCACCTGATGCAAAGAACTACTTTTTTGAAAAGACCTTGATTTTGGGAAAGATTGAAGGTGGGAGGAGAAGGGAAAAACAGAGGATGAGATGGTTGGATGGCATCACTGACTCAATGGACATGAGTTTGGGTAAACTCCAGGAGTTGCTGATGGACAGGGAGGCTTGGTGTGGTGCAGTCCATGGGATTGCAAAGAGTTGGACATGACTGGGTGACTGAACTGAACTGAACTGAGATGAGTGCCATTTTGCGGTAGTTTGAGCATTCTTTGGCATTGCCTTTCTTTGGGATTGGAATGAAAACTGACCTTTCCAGTTCTGTGGCCACTGCTGAGTTTTCCAAATTTGCTGTCATATTGACTTGCCCTCACTTTTGTAAATGACTGCTTCAATGAACTACCCTTCACAACTCCATTAGAGAATGTCATCAGTTGCCCATCGGGGATCTGACTAGTAGACCACCTATTTTCTTATTCTCCTCTACTAATGTCTATTTCTCCACTTTATTCAGTGCAATCATCAGGTAGTCCTTGACTTCATTTTGAGAGACACGTGATTCTTGAAGTCATCATTAATTCTGTGGACTGTCATGGTCTTCATAGGATTCCCAGGATTCTGTGTGAATTTCATAAAATTTGTGAGATGGGAATGCGAATTATGCCCTTCCTGGGATCCTTGCTATTTTTAAAATTTCTGTTTACAGTTTTAAATGCCTAAGTAAAAAGTAGTCATTGTAGAAAAATTTTCTAATTTTTCTACAAATAACAATTGCTAGTCATTACCAACATTTATGGGTAGTGCATAAATGGGTAGTGCATATTTATATGAGGGGTACTATTTTAGGAATTGTGCACATATTTATTAAAAAAATAAACCTGGCAAACTGTGTTCACAAGCACAAAGAATTTTTTTGTACATCCTTTGATTTTCTTATGCAATATTGCACATTGACTTTTAACAAAAAAGAGATCCTATTATGTATGTTCGTTTGTAATCTACTTTTTCACTAAAATTCATGTGAACATTACTTTAGGCTTATATGATCTATATCATCACTTTTAATAGAAATACAATTTTTCATTTTATATTATATTTATATATTCTGCAATTGTTGAACATGTGAAATTATTTCCAATTTTTTCCTATTTTGTGAATAAAGTGGTGATAACAATACTTGTAGATAAATTTTTGCCACATTTCTTATTTCTTTAGGATAAATTCCAGCACCTGAAATTATTGGGTGAATGAATATGAACAATCCAAGACTTTTATAAATATTGGTAAAGACTTCTATTGAGGGCTGTACCAATTTCTTCTTACATCAATAATATAATAGTGTTTTTACATATCCTAGGTTCTCATCCTTAACACTGATCTTTCTCAATACAAGTTTGATAGTATCTCATAGCATTTCTTTAATTGCTAGTGAGGCTGAGAATATTTTAAAATGTTAATTGTTATTTATAAGTTATTTATCATTTTGTGAAATGTCTCCATGCCCTTTGCCTAATTTCTACTAGAGTGTTTGGCCTCTTATTACTGAATTTTAATGTATTTACTTTTAATCAACATTAAAAATGCACATAGTTTAAGGAGTCACCTAAATGCATAGTTTAAGGTAGACCTGGGAATTTCCTGGTGGTCCAGTGGTTAGGACTTGACATTTTAACTGCCTTGACCCAGGTTTAATCCCCAGCTGATCCTATAAATTGTATGGCCATGAAAAAAGAGAAAAAAAGATGGTACTCTCATTTTTCCTGCTCTCCATTCACTTCCTCTTCGCCTGAGGCAACCCCTTTCAATACTTTGAATTGATTCTTCTGGCGTCTCTATATCTGTAAAACATTCTGGCCAATTGATTTTCCATTATAGAATATGAACATGCAGCTTTTTCCCCCCACTGCTTCCCCAACATGCCTACACTCATCTCTCAATTCTTATACTATATTTATACCATCATTTTGATTAGCTCAGTATTCACTGTTTGTATTATTATGAATATGCATTTTTAAAGATGAACTGTGTTAAACTAAGCTTAATTTCCCTCCTGGCACAATATTTTTGTTTCTTGTTTGTGTATTTTGTTTCTCCATGGTTCAGTGCAGTTCAGTCACTCAGTCGTGTCCGACTCTTTGCAACCCCATGAACCGCAGCATACCAGGCTTCCCTGTCCATTACCAACTCCCAGAGTCAACCCAAACCCATGTCCATTGAGTCGGTGATGCCATTCAACCAGCTCATCCTCTGTCGTCCCCTTCTCCTGACTTCAATCTTTTCCAGCATCAGGGTCTTTTCAAATGAGTCAACTCTTCTCATGAGGTGGCCAAAATACTGGAGTTTCAGCTTGAACATCAGTCCTTCCAATAAACACCCAGGGCTGATCTCCTTTAGGATGGACTGGTTGGATCTCCTTGCAGTCCAAGGGACTCTCAAGAGTCTTCTCCAACACCACAGTTCAAAAGCATCATTTCTTCAGTGCTCAGCTTTCTTTATAGTCCAACTCTCACATCCATACATGACCACTGGAAAAATCATAGCCTTGACTATGTTGACCTTTGTTGCCAAAGTAATGTCTCTGCTTTTTGATATACTGTCTAGGTTGGTCATAACTTTCCTTCCAAGGAGTAAGTGTATTTTAATTTCATAGTTGCAGTCTTCATCTATAGTGATTTTGGAGCCCAGAAAAATAAAGTCAGCCACTGTTTCCCCATCTATTTGCCATGAAGCAATGAGACCGGATGCCATGATCTTAGATTTCTGAATGTTGAGCTTTAAGCCAATTTTTGCACTCTTCTCTTTCACTTTCATCAAGAGGCTCTTTAGTTCTTCTTCACTTTCTGCCATAAGGGTGGTGTCATCTGCGTATCTGAGGTTACTGATATTTCTCCTGGCAATCTTGATTCCAGCTGTGCTTCCTCCAGCCCAGCGTTACTCATGATGTACTCTGCAGAAAAGTTAAATAAGCAGGGTGACAATATACAGCCTTGATGTACTCCTTTTCCTATTTGGATCCAGTCTGTTGTTCCATGTCCAGTTCTAACTGTTGCTTCCTGACCTGCATACAGGTTTCTTAAGAGGCAGGTCAGATGGTCTGGTCTTCCTATCTCTTTATTTATTTATTTATTTATTTATTTATTTTTGCCATACAATGTCATGATATCACCATGGGTTTACATATGCTCCCCCTCCAGAACCCCCCCTCCCTCCTCCCTTCCCCCCGGTAAATCTCGCTGCACCAGCCCCGAGCATCAATCCTGGGCTGGCGATTGATTAGACATATGATAATTAACACGTTTCAATGCCCTTCTCCCATATCATCCCACCCTTACCCTCATCCACAAAGTCCACGAGTCTATTCTATACATCTGCATTCCTTTTGATGTCTCGCATGCAGGGTTCTCGTTACCGTCTTTCTAAATTCCATATATATGTGTTAATATACTGTATTGTTGTTTTTGCTTCTGGCCTACTTCACTCTGGATAATGGGCTCCAGTTTCGTCCATCTGAGTAGAATTGCTTCAAATGAATTTTTTTTTTAATGCTGAGTAATATTCCATTGTGTATATGTACCACAGCTTTCTTATCCATTCGTCAGTTGATGAGCATCTAGGTTGCTTCCATGTCCTGGCTATTGTAAACAATGCAGCAATGAACATTGGGGTACACGTGGCTCTTTCAATTCTGGTTTCCTCGGTGTATATGCCCAGCAGTGGGATTGCTGGGTCATATGGCAGGACTATTTGCAGCTTTTTAAGGAACCTCCACACTGTTTTCCATAGTGGCTGTACTAGTTTGCATTCCCACCAACAGTGTAAGAGGGTTCCCTTTTCTCCACATCCTCTCCAGCATTTATTGCTTGTAGACTTTTGGATGGCAGCCATTCTGACTGGTGTAAAGTGATACCTCATTGTGGTTTTGATTTGCATTTCTCTGATAATGAGTGATGTTGAACATCTTTTCATGTGTTTGTTAGCCATTTTTATATCTTCTTTGGAGAAATGTCTGTTAAGTTCTTTGGCCCACTTTTTGATTGGGTTGTTTATTTTTCTAGAATGGAGCTGCAGGAGTTGCTTGTATATTTTTGAGATTAATTGTTTGTCCATTGCTTCATTGGCTATTATTTTCTCCCATTCTGAAGGCTGTCTTTTCACCTTGCTTATAGTTTCCTTTGTTGTGCAAAAGGTTTTAATTTTAATTAGGTCCCATTTGTTTATTCGTGTTTTTATTTCCAATATTTGGTCTTCCTATCTCTTGAAGAATCTTCCACAGTTTATTGTGATCCACACCGTCAAAATCTTTGGCATAGTCAATCAGGCAGAAATAGATGTTTTTCTGGAACTGTCTTGCTTTTTAGATGATCCAGTGGATGTTGGCAATTTGATCTCTGCTTCCTCTGCCTTTTCTAAGACTAGCTTGAACATCTGAAAGTTCATAGTTCATGTATTACTGAAGCCATGGTTAAAAGTCTTTTAAAAAAAAAACCTTATCTATTTTCTTTATTTGCTTGGTTTCCAATGTATTTATCAACAGCTTAACTTCAAATTGTCGTGCAAGTTCCTAATCTGTTTTCTTATAGATTTTCTAACAAATTCATTCTCCTTTCTTTGCTAGAGAATTTTAACTACTCCAGTATAGACTGGTGGTCTTCTATACCTGGAACACAGATGGTGTCCTGCGATCTCCCTTTATTTTAAGCTATATGATTTCTTTCCTTTTTCTGTAGTATTGCATTTCCTGTGTCCTGTACCTCAGACATTCTTTTTTTTGGTGTTGGCTCCGTCTCATTCTTTGCAACTTCCAAGTTCATAGGGTTAAAATTTTAGATTTTAAAGTCAGATAATATCTATTTCCAGGTATATATTTGACTGGATTTTGGGCTGAATAGAGAATTCTAGATTGTAAATAAATTTTCCTCAAGATTTTTGAAGCATTGCTTCCATTTTCAGATCTGAAGCTATCCTTTTTCCTGATCATTCGACTATGATCTGCTTTTCCTCTCTGGACACTTAGGGGACTCTCCTTTCAGTTTTCAGTGTTTTGAAATTTTACAATAATATGCCTTGGTGAAAACCTATTTTCATGTAGTGCTGAAAACTTAATGGGTCCTTTTAAATTTGGTCATACATGCTTCACACACGGAGCACTCTGAACAGTTTCTTTAATAGTTTTTCCTCTTCTCTGTTCTTTTTTATTTTTATTTTTGGTTCTCCTACTATTTAATTGTTGAACTCTGAACTTTATTGTTTGTTCTGTTTCTCATATTTATCTGTATGTTTTTTAAAAACCTTTTCCAGTTGAATTCTTCAAATTAATCTTCCATTTCTTCTAATGAGTTTTAAACAATGTTATTACATTTTAAATTTAAGCCTCTTTTTCTTTTGTTAGTCTCCAAACTTTTCTATGTGTATGGCATCCTGTTCTCATTTATAGTCCTGGGGATTGATTATCTAGGAGTAATAAGTTACTGGCCCTTGTCAGTGAGACTTGGGTTTTCTTTGGCTGTGTGGTTCCCTCAGACACTTGGCAGGCTTCTAGTCTAGTTGCTTCCAGTAGATTTAAATGTGAGGAACTACAGCAATATTGTTTAACTTTGAAGCTTGAGAATTTATGGCTTTTGGCTTCTGGGTTTTGAACACCCTCATTAGCTTAAAGGCGGCTGCATTTTAGAAATCTGAAATAACCTCTTGGGTGGAATGACTACTCTTCTGTGGTCTTAGCCCTTTTTTTCTTTCCTGCCAAGAAACTTTTAATGGAATGTGCTTAAGACAGCCCAGGGTCACTGACTTTATTTTCTGTCAAGGTTGCTACTTAACAACTTTTAAGAGTTTCAATATGGGGTAGAGAAGTAATTGGTTTTTTCACCCTATAAGAATCCTTGCTATGGGCTCCAGGTCAGTCTAGATTGCTTGCTGAAGGCAGAGTGTACCTCAGTAACTATATATTACTTTCCACTTGTGCAAGCAGAATGGCTTGCTCTGGTCTGAGTTTATCTTTTTACTGTAGTTGTTGTAGTAGTAATTGGCTGAAGATTGCAAGAACTAACCATCATATTTCCAGATCCTGGAAAGCCCCATTTTAAAACTACATTCTGTGCTGAACTCCTGGTTTGTATTCCAGAATGAGTTCTGCTGTAGTGTGAGAAAGGCTACTACTATGCAGCCTGGAATGAATGGGTATTTGATATCCAGTTGTTACGTCCTGCACTCAGGCAGCTCTATATTTTAGGTTCTGTAGCTTGCAGAACCCTGCTTTTCGGCTCCAAATCCTAGTTGCATCAGTTATTAATTTATTCAGCTGATGGTATCAAAAAATGGTTGTTTAAAAAGGTAAGGGTTTTTTGTTTGTTTACCTTTTGTTTTCTGTTTTCACTTATGTCTGGATACTCATAGTCCAGCTGCTCAAAGACATTCTCTGTCCTCTGGATTTGCCATCCTTAATATATATTTTTCACTCTTGTGGTTGTGAGTTGGCTGCTGTGCCTTTTACCTTCTAGGGAGAAGGAAAAAGACTAATAAGGGAACACCTGCTTTTTTACCTTTGATAAACTTTTCCTTAAATCCCACCTAGCAACCTATGCTTATAGCTTATTGGCTTGCCATAGGTCATGTGATCTTCACTCACCCAATCCCTGGATAGGACAAGTGTGCTTTTAGATGGAAGCTGCTTAGTCAACCCCCAGTGTCAGCACAGATGCTGTGCCTGAGTTATTGGGTCATTTTTCTTAGCTCTTGGCCTGTCTGTGCTGACCTTTTATTTCAGCTTTCTTGGACATGATCTCTCTCCTGACCAAGATCCAATCTGAGTCTATGCAGACTAGTGGGCTTTTCAGACTTCTAGTTCAATTATGCAGAGCTGTCTGGCTTTCTCCCTTCCATAATGTACTGCTGCTCCTTTCTTTCCTGAATCAGCCTCATTTTCTCTCTATCCATTTTCTTCTGTCTCTGTTTTGTTCAATCAAACCCTATTTATAGGAAGTTTCTTATTCAGTGCTTTAAAACTACAGTGCATTCATATAAATGAACTCTACAAAGATTTTAGTATGGTGAAGTTTCCCATCCTTAGGCAAAATATTCAATGCAGATTTCAAATATATTTAAAAATACTTCAAGGCATGTGAATAGATCTATGTTTAATTTCTGGTTCTATTAGAGGAAATATGGAGGATAAGAAAATCCCTTATCAGTTTACCTAATCATATGTAAATTTGGTTTTAATGAGAATGTGGTGATCTCTATTTTCATATTATCATTGTTCTCATGTTAATCATTCCTTGTCCTCTAATTTCTGTCTATATTAGAGCCCAAAGTCAATTACATACAGAATTGAGAACTTCTTCAAGTTTCTTTGAAAGAAAGCTTGAATAAGCATAGTAGATTTTACTGAAGGAGACAAAAGAAAGGAGGGGATTTATATTCTGCACTCCACAGGAAACAACTTAATTTCCATCTTAAACAATGTCCTTTCTTAATGGTTCTTCTGTGGGAAGTCTGTCTTTGACCATTTCCCAGTAAGTGCTCTGCTTTTATGCCACCTCTTCTTTTCTGCTGGATTCTAACCTCTGCCCTCCTTCAGTTCCCTTCTGTCATATAGGGCAATTCAGTTCTGACCTGACACCCACATGAAAAGTTGTCCACACAAGTTCAGAAAGGGGCTTATTAAAGCAATAATTGCTCTACTTAGAATACATAAAACTGTTTTAGGGGATAAAAATATTTTCTGTTACAATATAATCCCATAGTTTTCAAACCAGACTACAATCAGGAAAACTAGAAATGTATTTTTGGATTTTGATTATTTCAGCTGGGTTGTATGCTGGCCCATAGATTGTTTTGGCTAGATAGTCTTTGAAGTTTTTGTTCTAGATAGAACACAGAGGTAGAACAAGAAGATGATAGTAAGAGGGTAGAACTCCTTTGTTTTTCTGTATATTTATTGGTATTTCTTTATGTATTAGACTGAGTATTTTGGTTGTCCTCTTTTATAATAGAATCCCTGATTCTTGTAGTTTAGGTATAGCCTTTTGAATAATTTAACTCCAATGGGCTATTATTAAAATGTTGTGTGGAATTTATAAAAAGTGTCTTTCTTTGTCCATTTCTCTTTATTGCTGATTGAAATATAGATATGATGTCCAGACCCCAAGCATTCATCTTGGATGTTGAAGGGGAGGCATGTGTGTGGATGGCCCAGAGGAGGAAGACATAAGGAGCCTGACATCCTGTAGTACCAAGTTAGCTCTTGGATTCTTATCTACAAAAGTTTGTTTACTTGAAAAAGAAATAAACTGTCTTGCTCAATCCTCTCTATTTTGTGCATTCTGTAACATGCAACAAAACTAATTTCTAATGACATGTATATTTTATTCCAAGGATTTGATATATAATCAAAGAGCTGTCACTTTGTAGTTAGTGTGTGTGCATGCTCAGTCATGTACTACTTTTTGTGATCCCATGGACTGTAGCCTGCCATGCTCCTCTGTTCATAGGATTATTCCGGCGAGAATACTGGAGTGAGTTGCCATTGCCTCCAGGGAATTTTCCCGACCCAGGGATCAAACTCACATCTCCTGTTGCTCTTGCATTAGCAGGTGGACTCTTTACCACTGGGCCACCTGGGAAGCTCCTTTGTAGCTAGACTGACCTCTAAAGACATGCTTTCCAAAAGGAGTAACTGTGTACTGCAATATGTGCAAGAAATGTTGGGATATAGGATGAAAATATTAGAGCATTTCTTTAAAAAATCTAGCAATAATGCAATAATTAAGTTAAGGGTTATTCATATTTAATTAGTGAATTGACTGCAATATCTTTACTCTGTTTAAAGGCTGGGCAATCATGTAGCTCAAGGGAAGTTGTACATCTTGGAAGGACTGGTGGTTTCAGTCTCAGTTCTTGGTTTGTTTTTGATATATTACAGCATTCAATATTTTACTTGCCCTGGTTAAGAAGAGTTATATATTGTATTCTCTAGTTTTAACTAAACTAATCCTCACAAGATGGCTAACTGACTTAATAATATTTCAGGAAATAAACTATAAAGTTAATGGTAACACAAATGAACACCAAGAAAATGACACTTTCCTTGTTCAATAATTTTAGCTACCTTTTTGACTGTGTTATAGAATGATTATATCACCCCTACTCTACCTCACTGCTGCTGTTGCTAAGTCTCTTCAGTCGTGTCCAACTCTGTGCCACCCCATTGACAGCAGCTCACCAGGCTCTGCCATCCCTGGGATTCTCCAGGCAAGAACACTGGAGTGGATTGCCATCTACCTCACTAGGGTATTATTATTTTTTAGTGTGAAGAAAATAGTTCAGTACTATTAGTAGATACAATAAACTTCTCAAAATATTGTTTATTCATATTAATTTTTCATTTATAATTTCTATTTTTGTATCTGATTATAGTATACATAGTATGAGTAAAGTAACATAAATTTTACATAAATATATATGTACATATATATATATGAGAGATTCTTTGTCCTGATGGGGCAAATTTTTCAAAAATTCATTTTTTTTAAGGTTAAAGGAATTGCAAAGCTAAAAAACTATATTTCCAAGCCTTCTATGACTGAGATTTGAAAAGATGAAATGAGGGATGGACTTCCTTCCTGCAATTGTTAGGCTGTTTCTGAGCCAAAATTGTGACAATTCCATGCCCATCTTGAAAAAAAGATTGTGGTAAACAAATTTTGTTTCTTCTATCTTCTAGTGTCCCAGCAGGTCTGGCCTAAGGTCCAGAATGAAAAGAAATATGGAACTAAGGATAATAGTAGAAATAATCAATGTCATCCAATGAAACTTACCATAATTCTTGAACATCTTTCTTGGATCAGGCTCACATGCTCACATTGGGCAATGAAGTCAGCTCATTTCAACTCATTGGATATGTGGGATCACTGTAGAGAAAATAATTCCTGATATTAAAAACAGAAATTCTCAAAGTGTTGAAAAATATAGCTACTCTTTTAACCAAGAGCTAAGTTTGTAGGCAATACAGCAATACATCCCTTGGTTTTGCTACTGGGGCAATAATTTCTTGGTATAGATTTCTTTCAGTCTAAGGCTAAAAATACTCATCAATGAAATTTCAGAAGATATGCATCTGACTAGGATAAGTGCCAGAAATGTCCATTGTTATGCTGAAACACAGTAAAATATCATTTTCCAGGAAGGCTGAGCACTCATTGTTTCTTTGCCTCTGAGTATGAGATTCAAAGTAGAATCCAAGGTGTAAGATATTTAGAGTGATACACAATGAAACACATGTGGATGAATTTTTCATCAACCTGTCTTCTGTCCTATGTTACCCTGATATTGACTAAATGGTATAAGTGGATGGTACTTGATCCTTGCTAGGATTTTCTGAGGAACTTTATAAAATATATGTCTGAACACTTCATCTGTGGGCCAAAGAAGGGAATATTTAGCTGCTGATTCCCATTCACCCATCTGTCAACAGTGATCTCAAGGGCATTGACCTCTGAGATGTGCATGGTGAATGCAAAGCTGATTTCTGATGGTGTCTCATGCTGCATGGGAGAGGTCCTGGGGTAAGAAGCAACAACAGGTATATCCCACAGACACCAGGTAAAGAACTGTCAGGTGCACTAACCTGGTTGAACTTTCATTGACCTTGTCATGATAGGAGGGGCTGAAGTAAGAGGTGAATCAAAAGGATCTGAAGTGGCGCACAAGTGACATTTATTCTAATGGGTAACAGAAATACTATCAATTCAGTTCAGTTGCTCAGTCATGTCCAACTTTTTGTGACCCCATGGACTGCAGCACACCAGGCTTCCAAGTCCACCACCAACTCCCCAAGCTTGCTCAAACCCATGTCCATTCAGTTGATGATACCATCTAACCATCTAGTCTTCTTTTGCCCTCTTCTCCTCCTGCTTTCACTCTTTCCCAGCATCAGGGTCTTTTCCAGTGAGTCAATTCTTTGCGTCAGGTGGCCAAAGTATTGGGCTTCAGCTTCAACATCAGTCCTTCCAATGAATATTCAGGACTGATTTCTTTAGGATGGACTGGTTGGATCTCCTTTCAGTCCAAGGGACTCTCAAGAGTCTTCTCCAACACTACAGTTCAAAAGCATCAATTCTTTGGCATGCAGCTTTCTTTATAGTCCAACTCTCACATCCATACATGACTACTGAAAAAATCATAGCTTTGACTAGATGGACCTTTGTTGGCAAAGTAATGTCTCTGCTTTTTTAATATGATGTCTAGGTTTGTCATTGCTTTCCTTCCAAGGAGCAAGCATCCTTTAATTTCATGGCTGCAGTCACCAACTGCAATGATTTTTGAGCTCAAGAAAATAAAGTCTGCCACTGTTTCTACTGTTTCCCCATCTATTTGCCATAAAGTAATGGGATCAGATGCCATGATCTTAGTTTTCTGAATGTTGAGCTTTAAGCCAACTTTTTCACTCTCATCTTTCACTTTCATCAAGAGGCTCTTTAGTTCTTCACTTTCTGCCATAAGGGTGGTGTCATCTGCATATCTGAGGTTGTTGATATTTCTCCCAGCAATCTTGATTCCAGCTTGTGCTTCATCCAGCCTGGCATTTCACATGATGTACTCTGCATCTAAGTTAAATAAGCAGAGTGACATTATATAGCCTTGATGTACTCCTTTCCTGATTTGGAACCAGTCTGTTGTCCATGATGGTTAAGATGAGGTAAACTAGCATTATGGATCATTTCTGGTAATAATATGGTTCATTTGACAATAACTAACCATTCATTGTTTTTGGAAATGTCTCCTTTAATCCTTAAAACTCAGTTTGATGGTTATTATTAATTCCTTTATTAAGAGGAGGAAATGGAAACTGGGATATAACTGAATCATTTGTTCAAGGCCACACATTGAATTTTGTTGCTGCTCAGTACTGAGTGGAAACTTAGTGAGAGAAATACTGATGCTGTACTGTCTGAGATAAATATACTCTAACCATTCCTCTAGGTGAGGAGTTTCAAATTTGTGTGAGTTACAGGGACCAAGCAGGCAGAGTTGATGACTGAAGTGGGCACAGAAGGGACAATGGATCCTGTGGGAGCTGCTTTTGAGTTTCCAATGACCTCCTCAGTTTAAAGTGGGCTTCCAGTGGGGCTAGGTTTACTAAATAAAATCAAACACACACTGGAGTTGAATCTTATTTTAAAATCCCAATTTAAGTGTGGGAAATAATAATAATGATACAACCCCTTTTGGGTCAATGAAAATACATCTTTGAGCTATATTTAGCCTATTTTTGTTCCATTCGTTTCATTTCCTCTTCTCCAGAAACTTTAAGACCCCATCAGGGGACTGCACCTAACATCATTTATTATTCTTTCTAGAACTGGTTTTACAGCATTGTGATTTTGGAATGTGGTGCTTTTGGCTTGCACTGAGGTACATGTGATCCATGATATGAAACTCATTCTTGCATTTACTGTATGGTTATTTGGAGGATACTGTTCACTGTGTTGGTCCTCCTTTTAAAAAAACTAACGGGAAAAAAATTCTCTCTGGATTTAGTGCTAGTTGCACTTCTCATGAATAACTTTTAAATTATTCTGGACTCTAAATTATGAAACTTAGCATGTTTTTTTTTCACTTGTCTTGCTTTCTAGAAGGTTCAGAACAAGATTTGTGGCCCATAATAACAAAAGATTAAAGTAATAGTGACATGCTTTGCATGTTAATCTTGCAGTAAATTTTATTTCATTTCCTACTTTTATTTTATCTTTAGTCCACTTTACTCACTTTTGAAAATAATCCTGTATTTAGTGAACTTAAGAACCACTACACACACACAAAAGGGTATGAATAATATATCTAATAAAGGTGAGAATCCAAATTTAAACTCAGAGCTTCAATTCTAAATCCAGCCTTCTCTCCTTCATGACACAATTTATTCTCGTTTTCAGACTCTGAAACTAAAAGTAGTTGAGTTGAAAGGGATGTACAGTTGGTTATTTCAGTACAGTGCAGTGACTTCCCTTAAAAAAATCATGCTTCTTAGTGTATGAATAAGAATGCTATGAGGTTTGAAAGGGACTTGAAATTAATAACATTTTTGTACACTCACAGCAGGGCTGCAAAAAATTTGACTCTGAGCTTAATGAAAATTAGCATCTTCCTTCTCTCAATTTCAGCCATTTAGATTTACTTGGTTAGAGATTGTGTTCATAAGAAAGATCTGAGTGTGTGAATGTGTGTAGTTTGTGTGTGCGTACCTGTGTGTTTTACATCTGCCTGTGTATTCTCTGTTTGCTTGGAGCTAGAGGCAATGCTTAGGGGAAGGCAAGATGACAGTGGCAAAATCAGTTCAGGCCACTGTTAGTTGTATGGCTAAAATAAAGCAAAGCATGTATTCTGCTCACCTACTATCCCTTGGTGTGGGGAGGGGGTGGTCAATAAAGTTTAAGGTACCACATTTGGTCTTACATATTCCTTCAGTACTAAAGTGTTTGGAAACTCATTGTGAAACTTAAAGCAACACCAAAATTTCCCTGGCCAGCCCATTATTGTATTATTAACTTAACATCCAAAAATCTATTCAATTTCTTATTCTCCTTTACCTTTGGACATTTAATTTATCTAAAATCTTACAAGACTATGAAAGCTTTCCAGAGGTCATTAGTTTAGCCTTCTGCTGCCAAGCAAGTCTGCATTTTCCAGTGTTTCCAGAACAGTAGATTTTATAACCTCCTTTGGAAACACCTTTGGGCACTTAATCAGCTCTTGCCTTCTACTTAGCCTTCATCCCTCCATCTGTATCTTGAGCAGAGTTCTTTCTAAGTGACAAAGAAAAATAAAGTCAATGACCTTTACCAGTGTTTTTAAACTGTATCAGAATAACCCACAGTGCTTGCTAAAATGCAGATTCCCAGGGCACCAGCATAAGAGAGATAGATTAAAAGAATGTTGGGTAGCATTGAGGAATCTTATAGTGTTCTGAAGCTCTGCAGGCAGGTTGCTTGCTGTCCATGCTTCAGGAAACAGTATTCTATGCTTTCCACCAGTGAGCCTCAACTTTGGATTGAGTTTAAATTTATTGCATAGCCATCTTCCTAGAGAACAAGATTTTATGCATCAAATATTGGACCTGGGAATTCAGAGAAGCTCTTGGTGATGTTCACTGGTATTTGGGATCTATAGTGTTGGGTCACTTCTAATTTTCTCCATAAATTTCAAGTTATTTAGTTTCTCTTTGCTTAAAGTCAATACTTCAATGGGTTAAGTATTATTTTTTATATTTTAGAGATATTCACACAATATTAAATAATGTGTAAATATTCACATGTCATAATTCTTGTCATCTTGGAGCAAAATTTCTTATTATACATAGTAAGTTGTATTGTTCACTTACAGTGGTAATTCTTTGTAACATTATAAAAAGAAAACCCAAAACCATACAGGAAAGTAGGGAGAATTACATAACAAATACCCAGATACCTATTACCTGGATTTAACATGTGTTTCCATGTTACTGTATTTAATTCATGTTTCTTTTACTTTCAGTAAAATTTTGTAGACAAAAATGAAGCATCATTAGGATCCTACTCTCTTCAATTTCCGTTCCTCATATTCTTGTACGTAAATCTTAATCCACATGTATATGACTTTTTTCTTAGAATGCAATTTCAGAAATTTTACTGATGAGTCAGACATATAAAGATTTAAAATCTCAACAAAATTGCTCGAAGAAAGAGTGTATTAGTTTGTATGACTGCTATTATATATATAAGCTTGCTCTTGTCTGTTAGACTATTGCCAAACTGGGAATTTGTTATTAACAGTAATTCCTAATTTTAGTGGTATAGGTAGTATATTACTTTTTTTCATTTTCATTTTTATTATTATCATTGAATTTACACATTTGTGATACATTTTTTAATTTAGTGTTTTTGAGTATAGTAATATATTTACCTTGTTCAAAATCCATAAATATTAAAAGGTATATATATAGTGAAAATTCTCTCTTCCATATTTAATAACAAATCCTCTCAAAAGTAACCATTATTTTTGGTAATTTTGTCTACTTCCAGAGTTTCTGTATGTATATTTAAATATAATGTGAATAGTTCACTAGACTTTCATTTTCTTTTCTCCTTAACACACCAGAATTAGCATATTCATTCACTGTTCTGTATTTTCATGTTTTTCCCACATAACAGTATAGCTTGGAGATGTTTCTACAGTGGTACACAGAAAGGCCTCATTTATTTTTTTCTACTACTCAGTACTGCATTATATACCTGGAACATACTTTATTTAACCAGCCCCTATTGGTAGATATTTGGATTGTTTCCTTACTTTTCCTTTTGCACATAGCTTTGACATGAGTTACTTCAAATGTGTCTCAATCAATTGGTCAAGTCAAAGGGTATGTTTATTTGTAATTCGATAGATATTGTATTGTCCTCATTAAGTGTTGTACCAATTTACTTCACTCAGGAAATGCATGGAGTCCCTGTTTCTTCACTGTCTTACTGAGATGTGATCAAACTTTTGAAACTTTGCCAACCCGATAAATGAAAAGTTTTCTAAGTGTATTTCTACCCTAATTTTGTATTATTTTAATTGAACTGAACATCTTTTTATATATTTGAGAACCACTTTTTTTAAGGTGAACATTCTGGTACATATCTCTTGGTCATTTTTATATTCAATTATCCATTTCTTTATCATTTTCAAAGAATCCTGTATATATTAGGGACATTTTTCTCTCTGATTTGAAAATTCTTTTTCTTTTTTTTCAGTTGTCTTTTGACTTTGGTTATAATTTTTATTACCAAAAATATTAAAAAGATTTTTTTGCGTAGTTAAGTTTATCTGTGACTATATCCAGAATCTACATGAAAATCTACCTTATCTCATGTAGATTCTGGACTTTGAGTCTTAGAGAAAGTGACCTTACAATGTAATTCTTCCATGTCTCCTCTTTCTGCTTTTATCACTTCATTTAAAAAATTTTTAAACCTTTATTCCATGTGTAATTTACCCTCATGTAGGTAGGAATTACATATTTATTTTTTCATATGGTTACCGAATTGTTCCAGTACTTTCTTGATTAACCTATTTTCACCACTGGCATGAGACACTCCATCTTTATTATACAGTGAATCATCATAGATATTTGGGTTAATTCTGGATTTCCTTTTCAACACCACTTGTCTATTCATGTCTCACTACAACACTGATTTGATTATTTGTATATAAGTTTTAATATCTGATAATGGTAATCCTCCCTTTGATCTTTTATTCCAGTTTTTTCCTGACTATTCTATTTGATTATTTTCTATATGAACTCAAAGATCTACTCATCTAGTTAAAAAATTTTTTTTTAAGGATTGGTAAATTTATACATTTCTTCAAGGAGAATTAAGATTATGATATTGAGTCTCCCTTCTCTAGAACGTGATGTATCTTTCCATTTGTTCCTGTCTTTTGTGTCTTTTTGTAGCATTTTAAGACTTTCTTCATACTGGTCTTGTGCATTTCTTACATTTATTCATGGCATTTTATCTTTTTAAATGCTATTCCATATGGAATTACTTATCCCATTCTGTTTCATACTTGGTTGTTATTTTCACTTATGAAAAAATATATATTTCCTCATCTGCTGTGAAGGTTATTACCATCTATTGAATTTTAAATTATAACAATTTTTATATTCACGGAAGTTCTATTTAGTTATTAAAGCTAAGCTGGAGCTTTTTTCATTTTATTTATTGTTTTAGTTTCTTAATAATTCTAAATAGTTCATTTTATAGTATTTTTCAGCTCTCAGTGGCCAACTTCACCTGTCGAAGGAATCTGTTTTGTCCATCATGGAACTACCTTTCTTTAGGAGATTTGAAATTTTCCTCTGAGTTTCTCTTCAGCTCAGCTACTTTTCCCCATAGGAGTCCCTTGAGATCCTGATTGTGAAAATATTCCTAGAGTGCTTCTGGGAATACTTCGTCCGGAGTCTTAACAATTTTCAGTGGTTGTGGAGAGATCTGTATTTTAATTTCTTGTTAAGATACCTTACCTTCTGATTAGAGTACATTGAGACTCTGCATGTCTCATGAGTTTTCCTTGATCCCCACTTAGAGTCCTGGACAGATGGCAAACTTTCTTGCTCTTTCCTCAGGCTTTTCAGTTTTGTTTGTTTGTTTTCCCATGAAAGTGACAGCTCTTCAACACTGTATGTTTTGCATAAGGTTCCATTTCAGCTTTTCTGCTTAACAGCAGGCAGAGGCTAACCTTCTGTTCCAGGGGAAGTGTAAACACTCCATGCTCTCATATGCCCTTGGCCTATGTCTTCTCTAAAATTTCTTAGTATTGATAAGGCAAGACTGTCCAAACAGAAATTTAAATGAGCAATTTTGTAACACTGGGAAATATTAAAAAAAAATAATAGTATAAACATGGAGAAATTTCTTCCCTTTCCTATGGGGAAACATTGGAGAGAAAGACTGTACTACTTTTGTTCCAAATAAATGCCCTGGGGTTTTTGTCTATTTGTGCCTTGCTTTAACTAAAAGTTGATAAAGTCTGCATTTTCTTCTCTTACCTTCATTCCTTTTTGTGTCAGAAGTTAATTATCCAGTCTATGTAATTATTACCAGCACACAGAGTCTCAGGGCCTGCAAGAGGTTCAGAATTACATACGGACTTTTAGCAATTTACACAGTATGGGCTTTGAGCCAATTTGAGAAACATTGAAAGCCATTATCATCTATCTGTAAAATGCCTTGCCCTATGTTTGCTGCCCTCAGGAAAGTGGGTTACAAGAAAGGCACAAAATACCACGGAAATAATTGGGCATGCAGTTCTGGGCATTTTGTAGATACCCATTTGCTAGCTGCACATCCATTGTGTTCTTATTGGCTTTTTTATTTTCAGAAGTCAGGCAAGTTTTTCTTTTGTTCCAGACAATTACTATCCTATACCAGCTAATCATTCTCTTTAGAAGATTTCTTTGCCATAATCCAGTCTTCCCTGAAGATAATTTGATTTTATCTAGGTCCATGAGTGTCACATCCTTGTTAGCTGGGTCAGTCATTTCAGAGTGATATTAAGTGTTTTTCTTTCTTTTCTTTGAGTCTAAGGATTGAAGAACTGGATTTCATCCAAAAGTTGATATTCTTGACTATTCTTCCTCTTATTCATATGCCTTACTCTACTTTTAGTATTTTTCTCCCTACCTATTACCCTATAGGTATTCATACTAGAAGTCACCAAAGCTTTGGGAAATACTGGATGTTGTGTTTTTTGTTTTTTGGTTTTTTTTTTTGACCTTTTACAGTCTTTGGTAGAATGTTTCTGTCTTTCGTGTGAACTACCTTTTGGCCAGGAAGAAAAGTCTTTTAAATTATTTAACTCTCTTTAAATTACTTAAATTGTTATTTAAATTATTTACTTCTCTTGGGAATACCAGACCACCTGACCTGCCTCTTGAGAAATCTGTATACAGGTCAGGAAGCAACAGTTAGAACCGAACATGGAACAACAGACTGGTTCCAAATAGGAAAAGGAGTACGTTAAGGCTGTCTATTGTCACCCTGCTTATTTAACTTATACCCAGAGTACATCATGAGAAACTCTGGGCTGGATGAAGCACAGCTGGAATCAAGATTGCCGGGAGAAATATCAATAACCTCAGATATGTAGATGACACTACCCTTATGGCAGGAAGCAAAGAATTAAAGAGCCTCTTGATGAAAGTGAAAGAGGAGAGGGAAAAACTTGGCTTAAAGCTCAACATTCAGCAAACAAAGATCTTGGCATCTGGTCCCAGCACTTCATTGCAAATAGATGGAGAAACAGTGGACACAATGGCAGATTTTATTTTTCAGGGCTCCAAAATCACTTTAGATGATGATTGAAGCCATGAAATTAAAAGATGCTTACTCCTTGGAAGGAAAGTTATAACCAACCTAGACAGTATATTAAAAAGCAGAGACATTAGTTTGCCAACAAAGTTCCATCTATTCAAGGCTATGGTTTTTCCAGTAGTCATGTATGGATGTGAGAGTTGGATGGTGAAGAAAACTGAGTGCCGAAGAATTGATGCTTTTGAACTGTGGTTTTGGAGAAGACTCTTGAGAGTCCCTTGGACTGCAAGAAGATCCAACCAGTCAATCCTAAAGGAAATCAGTCCTGAATATTCATTGGAAGGACTGATGCTGAAGCTGAAACTCCAATAGTTTGGCCATCTGATTTGAACAGCTGACTCATTTGAAAAGACTCTGATGCTGAGAAAGATTGAAGGCAGGAGGAGAAAGGGACAACAGAGGGTGAAATGGTTGGATGGCATTACTGACTAATGGACATGAATTTGAGTAAACTTTGGGAGTTGGTGATGGACAGGGAAGCCTGGTGTGCTGCGGTTCATGGGGTTGCTAAGAGTCGGACACGACTGAGTGACTGAACTGAACTGACATCTCTTTACAGTTTATAAGATTATATTATCTTTTCACTAGGTTAAAAAACAATAGCACCATGCATTCTTTGAAAATAAACAGTATTGCAACAATCAACAAGGTACCACAGGAAACCTCCAATTCATGAGTGAGTGGAATAATGATAAGAGGATGGAGTTTTGTTGCATTTTCAGACCTCATGTACCCTACTGGACTCAACTTCACACTTGGCTGCAGATCCTAAGAATAAACCATATACTTGTATTGTTATATGGAAAGAAACCTATATCTTACAAAGGAAACACATAAGCCTCGGAAATGTTTTGCCCAGAACATGTGATCCAATACAGGTGGATTCTTTACCAGCTGAGCCACCAAGGAATCCCAAGAATACTGGAGTGGGTAGCCTATCCCTTCTCCAGAGGGTCTTCCCAACTCATGAATTAAACCAAGGTCTCCTGCATTTCAGGCAGATTCTTTACCAACTGAGCTACAAGTGAAGCCCAATTTTCTGGCCAAACAGTGTAAAGTGAGATTTACCACCAGATCCAGAAATCTGCCTTTGGTGTTCCTAAATTAACACCATTTTCCCTCAAGACAACGGACATCCCACCTAGAATGAGCCCTCGGATACGGAACTGGTTAGAAATGGGAACACCCTTCTCTCTAATGACAGGGATTCCATTTTTGTGCTGCACGCTGACTGCAAAGCTTTTATCCCAAGCCTCACTAGGGATGTATTTGAGGGAGAATGTGATGAGAACAGCAAAGTGGTACCTCATGGCTCCCTGGGCTGCCTGCACTAATGTACTGATTTAATTCAAGGATGTGCTGGAAAAATGCTTCTCTGTTTGGAGTACAGCTTCCAGAGAAAAGCACTTTTGCAGTCAATAAGAATGAGGAGATGACTTTTTGAACCAGGAGCATTTACTCCCGACTGGAATAATTTATCTCAAGACTTGATAATTATAATTGATGTGGTTGGGTTGAAAGTAAGGTTCTCTCTTCCCAGGCTGACTGGGTAAAATGATCTGTTAGGTTGATGTTAACATTACAGTATCAGTTCTCTGACATGATTGGTCAATGTGGAATTTCAGGAGAGGTGGGCACTGTGTCTGGCCTGTGGGGTGAAAGATAATGGCTAGATGTAGGGGCAATAACATACTTTAAGCAGCCATTTGCTCCATTCGTTCCTTCTTGCAGAGAATTATGGGATAATTTGCTCTAAAGTAACTTCTAACAGAAAACGTATTTGGCATGGACAGTGGCCTATAGCACCATCATGATTTTATATACATTTCCTAAGGAAATCCAGGTTTTATTAAATGAACAACCTGGCAGTACAAACCTCTCCTAATTTTTCTCTTCAGTTCACTTCAGTTCAGTCGCTCAGTCATGTCTGACTCTTTGTGACCCCATGAATCACAGCACTCCAGGCCTCCTTGTCCATCACCAACTCCTGGAGTCTACCCACACCAATCTCCATTGAGTCAGTGATGCCATCTAGCCATCTCATCCTCTGTCTTCCCCTTCTCCTCCTGCCCCCAATCCTCGCCAACATCAGGGTCTTTTCCAATGAGTCAACTCTTCACATGAGGTGGCCAAAGTATTGGAGTTTCAGTTTCAACATCAGTCCTTTCAATAAATACCCAGGACTAATCTCCCTTAGGATGGACTGGTTGGATCTTCCAGTAGTCTAAGGGACTCTCAAGATTCTTTTCCAACATCACAGTTCAAAAGCATCAATTCTTCAGCACTCAGCTTTCTTCACCATCCAACTCTCACATCCATACATTGCTACTGGAAAAACCATAGCCTTGACTAGATAGAACTTTGTGGCAAAGTAATGTCTCTGCTTTTCAATATGCTATATAGGTTGATAATAACCTTCCTTTCAAGGAGTAAGCTTTTTTTAATTTCATGGCTGCAATCACTATCTGCAGTGATTTTGGAGCCCAGAAAAGTAAAGTTTGACACTGTTTCCACTCTTTCCCCATCTATTTCCCAGAACGTAATGGGACCAGATGCCATGATCTTTGTTTTCTGAATGCTGACCTTTAAGCCACATTTTCCCTTCTCTTTCACTTACATCAAGAGACTCTTTAGTTTTTCACTTTCTGCCATAAGGGGGTGTCATCTACATATCTGAGGTTATTGATATTTCTCCTGGCAATCTATATTCCATCTTGTCCTTCTTCCAGCCCAGCATTTCTCATGATATACTCTGCATATAAGTTAAATAATCAGGGTGACAGTATACAGCCTTGACACACTCCTTTTCCTATTTGGAACCAGTCTGCAGTTCCATGTTCAGTTCTAACTGTTGCTTCCTGACCTGCATACAGGTTTCTCAAAAGACAGGTCAGATGGTCTGGTATTCCCATCTCAGAATTTTCCACATTTTATTGTGATCCACACAGTCAAAGGTTTTGACATAGTCAATCAAGCAGAAGTAGATGGTTTTCTGGAACTCTCTTGCTTTTTTGATGATCCAGTGAATGTTGGCAATTTGATCTCTGGTTCCTCTGCCTTTTCTAAACCCAGCTTGAATATCTGGAAGTTCATGGTTCATGTATTGCTGAAGCCTGGCTTGGAGAATTTTGAGCATCACTTTACTAGCATGTGAGATGAGCGCAACTGTGTGATAATTTCAGCATTCTTTGTCATTGGCTTTCTTTGGGATTGGAATGAAACCTGACCTTTTCCAGTCCTGTGGCCACTGCTGACTTTTCCAAATTTGCTGGTATATTGAGTTCAGCACTTTCACACCATCATCTTTTAGGATTTGAAATAGCTCAACTGGCATTCCATCTCCTCCACTAGCTTTGTTCATAGTGATGCTTTCTAAGGCCCACTTGACTTCACATTCCAAGATATCTGGCTCTAGGTAAGTGATCACACGATCATGATTATCTGGGTCATGAAGATCTTTTTTGTACAGTTCTTCTGTGTATTCTTGCCACGTCTTCTTAATGTCTTCTGCTTCTGTTAGGTCCATACCATTTCTGTCCTTTATCAAGCCCATCTTTGTATGAAATGTTCCCTTGGTATCTCTAATTTTCTTGAAGAGATCTCTAGTCTTTCCCATTCTATTGTTTTCCTCTATTTCTTTGCACTGATCACTGAGGAAGGTTTTCTTAACTCTCCTTGCTATTCTTTGGAACTCTGCATTCAGATGGGAATATCTTTGTTTTTCTCCTTTGCTTTTCACTTCTCTTCTTTTCACAGCTATTTGTATGGCCTCTTCAGACAGCCATTTTCCTTTTTTCATTTCTTTTCCATGGGGATTGTCTTAATGCCTGTGTCCTGTACAGTGTCACAAACCTTCGTCCGTAGTTCATTAGGCATTCTATCAGATCTAGTCCCTTAAATCTATTTCTCACTTCCACTGTATAATCATAAGGGATTTGATTTAGGTCATACCTGACTGGTCTGACCCATTTCCCCACTTTCTTCAATTTAAGTCTGAAATTGGTAATAAGAAGTTCATGATCTGAGCCACAGTCAGCTCCCGGTCTTGTTTTTGCTGGCTGTATAGAGGTTCTCCATCTTTTGCTGCAAAAAATAGAATCAGTCTGATTTTGGTGTTGACTATCTGGAGATGTCCATGTGTAGAGTCTTCTCCTTTGTTGTTGGAAGAGGATATTTGCTATGACCAGTGCATTCTCTTGTCAAAACTCTGTTAGTCTTTGCCCTGCATCATTCTGCACTCCAAGGCCAAATCTGTCTGTTACTCCAGGTGTTTCTTGACTTCCTACTATTGCATTCCAGTCCCCTCTAATAAAAAGGACATCTTTTTTGGGTGTTAGTTCTAAAAGATCTTGTAGGTCTTCATAGAACCTTTCAACTTCATCTTCTTTAGCATTACTGGTTGGGGCATAGGCTTGGATTACTGTGATATTGAATGGTTTGCCTTGAAAACATACAGAGATCATTCTGTCATTTTTGAGATTGCATACGAGTACTGCATTTCGGACTCCTTTATTGACCATGATGGCAACTCCATTTCTTCTACTGAATTCCTGCCCACTGTAGTAGATATAATGGTCATCTGAGTTAAATTCACCCATTCCAGTCCATTTCAGTTCACTGATTCCTAGAATGTCGACAGTCACTCTGTCATCTCGTTTTACCACTTCCAATTTGCCTTGATTCTTGGACCTAACATTCCAGGTTCCTGTGCAATATTGCTCTTTACAGCGTTGTACCTTGCTTCTATCACCAGTCAATTTTTCTCTTAATGTCCCTGTAAAAGGCATTCAAATAGCTTGAATGAACAGGTTTCATTTTATGTCAGGTTTTTTGCTTCATTCAGATAGAATCTGCTTTCAATGTACTTTGTTATGAAGATGTAATGCTACTATTTCTAGGGCACATTGTTTAGAAATTGGCAGGCATAAGAAAACTATATGAATTCTTCCACTAGGGGAAGTTTGTTGCTTCACGATAGGAGTTTTGTTTTTCAAGAAATAGGCACACTATTAAAATATCTGTAAAGTACTGTGAAATACTATATTTGCTTAGCTACCCTCTCACCAATCTGGCTTGTTTCAGTCAGCTTTTTAGCAACTAATGCTTCACTGTTTGACTATGCTGTTTGGGAAACTTGCTGGCCCTGAGTGTGACATTATTTTGTCCTTATTTACTAGTTTGTCTCTGGCACAGAACCCTTAAATTTAAGAACCTAAAGCATCCTTTATAAACAACAATGAAAACAAATCAAAGTGGAATTCAGTTTATGAAAGCATTCCAAATCACTTAGGTTGAATCCATGTTTCCACTTATCTTTTCACCAGTACAACCCATCCCTCTGGTCATTGAACAGACCTTTCCTAAGCACTCAGTGCTAAGCACTGACAAGAATACAGACCTTTACAAAAATCTGATTTCCTTCCCTGAGTGTGGCCCTCACACCAAATAATCCTATTGTGTCCCATACTACAGGCTGTGAGAACTCTTTTGAATTTATTTTTAGAAGTACTTAATTTTTTCCCATCTGTAAGTGATCCTCTTCCTCCGTGGTAGGGACATGGATTCATAGAGGGTACACTGGGAGTTAGGAGTGGGGGGAAAGAGGCTGTTAGTTCATTCTGCGTGGAAATTAACCAGTTTTAGCTTCCCTGAGTAGTGTAGCATAGGTTCTCCATAATTCTTAGTTTCTCCACTTTTGGATTGTCATTTCTAAAGTGAAATCACATTGGCTTTAATCCATTTTCTACATTTGGAGTTTTTCTGAAATAAAATAGTATGTAAGGGTATGTAATTTGAAATCATGTATGACAGTGTTCAAATCTGGGCTCACCAGTCACAATCTATGCATTTTCATACAAATTCCATCATCTCTCTGAGCTCATTTTCTCATTATAAAACGAGGCTGATAATCATAGCAAGCCCATGACATTGCTTTGAAGATTAAATTGGATATTAAATGTTTACTGTCTGCTACTTAGTAGTTCTCTTTTTTGTTTTTGTTGTTTTTTAATGTAATAAATGCCAGGAAACTAGTATCTCTGTTCTAAATTCTGCTTTCAGTTCTTGACATCTCAACATCAGATGTTAAATTGACAAAAGTTAAGGAAATTTAAAAGAAAGGGAGTTGAAACAATTAATGTCAATACAAGATTTATTTACACAAATAATAAGGATAGATGCATTCTTGTATAAACCATATGGAGAACACACTTCTGCAAAGAATTCAAATATAAAAGCATTTAAAATTTTATTTTTAAGTTAATTTATCATAATGCTTATGCTTTCACTCAAGGATTTTGAAGTTTTCACCCATGTTTTCAGTAAGTTTTCGGAATCCCATGAGGAAGACGTGTGTGTGTGCACGTGACTTTGTCTGTCTGTCTGTTAGTTGCTCAGTCATGTCTGACTCTTCATGACCGTATGGACTGGAGCTTGCAGGCTCCTCTGTCCAAGGAATTCTCCAGGTAAGAATACTGGGGTAGGTTGCCATTACCTTCTCCAATGAGGAAGGTATTATCTCTAAATTATGGATGTGAGGAGAAAAAGATGCTCAGAGATAATATGATGGGAGCCAAGTCACACAGTGAATGAGAAGTAGTAACTTGCCCTGACTCTTTCTAGGCCTTCACTGTTTTGGTCCAGGAGCCTGAATGTACAATGTCACCAGTAACTACTCAGGAATGTAATACATGCCACCTCGAGTTTACTTCTCAGAATCTGTCAAGTAGGAGGGATTAATTAACCAGTGACCTATCACTTTCACATTCCCATGTTCAGCATAATCTCCACACTCAGTGGTTGTAATCTTTCTTTTGTCCCATTCCTTTCATGATATTCACTTCTTCAAACCAACTCTCTGGTTAAATATAATTCTAATTTCTCTAGATCAGCACCCATAAGGCTTAAGAAAAATACACACTGAGACTGACTAGTCTCTTTAAATTCATGACCTTGAACCTCATTTGGACTCTGAATGCCCACCAACAATCAATCCGAACTTTGCTAATCCATTCACTCTTCTACTTGATAGCTCGTTTACTCTTTTCTTTTCTCCAGGCTCAACACTTTCATCTTTACCTTCATTTTTAGAGAAAACTGGGACATTGGAAAGGATTTCCAAAAATTCTCATGACATTTTCCTTTCAAAGCCTTCCATGGTCTGCCATCCCTATACTCTTCAGTCTTAGCTGTAACCATAGTTGTGTGTGCGTATGCCAATCTCAGCCCGCAGGTCCTGTCTTCTCTCACCTACTCAAGCACATTTCTCCAGAAATTCTCCCCTTCCTCTCTGGTATCATTAGGTTACTTATTTATTTTATTTTTACTAGTCTAGTTAATCATTACTATTAGCATTCAAACATTTTTATTCTACTAAAAACAAAAGAAAACCAAAGAGAAGTAAGAAAGCAACTCTTCTTTGACTTCCACTTTCTCCAGCTCATGTTGCCCACTCTCTTTTCAGCAAAACTCTTTGAAGCCAAGTTGTCTAAACTCATTTTAGATGTCTTGCTTATTGCTAAATATAGTGGTCACTTCTCAGTGCTCCTTTTAGTTCTGTAGCGGTGGACACACTGATCTCTCTTCTCTTTAACAGACTTCCTTCCACTGGCCTCCAGGATACCATGTCTTCTGTTTTCTTTCTACATCACTAGCTGCTCCTTCTCTGATGTCTTTTCTTTTTCCTTCTCATCTCCTAGACCTCTTTATATTGGACAGAGTTCTCGGTTGCTCTATCTGTGATCACATACAACCTTGTGGTTTAAATGAACAAATAAAAAAATAATTCCTAAACTTACATCATTCAATCAGATATCTTTTACTACCTCCAAAGTGATATTTTTGATTATTTTCTGCCCAGATATCTAACAAATGTTTGAAATTCAATGTCCCAGATTCAACTGAGCTTCTGATCCATCTCTTTAAAAAATCCTGTTATTTTCATTATCAGTTCAGTTCAGTTCAGTTGCTCAGCTGTGTCCGACTCTTTGTGACCCCATGAATATCAGCACGCCAGGCCTCCCTGTCCATCACCAGCTCTCAGAGTTTACCCAAACTCATGTTCATCGAGTTGGTGATGCCTTCCAACCATCTCATCCTCTGTCATCCCCTTCTCCTCCTGCCCCAATCCTTCCCAGCATTAGGGTCTTTTCCAATGAGAACTCTTCGCATGGGGTGGCCAAAGTATTGGAGTTTCAGCTTCAACATCAGTCCTTCCAGTGAACACCCAGGAATGATCTCCTTTAGGATGGACTGGTTGGATCTTCTTGCAGTCCAAGAGACTCTCAAGAGTCTTTTCCAACACCACAGTTAAAAAGCATCAACTCTTTGGCACTCAGCTTTCTTCACAGTCCAAGTCTCACATCCATACATGACTACTGGAAAAACCATAGCCTTGAATAGACGGACTTTGTTGGCAAAGTAATGTCTCTGCTTTTTTTTTTTTTTTTTCACTGTATGTGTAATCATTTTTTTAAAATTTTAATTTTCTTTACTTTATTGTGTTGGTTTTGCCATACATTGACATGAATCCGCCATGGGTATACATATGCTCCCCCTCCAGAACCCCTCTCCCTCCTCCCTCCCGATTCCCTCCCCCTGGGTCATCCCAGTGCACCAGCCCCAAGCATCAAACCTGGGCTGGCAATTGATTTCACATATGATAATTAACATGTTTCAATGCCATTCTCCCATATCATCCCACCCTTGCCCTCTTCCACAGAGTCCACGAGACTGTTCTATACATCTGCGTTTCTTTTGCTGTCTCGCATGCAGGGTTCTCATTACCATCTTTCTAAATTACATATATATGCGTTAGTATACTGTATTGTTGTTTTCCCTTCAGGCTTACTTCACTCTGGATAATAGGCTCCAGTTCCATCCACCTGAGTAGAACTGATTTAAATGATTTTTTTTTTTAAATGCTGAGTAATATTCCATTGTGTATATGTACCACAGCTTTCTTATCCATTCGTCAGTTGATGGGCTTCTAGGTTGCTTCCATGTCCTGGCTATTGTAAACAATGCAGCAATGAACATTGGGGTACACGTGTCTCTTTCAATTCTGGTTTCCTTGGTGTGTATGCCCAGCAGTGGGATTGCTGGGTCATATGGCAGGTCTATTTGCAGTTTTTTAAGGAATCGCCACACTGTTCTCCATAGTGGCTGTACTAGTTTGCATTCCCACCAACAGTGTAATAGGGTTTCCTTTTCTCCACACCCTCTCCAGCATTTATTGCTTGTAGACTTTTGGATAGCAGCCACTCTGACTGGTGTCCAGTGGTACCTCATTGTGGTTTTGATTTGCATTTCTCTGATAATGAGTGATGTTGAACATCTTTTCATGTGTTTGTTAGCCATTTTTATGTCTTCTTTGGAGAAATGTCTGTTTAGTTCTTTGGCCCACTTTTTGATTGGGTTGTTTATTTTTCTAGCATGGAGCTGCAGGAGTTGTTTGTATATTTGTGAGATTAATTGTTTGTCTGTTGCTTCATTGGCTATTATTTTCTCCCATTCTGAAGGCTGTCTTTTCACCTTGCTTATAGTTTCCTTTGTTGTGCAAAAGCTTTTAATTTTAATTAGGTCCCATTTGTTTATTCGTGCTTTTATTTCCGATATTCTGGGAGGTGGGTCATAGAGGATCCTGCTTTGGTTTATGTCGGAGAGTGTTTTGCCTATGTTATCCTCTAGGAGTTTTATAGTTTCTGGTCTTATGCTTAGATCTTTGATCCATTTTGAATTTATCTTTGTGTATGGTGTTAGAAAGTGTTCTAGTTTCATTCTTTTACAAGTGGCTGTCCAGTTTTCCCAGGACCACTTGTTAAAGAGATTGTCTTTTCTCCTTTGTCAAAGATAAGGTGTCCATAGATGTGTGGATTCATCTCTGGGCTTTCTATTTTGTTCCATTGATCTATATTTCTGTCTTTGTGTCAGTACCATACTGTCTTGATGACTGTGGCTTTGTAGTATAGCCTAAAATCAGGTAGGTTGATTCCTCCAGTTCCATTCTTCTTTCTCAAGATTGCTTTGGCTATACGAGGTTTTTTGTATTTCCATAGAAATTGTGAAATTATTTGTTCTAGTTCTCTGAAAAAGACCTCTGTTAGCTTGATAGGAATTGCATTGAATCTATAGATTGCTCTGGGTAGTATACTCATTTTCACTATATTGATTCTTCCAATCCATGAACACGGTATATTTCTCCATCTATTTGTGTCCTCTTTGATTTCTTTCATCAGTGTTTTATAGTTTTCTATATCTGTCTCTGCTTTTTAATATGCTATCTAGGTTGGTCATAACTTTCCTTCCAAGGAGTAAGTGTCTTTTAATTTCATGGCTGCAATCACCATCTGCAGTGATTTTGGAGCCCCCCAAAATAAAGTCTGTCACTGTTTCCACTGTTTCTCCATCTATTTCCCATGAAGTGATGGGACCAGATGCCAAGATCTTTGTTTTCTGAATGTTGAGTTTTAAGCCAACTTATTCCCTCTCCTCTTTCACTTTCATCAAGGGCTTTTTAGTTCCTCTTCACTTTCTGCCATAGGGTGGTGTTTTCTGCATATCTGAGGTTACTGATATTTCTCCCAGCAATCTTGATTTCAGCTTGTGCTTTTTTAGGTGATAGTAAATCCATCTTTCCTTCTGCTCAGTCACAGACAAGAGGAATCATCTTTCACTCTTCTTTCTCTTGTACCCCACATCCAGTTTAACAGAAAATACTATTAGTTCTTTCTGCAATGTATCTCTAAATATTTCGCCAGAATCTGGCCATTTCTCACCAACTTGACTGCTCCCACTGGTCCAAGGCACCATCACCTCCCATCTTGCTTAACAGCCTTATCACATGGGCTTCCTGCTTCTGTCCATATCCCTCTGCCATCTCCCACCAATGTATTGTTTACTCAAAACATAACATCCTGTGTGAAAGTTGTTAATGTGTTAGTCTTATCACTTTTCTGTTCAAACTCTAGCAGCAGATCCCATTTAGGATAAAACCCAGTCCTTACGCAGTATTACAGAGCCCTTCATCATCAGAGCCCAACCGTCTCTCCCCCTCCATTCTGTTATTCTGCCTCATGTCCACTTCATCCGGGCAACATAGCCCTCCTTGCTTCTTCAAACTTGTCAAGCATGCTTCTGTCCTAGGATTTTTGTACATCTCTCAGAAGCCATCTTTCCAAAATGTGTGTATAGCTAATCACTTAACTTCATTTAAGCCTTTGTTCAAATATCAGCTTCTCCATGGGGTCTAATCTGACTGTCCAATTTAAAATTAAATCTTATACAATCTGCCTGGTGGCTCAAATGGTAAAATATCTGCCTGTAATGCAGGAGACCAGGGTTCATCCCTGGATCAGGAAGAATCCCCTAGAGAAAGGAACAGCAACCCAATCCAGTATTCTTGCCTGGAGAATCCCATGGGCAAGGAGCCTAGTGCGCGTTAGTCCATGGGGATAGTAGAGAGTCAGATACGACTGAGCAGCTTTCGCTTTCACCATCTGCCCATTCCTGAATCTCCTTGCAATACTGGATATTTTTCTATGGTCCTCGTCACTTCCTGATATATGATTTGCTTATTTGTTTTATCAACAACTTGCTTATTTATCTATTATTTCTTGTCTCGGTCTGTAAGCTCCTTGTCTCTTGTCTCTATCTGTAAGCTCCCTGGAGGCTAGAATTGCCTGCTTTTTTCACTGATGTATCCTGAGAAAGTACAGTTTTATCATGCAAAAAGCAGATGCTTGAAACATATTTCTTTAATGAATAATAATTTCAGGAATCCTGCTGCCCTCAAGTTGTGGTTATAGATAGAATTGGCATTGGAATATTTTGGGGTTTGTGGTTTTCTATTCCTGGGTCCTGATGATTCTTTGTTGGAGTCAAGATTTTCTGTGAGGCACTATTGGCCCATGATGAATTTCTTTTGAAAGACATCAAAGTTCTTTTTTCCTAAGGTTTTACAAAAGAATCCCATATGTTTAGCACATTATCTGGTATGTTAACAAATAAAGGAGAAAAGCTCCAGACTTTACTTGGACTTTGAATTCTTGTAAAGTGATGTACTGGAGAGCAGAGAACCCACTTGGTCCCCTTCATGGCCAGCTCTTGGACCTCGTGGCCACTTGGCATACAGCATGTTATTGTGAATCTATTGGATTGTTGAGCCCAGGTCTCCAGCGTTGCAGGCAGATTCTTTACCAGCTGAGCCACAAGGGAAGCCCTTGGATTATGCAATGGTTGTTAAATAGTTCATGTTGAGGTAGAAACAACAGAAGTCTGAAGTCAGAAGTAGGATAGGGTCAGATTCTGGATGTAATGCTCCAAGCCTCTTCTTTACTATAAAGTCATTGCAAGGTTCACATGAAATAGTGTGTATAGTGTTGCCAGCTCAGGGCAGGAACAGAGCAGGACCATTAAGGGTGAATTTTCTTTTCCTGGAAAAGAACTCTGCATTATCTCCTGTTATTTTCTGGGCATCACAAAAGAATTTACCTTGCCTCAATATATGAACATACACCAAAGAGATTAATTTATGAACTGGAAGAAACAGAACAAAGGACTTATTGCTTCTCTTTTATTAACTCTGAATGCCTCAGATTTACAATGGAAATTACAAGCTCTAGCAGTTTTCTAGGGAATACATACCAATGAAAAGACTACAAATCATCATTTCTGGAGATAAAAGAACTAAGTAGCCATTTAACTTTTCACTAAGAATATGTGACTGTGAATATTTATTGATAACCTACTGTGAGCAGTATTAAATGTCTTATAGAACTGAGTATAGAAGAGATAGGACTTGTGAATTCCAAAACTACTAAACGTTAATGTGCTTTAATAGCACTGGGCAAAATATTTCTATCAAGACTATTGAAGAGCTTCTAAGGGACTTTCTCGGAGATTGTTAGGCACACTTCAGAGGACGCTGTTAGGAAGCTTTTAGGAGAGTTGTGCAAATGCATAGTCAGCTTAAAGCTGCTAAACACATTAATTAAAGCCAATTATTCTCATGTGGTAGCCATAGTTTCAACTGAGAATGACTGCACCACATCTGTTTCCTTCAGGCACAACTTTAGTTTTCATTTGAGAGAGTGTGTTGGAGATTGAGAATGAAAGAAAAAAAAAAGAAAAACCCTTAGGAATGTTAAGAAACTCAATTCCTAAATAGTCCTCTAAAAATCACCTACTCATTTAGTGCTACAATTAATTCGCCTGTGAAATAGAAATAGTAACAATGCAAATAAGAATTATTTTTTGGGACACTCTAATTGAAGTTCTCCAAAATTGAAGTGGGCTGAAATTGACTATGGAGATAGTAATGCAATATGATGACTGAGGAAGCTCAGTTTCATTAGAAGGCTAAGTATAGATTGAATTAGTGCTTCTTCCCTTTTCCCTGAAGTTGCTGCTGCTTACACCAGGAAGGTAACACTTTGGTAGCCAGTGTGAATAATAACAGCTTTGAATTGAATTTGTCTAGTCTTCCATACTGAGTTATTTTCAGGTATTCAGAAAAATGTACAAATGTTATATTCTAATGATGTAAAACCAGTTTGGACTCTTAGAACTATTTTAATTTATTTTCAAATAATTATAATGAAACAACTGCTGCTTTCTAAGTATGAACTAGGCTGACATAAATGATGACTTTAAGATGCAGCAATACTAAAGTTATGTATATAATTTGGTATGTCCTCATCAACATCTAAGTGAAAAACCAGAACACAAAATTGAAAATAAACTATGATTTTAATTATGCAAAAGTATTTACATACTTCACATTTTCTTCATGTGTATATATGTGCAAGATATATCAGAAGTAAACATGGCAAATGTTAGCAGTGGTCATCTCTAGGTGATGAGATTATTGGTCTCTCTTTTGTTCTATTCTTTGCATTTTCAATGCTTTCTGGGTTCCAGTGAAAATCTATGAATCTGATAACAGTAGGAAAAAGCCATTAAAATTATGCTTAAAGGTGCTTTGCATAGGACAGGGGCATAGAACAGTGAATGCTGAGTGAGTGAATGGGTCTATCAGGAAAGCTGACAAACTTTAGCAGCTCTCTGGCAGCTGTGTTCATCTTTCTTGTAGGATGAGAGTAAATGTCACATTACAAAGGTTTCATTACAAAGTAAATGATGACGTGTTATAAATCACTACCATAAATAATAAGCATGGACTAATCAAGTCCCTTTTGTGATGAGATGTCTCTAATTGTTTTTAATTTCATGCTTCCCCTTACTATATTAGCTAATTCTTAAATGTGTAATCTCCACTGTCCTCTCAGTCATTAACATAAATTAGCAGTATTGTACTGTATGCAAATCAGTTGGCTGAAAAAGTCAGTTATGTGGAAAGTACTGTAAATAACCGTTTTCAACTCAATTAAACAATTTTGGTGTGAAACCACAGGCTTTAATGACTAAGTAATTGACTAAAGCAGTTAAAAACCTCTGGGTCCAATCCAGAAAACCTTACAGAGACAAAATTCTCACTTTCTTCAGCACTGATCTTCTCCTCCCAAGAGTTTAAGGATAAGGCCAGAGATGAAACCCTATGTGGACAAAAGAAGAAGGATATGAGATAACATTTCTCAGTGTTACACGCACTACCATAGTCTTAGTTTCCAAACTAAAATAGCATTGGATACACAATTATATGGGATTCCTGGGTGGTGCTTGTGGTAAAGAATCCAGTTGCCAATGCAAGAGAGATGTGGGTTTGATTCCTGGGTTGGGAGGAGGGCATGGCAATGATAGCTTACAGTTAATGACGTTGGATTTGTGATCTCTGAATAAGAAGATTTAGCTTTGGGACCAGGGACCAGGCTTGATCACTCAAGAGCTGTTTAGTAGCAGATATTTATTAAAATGAAAAAGAGGCAGAGAGAGCTGCTGACATTGACATCAGAAGCGGGACAGAGAGTACTCCCCTCGCTAGTCTTTGGCAAGGAAGCTATATACTTTTTAAACTGGTTATTACAATGACTCAAAAGAATGTCTCATGATTGTAAAAATCTTACCAGACCCACTTCCACAATTTATGTTTTAAGATAACAGGATTAGAGTTTAACAACAGAAAGATTTTTCCAGACCCACTCCCATAATATACATTCTAAGATGTCAGAGTTAGTCAAAGGTTTTCAGAAAGGAGAAACTGTCCTTAAGCAGGATACACTGTTGTTATACAATCCTTAGTACAGAGTTTAAACTGAGTTTTTTGTTGTTTAATCATCAGTTCTGGGCTTAAACAGAAAAGAACAAAAACAAAAAGCGTTTTATGTGAATAAGAAATGTAGAGAAAAAACAAAACAAAACAAAAATATTGTCCTTTCCTCCTCCTTAAGGGCTCCAGGCCCCTTTCTCCTCCTCAGAGACCCTGGACTTCTTATCAAACTGCCAATGAATTGACTCTCTCAGCAAACCCACTCCAGTATTTTTGCCTACAGAATCCCTTGGACAGAGGAGTCTGGCAAGTTACAGTCCATAGGGTTGCAAAGGCCTGGACATAACTGAAGTGACTTAGCATGCACACAATTATATATAAACTAGATAACCAAAAAGGACCTACTGTACTGTATAGCACAAGGAACTATACTCAATATTTCATAATAGCCTATAAAGGGAAAAGAATGTGAAGATGTATATATATGAATCACTGTGCTATATACCTGAAACTAACATGGTATTATAAATTGACTATACTTCAATTAAAAGTGTTCTTTTAAAAATTAAAAAAATAAAACAAGTAACCACTATGCTAGCCTATAAAATTTTGAAGTTAATAGTGGAACCTGATGAAATAATAATTTTGCTATATGCTTAATGTATTGAGACAGATTAGTTAAAGGAAATTAAAGGACAGTTGAAGATGCTAGATGATTGAAATTTTTAAAAATGGCATTGAAATATAATATACAAGTGTATACTCTTCAGTGTTTTCTAAACTATGGTCAGCTACTGTGTACTCTCCCAAGATGCTTTGTTTGCAAATGGAAGTACATGATAAAGTGATTTGGGAAACTTTTATATCATATATACCTCTCTTGAAGGGTCACGACGCACATTAAGATATTGAAAATCTGGAAACTTATGCAATAAAGGAACACCTTTAAATTTGTTTAAAACAGTGTCTAGCTAAATTTATAAATAAAACTTTTTTAAAAAACCTAACATCTACTAACATACCTTTGTGCTATTATTCCATAGGATACACCTAAAGACCTAAAAGCATTACATCAGTATTCTGAACTGATGGATATGGATGCACATGTAATTTAGAGGGGACTCTATGGCTGCCACATTCACTCTTTATCCAGTCAATAGTGTTGCAAGGGATGCTAATACAGTCTTTTTTCCCCAGGAAAAACTATATAGTGATTTAGATCCAGGTATGTCTGATTAAAAAAAAAAAGAAAAAAAACCTGCTTAAGATTATTGATTTAAAAAAAATGGCATATTTAAAAATAATTCAATGGCATAGCATATATAAAGTGTCTTTTGAAGTCTGAAGAGGTACATAGTAACACAAAGGATGCTTTTTTCTGCCCTGTCTCCCTTATTTCCATCTGCTACACTGACAATCATTATTTTGAGTGAAAAACTTTTTTACTTTCTATCCTGCATCACTGGATTGTGAGGTGGAGTGGGGCAGTCCAATGTCCAAGTTCCTGTTAGGTTTGTTGACCCACTGTCTGCTTATTTTTCCTCAAGGTTCTGACAAATCCCTTCTGCACAGAGCTCACTCTTCTTAACTACTCGTTTGGGTCCTTGCAGCCAATCTGCATAGGCAGGAAACAAAATTAAATCTCTCTCCCAAGTTCTCCTGTGCAAAGATCACCAAATTGTAGTTTAGAGGCATACTCAAGGCTGTAGGGGATCTATTGAAAGCTTGGCCTGACATGTTTCCTGCTTCATCTCACAGGGCTTCGCTATGCATGACTCACACTCATTCACAGTATACTGACTGAACAGATGATACCACGTATAGCAAACTGTAGGCTTTCCAGGTGGTGCGGTGGTAAAGAATCACCTGCCAATGCAGGGGACTCAAGAGACATGGGTTCAGTCCCTGGGTCAGGAAGATCCCCTGGAGTAGGAAAAGGCAATCCACTCTAGTATTCATGCCTGGAAGATTCCATAGACAGAGGATACTGGCAGCCTATAGTCTATGGGTTCACAAAGAGTTGGACATGGTTGAGCATGGACACACACACACATGCACAGCAAACTACAAAGTAGGAGTGATCAAAAATAAACAAAAAGTGATGCATAATCTAGAAAAGAAATTGCTACCTTAACTGTTATCTTTAGCATACCTGTTACACTAAGACCCTAACATAATGATAATCTTCATTAGTTCCTTCTACTAAGAAAATTCCAGAAAATTGTGCTTGAAATAATAGAGGGATGTACAGAAAATCTTGCTTGCTCTTGGACTATAAGCTGCTAGAATGAATTTTTGTGCCTTTTTTTCTACCAGCAATTCTTTTAAAGTTAAATTTACTATTAAATTAACATTTATATGAACTCTAAAGAAGAAACAAGGAAGAGCTTCAAAAGAAGAAATATTTATACATCGTATGTCTTGAGGGCTATTGTGCTGGAGTTTATGTGTGTTCAGTAGTGTCTCTGTCCAAAAACATTCACCCTTGATTTGCTTTTTAAATAGAAAGTTTGTTTATGAACCATTGCTTATTATTTGGTGTTAGAATCTGTATGCTTCTCTTCCCTCCTGGGCATTTCCCTTGTCTTTGATAATTATTATTTCTCTTTGGGAATTTTTTACATGTATATTATTTCTTTCTCTCTTGTCAGACTTGTGTTCAGCATTATTTTCCTAGTTTAAGGTGACTCCAGAATCTATTCTATGGTGATTCCTCTAGGGAGTTGGGTAAAACATTTGAATTTGAGAGCACTTTGAGGAATACATCTCAATCCAACCCACATATCTGAAATTTAGGGAAGGAATATATATTATAGAATGAGTAACAAACAGTTGTTTTATGTCTTCGGTAGCTTGATAAGTTAGAACTGAAATAAGACTCTTATTTTCTTAGTGTGAAAAACCTGACCTTTAAATAAATGAGGAATAAACTACTGCATAATTGCACTCATCTCACATGAGGTAAAGTAATGCTTGAAATTCTCCAAGCCAGGCTTCAGCAGTACATGAACCGTGAACTTCCAGATGTTCAAACTGGTTTTAGAAAAGGCAGAGGAACCAGAGATCAAATTGCCTACATCTGCTGGATTATCGAAAAAGCAAGAGAGTTCCAGAAAAACATCTATTTCTGCCTGATTGACTATGCCAAAGCCTTTGACTGTGTGGATCACAATAAACTGTGGAACATTCTGAAAGAGATGGGAATACCAGACCACCTGACCTGCCTCTTGAGAAACCTGTATGCAGGTCAGGAAGCAACAGTTAGAACTAGACATGGAACAACAGACTAGTTCCAAATAGGAAAAGGAGTGTGTCAAGGCTGTATATTGTCACCCTGCTTGTTTAACTTATATGCAGAGTACATCATGAGAAACGCTGGGCTGGATGAAGCACAGCTGGAATCAAGATTGCCAGGAGAAATATCAATAACCTCAGATATGCAGATGACACCACCCTTATGGCAGAAAGCAAAGAACTAAAGAGCCTCTTGAAGAAAGTGAAAGAGGAGAGTGAAAAAGTTGGCTTAAAGCTCAACATTCAGAAAACTAAGATCATGGCATCTGGTCCCATCACTTCATGAGAAATAGATGGGAAAACAGTGGAAATAGTGTCAAACTTTATTTTTCTGGGCTCCAAAATAACTGCAGATGGTGATTGCAACCATGAAATCAAAAGATGCTTACTCCTTGGAAGGAAGGTTATGACCAACCTAGATATCATATTGAAAAGCAGAGACATTACATTGTCAACAAAAGTCCGTCTAGCCAAGGCTATGGTTTTTCCAGTAGTCATATATGGATGTGAGAGTTGGATGGTGAAGAAAACTGAGCACCAAATAATTGATGCTTTTGAGCTGTGGTGTTGAAGAAGACTCTTCAGAGTCCCTTGGACTGCACTGAGATCCAACCTGTCCACCCTAAAGGAGATCATTCCTGGGTGTTCATTGGAAGGACTGATGTTGAAGCTGAAACTGCAATATTTTGGACACCTGATGCAAAGAGTTGACTCATTGGAAAGGACCCTAATGCTGGGAAGGATTGGGGGCCGGAGGAGAAGGGGATGATGACAGAGGATGAGATAACTGGATGGCATCACTGACTCGATGGACATGAGTTTGGGTGGACCCCGGGAGTTGGTGATGGACAGGGAGGCCTGGAGTGTTGTGATTCATGGGGTCACAAAGAGTTGGACACGACTAAGCGACTGAACTGAACTGATTTACATTTACCAAATAGATTTTCAGAAAAAAATTAAAAATAACACTAGGATAAGACTCTTTAAAAAATTAGAAAAAGTCTTTTGTGATCTGTCTAGATTAGCAGTTTTCAGCGGGCATTAGTCCCCTCTGTGCAATATTTGACAATGCCTGGAGGCATTTTTAGTTGCTACTGGCATTGATAGGGTAAAGACAAGGGATGATGCTAAGCATACAAAACTGCACAGGACAGTTCTTCACAAGAATTATCTGGTCCCAAATGTCAATCATGCTGAGTGGGAAAATGTGGTCCTCAGACCTGCAGCATCAGGATCAGCTGGGAACTTGTTAAATATGTACACTCTCAAAGCCTTACATTGGGCTTCTTATTCAGAGTGAGCCGAGCATCTGTACTTTAACAAACACTCTGGGGGATTCTGATACATGCTTAAGTTCAAGAGCCACTGAAATGGATATTTCTATCTTCTTCTTCTTCCTTTCCAGTCTTTTAAAAAGATGTGAATTCTTGCTTTCTATTCCATGTTTTACTTTGACCAGAAGCTAAAGTCTGAAGTCAAGACCCTTCACGACAATTTCTTCTACCTCAAGAACCTTCTTGTCTGGTGGCCTCTCTCTAGTTCTCTGTCCCAAAGAAACCACCTTCCCAGCAACAAGTGTTTCTTCTGTGGCACTGTTCTAAAATACTGGAAATGGTCAGTTCTGTGCTTTGATCTCCCAAGACTGATCCACTCCATGCATCGTCTAAAGATGGAGCTTTGTCCTCCAGTGAGTCAGTGCTGGGAAATGGAGATTTCATGCAGTTGCTCAGGCCATGGCATTAATGAGCTTTTGGAGTTAGCATTCTGGATCTTCTTTAGCCTTGAACGTATTACACCCATTTTGTTAGGAGTTTAGGGCCATATCCCTATGCTTAGTCTTTCACCTCACACCTGCCAAATCACTTACACATGGGGTTTTCACATAAAGCTAAAATCTATCTTGTAAAATGACTCACAGTACACATCTTAGATAATAGTGAGTTAACATGGGTTTCTTCATATATGAACAAGTGCACTACCTTTTCTTCCTGCCTGTAGTACAAGAAATAGAACATCCAAAATTGTGAAACCAGGAACAAATTTTATTACTTATACCATTTGGTAACTTGAGAAAGACAGTTAGTCCTTACCACTAGTTAGAAAGGCCTTTGATTTGCCAACCCATCCTTTCTCTATCATGTATTCAAACCCTTATTTCAATGAAGGGAAAAACAGCTTTTGTATGAGCTTTCATAATAGAGTGGAGGAATGCAGATCTTATAATTAAGAACTTAGTCTTCATTATTAGCCTGAAAATCATACAATAAAATAAATCTGGCAGACATAGCCAAATGTTCTTACTCGGTTAATTGGGAAATATATTCATCTGTTGTGGGCTGCTATTGCAGCTGACAGTTTTGGTTTCCTTCATCTCTATTTAGGGTTTCTGGCAAGTGGTGCTGCTAAAGGCAGTGAGAACCTGAACAGAACAGTTGTTGCAAATACAGAAAAGAGGTGGGCCATGTCACCATCTAGAGTTTTCTTCATGAATCGTCCCCTTCATTTTCATGAGTGCTGGAGACTTCTACTGATCATCAGGCTTTTCAACTGGGTGATGGCCACAGAGGCACAATTAAGGAAACCTACACATGCATCCCTTTATCTTGTCAGATAAACTTGTATTCTAACTTGTCATCTGGTCTCTTCACATCTCATTTAGTGTCATTCTTCCAGAATGGGGCAGTAGTCATGCTCTTTGTGGTCCTAGATTCCTTTCTCTTTTTTTGGTGTCAAAAAAGAGAGGTGGGGATCTGAATTTGTCTGCATTTATCTAGCTTACTGACATAAATTTGGATGATATCTCTCTTTCCTTCCCTCACACTCTTTTTAAGTAGGCAGTTGATTTCCACCCCTTAAAAATAGCGCTGGCTTCCCTTTTGGCTCAGCTAGTAAAGAATCTGCCTGCAATGTGGGAGACCTGGGTTTGATCCCTGGGTTGGGAGGATCCCTGGAGAAGGGAAAGGCTACCCACTCCAATATTCTGGCCTAGAGAATTCCATGGACTGTATAGTCAATTGAGTTTCAAAGAGTCAGACGTGACTGAGTGACTTTCACAAAAAATAGCCCTAGATGTTTCTTATGCTTTGAGATAGCAGAAACTATTTCTGCTCTTTAAAAAGTAGTTGAAATTCAGTAGGTTGCTGTGTTTCTTAAAGATGATCAATAAAATAAATGCAGACAGATTCCTTTAGAACAATGATCACCCATCAAAACAAGCAATTTTAGGTTGACATTTATGGTGTGTTTGTATGAAGAAAGCAGTTTTTACTTTCCTAAGCCTGTGTTTTGGGGAAAAGGCATTAGAGTGAATGGTGATAGTCCTTGTTAAGGGTGTATGTGTGTCCCTGATAGCAGTAGACAGTGTAGGTGATGTCATGGAACAAACAAAGGAATACATGTTTTAGATTAAGAGACCGTGGGTTACTCGGGTGAAATCTTCGGGCAGTTATCAAATGCTTTCTAATTCAGGCTTCTCTTTTTGGAACCCCTGCCTTGGACATTCTGATATCCTCAGCCATCTTTCATTTCTCAGTACTGATACTAAATACTTTTCAAATAGACCTTCTTCAGAAAAGCTGCCTATTTGTACTTTGCCACATCATGCTTATTAGAGAATTCAAGGTTCTAGTTCATGAGTAAATATGAGATACATTAAAGGACCAGCACAAAATTTAGTTTCCACTCCTAAAACCTCTAGAGACAATTAGAAGGGATATGGGCACATCTCTTGCTCTGTTAATATGTATTTTACATCATGCTTGTCACATTGCTAGAACACAATAATTTGTATCTCAAATGAATGAGTATGCAACAAAGACCCTTTTGTGCTCCATCAGGAAAGCTAATACAGTTACCAAGAGCCAATAGAAATAAATGGTGCTTTTACTGGTCACTTAAACCACTCCTTTTTCTTACAATGAAGTTGTACATGATTTACTTCAGGTACGATATGAAAGATAATTTTACAGTTACCTTGTTCAACTGAGTTATCCATTTCAAACAGGACAACTTAGTCCAAACTAGTGTAGTGTTCCTACTCCGCACCAATAGACTTGTGTCAAATCAGATAACCTTTAGCTTGTTTTCCTTTTAGACTGTTACTTAAAGATACAGAAGGATAGTTACCCAGGTTAGATGCTGAGAATACTGATGATAGGCATATTTCAGCTCAGTTCCTTGAGCAGGGGGGAATATGGGATAGTAAGAACCACATCCTGACAGCCAAGAGAGCTAACATAGGTGGGGATAAATATTACCCAACCTTCTAAATTTGGGGTTGCCACCTTCATATCTTTCTTCTGGAGAGTTTCTCTCACTTATATGGGTCCCTTTAGGTTTGTTTTCAAAGCTGAACATCTTCTTCTCTTTTCTTGTAGTTGGTAGACTTATAGATAGTTTAAATTTCTAAATTGACTATCCTATTTCCTCATTAGCTGGATACCTCAAAGAGCTGGTAAATAGATGGCTTGGAAAAATATGAGATGTGGAGTTTTAAAAAAGTCTTCACTGGATCAGTTTATCAGATCAATTTCATCTCCTTATCTTGCTGAACATCATGTGTATTGCCATCTCAGAGGGAGAGGTGCTGGCACATACTGCTTAAATTCACATTTTTGCTTGAGTTTGGATCCCGGTTCCACCACTTTCTAGCTATGTGACCTTAGGCAGATTACCTAACTCTTCTGTGCCTCAGTTTCTCTATTTGTAAAGCAGGGTTGGTAATAGTTATTGATATCAGCATGTGTGCATGCTTAGTCACTCAGTCATGTCCGACTCTGCGACCCCATGGACCGTAGTCTGCCAGGCTCCTCTGTCCATGGAATTCTCCAGGCAAGAATACTGAAGTGAGTTGCCATTTCCTACTCCAGGGGTTCTTCCTGACCCAGGGATTGAACCCATGCCTGTTGTGTCTCCTGTTACCTTGTTGAAATCTATAATGTGATGGGGAGGTCGTCATGGCTGCCACAAGCAGCCACATTTTCCTCTGGTTGAGAATCATCTAATACTACAGGAAGACAGACACAAGGACAATAAAAACATATTCCAGTGCTTACTATATTCCAGAGGTGGTTCTAAGAGTTTTACAGATCAGGGCCATACAAATGGGGTAATACAAATGATTACAAATGGGTCAATATCTGTAAAACTCTTAGAACTGCCTCTGGAATATAATAAGCACTGGAATATGTTTTTATTGTCTTTGTGTCTGTCTTCCTGTAGTATTAGATGGTTCACAACCAGAGGAAAATGTGACTACTTGTGGCAGCAGTGACATTATAGATTCTAACAGGGTAACAGGAGACCCAAGAGATGTGGGTTCAATCTCTGGGTCAGGAAGATCCCCTGGAGTAGGAAATGGCAACCCACTTCAGTATTCTTGCCTGGAAAATTCCATGGACAGAGGAGCCTGGCAGGCTACAGTCTGTGGGGTCACAAAGAGTCAGACACAACTGAGCACCACCACCACCAACAGAGAAGTAGGGCTTAAAGACACTCTGTAGAAGGAATTGTGAGGGAAGGAAACTCTAGTTGACATTTTTTTGCTTTTTTCTTTTCCCATTTTCATATTGATGATGAACATATTTCTAGGGAAATTAAAAAAATTTTTTTCAGTACAACTTGGGTAACTTTATTGTATCTAATTTATTTTTCAGAATGGGTGACAGAAAAATAATGCCTAACAGAGACTTAGTTTTCTCATGACACAAGAAGTCTAGAGTATTGATTATTGGTTCAGTGGTTGAGGGTTGTTATGGGTATGACTCTAATTCTTGTGGCTTTGTCTTCGTATTTGTTATTTTATTGTCTGTCTACTTTCATCTGAGGAAACCAAAGCTTTCCCAGAACTACCTCCACCTCCACCCTACTTAATATCCAGGAAATTTCTACTAATGTCTCATTGACTAGAAACGAAGCATTCAATAAGCCCTAGAGGCAGAGGAGGCTAGGAATGTGAGAACAGAGTTGTCAGATTTGGTCTAAACAGATCATGATCCACTGCTTGGAATTATATACTGACTCTATACATTCTCAGAATCTATTTGCAAAGAAAGTGGGGGGCAGGGTGGACATTTGATGGGCCATTAGCAGTATCTTCTAAATCAGCATCCATTTTACTGTTCTTATCTGTCTCAGTGGTAACCACCTTTATTTGAAATAATATTAATTACTTTTTGACATGTTTTTAAGTATGTATATCTTTTGTAGTTGTAAAAAACAAGGCGGCTAATAGGTGAAGGGAGCATGATTCAAACTCAGGCTCTCTGATGTCATGCTGGTGCTCTCACCCACTTTTCCACAGTGATTTATTAGATAGAATTAGAGGCAAAGTGATTACCTGGCATCTCAGAGAAAATGAAACATGATTTGTCAGGCTTATTAATAGAGGGAAGATTCTCTGGAGTTTTCTATAAGAGAGTCTTCAGCTGAGAGTTATTTGTCACAGAAAGTGACCCAGAGTTTCCATGAAGCACAGTCTCTCTTCTGAGCCCCTAAACACTTTCATCTCTGTACCCATTTCAGGAATTCTGTCTTGATCTATTACATCCTTCTGTCTGGGATCCCTTTTTCTGTCAATGTATGGTGAGTTCCAGGAAAATATAACTCCTATAGTGTGGATGACCTTGGCCACTTCTTGACTTTTGTCAATTACCCTTCTGTAATGAAATCTTTTCAAGAAACATATACAATAAGTGTGCCTCCTTTTAGTGTTGGGAGGAGTTCATAGTTCACCCAGGATGCTGTCACATAATTTCCACTTGGATGGTGTTTACACTTGGTTTGAGGCCCATCAGCTCTGGCTTGTGTGTCTAGCTGTGCAGAGGCAGAGAAGGTACTGTGCTTACATATAGGAAATTTAGCAGGACTCTTGCAGATGACATCTTGGAGCCTTTTGTTTAGACTACAAAAATGCTAGGGCATCCATTTTTTTCACCTCTGCTTTATGACAATGGTGGACCTGAGCATGCCACGGTAAGCACAGAAAATGCAATGTTCTCATACCTGTTACTGGGGAAAAGACACTCTTCCCATTTAATCCACCCAATATCAACACTCTTGGCAGCGTTCCTTTTCCTTTTTTCAACCTTCAGCACAGAAGTGAAGAGCCATTCCACTTACCTGACACATCATTAATACTTTAATATAAGTGTTTTCTGGTCTCCTCATAACTTTTCAAAATCTCAGAAAGCTTTGGAAACCTTAGCACTTCCTCTAGAGCAGGGCTTAGCAAACTTTTTCTATGAAGGTTCAGATAATAGTTTAGACTTTGCTGACTTAGCAGGTCATATGATCTGCTGAAAATAATCAACATTATCTATAACAGGTAAATGAATCAGCATGGCTGTGTTCCAATAAAAGTTTATTTGGGGACTCTGAAGTTTCAATGCCACGTAATTTTAACATCCTAGAATTTTCTTCTTTCATTTTTTCCAACTATTTAAAAATGAAAAAAAAATACCACTCATCAAAAGAACACTGGCTTAGGGGCTGTAGTTTGTTGAACTCTGCTTTAAAGCAGCTCTGTTTAACAGAACATTCTGTGATGGTGAAAATGTTCTATAATATCAAATACTTAAAATATGGCTAATGCAAGTGAGGAGCTGAATTTTTAATTTTAATTTATTGAAACTTGATTTTAAAGAGCCGGCTGTGTATAGTTACTGTTGTATTGGACAGACATAGAACTCTGCTGTTATCTGAAGAAGATTCAAAATTCTCAGTGTTTGTATGTTTTAGATTAGAATTTTAACTTCCTGGAAGAAAAAGTCTGACTGGCCTAGTTAGGGAAAAATCACATAGTGTAATACACACTTGGCTTCCTGGAGTTTCCCTGTTAGTTGGGGTCAAGGTAGGGTGGTTCCTACAGAAGAGAACCTGAATAAACAAAACAGCAGGGGTTTACTACAATTTCCTGAAGTCTTGCATTTTAAAAAGAGGTCTCTAATGGAAAGGAAAGGAATGACTTTCAAATGACATACTGTTGGTAGAATCAGTGTGGGAGAGAGATTTTATGGCTGTCCCTCATTTTAGAACCCCTTAATTCAAACTGCAGTGATGACTTGTCTAACCCTGGGCCTGTTAGAGAATTTAGCTGTCGTTTTGAAAGATGCTACTTGTATAGTTGGCCAGCAAGCCTTATCAAGCATCTGCCATTTCCAGACACAGTGCTAGGTGCCTTCACGAACTGTTTCACACTTATTCATCTCATGAATGTTCTCACACAAAAAGCTGAAAAAGCTGTTTTATGAAGATTTAAAATGAAAGTAAATGACCTTATCATGAGCATAATATGGATTATTATTCTGTTAAAGAAAGCACTTCAAGACTCTATTATGAGAAATTTAAGACTCAAGCCTTATATCAATTCTGAAGATCTGAAAAAGTTTATTAATATTCAGAGCTTTGACTTTACAAATTAATGGCATATTTACCAACTTAAGCTGCTAGTCATTCTTACCTGCTTTGGGAAGTCCCTACCATCTCTAGAAATGTCCTTATTTGTATATGATGGGTGTATGGGAGTGGGGATACTAATTCTGAGTGAGGAATCTGTTAGGGCACCCCTGACATTTCATTTAAGACTTAACTGGTAGGAAGGTACAAACTGGGAAAATTGTGGAGCAGAGGTTTCTAGGAACAGCAATTGCAAGAATCCCTAATGCAGAATGAGCTTCCTTTGTTGAAGGAAGGGAAGATAGTCAGAATTTAATGTAGAGGGAGAGCAGTGAGAGGTGAATTCTGGGGATGGTCAATAGTCAGATCACGACATAAGCATGTTAAACACACAGCACAGACCCAGGAAGGTGTCTCATACTAGCATACAATAGATGCAAGTGACAACACTGACTTTGAAGACTTAGGACTCTTAATTTATGACTGAGTTGAATGTGAAGGCTCAGACTTCATGAATGGACATGCATCCAATTGAAATAGAAAGTAGGCTTATAGAATCATGTTTCCAGTGTCATTTAAAGTTTCATAGACTGAGTAATTCAGAATGAAATGTCTCCTATGGAATGCAGCAGAGTGACCTGGTTGTCAAGAAATCTCTATGTGTATGAATTGGAATGCTGATAAATTGATGAACTAAGATGACCAAGAGAAACTAGCATATCAACTCACAGAAGATGTAGGGGTAGGATATCTGAACAATTGCTCTAAACAGATATCAACAACAATGTGAGGAACTAGAAAGTAAAACAACAACAAACAAATTAAAACAAATGAACAAATTATTAAATCTCTGGAACCCCAAAGACGCTGAATATGCTGTTTAGTCAGTAGTCTGCTTGCTGGACCCTAGCATAGCAAACCAAAGATTTGAATCAGCATGTATAGAGGTGCCTCAGCAACAGTGTTTTACATTTCTATGAATGAAAGAAAAAACTAGGATTCCATGAAAGAGATAATTTATTATTTTGATTATTAATGTTTGGAAATATATCTATGAACAGGAAATTGTCAAGGTAGTATTTTCCATAGAGGACACAGAAACCATTTTGAACATATATGTTTATGGTGGTAAAGTGGGGATGACAATTATTAATGAAAATGCAGTCACACTTGATATAGACAGAATATAGTCAACCCAGTCATCTAGGCTACTACATTGACATTTCTGTATAGTTTTTGATCATTCGCACAAAGGTGGTATGATGTCATCATTAAATGTAATTTACTAAGCTCATTATGGGTATCAAAGTTATTAGAAATCACACAATACTATAGAGAGTAGAGACTTGCTGTTATAAACCTGTTTTTTGTTTATAAAGAGGCAAAAATTTTATCACTATCAATGAGTGCTTGATCAGTTGTTCAATCATGTCCGACTCTTTGCAACCATATGGACTATAGCCTGCAAGCCTCCTCTGTCCATGGGATTATCCCAGCAAGAATACTGGAGTGGGTTGTCATTTCCTCCTCCAGGGAATCTTCCCTACCCAAGGATCAAACCCCTGTCTCCTGTGGCTAGTATATTATATAGAAAACTATTATAATTCCCAGAACATTTTATCAAGATTTTAAAACTTTATATGGATATTTGAGGATAGAAAAGGCAACAAAGACATATTTGCCAAGAACTTTAAATATAGAGCTTAAAAATTATTAAAAAGTTTTAAGCTGTTAAGAAGAACTGACTCACTAGGAAAGACCCTGATGCTGGGAAAGATCGATGGTGAAAGGAGAAGGGGATGACAGAGTATAAGATGGTTGGATGACATTGTTGACTTGATGGACATGAGTTTGAGTAAACTCTGGGAATTGGTAATGGACAGGGAAGCCTGGAGTGCTGCAGTCCATGGAGTTGCAAATAGTTGGACATGACTGAGCGACTGAACTGAACTGAACTGAAATTGTTCATGAAGTCAGTTAGCTCTTTTGTGTATATGTTTCATCACAACCATTTTGTTTTACTTGTAACAACTGAAGAAGCTTCTTGATGACTGGAGAACATAGAAATGGTGAAGGAGGGGTTGTAAAGGCAGTGAATGTGGATGTGTAGTGTGAGTATGGGGAGATGTGATTCATTTTCCAAACTGCATGATATCTTTTTATTCAAAGATATAATTAGAAATAAAAAGTAAGCTACTAAACTTACCTCAAGCACAAATGATGACTGTGGCTAAGGGATAAGGTGTGATTTTATTGTATAAATATTATTGTTCTCTTTCTAGCAAGGCTATTTTGCCTGCTTAGCTTTATAATATCTTGTAAGTTTCAAAATAAAACAAAAACAAACAAACAAACAAAATACCTGTCAACAATCTAGTGCTTAATTCTCACCCACTTCAGTTTTTCTTCTTATAATTAGATATCTTAAATTATATCTTTGCAGCTGACTAATCACCAGCCTGGGCCTTCTTCCCTAGATGGTATAATTTAAGAGGACCATTTCTCCTGGTGTTGAGGTATTGATCAGCCTTGCTGCCTACCGTCAGATATACTTGGCCTTTTCAACCTAGAGAGGTAAGCACAGTTCTCATTTATCTCTGAGTTTCAAAGGCAAGCCAGGGATGGAAAGTCATTTTTCTGCAGTATGGCAGTATGAAGACTTATATGGAAACACCTACTCTTAACTTCTTTTAAAAGTGCTTATTTCACTATAAAACAACTCAGTTTTAGAAAATGATCTTTTCCTTTTCATACAATTTTATGCTCTGTCTTTTAGCAGCATGCACATAAAGCAGAAATAAAATAGAAGCAAAGTATGAAGGGTGAAGATACACCTAAGAAATGAATTATGGTTAAAATAACTGTTGAAGGAGAGTGAAGGTGATCTGAAGCCCACACAGTTCTAAATCTCTGCTTGCTGCTAAAGGAGGATTCTGCCAGGAGTAGCATATGATGTAATGGGGGAGAAGGGAGGCTTTCTACAGACCACTGAGCACTTATTTTCTGGTAACCAGTTCATGTTCTATCCTATTCCTGGAATCTTTTTTGACAAACAAGAACAAATTTTCTTCATCTTTTGTTTATCAGAGAAATCTGATGTCCCTAATACTGACTTTTCAATGTAACTGCAATTTTATCTGATGGAATTTCAAACAAATGGGAGTAATAGTCCTGCTGTCAATTCAAATATATTCTGTTAAAAAACTTAGTGATGTGAATACACATGTATACCTACAAATACTGTTTTGAAATGGAATGAAGTGATTCTTATGGTTTTAGATTCTTATTTAGAAAGATCATTATTTAAGTTTGGAATGCAGCTCTCCAGGGGAGAATGTAATCTATAAGTGGTTGAGATTTTAAATTATATCTAATTTTTTGTCAAATGTCCACTTCACTCAGCATGAATGCTTATTGATAATTTTTATAATCTCTAGGTTACAATGTCTAATCTTTTTGATCACTTTTTCTTTTAATATTTATACCTTAAAATATAATTAGTGATTGCTCATCAATTTAAAAAGTTACTTACCTTTAGACATGGATTTTCAAATGCCTTTGGCTGTCTTGAATGTCTTTGTGTGTGTGTTTGTGAAGTTTTTCCTAAATAGCTATGATACAAGAGTAAGCATTTAAGACTGGCTTAAATATACAAACTGTTCAATTCAAACCTATGTAAATTATTTTGGGTTCAATTATGTTTATTCCATCTGTTTTTATCATCTGTTGTTACAATAATTTATCATTTCTACATGTTATTAGAAATTCATTCTTGTAAATGAATCAAGAGAGGAAACACATCTGTGGACGGTTAGTTAATAAAACTATATTTGGCAAGTGAGCTAAGTCATAATAATTAATTAAATTTCACTGCCCATATATACTTGTAATTGTATATTTAGTATATATTTGCATAGTCACATAATGGTATCTATATGATTCATGCTTTGTTGAGTGTAATCTGGATGCACAAATTACTGGTTCCAAACTACAGTTGCTTATAAACATATCACAAAGACATTTGGCTTTTTTCAGGAAATGATGTACAGGAAGTAAATAAGAAAAAACAATCTTAAAAATGTAAGTTATATATTCTTAGAGCAAAGTAGAAGACTGAAAGACAATTCAAGTCACAGACAAGTCCTGACTTTTTTCTTTGAAATCCTGCTTTTAAAAGTGTCTGGTATTTTATTGTATTTAGTGACTTTTTTTCAGGGAAAGGTTTGCTCTTTTGAAGAGCTGGTGTGGGCATGTTAGATTAGGTGTTATTCTGAGCCAGGTTATATGATAAAGACCCCACATATAATAACTTTTCATTTAGTAATATTCCAATTATCTAGATCACACAAATAATTGATTTAATTTCCAAAATAGAGCCTCAGTTCAGTTCAGGTGCTCAGTCATGTCCGACTCTTTGCCACCCCGTAGACTGCAGCACACCAGGCTTCCCTGTCCATCACCAACTCCCGGAGCTTGCTCAAACTCATGTCCATTGAGTCAGTGATGCCATCCAACCATCTCATCCTCTGTCAGTCCCTTCTCCTCCTGCCTTCAATCTTTCCCAGCATTAGGGTCTTTTCCAATGAGTCAGTTCATCGCATCAGACAGCCAAAGTATTGGAGCTTCAGCTTCAGCATCAGTCCTTCCAATGAGTATTCGAGACTGATTTCCTTGAGGATTGACTGGTTTGATCTTCTTGCAGTTCAAGGAACTCTCAAGAGTCTTTTCCAACACCACAGTTCAAAAGCATCAATTCTTTGGCTGTCAGCTTTTGTTATGGTCCAACTCTCACATCATACATGATTGCTGGGAAAACCATAGCTTTGACTAGATAGAGCCTAGATGGTTCTTTTAGGGCCATACCCTGGGACAAAATTGTGCATACTGGCCTTAAGCTCTTAAATGTACACAAGTTACAGCATTTGCTGAAGGTGACAGGGGATCCATTTCGGGAGTGACATACTGTAGACAGCAGACTCCAGACAAAATCTATTCTGAGCATGACTAACCCCACCTCCTCAGAACCCATCCTCTCCAGTTGCTCTGTGTTGAGCAGATCAAAATAATTCACAGCAAGTTCTGAGGAACAAAGGCTTAACTACTCAGGTTTATCTGCATATTGAAAATGAAGCTTGTCATCTAAATAGATTTCAAAGATGCTAATCTGCTCTAACCATTCCCATGCCTGCTGCCATTTCCTGCCCCCCTTAATGGATCAAGTACAAGTTTAAACTTCTCAATTCATTTATTATAGCATTGCTTGTCAGGTCCTTCATCTTCTGATCATCCTGGTTTACTTCTTCTGCTTTCCTTATCTCTCACAATTATCTGTCTAAGACTTAATTCAATTACCAAGAAACCTCAGTTTAGCAAAGGTTGACTATTATTTTTTTTTTTAAACTGAGAAAATGGTTCAGACACTAGACTGTTACAGTCTCACAACTATATTCTTCCCTTTGCTAAGGCCAGATTCAGGAGGTCAAATGGGTGGCTGTTCCAGGTACTAGTCATTTGAAGATGCTAAAATGTGATTAGAAGAAATGAGAAATATGGAATCAGTTAACTCATGTCTTTAAGTGCAATGCCTATAATAACCAGACAAAAATTTTAAACTGTTCCTTTTCTGCCAAAGGAGATAGTATCCTTGATTGAAAATAAAAACACAGCACATCACAGGTACTCCACACTGGTTTAACTGGTTTATCCACTGAGCATTTTTCTAACGGGCAGAGCAGATTCAAGTTGAAGAGATGGGGTAGGACACCAATCCAGCGAACAACCAGATACACAGCTGAAATTCCAAAGGAATTCAAACATTACTTAATCATTAAGATTGAGCATATTTGTTTCAGTATTTAAATTTTAAAATCTTTTTGAAAGGCAGGAGGAGAAGGAGATGACAGAGGATGAGATGGTTGGATGGCATCACCAATTCAATGGAGATGAGTTTGAGTAGACTACGGGAGTTGGTGATGGACAGGGAGGCCTGGCATGCTGTGGTCCATGGGGTCACAAAGAGTTGAACACAGCTGAGAGACTGAACTGAACTGAACTTTTTGAAAAATATATATTCCCTCCTCACAAAAAAAAAAGTTCTTCTCAAAAATTAAAAAAAACCTGCATATAGAACAAAATCTATAGAAAAGATGGAAATGCTTTGCTGCTCTGGAAATAAAAGGAAAAAATAAAAACATTTTAAACCTATTTTGAACAGGCTTACTTGGGAAAAAAAATCCTGTAACTCATGACATTTTCAAATAAGTTAAAGTACTGTATCATATAAGTACAATAATTACTTACTTTGAACATAAAGAAGAGATGTGATTTATATTAAACCAACATTTCTGTTTCTGCTGAACATTGAATCCTTGCTAGGGTAATATGAAAAGGAAGGGCAAAAGGAACATGGAATGGGTGGTAGAAAAAGGATTTGTTAAAATATTAACAGTCACTCATGATCAGTTACCAGAAGAAAGGCCAGAAAAGATATGTATGTTTTTATATATACAGATATTCATATATGTAATGAAAAAGAGTTCTGTGAATATTGCAAAGGAAGGAAAGAAGCCTCCAATATCTGGTAACTGGTCTGCTGCTCATAGCTAGGCCTTGTTTTCTTCTGTTGGGTATAAGCAGTTTCACAGAACATCAATATCAGACAAGGTCATCTGAAACCAGAATGAAATGAAACAAACGCAAAGCCACTGAGCCAGCCACAAGCAAACATTCTCCTAGATAATAAGAGGACTGTTGCTTCCTTTTCATTTATAGATTTGTCCTCATTCTAGTTTAACACGTTATAGAGAAGTTTTATCAGATTATAGACTTGCCCTTGCTTTCTGACAGTACTCCATCTAGGGGGAACCCCCACTTCCTCAGAGCCTCCACTAATCAACCAACTAAAATCCAAATCCTATCTTATAACAGGGTTTTTTTTTTTTTTTAAACACCATATTACCATGACACCTTTTAATTCCCATACTATGTGTTCTGTGTGAATGCGTCAGGCAATAGAACCCAACTTGTCCAATGGATGGTCTTTGGCTAAAAGACATTGGCAGTATTAACTACTCACTTCTTTTTTATGCCTTTTCCTTGTCCTACCTTCTTTCATTAAAAAAAAAAAAAAAAACATAGGATATAATTAACAAGTAGTTTCTAGGTTAGAGAATACCTTGGTCGAATTTTTGCTGAGTTAGATGAAAAACTCGCACTGATGGGACATTCTCTCCCTTTTTGAAGGAGAAGGTGAGAGTATATTAGTTTGTAACATGAAAGATATAGGCAAATGCAAGTAGTTCCTGTTGTATGAAGCTTTAATAGGTGTACAGGGTGAAGACAGATGCTGAGGAGCAGACAAGAAAAACTGTGTAAACATCTGGTGGTTCACTCACAAAGAGAGTCCCCTTCTCTTCCACTACACTGTTTGGTTTCAGGGAGCCTGATCACTATAACCTGCACTACCCAGGCTTCCTTTCCCACTGGCTTATGATTGGGCTTGGCTGAAGGAGGAGCGTTGCCGGACATTGGCCTGGAGGCATTAAGAAGAAGCTGATGGTGCTTCTAGTGATATTCAAGAAAGTAGCTACATCTCTGTGGTTCTAGATCCAGTTATACACACTACTATATATACAATAAGTAACTAACAAGGCCTATTGTATAACATAGGGAACTCTACTCAATATCTTATAATTACCTACAACGAAAGAAAAGTGAAAGTGAAGTCACTCAGTCGTGTCCGATTCTTTGTGACCCTGTGGACTCTAGCCTACCAAGCTCCTCCATCCATGGGATTCTCCAGGCAAGAATACTGGAGTGGGTTGCCATTTCCTTCTCCAGGAGATCTTCCCTACCCAGGGATCGAACCTAGGTCTCCTGCATTGGAGGCAGATGCTTTATTTAACCTCTGTCATAAAAGAATAGATGTATAACTGAATCACTTTGCTGTATACTTGAAACTAATGCAATATTGAAAATCAACTATATTTCAATAAGAATTCAGAAAAATGGTGTTAATGTCTATGGACATTCACATCCTAAGAAGGCCAGCAATGATACTGCTAAAAAAAAAAAAAGAAAAGAAAGTCACTCCCTCCTGGTTCCTTCTGTCTAGTTCCAGCTCACACATGCAAGTCTTCTCAATTTGCTTCTGATAACACCATCTAATCTGTTTGCTCATTTGCCTGTAAATGGTAGTAATATCCTGCTGTTGTTATTTTCTGGTTGCCTCAACTTTCCTTGTTTTCCTCTCCTCCCACATCTCTGTACGTTGTTACCTGTATTTAATTTCCTCTACTGGGACACCTGGATTAAATTATGTTTTCCTTATCTTACACAAATTGATAGACTCCATAAGCCTAATTTGCAGATTCATTTTAAACACCTTCATAGAATATAGGTTATGAGTTTTGGCACAGGTTATTTGATAAAGTTACATTTTCTAAAATGAGACAGCTTAATTCTACGAAGCTCAAGGTGATTTCAGATAACCAAATCCTATGCAAACACAAACCACAAAAAGTAAATGCAAATTCATCTTTTTCTCCACATTCTTTTTTTTTCTTGGTTATATGCTGTTCCAGTTATACTTGTAAATATTTGAACCTATTAAGTAAAAACGTTCTTAATAGTCACTTCCTGCTTGTTTGAGTTTGTAGAATAGATGTAACATGAGGGTAGGAAGTTAAGATGAAACACACATCTTAATGATTCTTCTGTCCCCAGAAACTGGTTGAAGGACATGATCTCTTCTTTTTGATGCAAATCAGCCTGGATTTAGCTCAAGTTAAACACAGATCTGACTGCAGAAGATTATCTTCATTTTTTTGTTCTTTCATTGGGTACTTGTCTGGATCTGCTTTTTCAAGGCTAAGCAATACTTGAGGGCACTTTCGAGATCAGAACTGAGTAACTCTCAATATATATATAAGAGACTTCTGGGGTAGGTCATCATCTTTGCAAATTGCCTAATATCTCAGCAAGGTGAAATATAACCAAAGTGTAAAATAATAAAATTAACAGAACACTTGACATCTCTAAACTCCGGATATAGTTAATCGTAAGAGTTGCATTGATTCGTCTTTTTTGTTGGCACATTTGCTTGGCTGCTACAATTATAGTTGTATCTGGAAGTATTTTTTTTTTTTAAATTAATGGTTAAACTGTGAAGAAATAATTCATTTCAGAATAAGGGGGTCAGTGATTGTCGAATGTTCTGCTTAGCTTTAGTAAAACCAAAATGCAAAGTTCTGCTTTCTCTGTGTTAATTAACATGCTGTAGATAGCTTGATGTTTCTCACTGGTTCGGGGGAGAGTCCTCACCCATCTCTGGGCCTCAGGGGAATTTTGTTTCTCTTTTGGTTTTTCACTATATATCCAGTAAATGGGCCCCTTGTGGCCAGAAATAATTAATGCACCTACTTAACCGCCCAAATTACCTCCAGAGAGTGATTTAGAACTGTGGAAAATTTGACTCAATGTCTTTGAAGAGTTTTGAGCAAGTTGGATGAAAGCAATCTCCAAGCAGCAAGGAAAAGTATATGCTACTTATTGAAATATTGAATATGCTTATCAGATGAGCCTATTAGCCACAGGGGATATTTTAAAATTTCAGCAAGTAAACAGACCAGATTAGCTTTGTGCATCCCTCTTTCTACACATACTTGAGGGCACACGTTATTTTATAGACTTACTCTTATGTTGATTCAGGAAAGGTCCCTTCTATCTATCCCTTTTCTGTTGTTAAATAGGCAGAAAAGTGGGTAGAATTGTAGAGCTCAGTAATGTCAAGGAATCAGCATGAAGGAATGGAGATTTTCATTATGTATACTGTACATGCACAACTCCAGGGCTTTGAGATATCAAACCACAAGTCATTTTAGAATTTAGATAAAATTTAAAATATAACCTGGGAATGTATTTTGATTCATACCATTTTCCTATGTCTGAGTCATTTCCCTTTTTCTCTGCAAATCTAAATATCATGTACTTCTGAATACCCAGTTCAGCTCTCCTCTTCTGCTATTGGGAGTTCTCCAAAAACAGTTTAATCTCTAAAGATCTCCTTTCTTTTAAATATTCTTGTTCCTATTGCCTGTATCTCTCTGGGGCAAAGTACTAGGTATTCAGTCAAACTCAATTGATGTTAGTGAAATGAATCAGTTAGAAACTTAATATTTTATTATTTTGTGTTGTGTTGGAGAATCATATAGCTTGCATGTTATTTGCATTTTTTCTGTTTTAGACTTATTTCCCTGTCCAGATTATAAACTCATTGAAGGCAGAGATTAATTTTTTATCTTTTGCGTATCACTCACAAGGCCTCCTGCAGCCCTCAGATTATATATAAACGTATTTATTGGTTATTAATGACTCCGTGATGACTTTTTAAATCTTCATATATCAATGCATCATTGTCCTGGAGCTCTCTAAGATGATTTCAGTGCTCTTCTCCAGATGCGGTCCTCCATCAGATAGTAAGTGGTTAAGCACCCACAAGCTTGGGTGGTTCCCTTGTTAATTTCCCATGTAAAGGGCTCACTGCTTAGCACCAATCTGATCTATATTTATTCAGATATAATGTTGCTCCTTTGAGTTTAGTGGGTCATAATTTGCCATTATGTTGTCACTTTGAAGGAGTAGTATCTTAGACACTCCATTTTTGGTAAAAATATTTTAATATAATTTTTTGCCCCTTTAAGCAGAGCTTCTGTGTGATTTAAAGCAGGTTCACACCCTTTATCTGAGGAAGCATTTTGATTTCTCTCCTCACATCTGCCCTTAGAAATTATGAAAGTTCAGAAATGGAAATAGGTTGTATAATTTGTTCAAAGTGGGAAGTAAGGCTTGCTACTGCAGTTTTTCAGAAATTTAAATAAATGAAGATAGGTCCGATTTTTCAGAAAGAGTTTCTTTGTTGAATGGCTTGGTGTTGATAAAGACTTTTTCATATAGAACAACAGAGCCTGCCAAGATCTCAAGAGTTCTATTCTGACTTTGAAGGGAACAAAACCAAGAAAATAGTATTTAAATGTCCCCTTAAATCTAGCCAGTCAAGCACAAATAGAATTCAGTGCCTCCTGTGTGCTACTTTGCTAGGTTCGGGAATAAATTCAAGTCACACACAGGCTCTAAGAAGCTCATAATCTAATGCAGGAGATAGAATATACTTAATGGCATATGAACCCTGCAAGAATGAATGTACATAGAAGATATAGAGCAGGGGCTGATCATTTTTTCTCTGAGTTATCAAAAGGCAGATGACTATAAAGCCTTAAGCAAGCAGATTTTGAACTGGGTTTTGAAGTTGGAATTGTCCAAATAGGACCTAGGAGTGTATATGTGGGTTATTTGGGAGCAAGACATGAAAAGGTGGGCATTCCAGGAGAGGCCACATCCTTTATAAAGAACAGGAGTGCCAGATGACATGGAAGTGTAAGTGATATGGTGTGCTTGAGAGGCTGTAAACTGTTCTGAATTGGTGGAGCAAGTGTGAGAAAGTGGTTAGTGGAAGATAAGTTTGGAGTATTAGTCCATCCATCTACATCATGTTCCACTTGTGAAGCTGAGGAATTTGAAATTTGGTTTGTAAGGGATTGGAATCCGTGTAAATACTAGAACAGGAAAGAGACATGATCAGATTATCATTTTAGAAATTTCTCCTGTGTGCTCAGGAGGTTTGTGAAGATACACAAGTAAAGGCAGGGAGACTTGAAAGGGACTTTACAGAAGTTTATGCAGGAGAGGAGTGTATACCTCCATTTGTAGAAAATTTAAAATTGTTTATTGATTTTGTGACATTATTCTTTTTGGTGGGAATTCAAACAGGGAACATTTCAAGCAAAGATGGTCACAATAATGGACAGAAATGGTATGGACCTAACAGAAGCAGAAGATATTAAGAAGAGGTAGCAAGAATACATAGAAGAACTGTACACAAAAGATCTTCATGATCTAGATAACCATGGTGGTGTGATCATTCACCTAGAGCCAGACATCCTGGAATGCGAAGTCAAGTGGGCCTTAGGAAGCATCACTGTGAACAAAGCTAGTGGAGGTGATGGAATTCCAGTTGAGCTATTTCAAATCCTAAAAGATGATGCTGTGAAGGTGCTGCACTCAATATACCAGCAAATTTGGAAAACTCAGCAGTGGCTACAGGACTGGAAAAGCTCAGTTTTCATTCCAATCCCAAAGAAAGGCAATGCCAAAGAATGCTCAAACTGCCACACAATTGCACTCATCTCACACACTAGTAAAGTAATGCTCAAAATTCTCCAGGCCAGACTTCAACAGTATGTGAGCTGTGAACTTCCAGATGTTCAAGCTGGATTTAGAAAAGGCAGAGGAACAAGAGATGAAATTGCCAACATCCGTTGGATCATCAGAAAAGCAAGAGAGTTCCAGAAAAACATCTATTCTTCATTGACTATGCCAAAGCCTTTGACTGTGTGGATCACAATAAACCGTGGAAAATTCGTAAAGAGATGGGAATACCAGACCACCTTACTTGCCTCCTGAGAAATACATATACAGGTCAAGAATTAACAGTTAGAACTGGACATGGAACAACAGACTGGTTCGAAATCGGGAAAGGAGTACAACAAGGCTGTATATTGTCCCCCTGCTTATTTAACTTATATGCAGAGTGCATCACGAGAAATGCTGGGCTGGATGAAGCACAAGCTGGAATCAAGATTGCTGTGATAAGTATCAATAACCTCAGATATGCAGATAATACCACTTTATGGCAGAAAGTGAAGAAGAACTAAAGAGCCTCTTGATGAAAGTGAAAGAGGAGAGTGAAAAAGTTGGCTAAAACTCAACATTCAGAAAACTAAGATCATGGCATCCAGTCCCATCAATTCATGGCAAATAGATGGAGAAACAATGGAAACAGTGTCAAACTTTAGTTTTTTTGGACTCCCAAATCAATGCAAATGGTGACTGCAGCCAGGAAATTAAGAGAGACGCTTGCTCCTTGGAAGAAAATCTATGACAAACCTAGACAGCATATTAAAAAACAGAGACATTAATTTGCTACCAAAGTCTGTCTAGTCAAGCTATTGTTTTTCCAGTAGTCACATATGAATGTGATAGTTGGACTATAAAGAAAGCTGAGTGCCGAAGAATTGATGCTTTTGAGCTGTGGTGTTGGAGAAGACTCTTGAGAGTCCCTTGGATTGCAAGGAGATTCAACCAGTCAATCCTAAAGGAAATCAATCCTGAATATTCATTGGAAGGACTGATGCTGAAGCTGAATTCTTTGGCCACTTGATGCAAAGAATTGACTCATTCTTTGCATGAGAAAATATTCTGGAAAATACCCTGATGCTGGGAAAGATTGAAGGCAGGAAGAGACGGGACTGACAGAGGATGAGATGGTTGGATGGCGTCACCAACACTATGGACATGAGTTTGAGCAAGCTCCAGGAGTTCGTGATGGACAGAGAAGCCTGGCATGTTGCGGTCCATTGGGTCACAAAGAGTCAGACACGACTGAGTGACTAAACTGAACTAAACTGGACAAAGGTTTGCTGGGACAGAAGATTAAATTTATGATAGTGGTTATGTTTCTTTATTCTCAAATATATCTTGCCAGTTATTTCTTAGGTATCATCCTTCAACTTGTGTGTGGACTGAAGTTTCAAGATTAGCTTTACAAATTCATATAAAAGACAAGCTATGATAATTACAAAAATATTTTTAGTTAATAAAAATTAACATACATTTTTTTCCTGTGTTTCTGACTATGGAGTTTTCTAATATCCCAGGACTACTTTATTTTCTTAGATTGAAATAGTATTTTAATATAACTGTCCAGGGTGGCACAGTGGTATAGATTCCACCTGCCAGTGTTGGAGATGCGAGATATGAGGGTTTGATCCCTGGATCAGGAAGATCCTTGAAGCAGGAAATGGCAACCCACTCCAGTATTCTTGAAAAGAGAATCCCATGGACAGAGAAGCTTACTGACTTCATTCATGGGTTTACAAAGAGTTGGACACACCTGATCACACACAAATACAGATCAGACATTATTTAAAAGTTTAGACTTTCAAACATTCAGATCATGTTGAAAAGAAATTGTCCTCTGTCAATGGGAATATATTTAAAAAACGAAGTCTCTGTATGACATTTTAAGACTTCAGTAAATTATGAAAACTTAGTCTAGTACCCGAGATATTAAGTCCATTTAGGACATTTACAGGTGGTTCATATGTATAGTAGTCCAGAGAAGACTTTTTTATTTCTGGTGTAAGTCATTTAAAATTTGAAAGAAACTAGACTCGTGCTCCTCTGAAACATTTTTAGCACATTTTAGAAGCATAAGTCGTCTAGGTAATGATTTAAAAATCTTTTGTACTTATTTCAGTGCCCTTTATCAAATAATTTATGGAATGAAATTTTATTAAGTGGTACTGATGTATCAGAATATATATCACATTCAATTCCACTTATAACCGTGGTAAAAATATTCAACAGCATATGCAAAGTGGAACATAATTGATGGATTTCTATGTCTTTCTATTTTAAAACACATCAAAGACTTAATTGAGCATTATAGGCAATTTTCTTCTAACCTATAATGCATGAAAATATGAACGTAGCAAATAACAGTAAACACTTACATAGGACTTATTATGTGTCTGGCACATTTCAAGTCTTTACCAGGATTGAACTAATTTGAATCCACTGGCATATTATACTATAAATTATGCCAACGTGTATAAGATTCATGTCACAGTAGGTGTCAAAGTCAGTAATTATTGTCAAGGAGAGTCAGTGTTATCCTGGGAGTAATACTGAAGACTCCCGATAGTTCAAATTACGTTTATGACCAATATGGGCTACTTCTCAAACTTAAAGAGTACATATATAATCACCTCCTCCTATTGTCACAAATAGTTTTTTAAGCCCCAAGCTTTATGCTGGTAGGGACCACACTCTCCTTTGCTGAATTATTCAAGGAAACTGGGAACTTGCTTAATCATGGTGTCACCATTGATGCTGAGTTTGTACAGTTGTCCACTATAGCCTGGACTCATCCCTGCATGCAGCTGTTGTTCTTCTAGGGAGGAAGGTTGACCTTCACCCCTCCACCCCCACCCCCAAGTGATGTGCACTGCCAAAGGATCTATATTCTAGGCCTCCCAGGACCAAATTCTTTAGCTTACCCAGCAAACTGATCCATTTTACCTCATTGTTTCCAATGCCCTCACCACCCTGGCTGGATCTTTAGGTTTTCCAGTATTAGAAATGTACTGTTCAGAAATCAGCTCACCTCCTATACTCTTATTTTGAATCCAGTGTCACCAACCTTGATGGTCATGTTACTTTGGGGGTTCCATAACCATACCCTGATACCAGACTGTTATCAGAGCTATCTAATAAATCCTGATAAAAAGTTCCCTAGTTTTAAATTTCAGAGAGCAGAAATTAGGCATTGAAAGTGTGAAAGTTGCTTAGTCATGTCTGACTTTTTGTGACCCCATGGACTATACAGACCATGGTATTCTCCAGGCCAGAATACTGGAGTGGGTAGCCTTAGTACTTAAGGAATTAGGCTTTAAGTACTATTTATTTATCATGTGATGTTTTTAAAAAACTGAATGGAAGCTTATTTAAATTTTATAGTGCTCTACAATTTTCAAAAGGTTTCACATTCATAATTTCATATATTCTCATAATAGCCCTTTTTTCCTCTTCCCCTGTATTACCCCTTCCCCATACACTCTCCCCACTGGTAACCACTAGCTTGTTCTCTATGTCTTTGAGGCTGCTACCTTTTTGTTTTATTCACTAGTTTGTTGTATTTTTTAGATTCCACATATGAAGGAAGCATATAGTTTTTGTATTTCTCTGGCCTATTTCACTTAGCATAGTGTCCTTCAAGTCCATCTAAGTTGCTACAAATAGCAAAAAGTAAAGTGAAAGTGAAAGTCACTCAGTAGTATCTGACTCTTTGCAACCCCATGGACTATACAAGTCCATATATTCTCCAGGCCAGAATACTGGAGTAGGTAGCCTTTCCCTTCTCCCAGAGATCTTCCCAACCAGGATTGAACCCAGGTCTCCCACATTGCAGGTGGATTCTTTACCAGATGAGCCACAAGAGAAGCCCACAAATGGGAAAGTTTCATCTTTTTATATGATAGAGTATTCCATAGTGTATATGTACCACATCTTCATATGCTCATAGACACTTCAGTTACTTCCATACCTTGGCAATTGTAAATAATGCTGTTATGAATATTGAGGTGCATGTATCTTTTCAAATTAGTGTTTTTATTTCTTTTGGGGGGTATATACTCAGGAGTGGAATTTCTGAGTTATATGGCAGTTCTATTTTTAGTTTTTTTGAGAAACATACAAACTGTTTTCCATAGTGGTTGCATCAACTTATATTCTCATCAAAAATGTAGGAAGAACCCCTTTTTTTCTGCATTCCTGCCAACATTTGTTATTTGTGTTCTTTTTGATGATAGCTATTCTGACAAGTATGAGGTGATATTTCACTATGGCTTTTGATTTGCATTTTCCTGATGCTTACCAATACTAAACATCTTTTCATGTACCTGTTGGCCACTGCATTTCCTCTTTGGAAATAAAGTTCTTTTACTCATTTTTAAGTGGATTGTTTGTTTATTTAATGGTGAGATGTATCAGCTGTTCAACAAATTGTCAGAAAGAGAAATTAATTCCATTTGCCATTGCATCAAAAAGAATGAAATACCTACCAATAAACCTACCTCAGGAGGTAAAAGACCTGGGAAAACTATGAGAAACTGATGAAAGAAATTTAAGGTGACACAAACAGATGGAAAGATATACCACGTCCTTGGATTGAAATAATCAATATTGTTAAAACCACCAAACTACCCAAGGCAATCTACAGATTCAATGCACTCCCTATCAAATTGCCAATGGTATATTTCACAGAACTAGATCAAATATTTTTAAAATTTGTATGAAAACACTCATTTGTATGAAAACGCTATGACCCTGAATAGTGAAAACAAGAAGAAAAGAGCTAGAGGAATCATGCTCCCTAACTTAGACTTAGACTATACTGCAAAGCAATACTGTTCTGGCACAAAAACAGACAAAGAGATCAATGGAACAGAAGAGAGAGCTCAGAAATAAATCCATGTGCTTATGATCAATTAATCTATAACAGAAGAGGTAAAAATATACAGTCAAGGAAAGATAGTTTCTTCAGTAAACGGGGCTGGGAAAACTAGACAGCTATTTATAAAAAAAAATGAAACTGAAACATTCTCTAACACCATATAAAAAAATTAACTTAAAACAGATTAAAGCACTAAATATAAGACTGGTTACTATAAAAACCCTAGAGGAGAACATAGGCAGAACACTCTTTGGCTTAAATCACAGCAATATATATATATATATATACTTTTTTTCTTTTTGATCTGCCTCCTACAGCAAAGGAAATAAAAGGAAGAAAAAGTAAATGGGATTTAATTAAGCTTAAAAGCTTTTGCACTGCAAAAGAAACCATTGACAAAATGAAAAGACAACTTTCTGAATGGGAGAAAATTTGAAAATAATATGACCTATAAGGGATTTAAACACTTTTTAATTCTAAAATTTAGACTTCCCTAGTAGCTCAGTTGGTAAAGAATCTGTCTGTAATGCAGGAGACCTGGGTTTGATTCCTGGATTGGGATGATTCCTTGGAGAAGAAAATGGCAACCCACTCCAGTATTCTTGCCTAGAGAATCCCATGGACAGAGGAGTCTGGCAGGCTACAGTCCGTGGGGTCACAAGAGTCGGAAATGACTTAGCTACTAAACCACCACCATCAATTCTAAAAGTTGCTTGGGTCCTACACTTTGACTTTGTTTTGCCTTATGAATAATCTCTGAGTACAAGGGTTTCAAGTAGTAGAGTCCCTCAAAGTGAAAGTGAAACTGTTAGTTCCTCAGTTCTGTCTAACTCTTCATGATCCCATGAACTGCAGCCTGCCAGGCTCCTATGTCCATGGAATTCTCCAGGCAAAAATACTGGAGTGGGTGGCTATTTCCTTCTCCAGGGAATCTTCCCAATAGGGATCAAACTCATATTCTGCATTGCAGGCAGATTCTTTATTGTCTGAGCCAAACTACATCTAAATTCAGAAGAGTAGGTATGTTTACTCTAAATTTCTATGAGCTCTTTAAATGATATAAAATAAAACTTTTATTAAATATAATGAAATCAAACCACATTGTACAATGTCACACCAAATCAAATTAAAACACAGACAGTAAAGAAAATGAAATTTCCTAAACTATATCAAACTACATACATATAAAAAGTTTAAATGTATTTCTTTGGTTCCTCATTTTTTTTTTATTAAATATATTCTCTGTTCATGAGCTGGACTTGAATTCAAAATCCATAATCCCAAATAGGGCATATAGTTTCCTTTTTAAATTATAATTTGATTCTATACTAATTAGGAATGCAGATTAAGCCTTCATGAAAACATTTAAGCCCTGCAATATCTCTACTTTCATTCCTCTTTGTATAGATAAAGAGAATAAAAATAGAGAGAGAGAGGTAAAGGGCAAGTGTGTGTGTGTTTCTTATTTCTTAGCTCACAGGATGCAGAAGCCACAAAATTATGGAAAAACTTTGAAGATCAGGAGGTGATTTTCAAGGTACAAGTGGCTCACAAAGTGATCTTACTGAGTTGATTTGCATAAGGTTTTTATACACTTGGATGTTATAATTGATAATAAGAAATATTTACAAGATTAGGTTTTCACCCTGTTTCTGTCACAGGGCTCCTTAATCCCTTGGGCTTTCCTAAGTGATGAGACTACAGAGGGCTTTTATTATGTTAATGAAGTAACTTGTAGGAAGCACCTAAGAATGGGGGCTGGTTTCCAGGAGAACCAACCGCAGGATTGTGATTGCAGGGCTGGAACTTTCAGTCCCACACTGTCCAGTGTCTGGGGAGGCAGGAGGTGCAGCAGGTTGAGTTTAGTCACCAATAGCCAATTATTTAGTCAATCAAGCTCCATAAAACCCCAAAGGACAAGGCTCAGAGAACATCTGGGTAGCTGAACATGTGGAGATTTGGGGAGGGTGCTGTGTCTGAAGAGGTCTTGGAAGCTCCAGACCTTTTCCCCATACCTTGTGCTACACAATACATTTCTTCCATCAGCCATTCCTGAGTTATATCTTTTTTAATAATAAATTGATGATTAGTAAATAATAAATTGATGATTAGTGGGTTCTGTGAGCCACTCTAACTAATTAATCCAACTTGAGGGAAGGGGTCATGGAAGCCTTTGATATATATTCAGTGGTCAGAAGCACAGATAATGACCTAGACTCATGATGGTGTCTGCAGTGAGAGGAGTGGCAGTCTTAGGACTGAACTCTTACCCTTTAGGATCTGATGCTACCTCTGGGTAGATAGTGTTAGAATTGAGTCAAATTATAACACACACAATGGGGTCCAGAGAATTGCTTATCAGTGTAGGGAACAACCCTCCACCCCACTCCCCTGCACTGAAAATTGTGTCTTAGAACACCCCCAAACACCGTCAGAAGTCCATCATTTGACATATGAAATGGAAGCCAAGAGTCTAGATTTTGAAACTCAGCTGTTAGGTTCTATCCTAAATATAACGGAGTGCTAACAGAACCTTAAGGAGAGTGACATGATCAGATTTGCTTTTTATCTTATTTTTATTCTGGAGAATGAATTAGGCAAGATCAAATACCAGAATGATTGGTTAGGAAACCATTTCAATTGTGCAGATAACAGATGGTAATAGTTTTATGGTGGATAATGAAGTCTAATAGTCTGATAATATTTCCTAATTTCACCCATTTAAATTAGCATATGGCACAAAATCTGAAATTGCATGTGCAATTTTTAGTTCACAGAGAGAGAACACATGGATTTTATTGCCATTCTTCAAAGGGTTGAGGAAAGACAAATTGAGAAGAAACTTATTTTGGGAGAGGTTATGCAGCTATCACATCATTGCTGACAGGTCTTCAGATAAGTAAATGAATATATTTATTTCTACGATATGTTTCAAGTTTTAATTTACATGATTTCTTGATGGAAGGAGTGTATGTGTTCAGTTGCTTCAGACATGTTTGATTCTTTGTGACCCCATGGACCATAGCCTGCCAGGCTTCTCTGTCCATGGGCCTGTCCTGGCAAAAATACTAGAGCGGGTTGCCATGCCCTCCTCCAGCGGATCATCCTGACCCAGGGAATGAACCCTCCAGTTGATTAGAAATAGATTTCTATCAAAATAACATTTATCATATGGATATTATACTTTAGTCATAATCACATATTGATTATAAGCTTCCCAGGTGGCTGAGCCTTGAAGAATCCACCTACCAATGCAGGGGATGTGTGTTTAAGCCACAGGTCAGGAAGATTCCCTGAAGGAGGCCATGGCAACCCACTCCAGTATTTTTGCAAGGATAAGCCCATGGACAACGGAGCTTGGTGGGCTATAATCCATGGGATCTCAAAGAGTCGGGTATAAGAGGTCATGCAAGCATGCAAGCGCACGATGATTGTTGACTAAAAGCAAATTATTATAATTTTATTGTCTCATGTATTAATGTATAGACATTGTGATCCTATAGCTCAGTTAATATGGAAAACTGGTTTGGTCTATGAATTAGTAGAAATCTGGAGAGGAAATGGGCAGGCAATTTTGAAGCTCAAGGCACTAATAAATGATTTTTTAATACTTAGATTTATAGCTGAAACTTTAGAAAACTTCTTCCCCAAAGAGCAGAGAATCATAGGTATGTTGCCATGATGAGGATGTTTTTAAAGTATCTGACTCTTGAGGGTAGGAAATTCTAAAAGTAGAATCCTGATTGGACAATCTTCATTCATTCAAATGAGGGGGGAAAAAAGAGAATATAGGGTATGAAACTCTTAAACTAATGTGTTGTTTTTAATTTTTTAGCTTGTAATGGTTATTTTCAAATACATAGAAATAGAGAAAATATATTTACATATTTCCAACTGACTCAATAAATATGTTTTTAAAGAGTTGGCTTGTTTAAATAGCCAGACACTATATTTGGTTGTCATGTTTGTTAAATCTCACTTAATTTCTAGCAAGTTTCTACCCCCCCACTTCTTATATCATGTATTTGTCTCCTAGTGAGTTCCACATTGTTGACTTGACTGCCTGATTCTTCATGATTTGTCTTACTTGTTCTTCTCACCCCTGTATTTCTTGTAAATGCATAGTTACATCTAGAGACTTGATTGGAGTCAAACTCAATTCTTTTTATCAAGAATTTGTCATAGTTTGTGCTGTTTGCTCCTTATTGCATTGCATCAAAGGCCCATACCATTTGGTTGCCCACATTTAGCAATACTGAGGTAGATCAGGTGTTTCAGCCTACTTAATGCTCCCTTCACCCTTATTTTCAATCATTTTAACATCCATTGATGAAGACTGATTAGATCCATAACTTCATTAGGGTTTTGCAAAATGTTAATTTTCAAATTCTACCTTCCCTTTTGTACTTAGGATTCACAAAGAACCTTCCCTCATTAATAATTTGGTTACTTCAAAAGATTGTGCAAATGAAGTCTGATCCTTTATCATTTCTCACTTTTCCCGATAAAGAGTTGGTACCTGAACAATATCCAAGGGTGACCAAAGAGGTGTTTTGCTTTTTAAATTTCATGATAAATGAATGCATTTTCATGCTACAGTTTTTATTCTTTTTGATAATCCAATTGCCCTTCTTTTGTCAGTGGGAGCCCCTTTAAGCTGGTTTTCATGTCCCCTTGACATGACCCTGTTTATATTGGATGTTTCCCTTGCTTTCTATCACAAAGAAGAATATTCCTAGCTCTCATGAATTTCTTGTCCCAGAACTGGAAGCGGCAATTTCTCTTTATTGTCCTGGTACCAATTAGGGGAAAATCATACCAAACTTTAAAACTTTTATAAGTTAGTATATTATGTTGAAACTTTAATTTTATAAATATTTCCAATATTAACATGTTTTGCAGACAGCTTTCTTTCTTAACTTCTGATAACTTTGTAAGAATGGGTTTTAAGAATTCCTCTGTCATAGAGCATTATTATTTTAATGCTGTTGTTACATATTGCCAAACTGTCCCTGAGAAGATTATACCAATTTGTGTTTATGCCAGCAGTATTTATAAGTTAAGTTATTCTATACTCTTATCAATTTTCTATTATCCTTAACAGAAAGCAGTGGAAGAAAATTTTACAAAAGTTTTTATTTGTCTTTAATTATCATTGAGGATGAACTTTTAATTTTGGAATTCAGGGGCAATCGTTTGAGTTAACTGCACTCTGTGGATCATGGTACATTCTTACTATGCATGCATGCAAGACTATCTATCCATCCATGTACCACTCATCCATCTATCTCTTATCTATCTTTATCCATTTCACATCACTTATCTATATCAACTTATATATTGGTTCTTATGTCTTTCTGTACTTCATTCCCATTCTCCTGGTGTTGCATCTAACTAGTTTATTATATTTCATGTATAACTTTTGGCTCAAATATTTTCTTTCAAAATGTGTTTTGTTTTGTGTATAGGTATTTTAATTTATGAGGCTTCCCTTGTAGCTCAGAAGGTAAAGAATCTGCCTGCAATGCAAGAGCCCTGGGTTCAAATTATGTATATCATTCTTTTTCCTATTTTTTATCATTAAATATTAATTCCTAGAATCTATCTTTGTTGCTATGTATACAGCAAATAACCACTTTGCTCTAACCACTGCAAAATTCTTTATGGTGTGCCACATATTGTCCACTTCTTATTTTCTATGATGGATTTCTAAAGAGCCTTCAATTTCCCACTATCATAAATATTCTCATATGGACCTATGAAAATTTCCCTGGAATTTCTGAATGTTGTGTATGCAGTAGTTAATTTGAATAAATAGGATCATAAGAATTATTTCTATAAGCAGTACAGTAATTTTTTTCTATATATCCACGTTTTCATCAACATTTAGTGTTCTAATTTTGCAAGCTAAAATATGTATTATCTCATTGATTTAATTTACATTTCTTCAAAATCAATGATTTTTGGCATCTTGTAATATGCTTGCTAAATTTATATATGCATGTGTGCATTTTTAATTGCCTAATCATATCTATGGAGTTTTTTGGAAGATGATCATTATTTTCCCAATTATTCTCCAGCCCTATCACAATCAATGCTGGAGTGATTATTCATATATTCTCTTTTCCTGTTCTTTGATCTTTGGTTGAAAAACAGCAATCACTTTCTGAAGGTATTGATAAGCCCTAATTTCCATTTATTTTGCAACTCTCCTGGATTGTTTCTTCTTTACTTGAATATTTATTTCAAAAATATTTTCACTGTTGGCTTTTTGTTGTACTTTGTGAGGGAATATATCTGGACTTATTTTTTTTTGCTTTTTTTTTAATCACTTTTACACTCAAATGATACTCTTCTAGATAGAAAATTGTAAGTGTAAAGTTATTATAGCATTTACATATATTTCTCAATTGTGTTTTTGCATGCAGAGAAGTCTGATGGAAATCTTCTTTCTTTTAAAAGATCTACTATTTCTATCTACGAACATTTAGAGTTGTATCATTGCCTTCGTTAATCTTAAATTCACTGTATGTCTTTGTAGGATTTTTTTCTTATCTCTCACTCTCTGAGACTTTAGAGTACACAACCTTTATTTAAATTTTTGTAACTCTTTGTTTAGCTTCCTAATACATTTTAAAGCTTATTTTATATTTTGATCTAGTATTTTCAATAAATTCAATTGACATACTTTATCTCGTTTTAAAAATTCCACTGAAATCCTGAATCTCCTTTTCTTGACCTGTGAACCCATTGTCACTTAGGGGATGAGCTACTCTGTTTAATAATGTGAGTTGAGAAAGGGTTGAAAACAGGCTTCCAAGTGTTCACTTGTCTCTTGAGCTTAAGAAGGTGATGGGAATGAACCCCAGTGCAGAGAGCCTCAGGTGCAACAGACCAGTCTTGATCACTCCCATTTTCCTCCTGTTTATCATCTCTATTCTTCCTCCTATAAAGCCTGCAGGAGAAACAGCATTAGGAAGATGCCTCCCTAGGTTGCAACTCACCAGCACTGGGGATTGGAAAGGGAGGGAGGTAGAAGCAAATGTCTGGGCACTGCTGCTTAATGGGCACCTGTTTATACAGAATACACACCCCTGTGGGACTTTTGCTCCTTGGACCACCTGCACTGGCATCTAAAATGCTGTGCCAGTGCACTGATTTTTTAAGGTGAAGACATAGGAAATGATGATCCCAAACACAGAGGAGAGGGCAAAGCAGTATTTAGAAAATTATTCTAATGTATTCTCTCACTGGTCCTCCAACTGTCCTCTGTTCCAGGTTTCAGGCAACTACTTCCGCTCAACATATCTTTTAAATCATCTTTAGCATCTCTGTGGAAAGGTTAGTTGCTGAAATACATTTTCCTTCTTACTTCTGTAGTTACTTAAGGGTTAATTTTATAGAGGGAGCCAGAAGTCCCATGTTAAGTTGCCATATGGGCAGGAACCAGAAGTTCCTACTATGTTGAGTAAATATTTTTTTCACAAACTGATGTCCTATTTTACAAGGCATCTGTTCATTCTCTTGCCCACTTATCCTTTAGGGTCTTTGTTTTAGTGAAAATGAGTATACTAACCAAAGAAATCTATAGATTCAGTGCGATTCCTATCAAGCCTCCAGTGGTCTTTTCCAGAGAATTAGAACAAATAATTTCACAATTTCTATGGAAATACAAAAAACTTCGAATAGCCAAAGCAATCTTGAGAAAGAAGAATGGAACTGGAGGAATCAACCTACCTGATTTTACACTATACTATAGCGACAGTCATCAAGACAGTATGGTACTGGCACAAAGACAGAAATATAGATCAATGGAACAAAATAGAAAGGCCAGAGATAAATCCACACACCTATGGACACCTTATATTTGACAAAGGAGGCAAGAATATACAATGGAGAAAAGACAATCTCTTTAACAAGGGGTGCTGGGAAAACTGGACAACCACTTGTAAAAGAATGAAGCTAGAACACTTTCTAACACCATACACAAAAATAAACTCAAAATGGATTAAAGATCTAAACATAAGACCAGAGACTATAAAACTCCTAGTGGAAAACATAGGCAAAACACTCTCTGACTTAAACCAAAGCAGGATCCTCTATGACCCACCTCCCAGAATATCGGAAATAAAAGCACGAATAAACAAATGGGACCTAATTAAAATTAAAAGCTTCTGTGAAACAAAGGAAACTATAAGCAAGGTGAAAAGACAGCCTTGAATGGGAGAAAATAATAGAAAACAAAGCAACGGACAATTAATCTCAAAAATATACAAGCATCTCCTGCAACTCAATTCCAGAGAAGTAGAAGACCCACTCAAAAAGTGGGACAAAGAACTTAACAGACATTTCTCCAAAGAAGACATACAGATGGCTGAAAAACACATGAAAAGATGCTCAACATCACTCATTATCAGAGAAATGCAAATCAAAACCACAATGAGGTACCATTTCACACCAGTCAGAATGGCTGCCATCCAAAAGTCTACAAGCAATAAATACTGGAGAGGATGTGGAGAAAAGGGAACCCTCTTACACTGTTGGTGGGAATGCAAACTGGTACAGCCACTATGGAGAAAAGTATGGAGATTCCTTAAAAAACTGCAAATAGAACTGCCATATGACCCAGCAATCCCACTGCTGGGCATACACACTGAAGAAACCAGAATTGAAAGAGACACGTGTACCCCAGTGTTCATCACAGCACTGTTTACAATAGCCAGGACATGGAAGCAACCTAGATGTCCATTAGCAGATGAATGGATAAGGAAGCTATGGTCCATATACACAATGGAATATTACTTAGCCATTAAAAAGAATGCATTCGAATCAGTTTTAATGAGGTGGATGAAACTGGAGCCTATTATACATAGTGAAGTAAGCCAGAAGGAAAAACATACAGTATACTAACACATATATATGGAATTTAGAAATATGGTAACAATAACTCTATATGAGAGACAGCAAAAGAGATACAGATGTATAGAAAAGTCTTTTGGACTCTGTGGGAGTGGGCAAGGGCGGGATGATATGGGAGAATGGCATTTAAAAATGTAAATAATCGCATGTGAAATGAATTGCCAGCTGAAGTTCAATGCATGATACGGGGTGCTCGGGGCTGGTGCACCAGGATGACCCAGAGGGATGGAATCAGAAGGGAGGTTGGAGGGGGGTTCTGGAAGGGGAACACATGTACACCCATGGCAGATTCATCCCAATGTATGGCAAAACCAACACAATATTGTAAAGTAAAAAGTCTTTATTGAATTAGTTACAATAAAAATAAATAAATAAATAAAAAATAAAATAAAATTGATTTTATGAGCTACTTATCTATTATGGATATCATTATGTTCCCTGCAATTTTACTAGAAATGTTTTAATGTAAATATTGAAATAAGGATATTTTCTTACTTTTTGCTTTCCTTTTGTGTTGTTAGTGAATAAAATAAATTTTATACTTTCAGTGTAGATAGTTATATCTACTACGTCCATTGGAATGTCCCTCATTACTTTAAATCTAAGAAAGTTCTGGGGATCAGAGGAAATTAAGCATAGGAAAAATTTAAATAACTTAGATATATAGGATATATATGTGTAGTGAACATCCTGACAAACTTTAAAACAAAAATCATGTCCATAAATGTAAATGGCATATCCATCAGTGACTAGTAATATTGGGAAAAATGCTCAGACAAAATTGAGACATACAAATTTCTGAAAACATGTATAAAAAATCTTCTAAGACATCCTTTGGAATAAGGAAAACCCAGGATCCAGGAACCAAGATTCAATAATCTTGAGTTTCAAAGACATTTGAAACTTTCTAAAGGATCAGGTTATATATTATTTAGCCTCTTTGAGTATCAATTTAAAAAATCTGTTAAATGATGATGATAATGTAATTGAAAGTGTATAGTTTTATCATTTTAAATCTAATAAAAACTTTATATATTAACCAATGATAATAATGTTAATAATAAAAGTAACAAGAAATGAAATGACCAACTATAAGAGAGAGCTAGTTGGCTGTTAAATTATTTTGTGTTTACCTTTTAAGAAGGATTATAGAATATCTAGAAAGAATATTCTCCACCCCCAGTGATCTGACTTCACTAATGTAAAAAAAATGGTAGATTGATACCTAGGTGTTTTCTTTTTTCTTTTTTATGAAATATATTTGATTTACAATAACATGTTAATTTCTGTTGTACAGCAAAGTGATTTAGTTATACACATTATATACATTCTTTTTTTATATTTTTTCCCATGATGATTTATCCTGGGATATTGAGTATAGTTTCCTGTGCTATACTGTAGAACCTTATTGTTTATCCTTTCTACGTATATAATTTGCATCTACAAACCCTAAACTCCCAGTTCATCCCTCCTTCTTCTCCCCCTTGGCAACCACAAGTCTGTTCTCTATGAATCTGTTTCTGTTTCATAGATAGGTTCATTTGTCATATTTTAGATTCCACATATAAGTCCTTTTTCATGGTGTTTGTCTTTCTCTTTCTGACTTAATTCACTTAGTTTGATAATCTCTAGTTGTATCCATGTTGCTGTAAATGGCATTATTTCATTCTTTTTTTATGGATGAGTAGTATGCCATTGTATATGTGTTCCACATATTCTTTATCCATTCATCTGTCAGTGGGCATTTAGATTGTTTCCTCATCTTGGCTATCGTGAATAATGCCTCAATAAATATTGGAATATGGGTTTATTTTCAGTATCCTGTTATCATTTACTCTTTCCATTTCAATGTCCTGCTAGAATGTTGCATCATCTGTCCAATAGAGCTCACTATCATGATTATGAGAGTGAGCCATATTGGATGGAAGTAAGCAAGAAAAAAGGCCATGTCTCTCCCTTAAGAACATAATCCAGAAATTGCACAATTTACTTTCTTTTATATCTCAACGATGAACCTTAGTCAAAGGTCTATTTTTGCTGAAAATTATAATGGGGAATTTGGTCTTCTGAAAAAATGTGAAGCTAAGCTTAATATTGTGAGAGTGAAACAGAGGATGGATACCAAAGGGGCTATTAATAGTCTCTGCACATTAATTCTTTGGGCCTTGGACAGCTTTTCTATTCCAATCCAAATTTGTATTATTGTGTTGTCTTAAATTCTTAACAATTACAGATTTGTAACCTGAATTTCTGGCAAGTTTTGAATAAACATTTAGAAAAACAAAAAGTGATCAGCCAGATTCTACTTCATGAACGCATCAAGATTGATCCACTGTCAATAAAACCTTTGAAATGAATGAATAGTAGGAAAAGAAACATTAGATAGAAAGAGAAAAAAGCAATCTAATAAAATATACTAATTCCATCATGCATTTGACAAATGCATATTAAGTACCTACTCTATTTTAGTACTGATCTAGACACCGTCATTGAAATGGTAAGCCCAAGCCACGTTGGTCCCTGCCAGGTAGAAAGAGAGCAAGCAGTTACTCAGATCATCACACAATTAAGTGTGAAAATGGAGCTGAGGTAATTGTTGTGAAGAAAGTCAAATGGCATCAGAGGAACATATACTAGGGGTATTTACCCAGTGAAAGAAATCAAGGAAGTGATCATTTAATGTGAGCTGAAGGATTCATTCTCTCTGGAAAGAGATCTAGTTCTCATAGAAGCAAGAGGTCTGAATGATCCCTTCTTCTCCCTTCTTCCTTCTCTCCTTTCCTCTTCCTTTCCCCCCCTCTCCTTTCTCCTCTTTCCTCCTTTACCCTTCCATTTTCTTCTTCTTCCATCTTACCATTTTCCTTCTTTCTCTGCCCTCCTTTCTTCCTTGTTTCTTCCTTCTTTCCTTTTTACAGAGGTTATATTCACTTCTGCTTATTTCTCTAACTGGGTCATGCCACTGTTCTGAAGATAACTTGATTCCAAGTCCAGGTTTTATACACAGCTTATGTGCAAGTTAATGTTCCATAGAGATTTTTAAGAATCTAAGACAGGGATACCAGTACATGATGGGGTGAAATTTACACATGATGAATCATTTGCCAAGTAGGTCTACTTTCTTTACTCTAGATGATTTTGACTTGTGTTCTGACTACTGTTACAGTAATAGAGAAAATGTTGATCTTGACCTTGCTGTTGAACAGCTCTGAGTCTCTTAAAATTTAAAATTTAGTCCTTCTTTGATAAATTCAATATCTTTGGGTTAGTGATCAGTTTCTTAACATCTCTGCCCTCTTTCCTTTGCATATTTCTTCCTCTGCTTCTTGGCTGATATCTCCTCACTATCACAACCATCACCACCAAAGTCCTGCCTCCTGCCAACATTCAAGACCAGGAGAAAGATTATAGAGCATAACAGTGATGGGGAGTGTGGTTCACTGGCTCCTGTTGACTTCTGGTTGATGTGTAGTTCCTCTTGCCAGCTCTTAGGAAGTTGATTTATATCCTTGCTGCCTTTGCTTCTGACCTATCTTGGCTGCTGTAACATGTAGTCTCCTTTCTCAACATAGGCAGTCCATGTAATTTATCCTACTGTGACTGTCCACCAGTATTTTTAGCCCCTGCCCTCAACCTTTCACTGGTGCTGCAGATTCCCCATGATCTCTTTTTTGGTTTCTGGTTTGGAAAGTTGATTCTGTATCATTCTGCTTGAAGATCACAATCTTGCATTTTTAGCTATCTTCTGAATTTATCAGGAAGACAAAAAGGAATTTCTGGATCCCCTAAATGTCAAACACAGACTGAACCAAAACAGAGAGCTATTCCAAGTCTATCCACCTGGACCTTTCCCTCAGTCATTTATATTCTTATCACTCAGGCACCATGTTTAACATGGCACCAAAAAAGCCTCAGCTGTCCTCTGAAAGGCATGCAGTCTTTGGAGGTTGTGATAAGGAATGACTCATTTATCTTGGAATTCTACCAAACTATTTGCATGTTTTTACAGCCACACCTTCTCTCCAGTCTCCCTGTTTAACTCTGGGGCTGCCTTGGAGAGTTGTTTAAGGGTTGTTTAAAAAAGCCAGAAGGAAAAACAACAATACAGTATACTAATGCATATATATGGAATTTAGAAAGATGGTAACGAGAACCCTGCATGCGAGACAGCAAAAGGAACGCAGATGTATAGAACAGTCTCGTGGACTCTGTGGAAGAGGGCAAGGGTGGGATGATATGGGAGAATGGCATTGAAACATGTTAATTATCATATGCGAAATCAATCGCCAGCCCAGGGTTGGTGCTCGGAGCTGGTGCACGGAGATGACCCAGGGGGAGGGAATCGGGAGGGAGGAGGGAGGGGGGTTCTGGAGGGGGAGCATATGTATACCCATGGCAGTTTCATGTCAATGTATGGCAAAACCAACACAATAAAGTAAAGAAAATTAAAAAAAAAAAGCCTTCCATCTTCCCCTCAGAATTCTCTTTCTATTTTCTCTTTCTGTCAGGCGAGAATGGTCCTAAATCATTTTATTTTGCTTCCCAAGACGGTGTTTGCCCTCCACTTGCTTGTAGAAATAAGTGCTAAAGTCATATCTATACTAATAGCAGAAGAGCTGCAGAGAAAACTTCAAGTTACAGACAGGGAAAAATGCCATCAGGGAATATTTTACAGTGTATCATCCTGCTATAGAATGGAGGGACAGATATTCCAGACAGAAGGAACAATGTGTTGAGAGTCCCTGAGGTGGGAAGGAGCAAGGCCAGTATGGTCGGAATGGAGGAGGGAACAACTAGGGTCCTAGGAGATGGAGCTGGAGGAAGTGCTGACCAGTTAATGAAGAGCCTCCTAGACCACGTGAAAGGGGTCTGTTGAAAATGTTTCTATCCAGGTAAGGAACCTGGCTATGATTTCTTCTGAATCTTCAAAACGCACAAAGAAGAAGCTGCAAAAAAATCCTTCCTCTTCTGAGCATCCTGTTGCATTTATTTATTTATTTTCTTTACATTATTGTGTTGGTTTTGCCATACATTGACATGAATCCGCCATGGATATACATGTGTTCCCCTTCCAGAATCCCCCTTCTACCTCCCTCCCGATTCCATCTTTCTGGGTCATCCCGGCACACCAGCCCTGAGCACCCTGTATCAAGCATCAAACCTGGGCTGGTGATTGATTTCACATATGATAATTTACATGTTTCAATGCTGTTCTCCCATATCTTCCCACTCTTGTCCTCTCCCATGGAGTCCAAAAGATTGTTCTATACATCTGTGTCTCTTTTGCTGTCTCATATACAGGGTTATCGTTACCATCTTTCTAAGTTCCATATATATGTGTTATTAACCTAAGATCTGATAACTTTCATGCTTCTGTGAAGTAACTACAGAATAGATGCTGAACTAGAAACCCATATATGATCATCCCAGGATGATCATAAGGTGATTTATGGGGTGGAGGATGTTGCATTAAAGATGTGTTACTTTTCTCTATCCTTATATGCTGTCATCATTACTAGTTGTGGCAAAGAGAAAGAGGAATCAGATTCCAGGTCCAGATTGCATCAGGACCTTATAGACCTGCTGGTCATTTTGGTGACAGTTTTAGAACCTGATTATGGTCTCTGTAGACAGCAGAAAGGAGAACACTGAAAGCATAGGGAAACATTTCAAAGCAGTATATACAGTCTGAGTTGTGGGCCTTTCCTTCAAGTCAGTGTGTGCAAGAACTACACTGATTGTTGTATTATAGCTTACTGTTGTCATCCAGCCAAGAGAGAGGATTGAGGCTTGGATAGAACTATTTGTTAAGGTAGGTTTGCATTACCTATTGTTTATCTGTAAAAGATAAATATTGAAATTGGTTTTCTGCCTCCCGTGAAGTACTTGCACTCTTTGGAATAACATACTACCTCAGCCTAAATTCAGCATTTCTTATTTTCAGTGTTAGAATCAGTTCAGTTCAGTTCAGGTGCTCAGTCTTGTCCAACTGTTTGTGACCCCATGGACTGCAGGATGCCAGGCTTCCCTGTCCATCACCAACTCCTGGAGCTTAGTCAGACTCATGTCCACTGAGTTGGTGATGCCATCCAGCCATCTCATCCTATGTTGTCCCCTTCTCCTCCTATGTTCAATCTCTCCCAGCATCAAGGGCTTTTCCAATGAGTCAGTTCTTTGCATCGAGTGGCCAAAGTATTGGAGTTTCAGCTTCAGCATCAGTCCTTCCAATGAATATTCAAGACTGATTCCCTTTCAGATTGACTGGTTGGATCTCCTTGCAGTCGAAGGGACTCTCAAGAATCTTCTCCAACACTAGATTTCAAAAGCATCAATTCGTCAGTGCTCAGTTTTCTTTATGGTTCAACTCTTAAATCCATACATGACTACTGGAAGAACCAAAGCTTTGACTAGACATATCTTTGTTGGCAAACTAATGTGTCTGCTTTTTAATATGCTATCTAGGTTGGTCATAACTTTCCTTTCAAGGAGTAAGCGGTCTTTTAATTTCATGGCTGCAGTCACCATCTCCAGTGATTTCGGAGCCCCAGAAAGAAAGTCTGTCACTGTTACCACTGTTTCTCCATTTATTTGCCATGAAGTAATGGGACTGGATGCCATGATCTTAGTTTTCTGAATGTTGAGCTTTAAGCCAACTTTTACCCTCTCCTCTTTCATCAAGAGGCTCTTTAGTTCTTCTTCACGTTCTGCCATGAGGGTGGTGTCATATGCATATCTGAGGTTATTGATATTTCTCCCAGCAATCTTGATTCCAGCTTGTGCTTCATGCAGCCTGGCATTTTGCATGATATACTCTGCATATAATTTCAATAAGCAGGGTGACAATATACAGCCTTGATGTACTGCTTTCCCAATTTGGAACCAGTCTGTTGTTACATGTCCAGTTCTAAGTGTTGCTTCTTGACCTGTATACATATTTCTCAGGAGGCAGGTCAGGCGGACTGATACTCCCATTTCTTTCAGAATTTTCCACAGTTTTTTATGATACACATAGTCAAAGGCTTTGACATAGTCAATAAAGCAGAAGTAGATGCTTTTCTGGAACTCTCTCACTTTTTCGATGATCCAGTGGATGTTGGCAACTTGATCTCTGGTTCCTCTGCCATTTCTAAATCCAGCTTGAGCATCTGTAAGTTCACAGTTCACTTACCATTTGAGCCTGGAGAATTTTGGAGAATTTTGAATTACTTTGCTAGCATGGGAGATGGGAAATTATGCAGTAGTTTGAGCATTCTTTGGCATTGCCTTTCTTTGGGACTGGAATGAACACTGACTTTTTCAGTTCTGTGGCCACTGCTGAGTTTTCCACATTTGCTGGCATATTGAGTGCAGCACTTTTACAGCATCATCTTTTAGGATTTGAAATAGCACAACTGGAATTCTATTACCTCCACTAGCTTTGTTCATAGTGATGCTTCCTGAGGTCCACTTGACTTCACCTACCAGGATGTCTGGCTCTAGGTGAGTGATCACACCATTGTGTTTATCTGGCTCATGAAAATCTTTTTTGTATAGTTCTTCTGTGTAGTCTTGCCACTTCTTCTTAATATCTTCTGCTTCTGTTAGGTCCATATAATTTCTGTCTTTTATTGAGCCCATCTTTGCATGAAATGTTCCCTTGGTATCTCTAATTTTCTTGAGGGGATCTCTAGCCTTTCCCATTCTCTTGTTTTCCTGTATTTCTTTGCATTGATCACTGAGAAGGCTTTCTTATCTCTCCTTGATGTTCTTTGAAACTCTGAATTCAAATGGGTTTATCTTTCCTTTTCTCCTTTGCCTTTAGATTCTCTACTTTTCACAGCTATTCGACCCATGCCTCTGCTGGAGACTCCTGGACACTTATGAGCAAGTCTGAGTTCATCTTTTGTGGGGTCACTGCTTCTTTCTCCTGGGTCTTAGTGCACTTAATGTTTTGTTTGTACCCTCAAAGAGTCTGTTTCCCCAGTCCGTGTAAGGTTTAGGGGCACTATGGTGGGATTAATGGTTACCTCCTCCAAGAGGGCTTGGTCTACTGCACCCAGAGCACCTGCCCCTGCAAAGTCCACTGCTTACCGTACCTCCACAGGAGACGCTCAAACAGTTCTGTCTCAGTCTGTGGGGTCTCTGGGTCCTGGTGCACACAAAGTTTGTTTGAGCCCTCTGAGCATCTCTAGCAGTTACAGGGTTTTATTCTAAATGCAGTTTCACCCCTCCTGCTGTCTTGCTGGAGATTCTCCTTTGTTGTTGGACATAGAGTATCTCCTCAAAGTCACTCCAGTGTCACAGAGCCGCTGCTCCATTGTTAGAATACACTTTATCTGTTGTTAGTGAGAAGAGATTTTGGGGAGAAGTCTAATGAGATTTCTGTCAACAATTTTTTTTCCTAAGTGTTAAAAGGTGGTCAGTGTGGTTTTGGGAAACAGATTAAAATTGTTTGAAATTGTGAGAAGAGAAATTAGTCCTGCATTGAATGAAGAAAAATAAGAAAATGAAAGCAAGAAAAAAAAGAAAAGGAAAGGAAAAAGGTCACACTTTCAAGTTTCAAATGGATTTTTTTGAAAACTAGTAATTTACACAATTATGAGATGAGGCATCTAATTCCAGCTTCAATACTAATGATCTTTTTAGTTTAGACAAATGATTTGATACACTGGTGGCTTGAATTTCAGAAATTAAAAAAGGATTTGAATAGATGAAATGCTATCTTATTTTTCCTCCTATATGTTACTGTACTGTAACAGTTAATTTTATGTGCCAAGCTGACAGGGCCAATGGTTGATCAGACACATATTATTAATATGTCTGTGAGGGTATTTTTAGACAAGATTAATATTTAGCAGTAGACTGAGTAAAGTAGATTGCCCTCTCTGACGTGAGTGGTATTGTTGTATAGTTGCTAAATTGTGTGTGACTCTTTGCAATCCTGTGGATTGTAAACCACTAGGCTTTTCTGTCAATGAGATTGGACAAGAATACTGGAGTGGGTTGCCATTTTCTTCTTCAGGGGTTCTTCCTAACCCAGGCATAAAAACAGCATCTACTGCATTGCTTTCCTGGGTTTCCCAGGTGGTGCTGTAGTAAAGAATCCACCCGCCAATTCAGGAGACTCAAGTGATGCAGGTTTGATCCTTAGGTTGAGAAGATTCCCTGGAGGAGGAAATGGCTATCCACTCCAATATTCTTGTCTGGAAAATTCCATGGACAGTGGAGCCTGGCAGGCTACATTCCATGAGGTCTCAAAAAGAGACAGGACTGAGCAACTGAACACTTTACTACTGAGCCACTTGGGAAGCCCAAGGCACTAATACTAGCATTGGTGGGTCTCATCCAATCACTTAATGATCTGAAAAGAACAAAAAGACTGAATCTCAGGTGACTAAGAAGGAATTTCCCCCTGCCTGATTGTCTTGATTATTCCTGCCTTCTAACTCAGACTGAATCATTGGCTCTTTCATAGGTCTCAGCCTATGGATTTGGGAACTACACGATCATGTCTCCTGAGTCTCCAGATTGTTGATTGCAGATCTTGGGACTTGAAAGGCTCCATAATTGTTTGAGCCAATTCCATATATATATATATATATACATATATATATATATATATAATATAACTGAACTCATTAGTCACTCAGTTGTATCCGATTCTTTGTGACCCCATGGACTGAAGCACTCCAGGCTTCCTTCCGTGTACATTGCCAACTCCTGGAGCTTGCTCAAATCATGTCCATTAAGTTGGTGATGCCATCCAACCATCTCATCCTTTGTTGTCCCCTTCTCCTCCAACCTTCAAACTTTCCCAGCACCAGGGTCCTTTCAATTGAGTCAGTCCTTCACATCAGGTGGTCAAAGTATTGGAGTTTCAGCTTCAACATCATTCCTTCCAATGAATATTTAGGACTGATTTCCTTTAGGATGAACTGGTTGCATCTCCTTGCAGTCCAAGGGATTCTCAAGAGTCTTCTCCAACATCGCAGTTCAAAAGCATCAAATTCTTTGGTGTTCAGTTCAACTCTCACATCCATAGCTGGAAAAACCATAGCTTTGATCATATGGACACTTGACAGGAAAGTAATGTCTCTGCTTTTTAACACACTGTCTAGGTTTGTCATTTCTCTTCTTCCAAGAAGTAAGCATATTTTAATTTCATTACTGCAGTCACCATCTGCAGTGATTTTGGAGCCCAAGAAAATAAAGCATGTCACTGTTTCCATTGTTTCCCCATCTATTTGCATGAAAAGATGGAACCACCATCATGAAGTGATGGGACTGTCATGACATATATATAGATATATATATATATGATATATATATATATATATATATATATATCATGATATATATGTATGCATCATAATATATACACACACACACACACATATATATGTACACGCACACACATATACATGTTCTATTTCTCTGAAGAACTCTGACTAATAAACATGCTGATGATTTTTTTTAGCAGCTGTTTTGGAAAATGAAGGCCAACTCCTTGCTGGCTTAATGGGCCTGCTCTTAAAAAATCAGTTTTGTTTGCTTCTCAGAATGTATATCTTTTCATTCTGAGAGGGAAAGTTGTTGAAGAAATGTATTGCTTGTTGAGTTTTCATCTCTAATTCCCTTAGAGCAATTCTGAACATAAATGCAATAAACACAATCAAGGGATCAGATTTTTCATAATTAACAAGTCTTTGGTATAAAATTAGAGATCAAATATTTTGTCTTTCCTTAATCTTCTGTCATTTATTTACCATTCACTTTTACTGCCGTTGGGCTCTTCCTGGCTGATATAGCCTCATCTCAGGAAGGAACCACTCATCTGGAATCTGGCCAGGTGCACAGCTTGGCTTCTGAAATCTCTTTCATCTTTTCAGGAAGCTGCCAACTCATGTCTTACTTTGCATTTCTGGAGAACATCAGTAGGAACGTGGGCTTAAGAGCTCATGTAGAAAATGCTCAGGAGCATATAATATACTTTGGTGCTAAAATTATAAGGAAACATATACCAGCACTTTATTTAGATTCAGTTTCTTATGGAAAATTTGCCAGATTTAAAATTCTGTGCTGATAGTTAACATCTAGTTGATAATTGTACATTTTTCTATAAACAAATACATGGTATTATAAAAATATAACAATAGAGAATAAACCTCTTGTTTAATTTGGAGACTTAGCTAATGTTTCCTTCCAAAATCCTAAAATTAAAGGTTTTCATGTCTACCTTTATGTCTTAAACATCTGAAAAGTAAGGGAAAATAATGAGAAAAAATTTTATCATTGACATTTAATGAAAATCATCTCTTAGAGATATGGGGCAGACCTATATTAGCAAATAAAAAAAAAGATTTGAGGGAATTATCCAGATATTTTAAGCAAAATATGAATTTTTATTTATTACTTTAAGACCCTTCTAGCATTTATGTGCTACTCATTCCCTTGCTGTTTTTGAATTTTAGTAACTGACTTATATCTGTGTGTTATTTTTTTAATATAGACATGAATAGAGAGGCAATTTCAGTACTAAATGAATATATGTATAACATAACTGAAATATTGCCACAGCAGTCCCTGTAACACACTGCTGTTTTTGCAAATGAATTTGCACACTTCTTTAGAAATGTACTTCACTAGATAAATAGTATAGAAATCATTGCTAGCAAAAAACTAAAAAAATAAAATTAGGATCATAATAATTAGAAGCCTAAAATTATTGTGAAGGTGAAAAACTTCAAGGGTGACCTCTGTTTTGCAGCAAAGGTAGGTGAATTATAGACTTGTTCTTATAATTCAATTGTAAAAGTCTGAAGGTATTTGGAAGTGAGCAACATCAGGGATTAACATGCTTAGAATTAGATTGTAATAAGAGAAATTGAAAGGAAATTATTGTCATTGGTATAAAAATTATCTTTGTATAATACCATTTGTCATTTTTCTTAATCCATATTTTTAGCCATAATTATTCTTGTATAAGATCACTTTTTAACCCCTTAAAAAGTATCAAGTCCCTATGTAATATATATTTATTATATACACATATATGTCCTTTTTAAGGGGTTTAAAAGGCAGTCTATATATCTATCTAGAGAAAAGTGAGGAGGAGGATGGGAGGGAGGGAGAAAGTTTGGAGAGACAAATGGAGAAGGAGAAAGGGTCACAAAACATGCAGTAAATATCCTCTTGTTGGGCTGAACTGTTCCAGAAAAGTCCTTCACGTAGACATAGGTTTCAGGTCAGAATAGGGTTATCATTCATTCTTTGTCAGTTCAGCCATGATTATTTCTCCTCTTCAATGCCAATCAACTAAATTTCATTTCATTTTCAGATTATATCAGAAAATCAATATTGTTAGTAAATTAAGTCTGATAGAGTCTTAGATTCAGAATTAATTTTCACCAATGAACACATCGTTGTCAAATTTCTCCTGGCTGGTGCATAGGGAAGACATGAATTGCACTATAAATCTGTTATTGTACTTTGCTGGTCTCATTCATTCAATCAGCTCTTTTGTTCATTACACAATTAACAATTCACTGCAGTACTACCAAGATTTTAATGATATTTTCCAACAATACAAAGCAAACCAGGAAGTTAATTCTTTTTATTTTCATTTTTTTCACTGTATATCAGAAACAACTTAGTCTTTAAGACACAGACCAAGGTGTCCTTTTCTGGGAAACCCCTTTTGTTACCCTCAGCTGTTCTCTCATATCCTGTGTGCTTTCTTTTAACGTAGCATATATTTTATTATAATGATAATGTCAATTTTCTAATTCTCCAACTAGATTTTCAACAAGTCAAAATTTATTGGTCCTTTTTTCTGAATTTTCAGTACCTTGTATATAAATAGGGACTCATATATCTGCTGAATGAACAAATCACTGGGCAAATTTCTATACATTTTCATGTCTCTCAGTCTATTAGATTTCCTTATAGGAATTCAGCAGGTAGAAAAAGGATGAGCTATTTTAGGCAAGTTATACTGTATGGACAGAGAGGATAGGTGAAGAGTATAATTTTGAGGGGGCTTCCCTGGCGGCTCAGCAGTAAAGAATCCACCTGCAATGCAGGAGACACAGGAGATGGGGGTTCAATCCCTGGGTCAGGAAGATTCCCTGGAGAAGGGCATGGCAGCCCACTCCAGTATTTGTGCCTGAAAAATCCCGCAGTCAGAGGAGCCTGGCAGGCTACAGTCCATAGGGCCGCAAGACTTGGGCACGACTGAAGAGACTGAACTCACACATACATGTGTATTTTGGGAACAGCAAAGCGTTTAATAGGAGCATAGCACTATCTGAACCGATAAAGACTAGAGAACCACTGTTTTTTTAACTAGACACGGTGCGCATATATTCTCTTTTTGGAAAAGACTCATCAGAGCTTTTCTTTCACCCAAATCAGAATTTACTGCTCCTTTTTGCCATTACTTTGTGCTTAGTTGCTCAGTCGCGTTACTTTGCGATCCCAGGAACTATATATAATTCGCTAGGCTCCTCTGTCCATGGGATTCTACAGGCAAGAATATTGGAGTGGGTTGTCATTTCCTCCTCCTGCCATTACTTTACAACCTGTGTATTTCCATCCTACTACTTTAAATATTTTATTGCAAGTGTTTAATTGCTGATCTTGCTTCAGCTCTTGGCAGAATAGTGGAGAGAATTTGGAATTTGCAGTTTGACATATTTTGGTTGAAATATTGACTTTGCTACTTAACTGGGTAATTGATCATAAACAATCACTTAGACTCCTTGAATCCTATCTAGTTTCTTTGTCAGTAAAATATGGAAAATAGTACAAACTCCACAGCAGTGTCATGATCACATATATTAGGTGCATGACAGATGTTCAATAAATTATGTTTCCTTTTTTCTTTTACCTTCTCTGAAGACAAGAATCATGTTTTATTAAAGTGCTCCTAGCAGCTACATTCATTGACGCCCAAGAGATGTCTAACAGGTGCTGTTGAATGAATAAAGTATGTGTTTATTTAAATGTCTAATATCTGTGTGTATAATGTGTTTCAGGATTCCCTGGTAGCTCAGCTGGTAAAGAATCTGCCTGCAATGCAGGAGATCCTGGTTGGATTCCTGGGTGGGGAAGATCAACTGGTGAAGGGAACGGCTACCCACTCCAATATTCTTGGGCTTCCCTGGTGGCTTAGCTGGTGATGAATCTGCCTGCAATGCGGTAGACCTGAGTTCAACCCCTGGGTTGGGAAGATACCCTGGAGAAGGGAAAAGCTACACCCTCCAGTATTCTGGCTTGGAGAATTCCATAGAATGTATAGTCCAAGGGGTTGCAAAGAATTAGACACGACTGAGTGACTTTCACTTTCAATGTGTTTAAAAATAGATATTCAGGAACATTTTTGGAACCTAAATTGTTCCAAATTTAGTATTTCAGATTTTGTACTACTACAGTAGTTCCCATATCTACCTATTCTACCATCCTGGCCACATTTCAGATCAGCTTGAACTTATATGTGGAAGATGGGAAGAACATTCTAGGTATTCCATTTGCTCAGGCACTCCTATAGGGAAAGCTGGGGAAATAATCATACATGAGTTAACACAGCTACTACATAAATACAAATCATTTATCAGACTACCAAAATTATGTCTTCCCTTCCCTGAGGAGGTGCACAGACAGTTAGATAAATTGAATTGGTGTTGTTTGTTACTGGACTATTATAAATCATCAAGGGAGTGTGTATTATTAGCTAGGTTGCTTTAATGTGACATCTTTGCATTCTCAAGCATAATTGCTGATTAAAGATTGCTTCCACGGAGGCTCAATTTTGCCTCGGCAGCATGTCCATATGAGCATCTTAGATCATTTCTATAAATATTAGCCATCAGCAAGGTTGGATAAAGTACTAGGCAAGGTCTGAGGATGACTCAGTCTCTTTCAACTTTTTATTTTACTGTGAGTATTTGAAGTTGGTTGAGCTTGCTTTTTCTCTCCTCTTCCTTATGCTTCTCTCCTCCTACTCTTTTCCTGCCCTTCCTCTCCTTCTTACCTCCCACTCTCCTCTCTTTTTTAATTGGCCAGGCTAGCGACAGACTGCAAGACCATGTGCCTACATCAAGGAGGTGCTGGTGGCAAATAAATTTTTCACCCTGGGAATCCCATTTTGGCTGATTGCTGCCTCTTGAGAAAGGTGGTTTCTCTTGCTACTCATTTGGAAAGCCCAATGACTTTGAAAAGTATCTGTGCTTTAGTGAAAGAAAGCAGAGAAATGAGATAATGTGATTATGAGGGGATGATTCTTTTACTAAGTAATGTAGCTGTCTTGCTAACTGAGCTCTCAGTGTTCCGTTATTATGGGGGGTGGGGCGCGTGCTTTCCTAGTGGCTCAGACAGTAAAGAATCTGCTGGCAATGCAGGAGACCCAGGTTCGATATCCGTGTTGGGAAGTTCCCCTGGAGAAAGAAATGCTGACCCACTTCAGTATTCTTGCCTGGATAATTCCATGGACAGAGGACCCTGGCCAGCTACAGTCCATGGGGTTGCAAGGAGTTGGACATGACTGAGCAACTATCACTATGCATTATATATAACATACTTGAATTTTCTGTGTACACATATATTGATAGGAGTAGGCTTTATTGCAAAAAAATTTTAATTCCCAGCTGAATTTTATCTTATGTTTTTTGATCTTATCCTTATTTTTTTTTCAAATTAAATGTAGAATGATTTTACTCACACAGGCAACTTTCTAACATTTACTTTCGCATGTTTGCTTTGTGTCAAACTCTATTTTGACATAAATAAGCAGAGATCACAGGTCTCTCCTCAGCCTTCAGGAAATCACAGGACTTGTTTTTAGGTGCTTTTCAGTGTGGTACCCGACAGAGTCAAGGTACATTTCAAAAAAGTATGCATTAAGAATCTTAATTTTCATTAAGTAATGAGTCTAGAAGTTGCATTGAAGAATTTTTTTTCCCCAGTATGGGTTAAAAAGATACTTCAGACTGACTTAATTTCTTGTATTTAACCAATACCAAGCACATTTATAAGATTCATACAACCATATTCAGATATTAAAATAATATCTCTAGGTATGCTGAAAAACTGATATGTATTAAGGAAGAGTCAAGTGCTTAAAATGTTCATGTGTTTCAGGGATGAGGTATTTTTCTGGGCTTCTTTCCCTTCCTATTTTGGAAGGCAGGCTTTCCCTCTGCTGAGCTTGTCAAAGCTGATAGCCTGGCACTCTGCCTCTGGCACTGAACTCAGTTCAGCATTCTAAGACAAAAATGAAAAACATCAACATTCTGCGTTTACACTTTGCCAATTGTTATACATAAAAAATTCTCCTTTTGATGTTTTATATTTAAGTAGTGTATTTATAATGCCTTTTTCTTTTTACTAATCAACAAAGTGTAATTGAAATGCAACTAACTATGCTATGTACTTAAGAATTCATCCCAATATCTTTGATATAGTTCTAAATGTGCTAATGTCATTATACCTTTTCCAAATAACACTAGGTTAAATTAAAGCATATTCTATAAAGTGGATGCTCCTTTACCATAGAGAAATTATATTCAATTTCTTTATATGTTTTCTTGCATTAGAAACAATGACATTAACCAAGGGGAAACAAGTGATCTACCTAACAATATTGTATACAAATTAGAAATAAAATGGTCTTACCATTGACCCTATTAGTCTTACTTCATATATAGGGAAGCTAGAGTTTATCAAAAATAAATAATTTTGCCAAGGACACATATATAGGCAAGAGAGAGGTAAGATTTGAACCCAAGTCTTTCTGATACCATAGCTGATACTCCTAAATGCAATACACTATATTCTTTTTTTATAAAATAAAAGCTTTCAGAACAGTGAAATTGTGTTTTTCATATTTTCTATCTAAGCACCAAGCTGATATTTTCAGATCTATAATATTTGGCACAATTCTCTTTAGGTATCTAAATGAGAACAAAGAAGACACTTGCTCAAAGTAACAATTCCATAGTAGTAAAACTGATGGTGAATGCAGTAATACAAGAATGTTGAAAGTAGAGAGGAAGAAATAACACCATTTCCTGGGTAGTTGGTGGTGTTACTGATGATGTTGGTAAAATGATTTTCCATTTTAGTTTTTCTTTCTTATGTTCTGTTTTTTTTTTTAAAAATATATCGTGCCCTATCCTGATGTCATATTAACATGCAGAAACAATACTGATTGATCCAGAATTGAAATTCCTTCAGAGGCTTTGTGCTTAAGCAGTGTGTTAATATCAATATCACCATTATCTTCATTGGTTGTCTTTTTGAACAGTTATTTTATTTCCTAAATATTGGGTCCTCTCTGAACTCATTCAGCAACTTGGCTGTTTTAGAAATGATATTAATGTTTAGATTAAAAAACCATGTGACCGATATAGACATATATTGTCTACAGATACGATTGGCTCTCAGCAGCTTCAAAAACTTCACATAATTCTTTACTACTGTCATTATCAGCCATACCTCTCTTTCTTTGGATCACCAGAGTATCATAGTCTCCTCATCTTTTCTACATGGTTTCTAATCAGATTTCTGCAAAGATAATCAACATTATCTTTGGGTCAGGAAGGAAATGGCAACCCACTCCAGTATTCTTGCTTGGAGAACCCCATGGACGGAGGAGCCTGGTAGGCTACAGCCCATGGGATTGCAAATAGTCAGACATGACTGAACAACTTCACTATCTTTCTACTTTTTACTTTCTGTAAAATGAGACACTAATAAAGATGTACTGATAATGCTTGAATGTGTTAACATATATAAAGTGTTCCATGTAGTGCTTACTACAGACATCACTATGTAACACAAGATTGCTGCTCTTCTCCTCATCATCATCACCATCATCACCATCACTCTCATCTCTAATCTTCTGTTTTCATATCTATCCTGTTTCAGGTTCTCATAATATCTTGTTCAGTGCCAAGATAGATATCTTTACTTGGTTTCTTCCATCCTCAATCTTTTCTTATTCTACTTCATTTCATAAGATATTTTAGTTACCATTCCAGAAGCAAAAGCAGATTGTTATGGCCCTCGATTGAAAAATATTCAGTAGTTCTCCAGTTAATCATTTGTGTTATATTAGCAAATCACTAAACCTCTCTGGCTTTAGTTTTTTCATCTCTACCATGAGAGTTATGGCTGAATGCTCATAGCAAAAAGATTGATTCTGTAACTTTGATTCCCCATCACTAGTTCTGTGCAACGTGTATCCCAAATCATGGCATTCAAAGAATTTTCCTGCTTTGGCTCCAAACCGTAGTCCCAGCATTATCTCATTCTTCTTCTTCTTTTTTTTTGGTAGTAACCAGCAAGAATGAAATATGGTATTTGTTATTCTCTGAAAACATCTGGTGCTATCCTCCTTCCATGAATGTAATTGTGACATTCTCTTTGCCTGATATGTCCTTCCTCTTTGTTTACCTAACAAAATTCTGACCTTTTCCCCTTGTTCAGTTCAATGTCACCACTTTCATAAATCTACCCCACAAATAAATCTCCACACATAATTACAATTCCTTTCTACTTTATAATCTTGTAATGAATAGATCATATTATGCAATTGTTTATCTGTCTCTCCTCCCTTTATTGTGATTCCTTTCTGATTTAGGGACCCACATTTATTCATTATTGCCTTTCCTGTTTTCAAACTTGGCATATGCACTATGCTTGCACTGTAGTCTCTCCATGGATATTTATAAAATGAATATGTTGGACACCTAGTGCCAGCAGCACTTTATGTGGCTGCAGAAACTTATGAAAATTCAGGGAACACAGTACTGTTGTATAAGAGCCCTATGATGTAAGAAGCATCTTCACTGTAATATAGCTGTAGAGAACCCCAAGTTTTGTATCACCCACTGAAGGCCCTAAGCCATAGAGAGACCTTTTTCTCAGTGTGAATAATTTGTGAGTCTATTCTGCTTTTGCTGTTTCATATGACTTCGTATTCTTCTGTTGGACTAGTCTCTTCTTTCTACTTCTGAGGACAAGTACTTTGTCTTAAATAATATATGGGAAAGCAGTGAATTGGGAACTTCTTATTCACTATGGCATCCCTGTGCAAGTGTGCTTGCTAAGTTGCTTCAATCATGTCTGACTCTTTGCAACCCTTTGGACTATAGCCCACTGGGCCTCTCTGTCCATGGGATTCTCCAAGCAAGAATACTGAAATGCGTTGCCATGTCCTCCTCCAGGGGATCTTTCTGACCTAGGGATCAAACCTGTGTCTCTTATGTCTCTTGCATTGGCAGATGGGTTTTTTACCACCAGCACCACCTGGGAAGCCCATGGCCCCCCAGGACCTGGCCAAAGGGGGGTTCTTTGTGTATCTTTGCATGGGGAGCCATAAAATCATGCCTTTATGGGCAGTGCATAACAGGCCCATCAGAAGCTTGCATTCAGTAGCTGAATTCATCTATGCCAAGACGTGGCACATAGAGGCAATAGAATCAGGGTCAACCAGAGAGACAAACTGCATAGCTTCTCTCTGGATAAATAACACCAAACTGAGTGACACCTATCTCTATTTAGAGGTTTCCTAAAACATATACATTTGAAACAAGTGTCTGGTATTTTTTTTTCTGGTATTTGATTTTCAGAGACTTTTTTGAGATATTGGGGTTAAAATAGTGCTGTACTTTGCTCCATGTATTATTTAGAGGAGTCTGGTGTTATTTGTAATCCAATGCCATCTGTCCTTTGAAAGTTAATTGCTCTTCCCGCTTCTAATGCAAAATCTCTATAAACAGAGAGAAGGTCACTGGATTATCTAGGATTAGAATTCTACTTATTAACCTAAATTCTCTCACTGACCACATAGAACTAGCCCACAGTGTAACTGCCAATTTTCTGTTTGGTGGAGAAAGAGTCATAGTATAAGAAACCTAAATAACTTGGCTGACTTTGTACGGCAAATTAAGAATAAGGATGGGAACAGATGTTGAACAATGATACAGTTCTTACAAACATTTGTTTCCTTTGCTACCCTTGAACATATTTTTAGGGCTATGAGTAACTTTATCCTTGCTATTATGTTTGACAAAATTAGAATGATATATAAAGGTTTTGGCCTGTGAAATTATCATCTGTCATATTAAAATTTTTACTGGGTCTTATTTAGTCTCTTACTATGTTGGATTACTACATTTAAATTATTAAAATGTAATGAAGTGACTCCACTATCATGTGTATGCATTTGAAAATATGGGTTTCCTAATGAAATGTAGAAACATAGTTGATATATAAACATGGAGTTCAAAGTTCAGCTGGCTTCTGAAGATCATTGGTTCAATTCATTATGTAAGCAATACCTCTCACAATTTTGCATGTGTTGTTCTTGAGTTATGTAACCAGCAAAAAAAAAAAAAAGAAAAATCTATAGGTAGACAATCTTTTTACTGGAATACTTCAAATGCTAGTCTTCATAGAGTTGAGAACCTCTTTATGTAAAACATTTCAAATCTATAAGAATATATGGTTTGTAAATATTTATTAGATATGCTTTTTCATATTGCTTCTCTAAAGAAATAGTAGATATTATAGAAAGTTGATTATAGGAAGTTAAATAATTCTATAGGAAAAGCTGGGTTTCAAACTGGAACCTGAATAATTTTATGCTACAACACTGATCTTTTAACAAGTGCTAAAAGGAATCTGGAATTCTCCCAAAGACTCTGGGTTACATTTTTGCACTTAAAAAAGCCCCATCCACAAAATTCATTTATCATGTAAATATATAGATCAACAATCCTCTCAGGAATTTCCCAGGTAAACAACTCGCAAACCAGTAAATTTGTGAGAGAGTTCAGCAGAGACATATATCTATTAATAGAACATACAGCAAAAGAACAGTGGTAAAGTGCAGATGGCAACACCCATAAATCATGCAGTGTCATCAATGCCATGTTATTCAAGTAAAATGGATGGGTGTTTCTTCCAATTAGCCCAACATTCATTCAGTGTATTGATGCTGCATCTGAAATGAGTTTAGCACATGCTAAGTATTATGTATTCAGGTGTCTGCTTAAGTTTGTATGCTCATGGCCACATCATCTTCCATGGTCCCTTGTTATTTTTTCTGTTAAATTATAGCCCCAGTTTTAACACTTTTCGATAGTGCTTCATTCCAGTAGTTTTTTTTTTTTTACTTGTTAATGACTATGTTGTCTTTCTCGTTACTTATTTAAATGATTTTATACTACTTCCCCCACATGGTTTGCTTTCAGTTTCCTCTTTGTATGTTCAAAATATCACTGAAAGATCATTTCTTCCAGGAAACAACCCCCTACCCCCCACCCCAAATCACCTTGTTAAGTTAGAGCTCAGATTGAGTGAAAATCCCAAATAGATTCAGCTGTATGGAGTCTTTGGAGAGATAAATTCATTCACCAACTATGCACTGAACACATAAAATATGCTGCAGCTCTGCTCATTTCTATGGGAAATATAAATATTCAAAGGTCTTTGCTTTTTAAACATTGACATAATGAGTTGTGATAAATATTAAGGATGAAGAAATATATGTTTAGCTAGAAGGATGAAAAGGGAATGTATTAGTATAGTATTTTCTTTGGAATTTATTCTCAAAGGCCTAAATCTGGCTAGTGACAACTAGTATTACCAGGAGCAAGGCATACAATGGATTCCTTTTCTGTTACATACCCATTACATGAACATTGAATTTACAGTTCACAAAGAATTCTTTTTTTTTTTTATTGTTTTTGCCATACATTGTCATGATATCACCATGGGTTTACATATGCTTCCCCTCCGGAACCCCCCTCCCTCCTCCCTCCCCCCCCGGGAAATCTCGCTGCACCCGTCCCGAGCATCAATCCTGGGCTGGCGATTGATTAGACACATGACAATTAACATGCTTCAGTGCCCTTCTCCCATATCATCCCACCCTTACCCTCATCCACAAAGTCCACGAGTCTATTCTATACATCTGCGTTCCTTTTGTTGTCTCCCATGTTGGGTTCTCGTTACTGTCTTTCTAAATTCCATATATATGCGTTAATATACTGTATTGTTGTTTTTGCTTCTGGCTTACTTCACTCTGGATAATGGACAAAGAATTCTTAAAAAAAATTTTTGTTGTGTATTTAAAAATTTAATTTTATAATAGATTTCACCCCATATCAACAAATGAAGGAAATTTGGGATGTAATTAACAAAAACAACAAAATAAGATAAATATTATAACAAAAAAAATGGAGTGGGTATAATCTTAAATTTTCAAAGATGCAAATGATCACCAAAGCCAGAATACAATTGATTCCAGCTTCTAAGATTCTAGAGAAATAAGAAATTCAAATCCGTGGAAGATGGAACTGAACATTAGTGCATTTTTAAAAATCAAGCATTATTTTTAGAAAAGGGCAGTTGAGGTTAGGTGGTCTTTGGATACATTCCTAACGTGCAAAAAATGCTTTTATTTCTTTCACTTTATTTCTACAAATTTGAGAAAAATAAGGACAATAAATTAAGCAATAATTTATATTTGCTTTCCTAAACTCAGAGCACTGAGAACTTTCAATGAAAAAGTTATGCTTTCTCATTAGTGTTTTAATTATATTATTAGAGTTTATAGTACAGTATGAGCAGTAACTTCCTTACAAGCACAATATTCTTGCTGACAAGGACATTGAGATGAAACAACAGGTACCAAAGAGCTTATTCAGAGTTGTTAAAATTTCAAAAGGATAAATTAATGTAGTGTTGCTACTTAATCTTCATGCCTGACTGCTTTAGCTGTAGAAAACCTAATAATCAGAGCAGCGTCCTCATCTGGCCAGGTGTTTGATGATGTGATTGTATTAGTAGAGAAACTTCCTTTTCATTTTGTTCACATCTTGATTTTGTCAATTTCCTTTCAGAAACCTGAAGCATTTTCATGAATGTAACATTCTTTGGTTAAAGATACCACAGTGAATCCATGTTTAACCCTGAAATGATAGCCAAATATGATTCTTTCAGATAATAGTGAATTGAACCATAAAACATTGCTCATGCTTGGCCATTTTTGACTCTGAAATGGTGTGTTCCTGTGGTTCAGCCCATCAGTCAGCAGCATTACTTTAGTGCTTATTACTGCAGACTCTTCTCTAAGCCATGTCACAGGTATCAGTCATCTTATTTGTAGCATCCTTTTAAGGTGGGTCCTATTACGAGTCTCCATTTCACAGATGAGAAAACTGAGGTGCAGAGAGGTTAAGCTGCTTGCCCAGTATTCCCAGTGATTAGGAAGACAACTATGAAATTTACTCATGTTGTATTAAAATCTGTGAAGAAAAAGTATGAACAGATTAATGACTGTTGAGATTGTCAGTAGGCTTTTAGAAAAGTCACTCTTGTTGCATGAAACATATGACAGTTGGACCTCTCCATACCTTGGTTTTCCTCTTTATAATGGGATTAATATTATTCCTACCTTATATACATTCAGTTCAGTCGCTCAGTCGTGCCTGACTCTTTGCGACCCCATGAATCACAGCACGCCAGGCCTCCCTGTCCATCACCAACTCCGAGTCTACCCAAATTCATGTCCATTGAGTCAGTGATGCCATCCAGCCATCTCATCCTCTGTCATCCCCTTCTCCTCCTGCCCCTAATCCTTCCCAGCATCAAGGTCTTTTGCAATGAGTCAGCTCTTTGCATTAGGTGGCCAAAGTATTGGAGTTTCTGCTTCAGAATCAGTCCTTCCAGTGAATATTCAGGACTGATCTCCTTTAGGATGGACTGGTTGGATCTTCTTGCAGTCCAAAAGACTCTCAAGAGTCTCCAACACCACAGTTCAAAAGCATCAATTCTTTGGCACTCAGCTTTCTTCACCATCCAACTCTCATATCTATACATGACTACTAGAAAAACCATAGCCTTGACTAGATGGACCTTTGTTGGCAACGTAATGTCTCTGCTTTTCAATATGCTCTCTAGGTTGGCCACAAATTTCCTTCCAAGGAGTAAGTGTCTTTTGATTTCCTGGCTGCAATCACCATCTGCAGTGATTTTGGAGCCCCCAAAAATAAAGTCTGACACCGTTTCACTGTTTCCCCGTCTATTTCCCATGAAGCGATGGGACCGGATGCCAAGATCTTTGTTTTCTGAATGTTGAGCTTTAAGACAATTTTTTCACTCTCCTCTTTCACTTTCAACAAGAGGTGTTTTAGTTCCTCTTAACTTTCTGCCATAAGGGTGCTGTCATCTGCATATCTGTTGATATTTCTCCTGGCAATCTTGATTCCAGCTTTTGCTTCCTCCAGCCCAGCATTTCTCATGATGTACTTTGCATATAAGTTAAATGAGCAGGGTGACAATATACAGCCTTGATATATTCCTTTTCCTATTTGGAACCAGTCTGTTGTTCCATGTGCAGTTCTAACTGTTGCTTCCTGACCTGCATACAGGTTTCTCAAGAGATAGGTCAGGTGGTCTGGTATTCCCATCTCTTTCAGAATTTTCCACAGTTTATTGTGATCCACAGAGTCAAAGGTTTTGGCATAGTCAATAAAGCAGAAATAGGTGTTTTTCTGGAACTCTCTTGCTTTTTTGATGATCCAGTGGATATTGGCAATTTGGTCTCAAGTTCCTCTGCCTAACCAGCTTGAACATCTGGAAGTTCATGGTTCATGTATTGCTGAAGCCTGGCTTGGAGAATTTTGAGCATTACTTTACTCGCGTGTGAGATGAGTCCAATTCGGAGCAAGTATTTTTCCACCCTGATGTTCTTTTTGTGTCAACCCAGTTGACTGCAGACATGCCATATTGTCGACAACACATCAAAACTTTAAATCACAAACGTAGTGTTTTAATCTCCCATCTATCTTACCATCAGTTTGTTTTTCAGTTGATTCAGACTTAGGCATGGGAAAGGTTTTCCTTCCCCTTCAAGTCCCTGACAAATAAGGTTGATGCAAGGGCTAAATAAAAAATGCATATAGAAAATTTACAAAATAGAATATGGTACTTATTAAGCCCTTATTGTATTTACTATTAAGACTTAAATATAATCCCTATAGCAAATTCGTGTTATAAAACTCCTCTAAGAACTTTAAGTTGTGAATTAAGACTAGTTAAAATGAATAAAAATGCATTTTTTTAAAACCATGCTTTACATTTCAAATCTTTTGCTTTTACTAACTGGAAATGTTATTTATTTTACTAAGATATAGTGAGATTTAACGATGTCATACTTCATCTAATGCAAAATGCCAGCAAAAGTAGTATATACATTTATTTTATATGCCATTAAGAAAGACAAATGCTTCTAATTAATTCTATGATGCAATTGATTAAAGATACATCACAATTTTGGGGGGTTAAATATGCAGAAGCTATGGTTTTTCCAGTAGAAATGTATAGAGGTGAGAGCTGTACTATAAAGGAAGCTGAGCACTGATTAATTGATGCTTTTGTACTGTGGTGTTGGATAAAACTCTTGAGAGTCCCTTGGACTGCAAGGAGATCCAACCAGGGAATCCTAAAGGGAATCAGTCCTGAATATTCATTGGAAGGACTGATGCTGAAGCTAAAGCTCCAATACTTTGGCCACCTGATGCGAAGAATTCACTCATTGGTAAAGAACCTGATGCTGGGAAAGATTGACAGCAGGAGGAGAAGAGGCTGACAGACGATGAGAAGGTTGGATGGCATCACTGACTCCATGGACATGAGTTTGAGTAAACTCTGGGAGTTGGTGATGGACAGGGAGGCCTGGCGCACTGCAGTCCATGGGGCTGCAAAGAGTCGGGCACAACTGAGCAACTGAACTGAACAGCAATATGCAAAAATGTCTTAGAATTGATGAAATATGGTAATAAAATTGATGAGTCAGAGTTTACCTTCACTTGTGAGTTGTGTTAGTTTGAGATTAAAACACAGAAGCAGTAGGCAAGACCATCCATATTTCTGAGCTATATTAATGATTTCCCAGATCCTCCTGGCAGTACCAATAGGCTTTTGCTTCAAATAGGCCAAATTTGGAAAAGTTGTATGTACTCTACTTTGCACAAAAATATAGCTTGATCATGGACATCAACTGTGTCCTAAAATTTAAGTTGCTGAATTTCAATCCATATTCAAATTGTGCTGTTTTTCTAAGGTACTAGCAAGTCAAAACTCTTTTTTAAAACACATTCAAAGCAAGTACTCATGGCTGTGTATGCATGACAGTTTACTGAACTGGCTTAAAACAGAACATTTACAAAAACTACTTAATGCAAAGTTAAAACATTAAAATAAATTCTGCAAAGCACCTCACATATGTCAGTATTTCTTTTCATTGGAGTCAATGTTTCTAAGAATGAGAGATTGAAAGAAACCAAAATGAATGTATACACTTTATGCAAAAATATCACTAAAGAATATTTACAGTTTTAGTAATGTATCATATCCTTTTGCTTTCAAATTTCAAAGCCATTAAAAAGAGGAAGAGTGAATACAAAATTCCCCTCAGCAGAGATTTTTTCTTCAACTACTGTTTCTTTTTCTTTTAACAGCACTCTACTGCCACATGGACATGTTTATTCATGTGTCCCATTGATTCATGTGCTTACTGTACTCATTTACATCTGGTGCACAGTTGGTAGTGTAAAGTATGGGTTTCTGGAGTGAGACTGTTGATCTGAAATAGCTAGCCCATAAACCTAAGCTATTAGATCAACAAGTCAGTGCATTAAAGGAAGGAATCCATGCAAGGTTGATTTTCAGTCTGTTTATCTCTTTCACACCAGATGAGAGGAAAGAGTGACTTGGCATTTACGTAGTTCTTTGGTCTGTCTGGAAAGATTTCTGTGTGTTTTACTGATGTGCTGGCAACAGTTCAAACTTAGAGTCTTGAGATCATTCATTCCATGTCCTCTCAGCATTTCGTGGGCTACTGTATGATAAGGCTTACCCAGAACAGCAGTAAGCAAATACATACTTTGTAGCAACCTACTTGTACTGTAGTTTCCTGATAATTTCCATCCTTCAAGGCCAGTGACCAAGGTACAAGATATTTTCTGTTTCTATGTGCAAAATTTATTCTGTCTGGAAGCCAGTTGAGGTCATAGGTTTTTAGAGCAATACAGGTGACGTAATGTATCAGAATACTTAGGACACTACCATATTAAAGAGCCAGTTAAAAAACAGTGTGGCAGATTTTGTGGTTTAAAAAAATTGTTAGTGACTGAGTGATAATAGGGAGAACTTGGTCAGTATTATCCTACCCCTTTGGCAGTGGAAGAAACCAAGTATAGATTTGGAACTTAACTCTTTTCCTTATTTCTTTTGATCTTTCAGAAACCTTGATCCTTGAAATGCTATGCCCTGAGAATGGTAACAATGGTATCGATTTTGATTTTTTTAATCTGCTTTACCTTCTATGCCATAGAGAATGCACTGAGTATGAACTGCCAGTGGGCTATTTGAAATGGGCTAGAACTCAAATTATACATGGGAATTGGAGGCTTAAACCCAGGTACTCATGGGTTCTATTTGTAAGAATCAGGACTTATAAATAACACTGGTATTTCTAAAGCAAATTTCTCACCTACTCCATGTGCTATGGATTGCAGTGTTTAGGGGGTTGTTAAAGTGGATGGCAATCTTACTGGGCACCTGCTAAGGTCATATGATACTGCAGTTCATCCGTTACTTCTGATTCCGAAACCTGGTTTCCATGTTCTCACTTATTACTTTGTCACAGACAGAAAGCACAAAGACAGCACTAAGACAGGACCTCTAAAGTTTACTGCTTATTTCTTTGACTAAACACCTTGCTTCATCATGGAAGAAAAACTGATTTGAAACAAATGTTTTGCCTTGATTCCCTTGTTAAAGAAACAAATATCTAGAGCAAATACATAAATTCTTTGTAACTACTCCCCTCTGCAAAAGACAAAAGCCCAAAATCCCAGCATAGAAAACAGACAGGTTCAGTTTAAATCCAAACAAATGGTTATTTGAAGAAATTTTAAGATGCCCTCAACAATGCACCATGGAGTCTAGCACAGTTGAACTATTCCATGTCCTCTTAAAAGACATGACCATTCAGGGGCATGAGATTGCTCCATACGTAGACTGTTTCAGAACTCATAGGAACTAATATCTGCCTTGGAATCATTCCAATGTGGATTTGAATCCCAGCAGTGCCGCTTGTTAGGCTTCCCTGATAGCTCAGTTGGCAGAGAATCTGCACGCCATGTGGGAGACCTGGGTTCAATCCCTGGGTTGGGAAGATCCCTGGGAGAAGGGAAAGGCTACCCACTCCAGTGTTCTGGCCTGGAGAATTCCATGGACTATATAGTCCATGGGGTCACATAGAGTTGAACATGACTGACTGACTTTCACTTCACTTCACTTCACCTGTGCCACTTGTTGGCTGTATGAATTTGGGTAAATTCCTTCCTAACTCAGAGCTATGGGTTCCCCTCTTATCTAAGTGACATCATACTATCACTTTACAGAGCTGTTGTGAGAGACAAGTAAAATCGTATGAAATACTTACAGCTATTCCTGGAACATCCTAGATATACTGTCAGTGCTCTCCTGCCTCGACTCCCTCAGGATGAATTCAAGATCCTGAGAATTTCTTTGCTGAGGGTGTGTTTACATGAGGCAGATATTTTTCTTAACTGTTTTGTATTGTTAGACTCCCAAACTTTTCTCCCTATCCTCTGTCTTTCTGGTTTTTTGGGGGGGTTCTTTTTTCCAGACAACCTTATACAGCTTCCTATCCTTGCCGATCACTCTTGTGCAGAAGACCAGCAGTGATCTCCCTTCAGCCCTGATCTTTCTTGACAGCTCTCGGCCTGTATTTCTAATTGCCTGTGGATGTCTCATGTTTGATATCCTGTCAGCACTTCTAAATAGGAGTGCCAGACTGAACTGATAACTTTTCCTTTTAGACCTGTGCCACTTTTTCCTTGACTGTATGTCAATTTAACCAACTGGCCTGGGAAGTTTGGGATTATGTTTGATTTCTCTGTCCTTGACAGTCCATCAGTCACAAAGTCACAGTGAACCCACTCCTGGAAATTTCTCACTTCCAGTCTGTCCTCTCAATTTCCTCGATCCTCACCATGCCTCACACCTTGTCATATTCTGTCATAATTATGGGAGTGGCCTTTTCACTGATTTATCTGACCCTTTACTTTCCCTTTGCAATTCATTCTTCACTCAGCTATGAGAGTTGTCACAGTCTCAAGACTGTCATTTTCTTTTTGGAAAACTTCACTGACTATTTCTTTTAGATTACAGTCTAAAACATCAGTGTGGTAGTCATATTTATGTCCCAATTTGTCCCAGACCTACTTTTTATATTAAATAAATTTTTAAAAAAAAATTTAACATGAACTATTTCAACCATGTAGGCTAATTATAAAGATTATACAACAGAAATTAATACATCAGCTACTTATAATTAGCATTTGTTGATATTTGCCATATTTGTTTCATATTTTTAAGTAAAATCTAAAATACTGTCTCCTCAACCCCTTTCCCTCTCCCCCTGATATCTATCTACCTTATTTACCCTTTCCTTTCTCATCCCATGTTGTTGACGGCTGTGGCATGAAAAAGGACTGGGATTTGGGGATGGGAGAAGATCTCAGCAGAGATAGCTTTTCTCAGGATAAGACTTCCATGTTAACGTCACTGACAGATGAGGAATAGGCAGTATGACAAAGTGATTTCTAATCATGGCTATGACACTTGTAAGCAAGGTACTCAACTTCTATAAAACTCAGTTCTCTCATACGTAGACTGAATGTCACCATACCTACCTCAAGGATCATTGTGATGTTTACATGACATAATGTACGTTGCATGCCCAGATCAGAGCCTGCATGGATGTATCAGTTCAGAACTGTAATAGACCATAATGCACTCAATGACACAGGGCTCTTCTTTCCTTGTAGGAGCAAGGTGACTGGAATGTAAAAGTGTTATAAATATGGCCCCAGGGATTTTTAGAGAATTATCATGAAATATGAAATGTTGGAATTTGATTTGAGCTTGAAGTTGGCAAATACTAAAGTAACCAAATACATCTCCCTTTAGCCTGGCCCTCTCAAGCAGCCTCTGTGTTAGCCCAGGTTAAAGTGAATAACCTTGTATTAAGGGGGCTTCCCTGGTGGCTCACACAGTAAAGAATCTGCCTGCAATGCAGGAGACCCGGGTTCAACCCCTGGGTCAGGAAGATCCCCTGGAGAAGGGATGGCTACCCACTTCAGTAATCTTTCCTGTAAAATCCCATGGACAAAGGACCTGGCAGGCTATAGTTCATGGGGTAGCATAGAGTAGGGCACAACTGAGTGACTAACACTTTCACTTTTCATTTTATGTTAACATGCATGTGTGCATGCCAAGTTGTTTCAGTCCTGTCCAACTCTTTGTGACCCTAAGGTGGTCATTGCTAATTGTCCCCAGGGAAACCACTGCTTCAGTAACGGTCTTGCCTCTTGCTATAGGAACACCCCCCATTTCATTCCATTTATATATGTATTTGAGCCAACAAATAGTTAAATGGGTTCCTAACATATCTTTGGTATGAATCACATTTAAGTGACTGCCTGAAATAAGAAATCAATGTTATACCTGTCACAGAAGCAAAAAAGAAACCCTGTATATATGAATGATTACATTCCTTGCCCAAGGCATGAGTCCCTCAGTGCTGCAGAAAAGTCCTTCAGTTCCTGCAGTATCCCTGACTACTACATTTAACACCCAGGTCATAGAGTTTTGGAAAGATATGTAGACTTGGGGACAGATAGAAGGTGGGTTGCCTATACATCTGAGGAAGTTCTTGTGCCTTGCTTACTTCTACTGTTCATTTTGTGCTCCTGAAGCCTGGCACTCTGACACCCCTACCTACTGACAGGAGCTGATTAACTTGTGTACAGCTAAAACATATGTCCTGTTCAGAACCTCTCATCTTTGACAATTGGATAAACTCCTTCAGGGATAATGTAATATCCCATTTAATACAAGAATTAGGAACAACCCTTTCTTGTTCTGATATTGAAACTAAGTCTTATTTGAAGGATGATAGAACTTTTAGTGCCAAATATCAAAATACCATTATATAAAAACCACAACCTTTTTAATTTAAATAAAGAGTGATGTAAATGTTTCCTTGTGATTTTGGAAATTTTGAAAAATATATTGACAAGGCCAATTCCCAAATAACATTTTACTAACTGAAAAGTCCAATGGCAGAGAGCTTAGGAAAGGACAGAAATAGTGATTGTATTCTTCATACTTGCCTGCCATTGAGAATAATTTAGGTTGAGGAAATATATTTTTAGGTTTACATTTTTAGGAATAATTTAGGTTGAGGAAATACATAATTCACAAGTATTAATGAATGAATGAATTCAATTTATATTGAATAGTTTTCAGTAAGGATTTGTACCCATGAAAAAGCTGGGTTGGAAAACATGGGTTGATGTTACCATTGCTTATAAAGAAGGGAGGAAATATAGTTGAGTAGGTTGAATGCCAGGGGGTTATCCAAAGAAGACATACAGATGGCTAACAAACACATGAAAAGATGCTCAACATCACTCATTATTAGAGAAATGCAAATCAAAACCACAATGAGGTACCATTTCACGCCAGTCAGAGTGGCTGCTATCCAAAGTCTACAAGCAATAAATGCTGGAGAGGGTGTGGAGAAAAGGGAACCCTATTACACTGTTGGTAGGCATGCAAACTAGTACAGCCGCTATGGAGTACAATGTGGAGATTCCTTAAAAAACTGGAAGTAGAACTGCCATATGACCTAGAAATCCCACTGCTGGGCATACACACCAAGGAAACTAGAACTGAAGGAGACACATATACCCCAATGTTCATCACAGCACTGTTTATAATAGCCAGGACATGAAAGCAACCATAGATGTCCATCAGCAGACAAATGGATAAGAAAATGTGGTACATGTACACAATGTAATATTACTCAGCCATGAAGAAGAACACATTTGAATCAGTTCTAATGAGGTGGGTGAAACTGGAACCTATTATACAGAATGAAGTAAGTTAGAAAGTAAAACACCAATACAGTATAAGTATCAGTTCAGTTCAGTCACTCAGTCATATCTGACTCTTTGCGACCCCATGAACTGCAGCATGCCAGGCCTCCCTGTCCATCACCAACTCCCAGAGTCCACCCAAACCCATGTCCATTGAGTCGGTGATGCCATCCAGCCATCTCATCCTCTATCTTCCCCTTCTCCTCCTGCTCCCAATCCTTCCCAGCATCAGGGTCTTTTCCAATGAGTCAACTTTCACATGAGACGGCCAAAGTGTTGGAGTTTCAGCTTCTACATCAGTCCTCCCAATGAACACCCAGAACTAATCTGCTTTAGGATGGACTGGTTGAATCTCCTTGCAGTCCAAGGGACTCTCAAGAGTCTTCTCCAACACCACAGTTCAAAAGCATCAATTCTTAGGTGCTCGGCTTTCTCTATAGTCCAACTCTCACATCCATACATGATTACTGGAAAAATCATAACCTTGACTAGATGGACTTTTGTTGACAAAGTAATGTCTCTGCTTTTTAATATGCTGTATAGGTTGGTCATAACTTTCCTTCCAAGGAGTAAGCGTCTTTTAATTTCATGGCTGCAATCACCAGCTGAAACTCCAATACTTTGGACACCTGAAGCAAAGAGCAGACTCATTTCAAAAGACCCTGATGCTGGGAAAGATTGAGGGCAGAAGGAGAAGGGGACAACAGAGGATGAGATGGTTGGATGGTATCATCAACTCAATGGACATAGGCTTGGGTGGACTCTGGGAGTTGGTGAAGGACAGGGAGGTCTGGCATGCTGCGGTTCATGGGGTCACAAAGAGTTGGACACGACCAAGTGAGTGATCTGAACTGAACTGATCACTATCTGCAGTGATTTGGAGCCCAAAAAAATAAAGTTTGACACCTTTTCCACTGTTTCCCCATCTATCTGCCATGACATGATGGGACTGGATGCCATGATCTTAGTTTTCTGAATGTTGAGCTTTAAGCCAACTTTTTCACTCTTAGCTTTCACTTTCATCAAGAGGCTCTTTAGTTCTTCTTCACTTTCTGCCATAAGGGTGGTGTCATCTGCATATCTGAGGTAATTAATATTTCTCCCGGAAAACTTGATTCCAGCTTGTGCTTCTTCCAGCCCAGCATTTCTCATGATGTACTCTGCATATAAGTTAAATAAGCAGGGTGACAATATACAGCCTTGACACATTCCTTTTCCTATTTGGAACCAGTCTGTTGTTCCATGTCCAGTTCTAACTGTTGCTTCTTGACATGCCTACAGGTTTCTCAAGAGGCAGGTCAGGTGGTCTGGTCTTCCCATCTCTTGAAGAATTTTCCACAGTTTATTGTGATCCACACAGTCAAAAGCTTTGGCATAGTCAATAAAGCAGAAGTAGATGTTTTTCCAGAACTCTCTTGCATTTTCAATGATCCAGTTGATTGTTTGAAATGGATCTCTGGTTTCTGTGCCTTTTCTAAATCCAGCTTGAACATCTGGAATCTCACAGTTCATGTATTGCTGAAGCTGCCTTGGAGAATTTTGAGCATTACTTTACTAGCATGTGAGATGAGTGCAATTGTGCGGTAGTTTGCGCATTCTTTGGCACTGTATTTCTTTGGAATTGGAATGAAAATTGACTTTTTCCAGTCCTGTGGCCACTGCTGAGTTTTCCAAATTTGCTGGTATATTGAGTGCAGCACTTTCAAAGCATCATCTTTTAGAATTTGAAATAGCTCAATTGGAATTCCATCATCTCCCCTAGCTTTGTTCCTAGTGATGCTTTCTAAGGCCCACTTCACATTCCAGGATGTCTGGCTCTAGGAGAGTGATCACACCATCATGATTATCTGGATCATAAGATCTTTTTTGTATAGTTCTTCTGTGTATTCTTGACACCTCTTCTTAATATCTTCTGCTTCTGTTAGGTCCCTATCATTTCTGTCCTTTATTGAGCCCATCTTTGCATGACATGTTCCCTTGGTATCTCTAATTTTCTTGAAGAGATCTCTAGTCTTTCCCTTTCTATTGTTTTCCTTATTTCTTTGCATTGATCACTGAGGAAGGCTTTCTTATCTCTCCTTGCTATTCTTTGGAACTCTGCATTCAAATGGGCATATCTTTCCTTTTCTCCTTTGCTTTTCGCTTTTCTTCTTTTCACAGCTATTTGTAAGGCCTCCTCAGACAGCCATTTTGCTTTTTTGCATTTCTTTTTCTTGGCGATAGTCTTAGTCCCTGTGTCCTGTACCTTATCACGAACCTCTGTTCATAGTTCATCAGGCACTCTGTCTATCAGATCTAGTCACTTAAGTCTATTTCTCACTTTCACTGTATAATCATAAGGGATTTGATTTAGGTCATACCTGAATGGTCTGGTGGTTTTCCCCACTTTCTTCAATTTAAGTCTGAATTTGGCAATAAGAAGTTCATGATCTGAGCCACAGTCAGCTCCTGGTCTTGTTTTGCTAACTCTATTTCTGTTTTATAGATAAGTTTGTTTGTACTTTCTTTTTGGATTCCACACATAAGTGATGTCTTATGATATTTGTCTTTCTCTGTTTGACTTAAGTCCCTCAGTGTAACAACCTTTATGCCCATCCATGTTTTTTACCTGGATTTGTTTTTAACCTCAGAAAGGGTTGAGTATATTTGCGAGCCATGCACAAGGAGCAGGGAAAGAGGGGCATTTGAAAATACAGCAGAAACAGGATCCAGAGTGGAACAGAGTCTTTGTTCTAGAGAAAGGAGAGCAGATGAGACTGAGGTCACAGGTGCAGGAATTGGCCTGAAAGAAGACCAAAGGACATTTTCAGCTTCTGAGATTTGAACGAAGGAGTGAAACCAGATCCTGATGTTTGTCACTCAAAAAGCAGGAAGCTGAAGGCTATTCTTGATAGCTTCAATTTCTCTCTGCAACAGAAACAAGGTCATCAGTGGAGGAGAGTGGGAGAGGGAGGAGGGGTTGGGGTGACCCTTGAGAAGGAGAAGAACTCTGTGTATGGCTATTGTGAGGACAGGGGAGAGGTCTGGCTAGAGAAGGACTGAAGGCTTTGCATGGGTCCCCCCTGAATGACTGTGCATTTTTCTGCAGCCCCATTCAGCAGTCTTACATCTTCTGGTATAAGTGGAAAATAGCACACTCAGATCTGTATTCTGCCGTCTTCTGTACATTTTAACGACTGGATGTGAAACATTTGAATTGGCTCATTTAAAAAGGATCATTTGATTGCCATCTTAGCTGAAGGCGATGTAATTAGACCTTAGGTGGCTGATGCTATTTTTCTGACCTATCTATCCTGAACATGTCTGGTATTTAAAGTAAGTGGCCCCTTGTCTCTCCCATTATCTTATAAATAGCATATCTCCTGCTAGTTAACTGGATAACAGAATTCTTCCTCTCATTTGTACTACTTCACTGCTCTTTGCCTTGTTTATCTGTCACGACTCATGTTCAAATGACTCTACTTCTTGTATATTATTTCACACGCTCACAGCAATTCCAGCACATTTCTGTGACTCTCATTCAGTTTGAAGTCACATTCCTGTTCTTTTTCAACATCTCACTATTTGTAAGGATACTGCAAAAGAGGCTTAGATAGGTTACAGCAAACTATTTTCTGTGTCCCAGTTCCAAACTGCTGCCTGAATTGTATATGTGGCCCACGTGCTGTGCTAAATCGCTTCAGTTGTGTCCGACTCTTTGCCACCCCATGGACTGTAGCCCACCAGGCTCCACTGTCCATGGGATTCTCCAAGCAAGAATACTAGAGTGGGTTGCCATTTCCTTCTTAAGGGGATCTTTCTGACCCAGGGATCAAACCCATGTCTCTTATGTCTACTCTGCTGGCAGTAGGCCAGGCACCGCCTGGGAAGCCCGGGAGTTGAGAATAAATTTTGAATTGTTGAAAGGTTGGAAAAAGTCAAAAGTAGAATAATAGTTCATGATCTGTGAAAATTATGTGAAATTCAAATTTGAGTGTCAATGAATAAAGTTTTACTGTGACATACCACACTTATTAATTTATGTATATCTATAGTTGGCTTCTCCTTACAATCTCATTGACAAGTTGCTAGAGAGAGAGCTTTATTACCTGAAGAGCCTAAAATACCCACTCTTTAGCCTTTGGAAAAAAGTTTGCTCATCCCTAATCTATAATTTGTCTCTGGATATGTTATGTAACTATATGGTTAGCCTTTTTTCCTTGCTCTTTAATGCCTTTAAATTATTTAAAGGAAAAATGTTTTGACGCTATACATTTTAATTTTTTTGATAGACTAACACATTTCATAAACTATTTTATTGTCCAGATTTTGCTTCTGTATATTCAGCTGATCTTTGTTGAATCCTTATAAGACTTCTAGGTTCACAGACATTGAGAATATAGTGCTGGTAACATGAATAAGCATAGTATACTATTATATAGTATATTACTTGGCTCTGGAGTCAGATACCCTCAGTTCATATTTTGTCTCTGTTACTTCCTTACTGTGTAAACTTAGATAAGCTATTTTGGTTTCTTTGAGATATTATTCATACTCATCTCAGAACTCTCTTGTATTAAAAACTATGAAAGAAGACAAGTTAATGTAACTGAATCACTTCCTTGATTAATACAACATTGTGAATCAGCTGTATTTCAATTTATGTTTAAGAAAGAAGAAATTTAGGTGATACAGACAAACTTTATTCAGCATTTCATGTAGTGGGCAGTCTCTCTTCTCAAGGGTCCAGAGAACTGCAACATGGGGCACAAGTTGGGAAACTTTTATAGAAGAAAGTATAATGCAATCCTTATACTAAGAGGAAGATTGGAAATGAATAAGAAGCAAGGAAACAAGTATAGAGTTCAGAATTTGCTCAGCATTTTGTGAATTGGCTGACTGGACATACTCTGGAGCATTTGCAGGCACAGGAAAGTTATCTCAGTTTCAGTTTGCTGATGTGGCATTTTGGGTGGGAGCCACTCTGCCTTGGGGCTAGAAATTTATTTCAACAGTTGTGACAGTATTTATGAAACCTCAATGACAATCATATACTAATTTTTGTGGTTGGTGGGAATCCTTTAGAAGAAACATTTCTTTTCTGGTATAGATTATTACACTCACAAACCTACATTGTTAGCAAGAGCTGTCCTTTTAATTCATGGGCCAACTTGCAGATGAGCTTTATAAAATGCCTTATTCTATCACTCTGCATTGATAACCATATAATGGGGTTAGACTCACTTCAGATGTGCTCTAAAAACTCTCATTCTGTTGCTACTGCAACTGACTCTGGTTTCATAGATATTAACATTAGGAAGAAATAGGTGAGGAAAGTAGAAAGCAGGATACAACTGAAAAGTAGAAACGGTAGGCAATCCAGGTAGAATTCTGGAATCATATCCAGGATCTGAAAGCGCCATGATGAGGACAGAAAGTGAAAGTGAAAGTCACTCAGTTGTGTCTGACTCCTTGCTACCCCATGGACTATATAGTCCACGGAATTCTCCAGGCCAGAATACTGGGTGGGTAGCCTTTCCCTTCTCCAGGGGATCTTCCCAACCCAGGGATCAAACCTGGGTCTCCCACATTGCAGGCGGATTCTTTACCAACTGAGCTATCAGGGAAGCATAATGAGGACACTATCCTTACAAATGGAGAATCTCTGCCTTTCGAAAAATATCAAAGGAGCTGTTATGAAAGGGTAACCAAGTCCAAGGCTGATTTTTCTTGGACTGTGGCAGTCTCAATTATGTATAGACTCAGAAAATATTTCTATGATTTGGGAACTTTTGGTTCAAATATTTCTAGTAGCAGCATAGTCATACATTTTACTTTGAATATACAAGTCTGTCCTTACCTCTTTTTGAATTGGTTGTTGTATTTTGACAACAGAGTCAATACAGCGGCATGCTTAAGAGCAATTAGGTTTGGAAAGAAAATTTGTTGGAATCTTGGTATCACATAAGTTGTGTAATCTTGACAGGTCTTGTTTTTTTTTATTATTGTTTTGTTTTTCTTAGTATTATAAGATGGGAGAATCAGATATATCTCAAAGGATATTGTGTGGTGTATATAAGGAAATATATGTGAAGTTCCTGGCATATATTTAGCATTATGTAAATTGTGGCCATTGTCATATTAGAAACAATTCCTCTTTGCCTCAGACTCCAGGAAAAGATACAATCATTCTGTCAAACTCTTTTATTCAGAATCATTTATCTTGGAATAATTTTCTCTAATATATCAATGCATTTAACTCTGTTTTTTTTTTTAATTTCTTTTTTTTTTTTATTATTGTTTTTGCCATACATTGTCATGATATCACCATGGGTTTACATATGCTTCCCCTCCGGGTCCCCCCTCCCTCCTCCCTCCCCCCCGGGAAATCTCGCTGCACCAGTCCCGAGCATCAATCCTGGGCTGGCGATTGATTAGACACATGACAATTAACATGCTTCAATGCCCTTCTCCCATCTCATCCCACCCTTACCCTCATCCACAAAGTCCCCAAGTCTATTCTATACATCTGCGTTCCTTTTGTTGTCTCCCATGTTGGGTTCTCATTACTGTCTTTCTAAATTCCATATATATGTGTTAATATATTGTATTGTTGTTTTCGCTTCTGGCTTACTTCACTCTGGATAATGGGCTCCAGTTTCATCCATCTGAGTAGAATTGCTTCAAATGAATTTTTTTTTAATGCTGAGTAATATTCCATTGTGTATATATACCACAGCTTTCTTATCCATTCATCAGTTGATGGGCATCTAGGTTGCTTCCATGTCCTGGCTATTGTAAACAATGCAGCGATGAACATTGGGGTGCACGTGGTTCTTTCAATTCTGGTTTCCTCGGTGTATATGCCCAGCAGTGGGATTGCTGGGTCATATGGCAGGTCTATTTGCAGCTTTTTAAGGAACCTCCACACTGTTTTCCATAGTGGCTGTACTAGTTTGCATTCCCACCAACAGTGTAAGAGGGTTCCCTTTTCTCCACATCCTCTCCAGCATTTATTGCTTGTAGACTTTTGGATGGCAGCCATTCTGACTGGTGTAAAGTGGTACCTCATTGTAGTTTTAAAACAAATTTTCAGCAACAACATTCTTTAACAAAATTTGCTTTTCACACAAAAAAGAAGCTTATATCCTCATTAAACATTCATCAGAAGAATGAGAAAATCCATTTAAATGAACACAAAACAGATCCTCTTGGTACTTAGCTTAAAGCTTAGTAGAAATTTAAACAGTTAATTTTTAAAGATTATAACTGGAAAAGTAACGGTGAGTTTTTAAGCAATGATTCAGTTACTTGGAGTACAACCACATCAGGTTGAAAAATGATGTTCCTGACAAGTTAAGAGCCCAAAAGGATCAATGGTGATTAATAATAAAGCATGAGGCTGTTATCATCTTTCTTCATGTACAAAAACATGTATTTCACAGGACAGGAATGGAAAGCTGGCTGTAATTAAACATTTATATAGATTTATTTTTCTCCCCAACTCCATGGATGGCCTTAGCAATGTAATCTGTGGCAGGGGAATATTGTATAGTACATCTGTGAGAATGAGAAGTTCATGGAGTCTAAGACTACAGCCTCAGATGAAAGGCTTAATAAAAATTCATGAAGAATTCAAAGTAAAATATAAAATAGTTTATCCTCTAAATTCTAAAACACCCTTTTCCCTCTAAGATTTATATAATTGCCATTCTTTGGGGGAATGGTAACATATGTTTATCACAATTTTTTTTCTGAAAATAATATTTACCTCTAAAAATTCATATGGAAATCAGCAAGTATTAGTAGAGCACTTACTCTATGTCAAAAACTGTTCTTGAGAACAAAATTGGTAATGAGCAGAGCAGGCAGGAATTTCTTCCCTTGAGAAGCTTTTGTGGTCGGAGGCGGATGGCTGTGTTCATGTGTGCATGTGTGTGTTGTAGAAGATGAAGTCAGGGTGGTCATAATTGGGAAAATTAGATCTTATAAGTTCTCATAGGTCTCTAATGACTTTCATTTTTACCCTTGGTAAAAGTGTGAATCACTGATCTCATGAGTGAAATAATCAATCATATTTTAAAACGACTACTCTGGTTGCTGGGTAATTCATGGACTATAAGGAACAAGAAAGGAAGCAGTTGGGGCAGATTAAAGGGTTTTGAATATTTCAGATGAGATATGATGGTGGCTTGGACCTGGGTAGTAGTAGTGGTGGTGGTACAGGAAAAGTTGAATCCTGGATATATTTTTAAAATAGAACCAACAGGATTTGTAAGTAGGTGGCATATGAGATATGCAGTCTTTCCTCCTGAGTATTTGAAGGGTGGAGTTGCCAATTTCTGAGGGGAATATAATGGAGGAACAAGTTATGGAGTGGGGTCAGTAGTTCAGTTTCACAGTACTAATTTGAAATAGTCCAGTTGGCTATAGGAATCTAGATTTGAAGGGAGAAATCCATGCTGGAGTTTTAGATATGTAGAAGTTTTAGACACCTAGGTGTTATTGGAAGTCTCTGCTGAGATCACTAAAGGAAGAGAAGGTCCAAGGGCCATTCCCTGGGGCAGTCCTAAAATTCAGTTAGTGTTTCTCAACTTTAGCTGCACATTGGAATTACCTGGAGACCCTTAAAAATACCTAATGGGAAATCTCAACCCTAGTGATTCAGATTTACTTGTGCCAGTCATGGGGCAGCCTGAGTTTTGTGGCAGTTGCATCCCATCACCTTTGCTGTAGTTATCCTGGTCATTAGAAGCAAGTCATGAGCTCCAGTCCACACTGCAGGGGAGGGAATTACACAAGGTTCCAGTCCACATGGCAGGGGAGGGGATCACACAAGGGCATGAACATAGGGTGGAGAGGATCACTAGAACCATCTTTCAAAGCTGTCTACTATGGGACTTATGTTTATCTCAGTGTATATTTGAAAAAAGACTCACTTTTTCCCAGTTAAACTATAGTGATAACATTTACTTTATAAATAAATATATTGAATAAAACATAAGTCAAAGGAAAACTCAGTAAATAATAATATAGATAATAATAATAAACAGTAGAAGAAAAAATATACATTTGGGAAACTATGTATTAAAATAAATGACATTTTCTGTGTTAACATTATGTACTATTTTCTAGTTCTGTACTAATACTCCCTTGGCTGTTATAGAGATGAAAATCATAAGCCACTAGGCTCTGCCTTTTGGCAACTTCTAAAATGTATAATTCAAAAATATTCTCTGGGAACCATCAAAAATGACACTTGAAAACAGAGATAATAATCTATGTATTGGATCTTCATTTTGCTGAAACTCAAGAATAGTGAACTACTGTAGCAGCAATTACAGCAGTTGCAGAATTACACAGTGAAATCCTCCTTCCTTCCCAGACAGCTGCAAAGTTTGAATATTAATTATCATGTTACGTCTGGACAAAATAAAGGATGCAATAATACAATGAAATTGAACACAGACACACATGGGAAGTTTTCCAGAGAATTTGAAATAGATACGCAGGATTTTTGCCAATATTACATTATTATGAGATTTATCCTCTTGTAAGTGTCATGGAGAGCCAACCTTCTGCATATTCCTCAGTAGAACATTATCATATGAAAACATTTAAGATTATGAACTGAAATATGAAACATTTAAGCTAAGCTATGTGGAAGAAAAGGAAAGCACTAGTAAGTGCCTCTCATTAGTACAATTTTAATCTTTTTTCTTTCACTGCAGCCTGGAATGAGGCTCTTACAAACCCACGAATCGTGCTCTGCACCTGAGAATGGCTGAGTCAGGGAGAGAGTGTATCTGAGAGCCAGAGTCATGCATAAGGTTCTAGTCCTGAGTCTTTGGATAGATATGACTATCCATGTAATCAAGCTTATGGGTTGAAAAGAAAGGACTAAGACACATTTTCTTTCTTATTTCATGGACTCCTCTAATCATCTACTTCAGCAGATTGTGGCACAAGTGTGTTTTCATATGAGACTTGCTGTATTTTCACTGTAAAATACCAGCAGCAAATGTCATACTGGGCAACCTTTTTCACCTAGAAAATGGAAAATTACCTCTCTATAAACACCCTTGTTCTTTAGCCAGATACCCTTGGCCAACTGTGAATCACACCACCTTCACTCTTTTATAAAAACTAGAAACTGAAAGGTCCTCCTCTTATTACTATTTCTCTCGTACTGTATCCCTAAGTATCCTTAAAATCTCCTGAGTCTTCTCCATCTTCATTATAACCAATTTTGAGCCACCATCATGTATTTGCGTTGATCATTGCAATAAGGAAGTGAATGATGTAATTTCTTAAGACTTTATGGGCATCAGTAAAGGACTTGAGATTAAACATCATAGATTTTCAGATGATTGCTGTGGAGTAAGAAATAAATTTTGGAAGCCATCTTGTTGAGTCTGTCACTTAAAAATTAGGAAACTAAGAAAATATTTGTCAAAGGTGTATAGTTATTTAGTGTCAAGGCCACAGACAGTGGTTCCTCAGAGTCCTAACCCCATATGCCCAGCCTGGGCTTGGTATGGGCTTAGGGTGTCATATTGATTAGCATCATGGAGTTTGGAATGAGGAGTCCTGACATTGACCCTTGATGCTGCCAGTTACTAACATATGGTCTTGAGCAATTTTTAAAATCTGTCTGGTCTATTTCTTCTTTAGTAGATCATCCTCAGGTATGCTATTTATTCTTTCCAGGATTATTTTAAGTATCCAGTGCTACAGCATAAGGAAATTGCCTGGCAATGTGTTTGATGCACACTAAGCATTTTGTATGTCCTTAGAGTCATACTCTCCTGTTCCAAATTTTAAAGGCTTAAGATATTAGAAAAAAAAAAATTTTTCCCAGGTGTGATCAGAATATCACATTGCCTTCTAAAGTTTCTCAACTGAAAAAATTTTAAAGCCAACATCCTAGTTCTTCAAATGAGGAAACTGAGGTATAGAGAAATGAGGTGATGTGTCCAAGGTTACATAGTTAATTGATAATGTGATGTGAACAGGAGCGGCTTCAATTCTGAGATCCCTTAGGAAGATACACACCTACATATGCTTCTTCCCTGATCAGTCTTATCAATGACTTAACATGCATAATCAGAATTTACTTTGAACTCTGCCAAGGAATCCTTTGCAGGTGACACGTATGTTTGTAGCAGTTTGACAAAGTTTAAATGGCTTCAATATGTACTCTCTCAATAAACTTAGAAAGTTATCTAGCTTTTGCAGGAAGTTAAATGAGATTTTCTTCAGATTTTCTATTTAATCTTTAAAGTATTGTGAGTATTTATTTCACTATCTATATAAAATAAGACATAAATACAAAGTAAACTGGGGACTAACACTTAAGAACTGGAGATGGTGGTTTCTCATTTGTTAGACAGATTTCATTTAATATTTGAAACGACAAATGAAACTTCACACTGAACATGAAATAGACATTTACATAATAATGTATGTGTGATAGTTATGTAAAAATACCTAGTATCTGAGCAATATGCCTAGACCAGAGATCACTTTCTGAAAGGAGAATAGCAAAATTTCTATGAGTTCAAAGCTTTTCCATAAACAGTCATTCTAGTTGGATTGATTCTCTAAGAAGTGCTTAGCCAGTGAGTGAATAGCAGGGCAAATAAAATGGTAGCTGCACAAAATACTTTTGGCTGACATTTAATTACAATTATATTCAACTTAAAAAAAGTTTTCTTCTCATAAGGTATACTTTTTCCCAATGACAATTTGTTAATATATATTTTTTCCCTTTCTAAATTGGATAACCATAAAATTTATAATCCACAGAGACAACAAACATAAACCAGGACCATCCTGGGGAAACTAGAGTGTACAATAATCCGACTTCTGTTACACATATAACCAATTAGAATAATGCATAGGGTTGACAAATTGGGAGATGGATGAAGTTTATTTTTGATGCCTTCTTTTCCTCTCTCTGTGCTGTTTACCTGTTGTAAACTCTTCCACTGTGCTCCAGGCTCTCTTGACACCCCCAGTCCTGCCATCTCTAGGTAGTAGCAAGGTCAGTGTTGTTCAGATGAAGTTGCCATGGTCCATCATTCTCAGTTGTTAGTTATGAGCTGGAATCTTATCCAACCAATTCACACTATGTGTAAACCGTAACTTGGTACAGAGAAAAAGTACATTAAAAAAAAATTAGAGGTTTGAACTATATCCCTACTCTGTCTATATGGCTCCTGACAAGTTCATAAGCTCTACAAACTGTTCTCTAGAAATATTTGGATGGTAACTATTTATGGGATTAAAGCAGTTTGTTCAGTTACAATGGAGTGGACTCTGCTACATGCCCAACTTGGAGAGCTACAAACTTGAGAATCTATTATCCACCCCAATTTTATAGGCTTAACTCAAGAACATAACATTAGATCTTTCCAAAGAAATTGTTTTCTCAGAGAACAAGTCTCCTTTCCTACCTTTTATTTCCTTGCTTGATATAGATAGAGGAAGACATTGTCTGATTGTAATTCTTATGTTTTTTAAATATTAATACTTGGCTTGACTGTGGTCATCAAATGCCACGATGTTGAGTTTAATGTAGATAGTTGAGACTTAGGTTTTTCCAGTAGTTATGTATGGATGTGAGAGTTGGACTATAAAGAAAGCTGAGTGCCGAAGAATTGATGCTTTTGAACTATGGTGTTGGAGAAGACTCTTGAGAGTCCCTTGGACTGCAAGGGATCCAACCAGTCCATCCTAAAGCAGATCAGTCCTGGGTGTCCATTGGAAGGACTGATGCTGAAGCTGAAACTCCAATATTTTGGCCATCTGATGTGAAGAGCTGACTCATTTGAAAGGACCCTGATGCTGGGAAAGATTGAGGGCAGGAGGAGAAGGGGATAACAGAGGATGAGCTGGTTGGATGGCATCACCGACTCAATGGACATGGGTTTGGGTAGACTCCGGCAGTTGGTCATGGATAGGGACGCCTGGCGTGCTGGCATTCTTGGGGTCGCAAAGAGTCGGACATGACTGAGCAACTGAACTGAACTGAATTGAGACTTACCAGAATACAGAAAAGCATCTCCTAAGGAGCTCCCTTGCTAATATATAGGACTGGATTTTGATGGAAAGTAAGGAAGTTCTTTCTCCTTTTGAAAATGATTCTTCAGAATGTTTATTCAGAGTTTTTAAAACTTTTTTGCTCTTGTTGCCCCAAAGACATCAAGATATTAATAAAATCTATAGTGTTGTATGGAATACTTATTTCTAAGTTATCATAGAATTTCAGAGGCTACTGATACTAAAATCATGACCTTGTCACCTAAAATAATACCTAATTAAAAAAATCTCTCAAGAATTAAGTTAAATAATGACAGTACTAAGTACATAACTAGTTGCTTAAACATAGGTTTCCTTTCTCTAGCAATGCCATATAATTTGCATGTGTCTGAGTTTGTATTTCAAAAGAAAGATACTGGGAAATAATCTGTCAAGTCTTATGTGCGTGTGTACTCAGTTGCTCAGTTGTGTCTCTCTTTGCAACCCCATGAACTGGGGCTCTCTAGGTTCCTCTGTCCATGGAATTTTCCAAGAATACTGGAGTGTTTTGCCATTTCCTACTTGGGGGAATCTTCCCAACCTAGGTCTCAAACCCACATCTCCTGTGTCTCCTGCATTGGCAGGTGGACTCTTTACCAATATGTCACCTGAGAAGCCCTAACAAGTCTTAAATTATTTAATAAAGGGCATTTCTGAAGGCCTGACAGGTTTTGAGGAAATACTTTTGGACTTAAAGAGGGAAAACTGTCCATTTCCAACCAAATCATCTATTATAAAAAAATAATTAAGTATACAAAATAAAGATTGTATAGTCTTAATCTAGATTCTATAATTAATAGTTTGCTATATTTTCTTAATCATTTATCTATCCATCTATCCTTATCTTTATCTACCAATCAATCTTGGTTTTTGAATTAATTTCGAAGTTAGTTGCAGATATCTCTACACTTTACCCTAAACACATCAGCATGCATATAATTAACTGATTCTACACTTATGTTCCCATTATTAAGGTAAATTTTACCAACAGGGAAATGCATACATCTTAAGTGTAGCATTTGATGAGATTTAACAAATGTATAGACATGTATAATACAAACTCCTATCAAGATATTGAATGTTACCATGAATCCAGAAATTTTCTAAGTTAATACCTGCTTCTATCCCTCATATTCAGTATATAACAATTATGATGATGTTTTCCAACACTATTTAGTTTTTTTGGTAGAACTCCATGTAAATGAATGCATATTATATGGATTCTTTGGAGTCTGAAATTTACACATGTTGTGAATATCAGCTGTTCAGTCTTTATGCTGTGCATGCTTGTGTGAGCACTCAGTTGCTTCAGTCATGTCCAACTCTTTGCGATCCTATGGACTGTAGCCAGCCAGGCTCCTCTGACTGTGGGATTCTCCAGGAAAGAATACTGGACTGGGCTCTTCTCCAAGGCAGCTTCCTGACCCAGTGATTGAACCTGTGTCTCCAGCATTGCAGATGGATTCTTTACCACAAAGCTGCTGGGCAAACCCAGTCTTTATTGCTAGTAGTAGAAGATTGCCTTTTAGGAGCCCCTTTAATTCTACCTCAGCAATAACATATTGCTCTGTTCAAGCATAAGGCCAGTCCATAGCATCTTTTAAACAAAATGGGGAAAAAAGTTTTAGGCAGATTCTTAACTGAGTTGCCCTATATTTGTCAGGAGGCAGGTAAGGTGGTCTGGTATTTCCATTTCTTTAAGAATTTTCCAATTTCTTGTGATCCACAGAGTCAAAGATTTTGGCATAGTCAATATAGCAGAAGTAGATGATTTTCTGGAACTCTTTTGCTTTTTTGATGATCCAACAGATCTCTGGCAATTTGATCTCTGGTTCCTTTGCTTTCTCTAAATCCAGCTTGAACATCTGGAAGTTCATGGTTCACATACTGTTGAAGCCTGGTTTGGAGAATTTTGAGCCTTACTTTAATAGCATGTGCCATGAGTGCAATTGTGTGGTATTTCCACATTTTTGGCACTGCGTTTCTTTGGGATTGGAATGATATCTGAACTTTTTCAGTACGGTGGCCAATGTTGAGTTTTTTAAATTTGCTGGCATATTGAGTGCAGCACATTCATAGCATCATCTTTCAGGATTTGAAATAGCTCAACTGGAATTCCATCACTTCCACTAACTTTGTTCATAGTGATGCTTCCTAAGGCCCACTTGACTTTGCATTTCAGGATGTCTGGCTCTGGGTGAGTGATCACACCATTGTGATTATCTGGGTCATGAAGATCTTTTTTGTGTAGTTCTTCTGTGTATTCTTGCAACCTCTTAATATCTTCTGTTAGGTCCATACCATTTCTGCTTCTGCTTCTGTTAGGTCCATACCATTTCTGTCCTTTATTGAGCCCATCTTTGCATGAAATGGTCCCTTGTTATCTCTAATTGTCCTGAAGAGCTCTCTAATCTTTTCCATTCTATTGTTTTCCTCTATTTCTTTACATTGATCACTGAAGAAGGCTTTCTTATCTCTCCTTGCTATTTTTTGGAACTCTGCATTCAAATGGGTAAATCTTTCCTTTTCTCCTTTGCCTTTAGCTTCTCTTCTTTTCTCAGCTATTTGTAGAACCTCCTCAGACAACCATTTTGCCTTTTTGCATTTCTTTTTCTTGGAGATGGTCTTGATGCCTGCCTCCTGTGCAATGTCACAAACCTCTATCCATAATTCTTCAGGCACTCTGTCTATAAGCTCTAATCCCTTGAATCTATTTGTCACTTCCACTGTATAATTGTAAGGGATTTGATGTAGTTCATACCTGAATAGTCTAGTGGTTTCCCCTACTTTCTTCAATTTAAGTCTGAATTTTGCAATGAAAAACAGACTTATTCCAAATCTGGAAAGGAATATGTCAGGCTGCATATTGTCACCCTGCTTATTTAACTTATATGTACAGTACATCATGCTAAATGCCAGGCTGTATGAAGCACAAACTGGAATCAAGATTGCCGCGAGAAATATAAAAAAACCTCAGGTACACAGATGACACCACCCTTATGGCAGAAAGTGAAGAAGAACTAAAGAGCCTCTTGATGAAAGTGAAAGAGGAGTGAAAAAGTTGGTTTAAAACTCAACATTCAGAAAACTAAGATCATGGCTTCTGGGCCCATCACTTCATGGGAAATAGATGGAAAACAGTGGAAACACTGGCTGACTTTATTTTGTGGGACTTCGAAATCACTATATATGGTGACTGCAGCCATGAAATTAAAAGACACCTGCTCCTTGGAAGAAAAGTTATGACCAACCTAGACAGCATATTAAAAAGCAGAGACATTATTTTGCCAACAAAGGTCCGTCTAGTCAAAGCTATGGTTTTTTCAGTAATCCTGTATGGATGTGAGAGTTAGACAATAGAGACAGCTGAGTGCCAAAGAAATGATGCTTTTGAACTATGGTGTTGGAGAAGACTCTTGAGAGTCCATTGGACTGCAAGGAGATTCAATTAGTCTATCCTAAAGGAAATCAGTCCTGAATATTCATTGGAAGGACTGATGCTGAAGCCGAAACTCCAATACTTTGGCCACCTGTTGTGAAGAAATGACTCATTAGAGAACACCCTAATGCTGGGAAATATTGAAGGCAGGATGAGAAGGGGATGACAGATGATTAGATGGTTAGATGGCATCACTGACTGAAGGCACATGAGTTTGAGCAAGCTTGGGGAGTTGGTGATGGACAATGAAGCCTGGTGTGCTGCAGTCCTTGGGGTTGCAAAGAGTTGGACACGACTGAGTGTGTGAACTGAACTGAACTGCACTCCCCTACCTATACTGTTGTGTAGTTGCTAAGTAGTGGCTAACTCTTAGAGACCCCATGGTCTGCAGCCCACCAGACTCTTCTGTCCATGTGTTTTCCTAGAGAAGGATACTGGAGTGGATCGCCATTTCCTTTTCCAGGGAATCTTCTCCACCCAGGGACCAAACCTGTGTCACCTGCTTGGCAGGTGAATTCTTTACCACTGAGCCATCTTGGAAGCCCTCCCCTACATTAGGACCTTCTATTTCAGAGTGTTTTCTTAGTTGTTCCTTAGGAAGCTAACTTCTACTTGTCCTTGTTATGATAGAAGTTTTTAAAGAGTTTAATATTTCGTGGGGATGTTTGTTTCTGTCATTAAGTTGCTTTGGTAGTTTTGGGAGTATAGTCTCTTGATTGCACAAATTTCCTTATCAGTTTCATTCTAAACCACAGAAAGCTTATGTACAGAAACCTTGACAAAGGTCACATTTTCAACTGACATTCATTGGGTATGGATAAATCTATGGCAGGAATGGAAAAGGAAGATAAGCAACCAATTACCACTGTCATTCCAAAGATATGAAATTGATTCCAGTTAAGGCCTAAAGACACCATTAAAAATGTGTGCATGTGTGAAAGATTTAAATTAACGTTATTGAGATGATTAGCAAGTGAAGCAAAGTGAAAAGATTCTCTAAAACCTATTTCACTAAAGCCTATGGAAGCAATATAATATTTGACCCAATAGCATCAAAGCTAGAGCAAATTGCCTACATGTGAAAGCAAAACTGGGTTGGAAGAGAGAAATAAAATGGTTAAAAACAGAAATGCTGCAATAAATTGTTTTAATCTCTATGGAATAATTTTTTTCAAAACTTATCACATACAAATAAAAGAAGAAAATCAAATCACCATTTCCCTTCTTTTATGTTTTTTGTTAGTTTATTTGGGGGGTAGAGGGGCATTTGTTTTCTATCATTGGGTGAAGTTATCTTTCTTTTTAACAATTTCACAGTGTTTCAGAAAGATGCTTTTGTAAAATACAATAAAAATAAATTATTAGAAATATTAAACATAAAATTAAAAAATACAAGTCCATAGGGTTTTTTTAATTAAAAAATTGTATCATGTTAATTTAAAAGAAAAAGTAGAAAATGAAAAACATAATAAATTGCCATGTACACATTATCCAGCTACAATAGTTATCAACATTTTGCAATATTATTTCCTCTATTTTTCCACTTTTTTTCTAAATTATTTTAAAAACAATAGCCAGGTACCATAAATTCTTCAGAACACATTCCTTGCAGGTAGTGACTTTTCATAAATACATTGCCATTTTCATTATTAATAATACCAACCATGCTATCTAATGATCAGCCCATATTCGATTTGCCAATTGTCTAAGGCATGTCTTTTTATAGTTTATTTAAACTGAAATCTAAACAAGTACCATGTATTGCATTTACTTAATGTTTATGTACATTTTTTTTTCTCTCTAGTAATTTCTGCTTCCCCTTTTTCCCATTGCCATTTATTTGTTGAAAACCAAAGTAGATCTGGAAGAATTTTTCACAATCTGGATTTGGTTTTTATTAAATTAAATAAGTATCAAAAACAGTTATCAAATAGCTATAAAGGTTTACAAACACCTCCTTTCAGTTTCTCTACTTACTATGTTGTGAACCAGTAGCTGACAGTCATGGGCAACAATGTGAGCAGTAATGAGTTAATAAAGGCAAGCATTACTGTTTTGAAGGTTAGTATGCCAGAAGAAGGGCTTCCCTGGTTGGCTCAGTGGTTAAGAATCTGTCTGCCAATACAGGAGATGTGGTTCAACCCCTGGGTTGGGAAAATCCATGGGTTCAGAAGATCTCCAGGAGGAGAAGTGGCAACTCACTCCAGTATTCTTGCCTGGGAAATGCCATGGATGGAGGAGCCAGATGAGCTATAGTTCACTGGGTCACAAAGACTAAGATCCAACTTAGTGACCAAACTATAACAAATGCCAGAATAAAGATATAGCAGTAACATATCCATTTCTATTTTTTAATACATTTTTATTGAGGTAACATTGGTTTATAACACTATATTAGTTTCATGTGTACAATATTATATTTGCTTTTCTGCATAACCTGCATCCTGCTCACCACCAAAGCTGTATGTTTCTCTCCTTCATTGTACAATTGATCCCCATATCACCCTGCCCCCACAATTCATTATTTTTTTCCTTTTTTTTTTTTACATTGGAGTATAGTTGATTTACAATATTGTATTGGATTCAGATGCAAGGCAAAGCAAACTAATCAGGACCCACAGTTCATTCTTTAAAATAATATTTACTCTTCTATTTACAATTCCTAGAGTGTTTACTGGTTGTTAGTGGCTTCTGTATCATAAGTTGATAAAGTGTTTAATTTCATAGGATAAACTTCCACTTAACATTTTTAACAGGTCACTATCTTCAATAAAGCAGAGTTCTTAATACGCAATTGTAATCTAAGATGACTGCCCTTCACGATAGGACTTATAAAGTACCATAATCAATGCATTTGTTAATAGATATTCTCTTTCAGATAAAGGTAGTTTGATTTTCCTAAATATGTAGTCTATTAGGAAAAAGTTGAAGGGCATATGTTCTTGCTTTTCCTCCTTGCCCTGCCCTACTTCCCATGGCTTGATGCATTTTGCCCTGTTCCCCCTCTTTCAAGCTTCAATTGCCACAAATATACCATGCCTTTGATGCAACACCAAAGCAGCAGTGGGCACTGATTGTATTTTCACTATTGACTAAAATAAATTCCTTTGTTGATCAAAAGATGCTTATCCAAAGGATAAAGTGCAAATACTTCCAAAGCAATCCTAACTTATCTCTATTTCTACAAAGACTTATTTTCACACCAGAAGTGTAAAACAGACAGAAACTGTGGCTTCAAAAAGAGAAAATTAGAAATTTAGGTTTTGAGTTCAGAGCCCAGAGTACCCACATCCACCAAAATCACAGTACCCAATAAAGTTTCATAACTTTCATTTCTAATAAAGTTGTTTCGAAACTGCATGCTGCATTTTTACATTTTGAATGCATAATTTATTGTACTTAGCTAGCTATATAATGAGATTTTGCATGAAGATTGATTAGTATGTTGCTAGGTCAATCAGTATCATAAAAGGTTGAGAGTGAAAATATTAAAACCTGCATTAGCAGTTAAAACAGTGGGGCAGTAAGATGGTGGAGGAAACAGCTACTGTGTTTATTATATAGTTTTCTCAGTCCATGTTTATCACAGTATTGGATGACATCATAAACAGTTCATAAATAATGTACATTCCCAGCTTATTTCTTCTTGCAAAATCATAAACAATGGCTCTTTTCCAGTCATTGCACCTCTGTGTGTTTAATGGACCTTGCTGGGGGTAGTACTGTTTTTAGCAGAAACTCATTACATTGCAGACATTTCTGGAATTGGATGTGAAAGCAGAGGAAAACCCTGCAGCAGAGATACCCAGCAAGAAGGAAAAGTAGCAGAGAAAATTACTGGAAACAAGATCCCGACTAGCTAGAAGTTAATGGACACCATAATCTTTGTGGCCTCAAGGGATGATGTCGTTGAAATAGCCTGATATAGAGCCAGAGAGTGGCTTATTTGTTTATTTTGCTTATGTCTGTCTCTCCCCACTGGAGTGTAAAAGTCCACAAGGACATGTCTTTTTTATTTGTTGTCAGATCCCCAATGTTTGGCACATAGTACTCATTCAGAATAGTATATATTTGTTGAATGAATGAATGCCTTGTCCTTTTGAATGGGCAGGTGGGAGGGACATCCCACTGTAAAGGGACTGGGCTGTGGTAGCCTTGGTAGCTTTTTACATTATATCCTCTCTCCAAGCAATAGCAGTTTAAAGATTTTTAATTAATATAAGAAATATTTTAGTCAAGAAGGATTACCAGTAAGTAGTTAAGTAACCAATGGATCCACTTGACCCTATTTATATCTGAGGGGGAACTTTTAGGTTAGTAATAATGTAGTTTTGTTTTGTTTCTTTGTTTCTGTAAACAATTCACCCATTTTTCAAGATAAAATGAATAATGAGAGCATGTTGATGTATTCTTCTTGAGAGAACATAAGGACTGTGCACAGTGGGGTACAGCAGAGGGTTGTTTAGCTTCCCTGAATGGCTCTACATCAAACACACAATGGATTTGGAGATTTAGCAAAAACACTTGGGGATAGTATTAGTGATATTGGATAGGACCTCAAGGTTTCATATTGTTATCAAAGCAAGTTCATGTGCCCTATATATAGTGAAGCCAAACAAACCAAAATGTCAGAGCTTCGAGCAGAAAAAGTTTTGTTGCAGGACCATGCAAGGAGAATGGGTGGCTCCTGCCCCCCACCCCCCACAAACGCCAAACTCCCCCAAAGGGTTTCAGCAAAGCATTTTAAAAGGTGAGGTGATAGAGGCATGTGGTGGCTGTTTCAAATTTCTTTGTGTAGGAATCTTTTGTTCTTACAGCAAGTAGTCAGTGTAGGTCAGGTCATCATGTTTCTGTAAACCTTCAGCAAGACAAATTTATTCTCTGTTCTGCAACTTTTTATCTCTATATGAATGGAAAAGTGTTATACCCTTAAAGGTCAGAGCCTTCAGAAAGAGCTATCCCATATATTTCACTCTGGAGGGAACATTCTTAACTCTAAGCAATAGCAATAGAATACAAAGGTTAAAGTAAAAGAAACATCTAATATGGAGTCAGATCTATTCTTTCCTATTGAAATTTGGTTACACAGGGCTTTTGATATTCCGATAGGCTTCAGTCATAGTATTTGCTGAAGGAGAGCTGTTAAATGCAGGGAAATAATAAGCAAGTCTTGTTCTGGGCATTCACTGTATACTCCCAATTTGACTATAATTCCCTAATTATTCTAACTTTATTTTTGTTTTAATTCTCCACCCTCATTAATCTCCTTTAATAATGACATTTTTTTTTTTCTGGAAGATGAGCTGGTAACTAACACGTGAGGTTCTTCAAGTTGAGATTTAACAGTCTTAATTCCTATCTTGTCATTTACCCAAGCCTCTAATAGCAGAACAAAGTAGCAGAAAACAACTAAGAATAAATAGCTCTCTAATTTCTGAAAGGTATATGAAATCCATCCAGGATTAAGTGTCTGTATCTCATGATTACAGAATGGAAAATAGGCTAAAAGTTAACACAGTATTCTTAATGGAATTTTAGGTTTAAAATATGAACACCTCTTTGGGTAGAAATATGGGTGCCATGACTCTGCTTTTAACTTAGATTTTTTTTTCTGCTCAATTATTTCATGTTTAATATCAAGCATGTTAGCCTATAATCAGTAATTCTATACATCTCAGTGACTATAAGTCAGTTTCAAATCATTTTCAGAATATACACATGTGTATACACACCCACCAAATAAGCACCACCCCTTCCTTTTAATAACATAAAAAGGTTGAATCAAATCACAAAATTTAACTCACACACTAAATTCATATTGTTCTGTATAAGTGTGGTTACAAATAGTCCAAATTCATCCTGTATCATTAGTAAACAAGAGCTATGTTAAGAGTCTTTTCATTAAAAAATGGATGTTTTTATTCAAATCTTTTGTTACAAATCTGAATTATTGTTTGTAGTTTTCTTTATAAGAGTCTATATTTTGTATTATTTGGTGATTGACATCTTTTTCATCATGTTTTCTCTTTATTTTTGTATAAGTAAGACATTGATTTTACATACAAAATACTGCCTAGTCACTTTTGTGGACGTCTCACATGAATTCTAACTATTTTAAGATATTCTCTTGGGATTATTATATAAACAGTCATATTATGTGCCAAAAATAATAAATTTGACTAATTTTTAATGCTAAGTCATGTCCCCTTGCATCACCGATGATATTTCTGATAATATTTCTATTAAAGGGACTGGGCTTTCTCCCTTCCTTAATTTATTTCCAAAGGATCCTAACTGGGGAAGTGAGGACAGGAGTAGGGGATGGAGAAGCAATAAGGAAAGAATTTAGAAAATAATAATTAGATATGTAGCAGCAGATGATGTTCAGATTACTTAAGTAGTAGGGAATGTGTTAGAATGACCAGCCAGAGAAGATTAGACAAGGCTTTAGATTACAAATCATAAACTAAGAAAATAGCCTATGGGTTTTATGAGCATATGATGATTTTTCATCAAAGTGTGAATTGAAAGTACTTTAAACAGACTGTGAAGATAAAACTTAGCAGCGATCAAGACCATTCTCAAGGAAAAGGATTGCAAAAAGGCAAAATGGTAGTCCAAGGAGGCCTTACAAATAGCTGAGAAAAGAAAAGACACAAAAGGCAAAGGAGAAAAAAAAAAGGTGCAAAAGGTGGAGAAAAGGCAAGATATACCCATTTGAATGCAGAGTTCCAAAGAATAACAAGGAGAGATAAGAAAGCCTTCCTCAGAGATCAACACAAAGAAATAGAGGAAAACAAGAAAATGGGAAAGACTAGAGATCTCTTCAGGAAAATTAGAGATACCAAGGGAATATTTTATGCAAAGATGGACACAATAAAGGACAGAAATGGTATAGACCTAACAGAAGTAGAAGATATTAAGAAGAGATGGCAAGAATACACAGAAGAACTGCACAATAACTATGATGGTGTGATCACACACTTAGAGCCAGACATTCTAGAATGTGAAGTCAAGTGCACCTTAGGAAGCATCACTATGAAAAAAGGTAGTGGGGGTGATGGAATTCCAGTTGAGCTATTTCAAATCCTAAAAAATAATGCTGTGAAAATGCTGCACTCAATATGCTAGCAAATTTGGAAAACTCAGCAGTGGCCACAGGACTGGAAAAGTCAGTTCTCATTCCCATCCCAAATAAAGGCAATGCCAAAGAATACTCAAACTACTGCACAACTGCACTCATCTCACACGCTAGTAAAGTAATGCTCAAAATTCTCCAAGCCAGGCTTCAACAGTACATGAGCTGTGAAATTCCACAGATCAAATTGCCAATATCCACTGGATCATCAAAACAGCAAGAGTTCCAGAAAAACATCTATTTCTGCTTTATTGACTATTGTGGATTGCAATAAACTGCGGAAAATTCTGAAGGAGATGGGAATACCAGACCACCTGACTTGCCTCTTGAGAAACCTGTATGCAGGTCAGGAAGCAACAGTTAGAACTGGACATGGAACAACAGACTGCTTCTAAATAGGAAAAGGAGTATGTCAAGGCTGTATATTGTCACCTTCCTTATTTAACTTGTATGTACAATACATCATGAGAAATGCTGGGCTAGAAGAAGCACAAGCTGGAATCAGAATTGCTGGAGAAATATCAATAACCTCAAATATGCAGATGACACCACCCTTATGGCAGAAAGTGAAGAAGAACTAAAGAGCCTCTTGATGAAAGTGAAAGGGGAAAAGGAAAAAGTTGGCTTATAGCTCAACATTCAGAAAACTAAGACCATGGCATCCAGTCCTATCTCTTCATGGCAAATGGATGGGGAAACAGTGAAAACAGTGGCTGACTATTTTTTTGGACTCCAAAATCACTGCAGATGATGACTGCAGCCATGAAATTAAAAGATGCTTGCTTCTTGGAAGGAAAGTTATGACCAAGCTAGACAGCATATTACAAAGCAGAGACATTACTTTGTCAACACAGGTCCATCTAGTCAAGGCTATGGTTTTTCTAGTAGTCATGTATGGATGTGAGAATTGGAGTATAAAGAAAGAATTGATGCTTTTGAACTGTGGTGTTGGAGAAGACTCTTGAGAGTCCCTTGGACTGCAAGGAAATCTAACCAGTCCATCCTAAAGGAAATCAGTCCTGAATATTCATTGGAAGGACTGATGTAGAAGCTGAAACTCCAATACTTTGGCCACATGATGCGAAGAACTTACTCATTTGAAAGACCCTGATGCTGGGAAAGATTAAAGACAGGAAGAGAAGGGGATGGCAGAGGATGAGATGGTTGGATGGCATCACCGACTTGATGGACATGAATCTGAGTAAGGCTGGGATCTGGTTATGGACAGGGAAGCCTGCCATGCTGCAGTCCATGGGGTTGCAAAGAGTTGGACACAACTAAGAGACTGAACTTAACTGAACTGAGAGTAACTGAGCAAGGGTGAAATATCTACTTTGGATCCTGTTGGACTGTCTAATGCAGATCATGCCAACATGTTAGAAATATATTGCTACCAATGTTATGAGCATTAACTTCAATTTTTTAAATGTATGGGAGTGAAGAGATTGGAGAGAAAGAGTTTCTCGGGACAGAGGTGTCTGTGCATTACATGTCCACCTATTCCCTACAATGGAAAAAAGTTATGGAATGTGTCCTGGGAACTGCAGTCAGCAATCCTAGTAGTGGAACTTTGAATAACCTATGCAAGAGCCTCCCAAGTGAGAAATAAATCGAAATGAAGCAGTACTTGCATGTGCATTACATCCAGCAGGAGGAACACCTCTAATAGCTATGTGATACTACACAGCTTATCTCTAATTACCTTTTTTCCTGGTCTTGGTACTTGAGGTATCAGAACAAAAATGAATAGAGAAGGTGAAAGAGGAACAGAGAAGAAACAAAACATTCCCCATCCTCCCTTGGTTGCTTAAGTCTGATGCAGATTCTATCAAAGACAGAGAGATGAAGGGAGGAAGGGGAAGGCTTTTAAATTGAATTAAACCAGATTGAGCCAGTCTGTCACTAAAAAGACTTGGAAATTTGAGGGGCTCTGTCTGTGATTTCCGGAAGATGCAGGGAAAGAATTAGTTCACAAACATGTTTGAAAGTAGAATGGAAGAAAGAATAAACCTGGTCTCTGCTTGTACCATATTAAGTCAAGCTGATTCAATGAAATATTTACACATTGTTGGAAGAGGAAATTTTACTATGAGGAGACATGAGAAATAAGAAAATCAGAATATAATAAGGCTATCCAGGAATGAGTTTTGTAAACCCTAATGCTGGAAATTGCAAAAGAAAGAACTGGACAGATATGAGAGAGTTTTAAGGGACACATTATTGTATTTTGGAAGGAGGGATGGGGGTAGGGGATGATAGCTAATTGAATTAAACAAGAAGATAGAAGATTAAAAGATTAATTTGAGATTTCAAGCTTGGAATAATGGTGGTACTATTTACAGAAAGAGAGTAACCAAAAGGGACTCATTGGGAAAATAAGGAATAAATGAGGAAAAAGAAATGTGTTTTGGAGAATGAGACTAAATAATAAAAAGGGAAACACTGAAAATCTTTGAAATCAGAACAGTGTAGGAACAGGTCAGTTTTCCAAGAAGACTAATGATTGAAGATAGTGATAAGGGGAAATTTTTTACCACAGAACTTGTATCATCTCTGACACTATCTACCAATACCAAATAACAACTGTAATAATAATTTATATCATTGATCCTAGGGGGAATAACAGTAGAATTATCGTGGGCTTCCTATGTGCCATGTACTATGGAAGGGTTTTAAATGCATCATCTTATTTAGTTCATATAACAGCACTCTTAGGTTTATAGCATTATTATATATATATTAAGGAGAAGTAATGGAAGACTTATTGAGTTTAAGGAACTCACTAAAGTCTTTTATTTATCATTATTTAAATATCTTGCTACTGATGATCTCTCAAAGGGATTGTCAGATATAGAAATGACTCATTTCCCAAATAAATCAATAGATAAGGAAATAACCTCCCATAGAATTTAAGTTGCCATGATGACTAGTAACTGATGAGCATTTTCTACTCTTATGCTCTGTTTGTTTTTATTGTTGAAAATTTGAATATTTCCTTTCTACTACTTGCTTTTTAAAAATAGTATATTGTGATTTTGGTACTCATGTTCTGATTTATTGTTTTTCATACCAGTGTTCATTTCTTTAAACTTGCCTCCCCATTTCCTTTTTCCAAATATAAGCTTTTTATTTTAGAAGTTTTAATTTATAGAGTTACTGTGAAGATAGTACAGAGAGCTCCAGTACTCTACTGGAGTACCTCATGCCTAATTTTCTCTACTGTTAATTTCATAATTTGTATGGTACATTTGTTACAATTAAATAACAAATATTGATACATTATTGTCCTTAACTGATGTTCATAATTTATTCAGATTTCCTAAATGTTTTCCCTGATGTCCTTTGTTTTTTTCTAGGACTGAGCCAGGATATTATATTACATTTATTTGTCGTGTCTCCTTGGAGTCCTTTGACTGTGACAGTTCCTCTGACTGTGACAATTTCTCAACTTGTTTTGTATGGATACATATGTTTTTAGTGTTTCTAAATTTGTGTGACTAGACTTACTCTTTTATTTACTGGAATCCATATTTATTCTTTGGAAGAATGTTGTAAGGTGCAGCCTCCATTAATATAATGGGAAGTTACACTTCTTCCTTGAGGACAGACTATCTACATAAATTGGAATTCCTCTCCATAAAATATTTGTCCCTTCTCCCCCATTTAAAGTTAATTTGATTGTTTATTTGTATCAGTATGGACTGATGGATATTCATTATTTATGGTTGTAATCCAATATCATTTTATTATTTTCTTGCTCAAATTATTCTAATTGTGTCCATTGGGAAATCTTCCAATTGCTTTCAATAACCCTTAAGTATACCCTTATCATTGTGGTTTTTTTTTTTTTTCGAGCATGTTCTTACTTTTCAGACTTCAATATCATCTTATGTGCATTTTCTGTCATAATTTTATATTAGATATTTCTTTAAAGAGCATTTTTTTCCTTTTATTGGATAAAGATATTGGGAACAAAGAGCTTGATACTAGATATATTTTTGCTCCTTGATTATCATACTTCTCTACTCTCTTAGCTACCAGAACAAGGAAAAACATGTGTGTTTACTAACCCATGAGTACAGCCATTTGTTGCTGCTCAGTTACTCAGTAGTGTCTGACTATTTGCAACCCTGTGGATTGCAACATGTCAGGCTTCCTTGTCCTTCAGCATCTCTCAGAACTTGCTCAAACTCAAGTCCATTGAGTCAGTGATGCCAACCAGCCGTCTTGTCCTCTGTCGTCCCCTTCTCCTCCTGCCTTCAATCTTTCCCAGCATCAGGGTCCTTCCCAATGAGTTGGCTCTTTGCATCAGGTGGCCAGAATATTGGAGCTTCAGCTTCAGCATCAATCCTGATAATGATTATTCAGATCTGATATCTTTAGGATTGACTGGTTTGATCTCCTTGCTGTCCAAGGGACTCTTAAGAGTCTTCTTCAACACCAGTTTGAAAGCATTAATTTTTCAGCATTTAGCCTTTTTTGTGGTTTGACTCTCACATCCATACATGACTGCTGGAAAAACCATAGCTTTGATTATACAGAACTTGTTGGCAAAGTAGTATTTCTGCTTTTTAATATGCTGTCTAGGTTTGTCATATCTTTTCTTCCAAGGAGCAAGTGTAGTCACCATGCACAATGATTTTGAAGCCCAAGAAAATAAAGTCTGTCATTGTTTCCATTGTTTCACCATCTATTTGCTATTAAGTGGTGGGACCAGATGCCATGATCTTAGTTTTTTTGAATGTTGACTTTTAAGCCAACTTTTTCACTCCCCTCTTTCACCTTCATCAAAAGTCTCTTTAGTTCCTCTTTGCTTTCTACTTAAGCATAGTGTCATCTGTTTATCTGAAGTTATTGATATTTCTGCCTGCAATCTTGATTCCAGTTTGTGCTTCATCCAGCCCAGCATTTCTAACATGATGTACTGTGTATATAAGTTAAATAAGCAGGGTGACAATATACAACCTTGACATACTGCTTTCCCTGTTTTGAACTTTCCGTTGTTCCATGTCTGGTTCTAACTGTTGCTTCTTGACCTGCATACAGGTTTCTCAGGAGGTAGGTAAGGTGGTCTGGAATTCCAATCTCTTTAAGAATTTTCCACGGTTAATTAGTTTGTGATCCACAAAGTCAAAGGCTTTAACATAGTCAAGGAAGGAGAAGTAGATGTTTCTTGGGAATTTCCTTGCTTTTTCTATGATCCAACAAATGTTGGCGATTTGATCTCTGGTTTCTCTTCCTTTTCTAAATTCAGCTTGTACATCTGGAAGTTCTTGGTTCATATACTATTGGACCTAGCTTAAAATATTTTGAGCATGAACTTGCTAGCATGTGAAATGAGTGCAATTGTGCAATAGTTTGAACATTCTTTGGCATTGCCCTTCTTTGGGATTGAAATGAAAACTGACTTTTTCCAGTCCTGTGACCACTGCTGAGTTTTCCAAATCTTCTGGCATATTTAGTGCAGCATTTTAACAGCATCATCTTTTAGGAGTTGAAATAACTCAGCTGAAAATCCATCACCCCCCTTAGCTGTGTTAGTAGTGATGCTTCCTAGGGCCCACTTGATTTCACATTGCAGGATGACTAGCTCTAGGTGAGTGATTACACCATTGTGGTTATCTGGGTCATTAAGATTTTTTTTTGGTATAATTTTTCTGTACATTCTTGCCACCTCTTCTTAATATCTTCTGCTTCTTTGAGGTCCATAGCTATACATTTTTGTATACACAGCTGTCTATATATATATTAAGCTAAGTATGAGCTCATGCTGGTGTCTCCAACTCTAATTCTCTACATAATGACCATTCTAACCTTCGAACCTTGCTTATCTGTAATCTTCCACTCCCAACCATGAGAAGCCAGACTCCTTCTGCTTGCCATCTGTGTACTTAATTGTTTAATTCCAATGTACACGTATACTTTCCTGTTGGCTTAGTGGCAAAGAATCTGCCTACCAATGCAGAAAACACAGGTTTGATACCTGGATAGGGAGCATCTCTTGGAGAAGGAAATAGCAACCCACTCTGATATTCTTGCCAGGGAAATCCCATGCACAAAATAATTCTGGCTGGTAGGCTAAAGTCCCTGGGGTTGCAAAAGAGTCAGGCAGGACCAAGTGACTAAAACAACAAACAAAAAATGTACATATATGGTTATTTCGGTTAATTGTTAACCCATGCTCTAACGAGAAACAACATTGCCCCGTGCTCATGAATAGTTTCCTTTACTTTCAGTATTGCAGAATTCACTCATTTCCAAAACTACTTAGGTCCCAGTTATTCCACTCCTTTCAGTGAGATTTTGTACATTTGTAACACATTTAGAGTCTTTTGTAATTGTCTGCATTCCATATTGACATTTGCCAACCTCTTAAGTGACTTTTTAATAATGTATGTACATTAAGGTTTCCTTTTTATTCTGTAATGTTCTGTGAGTTTCTCTAATGTCTTGTATTGACCATTATAGGATCATAAAGATACTGCCCTAAAACATACTGCTTCACTGACCTAAAAAATACTTCAATCTTTAAAGCATGGTGTTTTCTGTATCAATTATCTCTGTTCTTTGAAAAAAATCAGACTCTATAACTTATCTTTAAATGAGTATGTGCATGTATTACACATATACACATATGTGTGTCTATGTATACACAGTTAACATATTGGTTGAACCTTTTTATAATGTTGGAAGTACTTTTACTTCATTCTGTGAACAGAAAGTGATTCACGCTTAGGAAGTTAACAAAGTGTCAAGAATATTGGTACCATCATCACATGAGACATATTTGTGAGTTTAACCACTGAAGGATATTGTATTACCTAACCTTTGTCACAAATCTGGTGAAAAAGTTTCTGATTAGAAAAGCGTAATGATTCTATTCATTCTGTTCATTCCATGGGATTGATACTGAATCATAGAAAACAAAGATCAAACACATATGTTTTGTTTCATGTCCCCCAAAGGCTTCATTCTCATGCCATTACTGTTTAGTAGATATTTATTAACAATTATTTGATTGTCTTCAGGTGTTACAAATGAGACCCTACTGCTAAAGATAGATAATGAAAGAACATGATCAATTTGAAACATATAGAAAGTACTGGAGAGAAAATGGAAATAATTCAGGGCCTGGCAGTATGTAACTAAAATGACGCTCAATAATTTTGCCCAGCCAATTTGCTAGAATTGGTCTCTGAACTTTCTACTCTGCTTCCCAGAAGAAAAAATAGGCTGAACTTATTATTATTTTAAAGAGCTAAGGATAACCTTACTAATGTATTTAGTATCATTTTTTCATTATCTTTAAGAAGAAACTGATGAAGCATGCTAAAGTTTCCTTGGGGGAAGTTCACAGGAGATTTGTAAATGTACTCTGGTCTACAATTATTGGATACAAATAAGAATACTTTGGCCATCTGATGCGAGGAATTAACTCACTGGAAAAGACCCCGATGCTGGAAAAGATTGAAGGCAGGAGAATAAGGGAATGACAGAGGATGAACTGGTGGAAAAGTATCACTGGCTCGATGGATATGAGTTTGAGCAGGCTCCAGGAGTTGATGCTGGATATGGAAGCCTGGTGTGCTATAGTCCATGGGGTTGCAAAGAGACACAACTGAGCAACCTAACTGAACTGAACTGAATAAGAAGCAAGTTTTCATTGAACATTGAAAAATTGTGCATTTAAACCTGGTTCTGCCACCTTCTAGCTATGTTACTTTGGGCAAGTGATTTGATGCACCTGTTTTATCAGCAAAACTGAAATAATAATACCAAGATCATATAGGTATTTATCTGTTTATTCAGAGTCAATACATGTTTGTTGAATGCCTCTTGAGAGTCACATGTGTTTTGATAGGCCTTGGAAATGCAGAAAGGGTTAAGAAAATCTTGATAGAGCAAGAAAATCTATCTTCATGAAGTTTTTATCCTAGTTAACAAAATAGACATTGTACAAATAATTGGTTTTGTGAAAAATGTAACATAGATGTATAGCATATTATGAGCTTTATGTCGTGAGGACACATAATTCAACATAAAAATATGTAATTTCTTGTACATATTTGGTGTTTAAAAGATATTAATACCATCTACCATTACCATTCAGGTGTTTATTTATTGAGTTTACAGTTATTGGCATCTTCTATTTGGCAATTGGACTTCTTCTCAGTGGTAAAGAATCTACCTGCAATGAAGGAGATGCAGGAGACCCAGGTTTAATCCCCAAGTTGAGAAGATCCCCTGGAGGAGGAAATGGCAACCCCCTCCAGTATTCTTGCCTGGAGAATTGCATGGACTGATACCCTGGTGGGCTACAGTCCAAAAGGTTGCAAACAGTTGAACACAGCTGATCATGAGCACACACATACATTAGGCAGTGTAATGTGTATGAGCAGGCACCACATGTATTTGTTACAATTGATACCCCAAACCCATAGCTTACCTTACAGTTTACTCCTGGTGTTGTAATATGGTGTGAGTTTAAATAAATATATGATGACCTGTATCCATCGTTATAGTATCATATGGATTATTTTCACTACTTTAAGAGTCCTCCACATTTCATTTATTCACCTTACCCTGCTACTCAACTCCTGGCAATCTTTTTACTGTCTCCATATTTTCACATTTCCAGATTGTCATTTTGTTGAAATAATACATTATATAGACTTTTCAAATTATACTTAGTAATATGCACTTACAATTCCACCATGATTTTTCTTTTTTCTTTTTTTTTATTATTTTTGCCATACAATGACATGATATCACCATGGGTTTACATATGCTCCCCCTCCAGAACACCCCTCCCTCCTCCCTCCCCCCGGGAAATCTCGTTGCACCAGCCCCGAGCATCAATCCTGGGCTGGCGATTGATTAGACATATGATAATTAACATGTTTCAATGCCATTCTCCCATATCATCCAACCCTTTCCCTCATCCACAGAGTCCACGAGTCTATTCTATACATCTGCATTCCTTTTGCTGTCTCGCATGCTGGGTTCTTGTTACTGTCTTTCTAAATTCCATATATATGCGTTAATATACTATATTGTTGTTTTTGCTTCTGGCTTACTTCACTCTGGATAATGGGCTCCAGTTCTGTCCATCTGAGTAGAACTGATTCAAATGAATTTTTTTTTAATGCTGAGTAATATTCCATTGTGTATATGTACCACAGCTTTCTTATCCATTCGTCAGTTGATGGGCATCTAGGTTGCTTCCATGTCCTGGCTATTGTAAACAATGCGGCGATGAATATTGGGGTACACGTGTCTCTTTCAATTCTGGTTTCCTCGGTGTGTATGCCCAGCAGTGGGATTGCTGGGTCATATGGCAGGTCTATTTGCAGTTTTTTAAGGAACTTCCACACTGTTTTCCATAGTGGCTGTACTAGTTTGCAATCCCACCAACAGTGTAAGAGAGTTCCCTTTTCTGCACATCCTGTCCAGCATTTATTGCTTGTAGATTTTTGGATTGCAGCCATTCTGAGTGGTGTAAAGTGATATCTCATTGTGGTTTTGATTTGCATTTCTCTGATAATGAGTGATGTTGAGCATCTTTTCATGTGTTTGTTAGCCATTTTTATGTCTTCTTTGGAGAAATGTCTGTTAAGTTCTTTGGCCCACTTTTTGATTGGGTTGTTTATTTTTCTAGAATGGAGCTGCAGGAGTTGCTTGTATATTTTTGAGATTAATTGTTTGTCCGTTGCTTCATTGGCTAATATTTTCTCCCATTCTGAAGGCTGTCTTTTCACCTTGCTTATAGGTTCCTTTGTTGTGCAAAAGCTTTTAATTTTAATTAGGTCCCATTTGTTTATTTGTGCTTTTATTTCCAATATTCTGGGAGGTGGGTCATGTAGGATCCCGCTTTGGTTTATGTCAGAGAGTGATAATCAGTGAATATAGCAAAGTTTCAGGATATAAAATCAACACACAGAAATCCCTGGCATTCCTATACACTAACAATGAGAAAACAGAAAGAGAAATTATGGAAACAATTCCATTCACCATCGAAACAAAATGAATAAAATACTTAGGAGTATTTCTACCAAAAGAATCAAAAGACTTGTATATAGAAAACTATAAAACACTGATGAAAGAAATCAAAGAGGACACAAATAGATGGAGAAATGTGCCGTGTTCGTGGATTGGAAGAATCAAATGAGTATACTACCCAAAGCAATCTATAGATTCAATGCAATTCCTATCAAGCTACCAGAGGTCTTTTTCAGAGAATTATAACAAATAATTTCACAATTTGTATGGAAATACAAAAAACCTCATATAGCCAAAGCAATCTTGAGAAAGAAGAATGGAACTGGAGGAATCAACCTACCTGACTTTAGGCTATACAACAAATCCACAGTCATTAAGACAGTATGGTACTGGCACAAAGACAGAAACATAGATCAATGGAACAGAATAGAAAGCCCAGAGATAAATCCACGCATCTATGGACACCTTATCTTTGACAAAGGAGGCAAGAATATACAATGGAGAAAAGACAACCTCTTTAACAAGTGGTGCTGGGAAAACTGGACAGCCACTTGTAAAAGAATGAAACTAGAACACTTTCTAACACCATACACAAAGATAAACTCAAAATGGATCAAAGATCTAATCATAAGACCAAAAACTATAAAACTCCTAGAGGATAACATATCCACCATGATTTTTCATGGCAGGATAGTTCATTTATTTTTAGTGCTGAATGATATTTCCTTTCTGGATGTAGCACAACTTATGTTATAGTTTTCCCACAGATACTCTTGGGTTTTCTGTGCAATAGTTATATCTCCAGTGAAAAATGACAATTTTTTATTTATTTCTAATTTTTATTACTTAATTTTATTTTTATTACTGTATGCATTGATTAAAACTTAAAAGATCACATCTTATCAAATTTCATAATCATGATGATACCAAAAAAGTCAAAAAGGCTAATATAATTGGTCTAATATTATCTTAGGTTAATAGTTTTAGAGGGAGAAATGTTTTTTTCAGTGCATTTTTTAGTCTTTTCATTGTTTTAATCCTGAATCTGTTTCAGAATTTATATTTTTCCAATTTTTAAAATTTCATGTTTTTAATTCTTGAAAAATTATTATATTACTTATAATTTCTATGTTCCCATTTTTCTTTCTAATATTCTTTATTTAATGCCTTCTTTTCTTGACCATTACTTTTAGAGATTTGTTACTCTTTAAAATTTTCTCCAAGGGGCCTTCTTTAGTTTTGTTGATATTCTCTTTTCTTTGCTTTTCTATCATTAATAATATCTTTTATATTTGGTCATTTTCTTTCTATTGTATTTATGTATGCAATATCTTTCAGATTTTTTTAATAAGTTCTGTTTCCAAAATATATATCCCTGTTCTATTGCAGATCTGATTATCTTATTCACCGTCGTCCCTAGGTGGAGTTCCAGCTCCTTATCCAGGTCACAAACCCAAATCTCTTCCCATCTCTAGTCTCATCCTTTGCCCTTTCAGACCATCTTACTTCTCCACATGCCTCATACCCTTCCTTCTACCTGTAATTCTGGTCACTTTTCCTTTCCTGACAAACCCTTCAGAATCGATCTCAGATATTCTCATTAAACCCTAGTTTGGACTAAGACCTCCTCCTGTCCTGTGTACCATTGCACCTGGAGAAACTTTCCATTAAACCATTTAGTGCTAGAATTGAACTGGTCTCTTCATTACTGTATCTTCCCAATTATGCTCCAATTACTGCAGGATAAGAGTCTTGTCTTATTCATTTTAAAACAGGTCTGTTTTGTTCTATTTTGAAATAATGTCAGACTTATAGAAAAGTTGCAAAATAGTGCAGAGAATCCCTGTGAAATCCCCATCTGATTTTACTTCCTCTAGTGCTATCATTTATGGCATATTTGTCAAATCTAAGAAACCAACATTGACACATTTTATTAACTAAACTGCAAACTTTATTTGGATTTCACCAGTGTTTCCATTAATTTACTTCTGTTCCAGAATTCAGTCTGGGATGCTATATTGCATTTAGTTGTCATACCTCCTTAGCCTTTGGAGATCTATGACAATTTATCTGTCTTTCCTTGTTTTTTTTATTCAGTTTTATAACCCAGAAACTCAGTGATCTAAACTGATATCTTAGAAAATAGACAATGAATTATTCAGGCTTTGATAGTTCAGCTCTCTCATTTTGCTGTTTGCTCAGTTTTGATGTTTCTAACGGCTGCTAAAAATTTGCTCCTTTATGCAGTACACAAATCTGGCTCTAGTTCCAGCTAGCTTTACCTTTGGGCTTTATGCTAGCTACTTCTGGCTCATAAGCCTTTCCTACTTTGGGGCCACAGAAATTTCCTGGCTGGCTAATATGAAAAGTTTCCATACATAGGTTTAAAGTTTACAGAACTGATAAGCTCCAATGTTTCATATCCACTGACTGCTCAAAATAACATCAAGGGATAAGGTGAGGTCCCACAATTCTTCAGAGCCCTAGCATTGTAAATTCAATAGTTCCTTCATGTCCACAAGACCAGAGGATATCAGACCCTCCTCAGTATTTGGCACCATTGGCTCCTCCCTGGCTACAGAAGGGGCTGGTGTGCTAAAGAGTATCCATTACATAAGACAAACCTTTCTTTGGAGGAAATGCCCCCCTGGTATATGGACTCTGACCTTGACTGGATCCAGCAGCAGTGAGAATGTGCCCCCAGGGCTCTATATATTGCACTGGGACCAATAATTCACTACTTGGAACAACATAAAATGGGTAAGATGAAGAATTCTGGAAATATCTGCATGCGGTTCCATACCTTTAGGCTTAGATTGTTCACTCATCTAAAAGCTCTCCTTGAGCCACATGAATGATAACTTTGACCTAACATATATGCTTCTAAACAAAGAATTTTTGTGTCGACACTTAACTTTTATTCCCTTAAAAGAATAAGGGTTTTCTTCCCTTAAAAGAATGCATAAGGCTGCTCTAAAAGCAACGAGTGAAAAAATTACTTGGTCTAACTGGATACAGAAAGTAATTTTATAAATTTACTAACAATATACCAATAGACTTTTCACATTATCCCCTTTATAACCCTTTGACAAAAATATAATTTAGACAAATCACAGCTTTGGAAATACCTGCAGCTGAGAAATACAATAACGAAGATTATAGGGTTTTTCATGAATGTCATCTCCAAAGAGTTACAAGCAAATTATTTAGAACCTGTTGGGGGAAATAAAACTCAAGGTTGCATTTATATGTAATTTTATTTGTCCTGAGGCCAGCCTGACTATAGAGAAGCAAAGGCTGATGTAGGGCATAAAGTATTTGCTCAAGATAGATGTTGGACTTTTGTATAATACGTATCAACATAGTAATTGGTACATGTATAATTCCCTAAAAATTATATAATTACATAGGATAAAAATTTAAAGCCAAATCTGGAAACCTTTGGCCATCAACAAAAGTCTGATGGCTCTGTTTGAAAGGCAATTGTTTAATTTTTTTTGTTCATCTTGCTAAATGTGTATGGCAGTTGCTATCTCCTAGCACCTGTTCAGAGAACTTGCGAAATTTTTTTTTTTTTTTTTTGCCATACATTGTCATGATATCACCATGGGTTTACATATGCTTCCCCTCCGGAACCCCCCTCCCTCCTCCCTCCCCCCGGGAAATCTCGCTGCACCAGTCCCGAGCATCAATCCTGGGCTGGCGATTGATTAGACACATGACAATTAACATGCTTCAGTGCCCTTCTCCCATATCATCCCACCCTTACCCTAATCCACAAAGTCCACGAGTCTATTCTATACATCTGTGTTCCTTTTGTTGTCTCGCATGTTGGGTTCTCCTTGCTGTCTTTCTAAATTCCATATATATGTGTTAATATACTGTATTGTTGTTTTTGCTTCTGGCTTACTTCACTCTGGATAATGGGCTCCAGTTTCGTCCATCTGAGTAGAATTGCTTCAAATGAATTTTTTTTTAATGCTGAGTAATATTCCATTGTGTATATGTACCACAGCTTTCTTATCCATTCATCAGTTGATGGGCATCTAGGTTGTTTCCATGTCTTGGCTATTGTAAACAATGCGGCGATGAACATTGGGGTGCACGTGGCTCTTTCAATTCT